>CM053771.1:406587869-406707329 GCA_028658325.1 Potorous gilbertii | reverse complement strand
CATCTCTCTCATTTCTCTTCCCAGTTTTTCCTCCACCTGTCTAACTTGATTTTCAAAATCCTTTTTGAGCTCTTCCATGGCCTGAACCCATTGGATATCTATTTCAGATGTTTGGGATACAGAGGCCTTGACTCCTATGTCTTTACCTGATGGTAAGCATTGTTCTTCCTCATCAGAAAGAAAGGCGGAAACATCTGTTCCCCAAGAAAGTAACCTTCTATGGTCTTATTTTTTTCCCCTTTTCTAGGCATTTTCCTAGCCAGTTACTTGACTTCTGAGATCCCTCTCCACCCCTGGCCTAGATCTGCCCAGCTAGTGTTTGAGGTCTGAGATTCAAATGCTGCTCCCCAGCCTCAGGGCTTTCAGTGGTGGGCGTGGCTGCTATTCAATGTGAACTTAAGTTCTGGTGCTCAGGTGGGGGCAGGGCCACCTCCAAGGCTCGGTTCCCTCAGGGGATTTATGTGGAGACCTTCAGTAATGGATCTGAGGTCCTGCCTGCTGTGGGAGCCTCTGGCTGCCCTTCTGCCTCTGCGGCTGCCTCCCAAGGGGGCCTGAGTTATGGAGACATCCTGCTCCCCTCTTGGCCCACCAAACAGTCTCTCTTACTGACCTGTGCGCTTTTGTGTGGAGGGACCTTCACGGCCGCTGGAGACTCTGTCCCTGAAGCCTGCTTGGATCTGTTCCTCTTGGTGCTGAGCAGCCAGGGAAGGGCTGGGTTCCACTCCCGTCCAGTGCGCGATGGACCTTTGGGATCCATTTTTCAGGGCTCTCTGGAATGGAAATGTCCTTCACTCCATTGCTGCACGTCTTCTACTGCTCCAGAATTTATTGGTAGTTCTTTTTAGAGGGAATCCATGGGCTGTGGGTTTCGGAGCTAGTATATGTGAATCTTTCTACTCCACCATCTTGGCTCCTCCCCAAACTGCCTCTTTCTGACTGCCTGCAATGTCCTCTCACTGACTGGGAACTCTGGAATTTGGCCACAACATTCCCAGGAGTTTCTTCTTTTGGATTTCCTTCAGGAGGTGATTGGCAGACTCCCTCAACATTTATTCTGCCCTCTGGTTCTAGAATATCAGGGCAGTCCTCCCTGACAACTTCATGAAAGTTGTTGCCTAGACTCTTCTCTTGATCATGGCTTTCAGGTAGTCCAAAATTTCCAAATTGTCTCTCCTAGATCTATTCTCCAGGCCAGTTGTCCCTCCAATGAGACACTTCATGTTATCTTCTATTTTTTCATTCTTTTGTTTTGTTTTGTAATTTCCTGGTTAATTATAAAGTCATCAGCTTCCATCTGTTCTATTCCAATTTTTAAAGCACTATTTTCTTCAGTGAACTTTTGAACCTCCCTTTCCATTTGGTCAGCTCTGCTCTTTAAAGCATTCTTCTTCTCATTGGCTTCCCAGACTTCCCTTGACAATTGAATCAGCCTATTTTTAAAGGTGTTAGTTTCTTCAGCGTTCTTTTGGATCTCCTTCAGCAAGTTGCTGATTTGCCTTTCATGACTCTCCGGCATCAATCTCAATTCTCTTCCCAATCTTCCCTCCACCTCTCTCATTTAATTTTCAAAATCCTCCATGAGCTCTTCCATGACCCAGGACCATTACATATTTATTTTGGAGGTCTGGATGCGGAAATCTTGACTTATGTTTTCCCCTGATGGTAAACATTTTTCTTTTTCATCTGA
Organism: Potorous gilbertii; assembly: GCA_028658325.1. Taxonomy (NCBI): domain Eukaryota; kingdom Metazoa; phylum Chordata; class Mammalia; order Diprotodontia; family Potoroidae; genus Potorous; species Potorous gilbertii. The sequence continues at coordinate 406,705,642 of CM053771.1, read as the reverse complement.
AAGGATGGGAGACAATACCTGTTCACCAAGAGTAACCTCCTATAATCTTATTTTTTTCCCTTTTGTGGGCATTTTCCCAAGCAGTTACTTGACTTTTGGGTCCTTTGTCAAGAGTCAGGTATACTCTGGGGACCTGTAAGATCTCAGTTCCTCTAAGGTGACACAATCAATGGAGAGGGGTTTACTCCCGGCCAGGCTCAAGGCTGGGATTCAGATCAGCTGCTCAATTCCCCCAAGGGCTTTATCCAACAATGGCTACTGCCTGCTGCCTGCCTGGCCACTATAGCTATTGCTGCCACCACTGCTGCCTGGGGCTGGGGCTAGGGGAGGACCCTGCTCTCTTGTCTCAAAGGTGAAAAAGCCCTTTCACTGAGGTTTGAAGTTGCCTTTGGTGCCTGTGGGTTGAGGGGCTGCTGTGGCTGGGGATTCCACTCCTGAGGCCTGCTCCAGTCCTCCTCCCAGTGCTGGGCTAGGAGACTGGCCAAGTCTGGGCTGGGCTCCACTCCGTTTCCAGTGCAACGGACTTTTCCTGTCAGCCTTCCAGATCACACTGGGCTGGAAATCTCCTCCACTCCATCGTTCTGTGACTTCTGCTGCTCTAGAATTTGTCAAGAGCCTTTCTTTACAGGTATTTTATGGGCTGTGGGGAAGCACCAGATTATGTGCATCTTTCTACTCCATCATCTTGGGTCTGCCCTCTTTCCTTGATAATTTCATGAAAAGATTGTGTCTAGGCTCTTTTTTTGATCATGGCTTTCAGGTAGTCCCATAGTTTTTAAATTGTCTCTCCTGGATCTGTTTTCGAGATCGGTTGTTTTTCCAATGAGATATTTCATATTATCTTCCATTTTTTCATTCTTTTGGTTTTGTTTTATCATTTTTTTGGTTTCTCATAAAGTCATTAGCTTCCATCTGCTCCATTTTCATTTTTAAAGAACTATTTTCTTCAGTGACATTTTGAGTCTCCTTTTCCATTTGACTAATTCTGCTTTTTTTATTTTATAAAAGTAATTTAATAGATACTCCAATGTGGCTGAAGCAAGGTGGTTAGATAATTAGCCCTAGAAAAGCTCATTTCCATACATATAAAATACTTTTGCCTTTAAAAAAGTCTGGTCTGTCAAAAGCAAGTGTTCTGAAGATGTTGTATTTTCCAATCTGCAGGCTTTCAGGATGATTCAAAATATCATTTATGCACATTTCCACACAGATCACTTTCCATTAGTTGATGGGTTTGGGCAGGACACTGCACAGAGGTAATACTGCCATTAGTTTCTGACATTAAATTAGTTTTAAGTTTGTTGGCTATTCCAGTGACTGGAAGTAATTTGGAACCCAATCCCTGCAGAGCATTCACAGGGTTTACTATCTGTTTCCCTGACATTTTGTCTGTAGTGGGAGTTCTGGGTACTTGTTTACTAATCCAAGGGTGTCTTAAGGCCTGAGCTGGGGTCAGGCAGGCAGAGGGATCCAAATGAAGACATCTTTTCAAGAAATCTTTAAACAAGTGGTCATCACACATTTTTAGAGCTATTACCCAGACTTTGCTGGCAGGGGGACCTTGCTTCTACCCTGGTGTGAACATCCCCCTACAAGGATAGCCCTGCCATTTGCCCAAGTCATCACAGAACAATATCAAGGCAGACCCTTGGAGTTGATAAAGTACTTGGCATGCTTAGCTTACTCAAGAAGTTTTGAAGGAGGCATCCCTAGAAGCTCCATTATACAAGTTAACTGATCTCCCTCATCCTCTCCAGGGAAGAGAGGCTGTCCAGTCAAAAGTTCTGCAAGAATACCGCCAAAGCTCCAGACATCGATGGGCATACTGTATCGACTTCCCAAGGTGATCTCTGGTGCTCTGTAGAAACCAGACTGGAGATATGTGTGGAGCTTCTGGTACTCGAAACAGCTGGACCCAAAGTCAGTTACGTTGGTTGAGCTACGGCCATGCTGTTTGAGAAGAATATTTTCTGGCTTCAGGTCACAGTGAATGATTTTGTTTCTGCAGAGAGCATCCAGGGACTGCAAGATAGATTGAGCAAATTTGCGTACCAGCTGGACGTTGAACCCCTGAAACTTGTTCTTTTTGATCAGCTCATAGAGGTCCATGCTTAGCAATTCAAAAGTCATACAGATTTGGTTCTGGAATGTAAAGCTTTCAAGCACGTGAATAACGTTCATGCTGCCTATTTTATCCTCTTTCTTAAGATGCTCTAAAATCTTGATTTCTTCAGCTGCTTGTCGATGAAAGCGCTTTTCATTGAGAACCATCTTCAGGGTGACATATTGGTGAAGTTTGTGGTCATACACTCGAGCAACTTGGCCAAAGCTGCCTTTGCCAATGATTTTCAACACCTTGTATCTGTAAGCCAAATGGTCTCAAGGTACATGGTTGTAGCCTCCTTTAGTGTCATCATGTCTGCCATTGTTGGAGCCACCCATGATGCCATGCCTTTTCTGAGCATTTGGACCCACAAAATAAACTTCAGGATAATTGATGATTTCGGGCTTCTCATAAGGAGTCCAGTGATGTTTATACTGCTTTAGTGCTTGTTCAGGAGTCAGAGGTACCACTTATAGTGCTTTGGATGAACTACCAGATTTGACAGTGTTCAAACTCTCTGAACTTTTACCCTGAGCAATGGTGGGAGGATACTTTCAGAGGTATTTGTTACTATGCATTGAAAAGAACTAGTTCTGTTGCCAAATTCTTGAAACAGCTGTTCCACCTTAATGTCACCTCCATTTGGGACTGCTTGAGTGTGGTTGGTTGTTAGCTTTTCAGTAGTAATATATAATCTTCTAGGTAGAGCTGGTTCAGAAGGATTGCAGGCTGTATTTGGGCCAGATGGACATTTAGTTTCATCTAACATCATGAAGGTATCATTCATACCATCTCCTAACCTCCGTGGTTCCTGCTGTGCTGGTCCACATCCTTCCTGCCAGGTCGGCAGGCAGCACTGCCTATCATTTGACCCGGGACCCCTCCATGGCAAGGGGAGAAGGGGCCTTGGGAGGGATTGGCCAAAGCCACCAGTGGTGGCGGTGATGGCGTGGGGGCCTGGTCCAACCCTATAGAGCACTATTTCCCTGGGAGCCCTGGCCACACACTGCTGCTCCTGCCAGCACCCGCACATGTCTGCTCCCTCCTTCCTCCCACCCTCACAGGGCCTAACTCTGCTTTTTAAAGCATTCTTTTTCTCATTGGCTTTATGGACCTCTTTTGCCAATTGAGTTAGCTTATTTTTGAAGGTATTATTTTCTTCAGCATTTTTTGGGGGGGTCTCCTTTAACAAGCTGTTGACTCACTTTTCATGATTTTCTTGCATCTCTCTCATTTCTTTTCCCAATTTTTCCTCCACCTCTCTTACTTGATTTTCAAAATCCTTTTTGAGCTCTTCCATGGCTTGAGACCATTGCATATTCATTTTGGAAGCTTCTGATGGTAAGTATTGTTCTTCCTAATCCAAACATTTGGAAGAAAATATCTGTTCACCAAGAAGGTAACCTTTTATAGTCTTGTTTTTTTACCCTTTGGGAGCATTTTCCCAGCCAGTCACTTGACTTTTGAGTCATTTGTCAACAGAAGGGTATGCTCTGGGGACCTGTAAGTTCTCAGTTGTTTCAAGGTGGCACAATCAAGGGAGAGAAGTTTCTCTCCTGGCCTGAGCTGTGATTTGGGAGCTGCCAAAGTTTTTCTGCCCAGCTCCACCCTGCCAGCCAGCACTCTTCCTCACCTGGTCAGTGGCTCAGTTCTCCCAGGGGCTTTAAGCTGAGGGCTCCAAAAATGGACACTGTTGCTGCTGCTGTTGTCACTGCTGCAGCCTAGAACTGGGGCTAGGGGAGAACCTGCTCCCTTCTCACCCAGGTGAAAAAGCTTTCTCATTGATCTTTGAAGCTTCCCTTGGCCCTTGTGGGTTGAGAGATCTGAGAACTTTGGGGATTCTGCCTTAAAGGCCTGTTTCAGACCTGTTCCTGCCAGTGCCATGCAGCCATGGGCTGCGCTCTGCTCCATGTCTGTGTGATAGATATTTTCTGTCAGCCTTCCAGGCTATCTTGGGCTGGAAATCTCTTTCACTCTGTCATTTTGTGCCTTCTGTTGCTGTAGAATTAATTTAGATTCATTTTTTACAGGGATTTTATGAGCTATGAGGGAAGAGCTAGAGTATGTGCATCTTTTTCCATATGTATAATTTCTATTGTATTGCTTGCTTTCTCAATGGATAGGGGAGGGACAGGAGGGAGAAAATGTTTAAAAAATGAATGCAAAAATAAATAAAATGAGTTTAAAAAAACAAGAAACAACATTTTATATAGACAGAAAGGTGGGTTGTGATCAGATAAGGTGATTTCAGAGTTTATGGGCATGAAGGTTGTTGATTTAGGATTTTGTTTATCTTACAACCTACTTATATGGACACTGTAGCTTCATGAGAGGATAGATATAATAACAAAATAAGCAAGTAAAGTGCCTGAAAGACAACCTACCCACATACAGGTTTAAATGATATCAAATTGGCCTAAAAAGAATCAGGCTTCAGTGAATAGAGCATCGGCCCTAGAGTCAGGAGGATCTGAATTCAAATCCAGTCTCACACACAGTAGCTGTGTGACCTTGGGCAAGTCACTTAACCCCAATTGCCTTGTCTTTCCTCCTCCTCCAAAAAAAAAATCAGGTGGATAACAATACTTTTTTGTGCTAGCAAAAAAAGTGGATGTTGATGCTCATCAATTAGATGGCAAAACAAATTGAGGTACCTGAATTTAAATGAAATATTATTGACTGGGAGAAACAATGGATATGAAGATTACTGAGAAGCATGGAAAGGCATAGCTGAATAAAAGGAGTAAATAAGCAGAACTAGGAAAGTAACACATGCCTGCAAAAATGAAAATAGATGCATAACATGAAACCAAACATTACATAAATATGATCCAATGTGTCCCTGGAAAATAATAAAGAAAGTGTACCGTTTTTTTTCTGAGGTGGAGGACTGTGGGTGAAAAACATCTGAATATGTACTGTCAGACTCAGGTGATAAGTGACTTAATTTCTTAAAAGACTGTTCCCCCATTTTATTTTAATTTTCTTATAAAGGATGGCTCACTAATTAGGGATGGAGAAGAAGAGACATATTCCAAAATGAAGGTGGTTGAAAAAGATATCAATTAAAAATGTTTGATCAGGAAGTAGGCTTATTAAACTCAAAGGAAATTTAGTAGCATTTTTAAATTTTTTAAACTGGATTTAAGGACAAATGTTGCAAATTTTGTGAGTCAATTAAAAGGGTGGCCCTTGAATAATCTATTTACAAAAATAGTTTAGCTTAGTTTAGTTTCTCTTATCAAACTAAATTGATGGTACCTAGAACTGCAGCTCTTGACAATTTTAATTTATTTCTCAAATAAACAATTAATATTAGCTATTTAGGCCTGATCCTAATCACGAATGGATACCTGCTATGCAATTAGAACTAAATTTTCTATTCTAGTTTTGTGGAAGAAATATGAAATAAAGTCACTTTCCACAAAGATCTTAATATATATTGTGTGGGAAAGGTAGGGGAATAGCATAAGTGTAACAATTAGAGAACATATTATTCAACTCAACTCAGTAAATATTTTGTATGGTCCAGAGCCTCATCATTTATTAAGAGTAGGAGAGTAGGAGTCAAGAGACATAAGTACAAGGATCATGTGACCTCAGACAAATCACTTGATCCTCTCCAGACCTCAGTTTCTTAATTCATAAAAGAGAATGGGACTAGCTTAATTCAAGAGCATCTTCCAACAGCAATTTTATGATCCTACTGCTAAAGGAGTTCAGAGCAAGGAGTGTGGGCTGGTGTAGACAGGAAAGTATGGAGGAGGCAAGATTTGAGGAAACTTGAGGGAAATAAATTTGAGATGTTCCCAAGAACTTAATGAAAATAACTGCCCATCTAAAACCAAAATGCAAAATGACTTCAACAATGAAAACAAAGAACCACCACAAAACAATCCAAAGTGAAATTTGTAAAATTGTAAAGGCCAAATATGATCCCAATTAAAAGCTGTCAGAAGACAGCCTTATTCTATTTCTTTGTAAAAGTGGAAGGTCTATAATTGTGATATATTACACATATTTTAAGATTTTTTTGATATATTGATCAGTTTTGCAGGGTTTTCCCCCTTCTTTAAAATATAATTTGTTATTTGAAATGGCTTTCTGGAAAAGAGTTAGGGGGCAACAATCTTAATGACTGCATTCCTGTTATAAATTCTGCCTAATCATAGTGTGTTATCCTTAAGATAAGTTGGTGAAACCTCTTTGCTAATATTTTATTTAAAAATTTTGCATTTACATCCATTAGGGAAATTAGTCTATGCTTTCCTTTCTCTGTTTTGGCTTGTCCTGCTTTAGGTATCAGCATCATAATTGTATTATAAAAAGCATTTGGTAGGACTCCTTCATCTATTTTCCCTACTAGTTTATAAAGTATTGGAATTAGTTGTTCTTTAAATGTTCAATAGAATTCACTTGGAAAATCCATTTGGTCCTGAGACCTTTTCTTAGGGAGTTCATGGATGACTTGTTCAATTTCTTTTTCTGAAATGGGGTTATTTAAATATTTTATCTCCTGTTAATCTGGGCAATTTATATTTTTTGTAACTATTCATCCATTTCACTAAGATTGTCAGATTCATTGGCATATATTTGGGCAAAATAGATCCAAATTATTGTTTTGATGTCTTCTTCATTGATGGTGAATTTACCTTTTTCATTCTGGTAATTTGATTTTCTTCTTTCTTTTTTTAAATTAAATTAACCAAAGGTTTATCTATTTTTCATAAAACTAGCTCTTAGTTTTATTTATTAGATCAATAGTTTACTTAATTTCAATTTTATTAATCTTTCCCTTAGTTTTCAGAATTTCTAATTTGGTATTTAACTGAGAATGTTTAATTTGTTCTTTTGTTAGCTTTTCCATATGCATGCCCAATTCATTGCTCTCCTCTTTTTCTATTTTATTAATATAAGCATTTAGAGATATAAAACTTTTCCTAAGAACTACTTTTGCTGTATTCCATAAGTTTTGGTATGTTGTCTCATTATTGCCCTTCTCTTGGATGAAGTTTTTGATTGTTTCCAGGGTTTGTTGTTTGACGCATTCATTCTTTAAGATTACATTATTTAGTATCTGGTTGATTTTTAGTCTATCTTTCCATGGCCCTTTATTACATTTAATTTTTATTTTGTGGTTATCTGAAAAGGATGCATTTAATATTCTTCTCATTCTACCTTGAATTGTGGGTATTTTATGCCTTAATACATGGTCAATTTTTGTTTAGGTGCTGTGTGCCACCTAGAAAAAAATGGTATATTCCTTTCTATCCCATTCAATTTTCTCCAGAGGCCAATCATATCTAACTTTTCTAAAATTCTATTCATCTCCTTAACTTTTTTCTTTTTTTGTGGTTAGATTTATCTAGTTCTGAGAGGGGGAGGCTGAGGTCCACCACTAGTGTAGTTTTGTTATCTATTTCTTCTTTTAACTCCCTTAACTTCTTCTCTCAGAATTTGGATGCTATACTACTTGATGCATATTATGTTTAGTAATGATATTACTTCATTGTCTATGGCATCCTTTAGCAGGATGTAAGTTCCTTATCTCATTTAATAAAATTTTTTGTTTTCTTTTTGTTTTGTCTGAGATCAGGATTGCTACCTTTTCACTTCAGCTGAAGCATAATATATTCTGATCCAGCGTTTTATCTTTATTTTGTGTGTACCCCTCTGCTTCAAATGTGTTTCTTGTAAACAACATATTCTATGATTATGGGTCTTAATCCACTTTGCTATCTGCTTCTATTTTATAGAAGAGTCCATCCAATTTACATTCACAGTTACAATTACTATCTGTGTCTTTCTCTCTAGCCTATCCTCCCCACCCCACCCCTATTTATGCCTTTCTCTCTTTTTTTCCTTTCCCTCCTCACTAGAGTTTTGCTTTCAATCACCACCTCCCTCAGTCTATCCTCCCTTCTATCAGCCTTCTCGCCTTTCTTCCTCTTTACCCTTACTATTTCTTCCCTCCTTTCTATACACCCTTCCTTTTCCTTCCCCTTTCCCCTCCTACTTCCTAGAGATAGGGTAAGTTAAATTTCTATACCTCATTGATCCCCCCCCACTCCACTTTCAGCCAGATCTGATGAGATTAAGGTTCAAATAATGCTCATCTCCCTCCCTTTCTTCCCTCTACTTTAATAGGTTTTTGTGCCTTTTCATGTGATGTAATTTACCCTTATCTACCTCCTCCTTTACTCTTCTCCCAGTAAAATCAATTCTTTTTCATCATTTAATTAGATTTTTAATTATCACATCAGAGTCAATTTATACCCATGCCCTGTCTACATATAACCCTTTTATATGTCACAATTACAGTTCTCAAGAATTACAAGTGTCATCTTCCCTTATGAGGAATTTTGCCTTTATTAATAATATGTTGTGTATTTCTTTCCTGTTTACCTTGTTATGTCTCTCTTGAGTCTTATATTTGAAGATCAAATTTTCTGTTGATCTCTGGTCTTTTTCATCAGGAAGGTTTGGAAGTTCTCTATTTCATTGAATGTCCATCTCCTCCCCTGAAAGATTATGTTCAGTTTCATTGAGTTGTAATACAAGCTCCTTTGCCTTATGGATTATCGTATTCCATGCCTTTTGATCTTTTAATGTGGAAGTTGCAAGGTCCTGCATAATCCTGACTTTGGTTTCATGATATTTAAATTGTTTCTTTCTGGATGCTTTCAGTTCTCTTTGACCTGGTAATTAAGGAATTTGGCTACAATTTTCCTTGGTATTTGGGATCTTTTTCAGAAGGGAATTGATGGATTCTTTCAATGACTTTTACCTTCTGGTTCTAGAGCAGTTTTTCATGATAATTCTCTGAAAGATGCTGCCCAGGATATTTTCTTTTTCTTTTGTAAATATAATTTATTTTCAGTTTTTAACATTCACTTCCACAAGACTTTGAATTCCAAATTTTCTACCCATGTTTCCCCACCCCCACCTCAGGACAGCATGCACCCCATCCATCCCTTCTCCCAATCTGCCCAGTCTTCTGTCACCCCCCTGCCCCCTGCTCTTCTCACATCTCCCTCCCTTCTACTTTCCTATAGGGCAAGATAGGTTTCTGTATCCCATTGCTTGTACATCTTATTTCCCAGTTGCATTCAAAAATAATTTTTAACATGCATTTTAAAGCTTCAAGTTCCACATTCTCTCCCTTTCTTCCTCCCCACTCACACTCATTGAGAAAGGAAGTGATTTGATATAGGTCATACATGTATAACCATGCAAAGCATTTCCATAACAGTCATGTTTCAAAAGAATAACCACATTTCCCTCTATCCTATCCTGCACTTCACTTATTCCATTCTTTCCCTTGACCTGTCCCCCAACAATAGTGTTTGTTTCTGACTACCACTTCCCCCAATCTGCCATCCCTTCCATGATCCTCCCTCTCCTATTCCCTTTCTCCTTGCCTTCCTGCAGGGTAAGATTGAGTGTGTATTATTTCCTCCTTAAACCATATCTGATGAGATTGAGACTCAATTATTCCTCCACCTGCTTGCTCTTCCCCACCATTTTAAAAGCTGTTTCTTCTCTCTCTTATGTGAGATGATTTCCTCCATTCTACCTCTTCCTTTTCTCTTGCTCACAGTATATTCCTCTCAACATTTAATTTTATTTTAAAGTATCCTCCTTCCATATTCAGCTGACCCTGTGTCTTTTATCTATATACATACATATATATACACACACATACATATGTATACATATACACATATACATATATAATATGCACATATATACACACACATAAGTGTGTGTATGTACGTATGTATTCCCTCTAACATCACACTGAGAAAGGTCTCATAAGTTACAAATATCATCTTTCCATGTAGGAATATAAACAGTTCAACTTTAATGTATCCCTTATGCTTTCTCTTTCCTGTTCAGCTTTTCATGTTTCTCTTGATTCTTGTATGTGAATTTTTCAGTTCAGCTCTAGTCTTTTCAATAAGAATGCTTGAAAGTCTTCTATTTGATTGAAATTCCATTTTTCCCCCTGAAGTATTATACTCAGTTATGCTGGGTAGGTGATTCTTGGTTTTCATCCTACCTCCTTTGACCTTTGGAATACCATATTCCAAGTCCTCCTATCGCTTAGTGTGGGGCAGCTAGGTGGCACAGTGGATAGAACACCAGTGCAGGAGTCAGGAGGACCTGAGTTCAAATCTTACCTCAGATACTTGACACTCACTAGCTGTGTGACCTTGGACAAGTCACTTAACCCTAATTGCCTCATCCTGGGTCATCTCCAGTCATTCTGATGAATATCTGGTCACTGGATTCTGATGACTCTGGAGGAGAGTCATCCTCCCTCACTCAAAACAAAGTCAAATGCAAGTCGTCATTATTTCTCTAATGGCATGGTCTTCAGGAATGAAGGAAGAACACACATATCCCTTAGTGTAGAAGCTGCTAAATCCTATGTTATCCTGATTGTATTTTCACAATATTTGAATTGTTTCCTTCTGGTTGCTTGTAGTATTTTCTCCTTGACCTGGGAACTCTGGAATTTGACTACCATATTCCCAGGAGTTTTCCTTTTGGGGTTTATTTCAAGAGGTGATTAGTGAATTTTTTCCATTTCTATTTTACCCTCTGGTTCTAGAATATCTGGGCAGTTTTCCTTGATAATTTATTGGAAGATGATATATTGGATCTTTTTTTGATCATGATTTTCAGATAGACCACTTATTTTTAAATTATCTCTCCTGGATCTATTTTCCAGGACAGTTATTTTTCCAATGAGATATTTTATGTTGTCTTCTATTTTTTAATTCTTTTGGTTTTGTTTTATAATTTCTGATAAAGTCATTAGCTTCCATTTGCTCCATTCTAATTTTTAAAGTAATATTTTCTTTAGTGAGCTTTTGAACCTCCTTTTCCATTTGGTTAATTCTGCTTTTTAAGGCATACTTCTCTTCATGAGCTTTTTTGGGCCCAAATGACAATTCATTTGGGTAAGTCTATTTTTAAAGGTGTTATTTGCTTCAGAATTTTTGGGAGTCTCATTTAGCAAGCTGTTGACTCATTTTTCATGATTTTCTTGCATCACTGCCTTTTCCCTTTCCAATTTTTCTTCTACTACTCTGACCTGATTTTCAAAATCCTTTTTGAGATCTTCCATGACCTAAGACCATTTCACATTTTTTTTGGAGGCTATGAAAGTAGGAGACTTGAACTTGCATTTTTCCTCCAGTTGTATGCTTTGATCTTCCTTTTGGACATTTTCCCAGCCAATTACTTGACTTTTGAGCTCTTTGTTAAAGTGAAGGGTGTTGAAAGTGGATGGGAGTGAAACCCATGTTTCAGAGGTTTTATGTAGTTTTCAGAGATATCTCTAGGGACCTGTAAATTTTCAGTTCCTCCAAAGTGGTATAATCAAAGGAGAGGTGTTTCCTCCTCTCTTGGCCTAAACTCTTGTCTGTGAGCAATCAGAAGCACTCTTTTCTACCCTGGAACTGTGAATAGAATTTCCTCTCCACAGCCACCATCAGCTCTACCACACCAGCACTCTTCCTTGCCCTCCTCACAGTCACTCAGGCCTGCAATCCAGATCAGCTGCTTGATTCCTCCAGTTTATAGGATGAGAGTTCCAGAAGCTGCCTCAGCAGTGGAGCTGGGATTGGGGCTAGACTATACTGTCCTCTCATCCAGGCTAGAGAGTTTTCTCACTGACCTTTGAAGCTGTCTTTGGAGTTTGTGGGTTGAGAAATCTGGAAACTGCAACAGCTGCCTGTGATTCAGTGCCCTGAGGCCTGCTCCAGTTCTGTCTCTAGCAGTATAGCCCATGCTAGGCTGCACTCCACTCTAAGCCTAGTGCAATAGTCCCTTTGTGTCAGTCTTCCAGAGTTTCTTGGACTGGAAATCTGTTTCACTTTGTCATCTTGTGGTTTCTGGTGCTCTAGAATATGCTTAGAATCATTTTTACAGGTATTTTGAGGGGCTTAGGGGGAGAGCTCATGTAGGTCCCTGTTTCTGTTTGACCATCTTAGCTCTGCTCCCCACCCCCAGGCCCTTTCTTCATCATCGTTTTCAAGTAGACCAGCAATTTTTAAATTTTCTCTCCTAGATCTATTTTCCAGATCAGTTGTTTTTACCAATGAGGAATTTTAAGTTTTCTTCTATTTTTTTCATCTTTTCTTCCTGTTTGATGGTTTCTTGATATCTCATAGAGTCATCAGCTTCCATTTGCCCAGTTTCAATTTTTAATGAGTTGTTTTCTTATTAGATTTTAATAATCTTTCCATTCGATCCATTTTGCTTTTTAAGGAGTTCTCTTCAGTGAGTTTTTGTGCCTCCTTTTCAATTTGACCAATTCTACTTTTTAAGGAGTTGTTTTCTTCAGTGTACTTTCTCCCCGATTTGGTCAATTGTATTTTTTGAAGACTTGTTTTCTACAGTCATTTTTTTTTGTCCTTCCTTTTCCAAACTACTGACTCTTGCATACCTCTCCTTTTTCCCTCAATTTTTCTTCTACCTCTCTTGACATTTAAGATCCTTCTTAAGTTCTTCCAAAGAGGCTTTTTGTGCTTCAGATCAGTTCATATTCCCCTTTAAGGTTTCAGATGTGTGTATATTGACAATGATGTCCTCTTCTGAATTTGTGCCTTGATTTTCCCTGTCCCCATGATAAGAATCTAGGATTATTGTCTATTTCTGCTTTTTGCTTATAGTATTTGCCTAATTCCTGACTTTTAAAGTTGATCTCTCCTGTGGGAGCAAAGGGGACACTGACCCAAGGGGATGCTGAGAATCCAGGACCTAGTCAGGACCTAGTCAGGACCTATACACTGGCTTTGTGTGCTGGGCCTCAGGTGCTGGCAGCTGGAGGCTCTAGGAATCTGACAGCTTACCTGGTACTGGGCTGGGGTTAGCAACAGTGGACCTCTCAGGGTGGGGGTCGAGAGTCTGATCCCTGAGGGAAGGTTACTCACTCAGACTTGGCAATCAAATATTTGACTGCTGGGGAATGTTTACCAGCCTGAAGCTGTGCCTCCTGGAGTTGTGCTTCCTGGAATTATGCTGAAACACTGGGAGATTCAGCTGCTGGAGAACACTGGCACACATGGTGGTTTTCTGAGGTGTTGTCTACCAATTCTCCTGCCTATGCTGAGGCACTTGGGGGGTACTGGTGTTGGTGCTTACCTGCTCCACCTCCTCAGGATGCCTTTTGCCCTGTACTGTGCCCCCTCACCCACCCTGAGAATGACCTTATTGGTTAATCCCCCCAAGCTTCCTGGACTACAAGACTGCTGCACCCTGTCTTTCTGCTGGCTTAGCTGTTCCAGGATTTTTCCTGGGGTGATAATTTCTGGGATTTTAGAGGCCAGTAATGGACGGTAAGAGTAACTTACTTCTTACTCTTCCATCTTGGCCCCTAGATGTGGAAAAATGAGACCATTAGTTTGTTATGCAGCCTAATACCCATAAGGGATGGGGGCAAACACAAGTGAAGCTATTTATAAACTGTGAGAGGTTAAACAACCCTTAAACACCCTGGGTTCTGAAAGGAAAACAGTAGCAAGATCTGTACATACATAATGATATCTTAAGTTTTGAGTATCACGACTGGACATTGCAAGGCTACCCCTCATGCAGTTGATTGAAGGGAACAATTAGAGTACCATATGATACCCGGTGGCCTATTTGATATAGCACTCCAGATAGAAATTTAAAGGGTCCTCTGCACCTGTAACACCAGTCATGGCAACATACCTGAGGACTACTACTGTGAATAATGCAGAAGAATAAGGGTATCCATCAGTGTAAGCTTCTATATTAGATTGTAAACTCCTTAAAGACAGGATCTGTGTTTTGCCTTTTTTTTGTATCCTATAGTGCTTAATGCAATGTCTTATCCATAGTAGGCACTTAATAAATGTTTATTGATTAATTCATTGCCTGATCTTCATCTTGAAGGAAGAGAGGAACTCCATGGGGCAGAGATAAGGAGTAAATTCCAGGCATTTGTATGTTTTTTTCATTGATAAAGATGGGAGATAGAATATCGTGAACGAGAAGCAGAGAGAAAGCCAGTTTGAATGATCAGAGTACAGAGGGGGAATTAGTATAAAGTGAGGCAGGAAAGAGCTTGGGAGCAGGTTATGAAGGGTTAAAACGGAGTTTACGTTTTATCCTAGACTCAATAGAAGTCCACTGGAATTGTTTAAGTAGAGGAGTCATGTGGTCAAATCTGTGCTTAAGGAAAATTATTTTGACTTAAGTGTGTAAAACGGAATAGAATGGGGAGAGCCTTGGGATAGAGAGCAATATGAATGAGACTAGATAATTCACAGATGCATTTTCCTTCATGGACAATGGTGTGTGCACACATGGGCATGTGTGTGTGTGTGTGTGTGTGTGTGTGCGTGTGTGTGTGAGAGAGAGAGACAGAGAGAGAGACAGAGAGACAGAAAGAGAGACAGAGACAGAGAGAGACAGAGAGAGAGAGAGACAGAGAGGGAGAGACAGAGAGAGAGAAGAGAAGGCCAGGCCCTCCCTTGGGGAGAGTCCCATTAATGCTACAGTACCTGACTCATATTGAGGCTCTTTAGAGACTTGGCCTGCAAGTGAAAATGTTCCCAGGAAGACTCCCTGGTATTAGATGTCTGGTTCCCATAGCCCCCAGGCCTCCCTTCAGGGCCAACATCAGCAATGCAGTCATTCAAATAAGCTGAAATCTATCATATAATGAGTCCCACCATATGATCCTCATCTTTGAGAGGAATGAATAAATCATTGTGCCTCAGGAAGAGTATTTATGCCACAAATTGACTTAGGAAGTGGCACTGAAACACTCTGATAGCAATGGCTGTGATCTAGGAGCAATTTAGGAATGAATGCACCTTTATGCTTTGACCCACTGAAATCTCTGGCACCTGTTGAAACCAGAACTGGGCAAAGCAGAAAATGCTGCCACTAAGAAAGAAGGGAGAAACAAAACCCTTCGCTGTCAAGAGTCCTGCAGCCAAGACCTGATGGATGCACCCCTGCTGGCCCTAAACTTACCTGGGAGCCAGAAGAAACTGAGCAGCTCATTCTCCTCCATGCCAGAGCCCAGTTGCCTACCTGAGAGCAGTCATTCACATTGGCCTTTTGCCATAAAGGCCAAGCTTCTTCAGGGAAAGATTCCCTCTGACTGATTGAGTTCCTTCTTGAGATGTGAAGCTGTCCTTTTTCTGTATTGTGCTCCATCTCAGCAGGTTCCTCATTTTTAATTAATATTTTCATAAATAATGCAGTCACAGATTCTCTCCCCAGATCCTTTCCTAAGGATGACTGACTTCAACCAAGACCATTAGTATCAATGAATACTACAAAGCCTTCAATGAGGCCTGGATAAATCATGGGGCACGTATGTGGCCAGTGGAGAGGGCAAAAATCTCCTCACCCACCAAATAAAAGCAGTTTAACAATATTCATATCCACTTCAAAATTTATGGAACAATGATAATTTGACTTTCTGAGAAACGATGATTTGTCAAAGGATGTGTGTGAGCACTCTTTGCATACAAAATTCTTCCAAAGTGCTCTAATGTTGCTTAAAACATCACTGTTACCTGACTCTTTAATTAACTGGGAAGATTTGTATTAAGAGGATCAGTTTTCTTTTCTTTTTCTCTTGACAATATATGTACAGGAAATATAGGTATGGATATGTGTGGCTATGTATATATGCACACACAGATATACATATATGTATATCTGTGTGTGCATATATACATATACATATATAATTTTAAAAGAAATACATTGTCGGGTCAATAGTTTTAAAATTCATGAAATTTTAGAGATTGAAGGAAACTTGGAGATGTTGATTTCTCTCATTTTACAAAATAGAAAAGGACATGAGAAGATATCCAGTTTCCCTAAAGCCATGTAGGTAGTTTGATGGCTGTCCAGAATTGTCTAGCACCTTTCCTTATTGACCTCCTACTTCAAACACATGGACATGTTTCTCTTTATCTACAAATTAAGGTCCATCCATACCCTCAGACCAGTTCTTAATCTTGGCTAGGAAATATAGTAGGAGCATTTCATATTGCTATAGATAAACTACTTATACCCAGATCCTCATTTCTTATTCTGTAGACTGTTGGACCTGGATCCCTTAACCTTTGCTCATTAATTTCCTAGCATGGACTCTGATGTCTGCTGCCTGTCCTCCTAGAATTGACCTACCTGCATCTACGATACCTGCTTCTGTGCTGTAGTAGACTTCTTTGGATTCAGCCCCTGCCTTCTAGATTTATAGCATCTACACACTCCTATTCCTGTGTAGCAGTCTCCTAGTTGTGTCTCCACACACAAATGCCCACCCCTCCATGGTCCCTCCCCTATCCTTTCCCCACTCAGTCCACTCTGAAATCTCCTATGGCAGTGGCAGAGCTGTGACAAGAAATTCTGAACTCTTTTTCTCCTGCTGCTCTGTAAGATGTTTGAAAGGACGTTTGCGCCCACACGGGCATGGTGAATGTTGTCATCTGGTCACATTCAGGAATCTGGTAATGTTTAAAGGCCCTCATTTAGAAGAAAGAATTGTGTCAGCATTTCCTTCTGATTCCTATTTTCAGTGATTTTTAATGAAGCATATTTTAAAATGGCTTCAGCTGTTTGAGTTTCTATGCAGCCAAAAGAATAGACCCCAAGGCTTTTTTAGCATTTAACTAACTATGAAATTGTTTGATTTTTACAAAACATATTTAGCAAATAGTTAAAAATATTGGCTAAACACTGTATTTCTTAAATGAAATGTTGAAACCATCAAAATGTTGAACTTTAAAATCATCTGCTGAGTTAACAGGGTTTTTAAGTACAAAGTTTCATAAGGATTTTTAACATCGTTCCATATTGTATCATAAGAGCATCTCTGCATGTCATAAATATCATGTCATCATATGTTTTAATTACATGATTGTATTCATTTACATTAAATTTGTAATTAACCATAATTTCACGCTTATTGGGTAAAAATCCCTTTTGGAATATTTCGCTGGTTTCCTCCACTGTAGTGTGTCAAGTACAAATGTGAGTATGATCTTATGAGCACTGACATAACAGATACAGCAGCACCATGATAAAAAAAACCAAACCATCTTGTTGTCACACAGATTTGGCCAGTCGCCTCCAAACCAAGCCAGTGTAGCATGATTAGCTTAGAAGGCAGGCATTGAGCCTGCCCCTTCCCCCACAATAGCACAATTAGAAAAAAGTTCCATTGAATGAGGTAGAGAGGAGAGGAAGAATCTGAACTCACCCATTTTCCTGCCTCTCCAAATGCTCTTTCTCTGTTCCCAAACATATTTTGGAATGGTTTTGAAGAAAGCAAGCAGAATCCTATCATCATTTTCAAAGTGAGATATAGAATTCCAGTAGAATATATAGTTCCTTGAGAATAAAACATTTTTTATTCCCAGTACCTTGTCATAGTGCCTAGCACACAGTAGGCACTTAATAAGTGCATGTTTAATTGAGTTGAATCCATATTGACTAATCTATATTGGATCTTTTGCAATGCAAATTGTCATCCTGACTCCAAACTCTCCCTACAGAAATTAATAACGGCAGTAGTCATTGCAACAACTTATGTAGTATAGCATGCTTTATCTACCATGTCTGAAGTAATTTCCTCAAACCGTCCCTGTAAGTACATGCTGCTAATTAGTGTCTTGATTTTTTGGATGAGATCTCAGTCATGTCAACAAACATTTACTACTATGTGCCAGGCACTGTGCTAGATACGTAGCTGGAAATAAAAACAAAAACAAAATGAAACTTTTCTCTCAAGGAGACTGTTGGGGGATACAGCATGTACATGTGTGTTTAAAAACAAAACATCACACACACACACACACACACACACACGCACACGCACACGCACACACAGGCACAGTAAATTTGAGGGGAAAGGTCCTTTCAAGACAGGTTCCTGAGGAAACATGGAGAATCTGATCTGAGCCTTACTAAAAGGCAGAAGAGAGGAGGGAGTCTGTGCAAAGATTCAGAGATAGAGGAGATCCAATGTCACATATGAGGAAGTACAAATTCCTATTCTTTATGTGGTCACATTTTTGGTCCTGTTCAATACCGCTGAAACGTTGCTAGAAGAATCCTTTCACTATGAAATGTCTCATCAATAATTTAGAAAAACATGTACTGTTTCTGGAAGTTAATGAACTAGTCACTTTGTCTTTTGATAGCCAAGGCCTTTTCCTTATATCTCATTCTAAAAGAATCCTCTTGCCTTCTGACTACCAAATATGTTAAGTCAAAATTCTGTTAGTGATATTAGAAATGCTTAATATTCAGCAAAGCCCTGTTTTTCCCAGAACTAATCTCAAAATCAGAAAACTTTCTTCCTTGTTAGGTTTAGTTGCTTGGGAGATAATTTTTCAAATGCTTATTTTCTTTTTGTCTAAAATTCTAGTGCAAATTCAGCACTCCGGTAAAGAGTTCTCTTTCTTTTCTCAGATTTGATTCACACATTAAAAATGCTGATCTGTTCTTTATTTCAGCTATGAAACATTGTCCTGATACACAAACTCTCCATTTGGGATATTATAGAAAGACAAAGTGTGACCTTGATGGGCAGGGATGGAAGCTTGCTGGGGCAGATTTTAGCTAAACCAAGATAAAGGTTGTCCCAAAATACATTGAAAATGTCATGGAATATGTTACTAGCTGATACATAAAGAGAATGTTTTGGGGAGAAAGAGCAGTTCAGCTTGGCTAAACTATGGAGTTTATGTATAAATTTGGTCAATGGCTCTTTACTGTCCATTGACTAAAGGTCAAACTCAAGGCCCTCCACAGTTTAGTACAAGTCAACCTTTCCATTGGTAGCTAAGTGGCTTAGTTAGATCCCTAAGCTTGAAATCAGGAAAAATCATCTTCCTGAGTTCAAATCTAGCCTCACTTACTAGCTGTGTGACCCTGGGCAAGTCACTTCATCCTGTTTACCTCAGTTTTCTCATCTGTAAAATGAGGTAGAGAAGGAAATGACAAATCACTCCTGTATCTTTGCAAAGAAAAACCCAAATGGGTCACAAAGAGTTGGATGCTACTGGAATGATTGAACAACAGCCACAAACCTTTCTAATAGCTAGAGCTGTCCCAAATTACAATGGATTGCCTTGGAGGAGAGTGAGTCTACATAACAGGACATCATCAAGTGGAGGCATGTCTGGTTGGTGGAGTTTCAGGCCTTCATTTTCTCTTCTCTGCTCCTTAACTCACTTCCCACAATACATGATTGAAAACTTCCCATCAGTCTTTCAGAGACACTGCACTTTACCTCCTTTCTTTGCAAACACTCTCTCTTGCCCTTATCCCCTTCCAGAATTCAGAATGTAGATGTTTGCTCCTTGACTCTGTTTTTTTTTTTCTCCAGCCCCTTTGCATGATTCTCTTGGTCATTCCCATGCCTTCATGCCACCTCTTTGGTAACAGCCAAAGTTGTTTTTCTAGGTCTGGCCTCTCCTGATCTCCTGACTTCCATCTTCAGTTGCCCATAGGACATCTCCACTTTGATATCCTACCAACATCTACAACTCAACATGTCTAAAACTTTGCATATTATTTTCCCATAAATCTATTCCTTCTGACTTCCCCATTACTGTCTGTAGCATCATCATCCATCTCATCTCCTGTGATCAAAATTTGGGTTTATTTTAATTCTTCCTTCTTCCTTATCTCACATATCTAGTTGGTTACCAAATCCTGTCAATTATACCTCCAAGGATCTGTCACTCTGTCTCATTCCCATTGTCACCAGGCCCTCATTACTAACCTGTCTTCCTAACTCTACTTTCTCTTCTATCCAATCCATCAATTATGACTGCTAGGCTCTTCTTCTTTATTCACAAGGTCACTTGTCATATGTCACTGTTCTCCAAAGTCTTCAGAGATTCCTTATTTTCTATTAAGCAAAGTTCAAACTCAGAACTCTCCACAATTTGGCACAAACCAACCTTTCTGGTCTAATCTCATAATCCTGCCTGCTATGTCCTCCATAGTCTAGCTGAGTTGAATTGTTCTTTCCCCCTCTTTATGTATCAGCTGGTGACATAGTTCATGACACATGGGGACCCCCCCACATTCAAAAATTGTCTCTGCTTCAAAGTCCTCCCTGGGTCTACATATACTCAAAAATATGATTCTTCAAAATTCCCTTTTCACACACACCTCACCCTTATGTGTTAACTTTTACCAGTCAGCCAAGGATGTATGTTAATTTGTTCAAATCAGAGACATCTGATGAAATAGCACAGTAATAAAACAATAGTCAAATGTGTCCCTGCCCTCAAGAGGCTTATACTCCAAAGGGGAAACTACACGTACCTATTTAAGCACAAGACATGTGGACAGATATCTACAAATCTCAAATACACTTACAAGAAAACGTTGGAGGAGGAAGCATTAGCACTTGAGCTGGTGAGGGTTGAAAGTGTGAGAGGGGGTACATGGAGCCAGGAAAGTCCACAAGAAGAAGTTGAGTGTTGAAAGAAATCATGAATTCAAAGGGGAAGAACATGGCAGCCAATGCAAAGAGATGAAATGGGGGTAAGAAATGGCAGGTGAACCAGTATACTGTTACTGCTGCTACCTCAGAGCTAAAGTTGAGGTGCTCCCTCTTCTCCACAAGAGGAGCAATGGACTTTTCTAGGTCTCATTTAGCTTAGAACCTAAAGCCCAAGTTTCACTTCTTTTAGAAAGAAGGAAGTCCCTTCACACACTTAACCATAAGAAAAGCATTTTTAATTGCTTTGGTTTTTCTTTAAGGAGAGAAATTTTTTAATTCTCCAGCTTCAAGGAGTGCAGCTCCTTTGAAACACATAACAACCAGCCAACTAATTAGTGCCCACAGGCATTTAGTCTGTCCTTTGAACTTCCTCTGTCTGGGTAGAATGACAGTCTGTTATTCCAGATAACTATCTGATTTAGGCTTAGAACTTTCTTAGAACTCGTGTTTAATTCCTTAGGGGATTACAAATGCCTTCAAAACCCATTTCAGGGGTTTGAGAGTGGCTCTGCCAAAACAAAAACAAACCTCTAAGATTTGTGGGTCTTAGACACCATGGTCTCCAACCCTCCAATGCAAATGAATGAATGTGGGAAAGCAAGAACCACAAATGCTAAGTGAGGCTGCTGTGTTACTATCTTTTGTTCCAAATTCTTTTTATTACATATGTGTTGCTGGTAATAAACCTGTCAGCTTTTGGATCACTCTATAAATGCTTTTGTACCTTTGCTCTTTCTGTTTCCTATGCTATGGATGTTCCCTTATTCTCTACCAACATCACCTCTTGAATTCTCAGCCATCCTTTAAAGCACCATCCAAATGCTGCTTCCTCCATGAAATATTCCCATTTCCCTATCATTTGGTAAGGCCCATCTTCCGCATTCCAAGACTTCATGCAGCATTTTGTTGTACATCTTCCTAATATTCTTTTCAAAATTTCCTTTGTAATTCAGATCTATTGCATATTACTCACTTAGACTATAAATCCCAGGAAGGCAGATTGTGTCTTATGCCATGGGCATTTAATAAATATATTAAGTTGTATTGAAAGATTTCTAAAGTCTCTTCCAAAACTAAGATATTGTGATTCTTTGAATTATAAAAATGGATTGGGACCGACACCTCTCCCAGAGTCTCTGACATATCATAACTGTGGTATCTCAATAGTGGATACTTCTCATAATTAGCAACCATCCCAGAAAGCTATATTGTAACCCCACAGGTCTAAAATAAAGCATGCAACAATTTTATTCTCAATTTAAGTCGCAATGGTTAACAGTACAATAGAATAGTCACATAAAAATTTTCATTATTAGTTTACCAATGCTAAAACATTAGAGTCCTAAATTTGTATCTATTCATCATTCAAGAGCAGTAAGTAGTCAGTTAACTTTTCAGATGAAGTGATACGGAACTAAAAAGAATATTTTCTATTTTGGACTGGTGTCTGTTAGCATAAGTCTAGCCACTGTGGTTCTGTTTCTGTCTACTGCAATTTACTCAGCATGACTGTTCTGTGCTGCAGAGTGGGAAAACAGAATCTCCCCCATCAAGTGCCATTTTTCACTGGAACCACTGCTTGCTGCCGCTGCTACCGCTGTGTCCACTGAGGCTACTACTGCTGCCTATGTTTGCCCAGACCCTGTAACCCCTGCCCACAAAAACCACCCAATTTGTTTGAACCAGATTCTTTCTTTCTAGTCCATTTTCAATGAAAAAGAAGAAAATTAAATGTGCAAGCAGATACTGTCAATTTTAATTGTAAAAAGACTGTGACTATGGTTGAGATTACCACCTCCCCCCCCCAAAGTAGATATTTCCAAAAGTGACCTTTCTTGCCTCTCTACTAAGAAACCTCTCTGTCTTTTCTTCCTGAAGGAGCTCTCTCCATTTTTCCACGTCTATTTTCTGCAGATGTGGTGAATATTTAGGTTATTCATCTCCACTTCTGTTTTCTTATTTGAATTCTTGTCCTTATTCTCCAGATGCTGGATACTTCCACTTGGCCATCCCATGTTCACTTCAAGCTCAACACATACAAAACAAAGTTCATTTCCTTTATTTCCCTAGCACATTTCCTTTAACAACTTAAAATTATTCAACAAATATTTATTGAGCCTGATATTTGCAGGATACAAAAAGTATAAGGCATTGTCCTATGCTCAATGTCTTTGCAATCTGACCAAGATAAGGTGTAATTATAAGAAATATATAACAGTATAAGAGACAACATGATATAGTAAATAGAGACCTGGCTTCAGAGCCACACTGTGATCAAAGACAATGGTAATATAATCCTTGAATTAGGCTATTTGATAGTCACTGGTCCACTTCAAGAAAATGTCAGTAGAATTTAGAGGGCTAAAGTTACATTACAGGGGTTTACAATTTGAGTGGAAAATAAGGAAATAGTAGTTGTGGACTACCCTTTTGAGAAGTTTGGCAATGGAAATGAGGGAACAAGATGATAGCTTAAGAACTGGCAAGAAAGAAATTACCCTCTGTTTGCCACCATTTTCCTAATCATTCATGCTCAAAATTTTACAGTCATCTCTGGCACCTTCATTTCATTCATTTCCTTTGTAGAATCAGTAAGGTTCTGTCCATTCTTAATTCAGTGTGTCACTTATATTAGCCCCTTCCTCTCTATTCCATCTGTTATGACCACAGTCCTAGTCCTTGCAGCAAGGATACTGTTTGCTGGTCTCCTTGATTTCAGTTTCTCTCTCATCCAGTCTATTCCCATTTACTCAACAAGTATGTAGTAAAGTCTTACCATATGCTAGAGATGGAGAAGGTGAAGATAAATGAGACTTAGACTGATGTCAAGGAGCTTTTAATCTAACAGTGGAGAATGCACAAATGCACAAATAAACTCCTAATTAATGAGTGTCTTGACCCAGACCCACCATACTTCCTGATGCTGTGTAGCCATCTTCATTCTATGCTCCCCTTTCCACCTCTAATTCCTGAAACAATAATCAAATCAACTCTATCATTCCTAGAAAGATTGTACCAATTGTCCTATGGTTCCACTCACTATCCAAGTGATTTCCCAGACCAAATCACCACTCTAAACACCACTCCCTTGTATATAGTCTTCCCGTGTTAAAATTTAAGCTCTTTGAAAGCAGAGAAACTATTTCTTATTTGTAATTATATCCCCAAAACTTAGTATAATGTCTAGTAAATAGTAAGGTCTTAATAAATTCTTTTTCATTTATGACTCATGTAAACTGAGACATTCTCATCCCAACTGTCTACTTCCAATGACCAGTTGAATTCAAAGAACTTGGCTAGCTACATCTTCTTCTCAGGGGTGCTCAGAGGAGCAATAGATTGACTTTCTCTAATGCCATCAGTTTGAGCCCCCAGTGGTTTACTTTCCCTCAAGATTATGAGTTAAAGATCACTTTTTCAGTGAAGTAGTTTTTAAGAAGAAATATTTATAAAAGTGATACAATAAGAGTAGTTGGTAGGAAAAGAAATTCTCTCAAAACTTTGCGACAAACTCCCAGAAGTGTATATGGAATTCAGAGAAAATTGGGCTCTAGTTAATGGAGCACATATAATCCAGAAAATTCATGATTACCTGTTGTTATAAATTCCACACCCCATTTTGTGGGAGTACTCAAGAAGTTCTCTTAATTATGGTATAGTTTCTTTTGCTTTATAGAGCCATGATTCTACTCAGTAATTTTCTCTCAATTATGCAGATACTTTCACAAATCGATCAGGGTATACTGTTTAGGATATTGATGAGAAGATGGGAAACCAAACATCCTACAAAAAATTTAGAACTAGGAGGTGCTTCTTTAATCAAGGGTGATGGAGGAAGGAAAACTGATGAAGGTTGTGACCAAGGTGTCTCTCATCAAACCCTCCATGGTTCCTCCTCGGTAATGTTCTGGAGAGCTACATACTATAGTTTCTCAACTCAGTTGGTAATTTACAGACAGTCTCTAAAATGCAGTCAAGTTTCCTTATCTGAATAAAAATTTTTGATACAACTTCATTATAATTCCAATGCCTTTTTGCACCTAGTCTGAAGTATTTAGATTAATTGATTGATATGGTCTTTCACCTAGTTAAGGACATCAGAACTAAAATAGGATGGGGTGGTTGAGATCCCACTCTCAAAGATTCATTCATTTATGATATGAGACAAAGTAAAATGCATGCAGAAGAAAAGCTTGAAGAAAATATTATGATTAATTTGAGGCAGAAGCCAACCTCCTTCACTCAGATTAAGCCTTTGCATGTTCCACTGAGAGTTTCCAGAGAGGGATTGGCTCCTAGAGCCATAAATATACAGGGGCACCTCCTAGCAGACCCTTTTTAAGGTTCGCAAGATGTACTACTTTGCATTTATAAGTCTACATCACAACCTCATCTTTTGTCTTTAACCAAACCAGAAGAACATTTATTTCTGGGTGCAAAATCAAAACTGCCCAAAGTAGCTCTTTCTCTGCTTTAGCGTGTTGTTTTCTTGCTTAAGCATAGTTTTCATCATAACATTCCTTTGCCTCAAACCATCAATGGTTTTCTGTTTATTAATATATCACATTTAAACTCTTTTTGTATGGTTTACAAGACAAGGACTGTCTGGACCTATTACTTTTTCCTTCTCATTACACCTCTCTCTGTCTCTGTCTGTCTTTATCTCTCTCTGTATACACATACACACACACACACACATACACATATACACACTCATAGCCAAGTCCATCTTTTAAATGCCTCAATAATAACTTTGTCCATTTCTGTCTCTATTTTTTCTCATTCTCTTCATCTGAAATGTTCTTCTTTCCTTCCCCTTCTCCAAATCCTCCCCAGCCTCTGAAAGTCCAGCTCAGCTCCCATTTCCTACTTCAAGCTTATCATTGTCTTCTCTGCAGTCTTGTAGCAAGTTTTTACCAGGAAACTGCAACCTTCCAAATGTTTGTGTCAAGCTCTTTGCTTCTGGGTGAGAATAAGTTTGTAGAGAGGGAGATGCATGTGCTGACTCATGGGGGGTGGGGGGAGAGTGACAATGTAGCTATCAGTGATTCTCTACAAAAGTAGCAATCAATACTGGCTATATATACATATATTATATGATGAGATATGTATTTCATCATTCTGCCACATATGTATATAGAGTCAGCACTGATTATTACTCTTGCAGAGAATCAGTGATATAACATATGTATATATAATCAGCACTAATTACTAAACAAGGCAACTAAGTGGTGGTGGTGGATAGAATGTTGAGCCTGGAGTCAGAAAGCTCTAAGTTCAAATCCAGCCTTAGACACTTAGTAGCTGTGTGATACTGAGCAAGTTGCTTTACCCTATTTGTTTTGGTCTCCTCCTCTGCAAAATGAACTGGAGAAGGAAATGGCAAACCACTCCTTCCAAGTATCTCTTCCAAGAAAACCCTAAATGAGGTTACGAAGAGTTTGCTATGACTGAAACGACTCAACAACAACAAAAATTGCTAATTGTTTTTGTATATTACCAATATATAATTGGTATTAATTATTCATTACATTTACCATTTGTGTAATATATACACAATATAATGCTAAATATATATATATATAATGCATTCACTGATATGAACAAAGTAAATTTCATAGTAATTGAAATTTATATTCAAAGTAAAATTTTGCATATAAAGCTAATTATGTATAATGCTAACTACATATACAAAGGTATATACATACACATATATGGAACATTTACTGATATTTACAAAATAAATTTATAAACTCTAAGGCAAGATATGGACTCTTAGAGCTGGAAGGGACTTGAGAGGAATCTACATCCACATTATGATATCACCTATCCTTCTCTTGACCTTAAGTGATGGACAATTCTCCACCTCCTTACAAAACTGATTTCACTGTTGGATAGCTTTTAATTTTTAGAAAAGTTTTTCTTATATTGAACTTAAATCTT
Organism: Potorous gilbertii; assembly: GCA_028658325.1. Classification (NCBI taxonomy): domain Eukaryota; kingdom Metazoa; phylum Chordata; class Mammalia; order Diprotodontia; family Potoroidae; genus Potorous; species Potorous gilbertii. The sequence goes on along the minus strand of CM053771.1, from coordinate 406,679,063 downwards.
CCTCTCTGGAATTTTCACTTGTTATAGTTCTGCAAGAGTATTTAGAGGTATTAGGGAGTAGAAACTATGCCAATGGAGGGCAAAATGTTTGTGCTATTGTTTAGAGGGATAGAATAAATGAGTAGAGAGAGTATAAGCCACCATGGCACTGAACTTGGAGTAAGGAAGAACTTTAGGTCAAATTATGTCTCAAACACTCGCTATGTGTCTCTGTGCAAACCATTTAACCTCTCTGTATCTCAGTTTCCTCATCTGTACAATGCAAGAATTGGATCTGATGACCTCTAAGATTCCTTTCAGCTCTAAATTTCTTATTCTACTCATAGAACAGCATTAGGGAAGAGATATCAGTAAGAGCTAAGAGTTCTGGAGCAGAAGTGTCCATGGTGTTTTGACTTGGTTTCTCCTCCCCTTACATCATCCATTGTACTGTATGAGTTCTATTAAAAAATGTTGGGGTTGGTCTGAGTTATGCCTCGCACTTGCTACTGAGATCCTACATGCAGTATTCAAGGAACAAGGATTAAAGCTGGGATATCAAATCCAATCTGTTATCATTGAACAGAATTATATCAACTGTGCTTTCTCCCAGTTCCTATCCTTAGAAAAGATGCTCTATAAACATCAGGCAACCTAATCTGACTAATCATATTTTTTAAAAATGTCATTCTTGAAAGCCTTTTACAATCCTTGAGCTTCTCCTCCATTTCAAAACTTGGGTGCATCATGGCTTTCAGGCCAGAATGGATCATGGTGGAGAGAGTGTGCTTGGATGGGCTTCTCATCATTCTGCCACAGTGCCCAGTCGGTTGCCACAAATGTTTTTCTGCCTTGGGTTGCCTCACCACATTGCAGCCTGCCTTCCTTCTTCCATGCTCACCTTGTGTTCCCTAGTCATCGTCAGCTGATCACAGCACGAATGTCAGGCAGAACCAGGCTGAGACTGTGCTGCTGACATTTCTGAAGCAAAGCAGGTGCAAGAGGAAAAAAAAAAGAGCAGCCGTTTTTTTAAGAAGTCAGATGGCATTGTACAGCTAACAGAAGGCAAACGACTGGTTACAAAGCACAAAATCAGATCCTTTTATTTGTGTAGAATATATCAATTTGGGATGCACAATTTGAAATTGCTGGTTATAGAATTTGATACATTTGATTGTAGTATAATTTTCCACGGGCTGCAATATCAGAATCCCAACCTAGAGACTGGAAGCCTAGTGCTCAGGTTTATTTCTTTGGGAATCATCACCTGGTGTCCAAAGAAATGTATTTTGCAGAGAATGCTATTTCCGTACCTCTGTTTGGGCACAAGAAAAAGACTATTGGGAGGTTTTTGTTGTCTTGAAATATTTACCTACTTCTCAGATGCTGCTCCCTGAGGCTTTTAAGAAACATTTTTTAATGTTGTTTTCCCTTTCTTTTTTATTGATTTCTGCTTAACAAAAGAGTTCCTGTAAACAAAGTAGTGGAAATATTCCTAGATTACAGCATCTGCTCACATCTCTTTCAACTTCTCAAGCCAACAGTTCTTAAACCCTTTAAGACAATATAAGGCGAAGAAAAGAGAGCCATCTGAGGTTGCTCAGCCTCCTACATAACAACATCGCTGTCATTGCCCTGCCATCCTGGCAGGCTGCCCAGCCACATGCAACCTCTGGGCTTATTCACATGCAAAAGGGCAAAATTACAGCTACTGTAATCATTGTTGAGCTTTAAAAGATTATTCAAGGAAAGGGCAATGTGAAGAGATGGGCCTAGGAACCCTGACACCAAGGTGACCTACCCAGATGCCAGGGAGTAAAGAACAGAGAGCTCTGGAAGTGACCATTGTACTATGCTGGAATGCAGATTTATCAGTCTGTAGTCTTCATAGTAGAGAGCCTGTGACGCACCTGGTCAGGTCTAAGTCCACACAAAGGGTTCCAGAAATGCTGTTCTCAAGTGGGCGGCGATATTCCAAATTGGTATAGCGAGCTCTAGTTTCATGCCAGGGGCTCCTAGGACGTTTAGCCTCCTCAACTAATAGTTCCCATTCATAGAGATTTGACCCAGATTTTTGATGGGTCCTTCAGGGAAGAAGCCCAGAGTATTTCACCTTAATTATGTTTTCCAGGACAATATTATAGTTCTCCTGTCTTTATGCTACCATGGTATCCAAGGTCAGGCCACTCTGGGAACTGATTAAGGATGCTAGGGCCCTTTATAGAGGATACTGGTTCTAACAGGATCCTAGAGATCTGTCATTTAATGGAACCATCCTTCTGGCTACACAGCGCAGGTGCTAAAATAGATGTCAGTGGAAGAGGAAGCAAGTGACAGATGATTGCTGGATTCATCAAAGCCTAAAACAATTCCATGATTCAGTTCAGCAAGTATTTATTAAATGTTTACTATATGTTAGGCACTGTTCTGGGAAATAAAAAGATCTCAGTGAATTCAGTCTCAGAGTTAAGAGCTTAAGTTACATTCTAAAGGCTAGAAACAACATGCGCACATACCTCCCTCCTCCAAAATACACAATATATATGTAAAATTATTTTGGGAAGGAGGGTAACAGGGAAGGCAGGGAACAGAGAAGAGCCTTGAATGAAGCAAAGTACTGATTCTAAGGGACAACAGTGAGGAAAGAGTGTTCCAGGCAGTCTGGACAAAGAGGCAGAGGTAGGAAATAAACAATTTTATTGAATAGTAAAACCGATAAAGATAAAAAACTTTGAGGTGAATATTAAATGGCAGCTATCTATCTGATCTGGGCTACTTTTGTTGTAGGATCTATTTGGAATTGGTAAGATAAACACACCTTGCAAAACTTAGTTTGCTAAAGGAAAGGATTACCCTTCTATAGTTGACCAGACAAATACATTGAAATAAGAGAATAAAGAAAAATTTAGGAAAATAAAATCTGAAAAAACAAATATCTATAAATTTAAATAATCAGCTGACAACATCATCATTCACATAAGACAATGTAGAACCAAAATTCTACTTTGTCTTTTTCGGTGCTTAAAGTTTATTTTTCTGGTCTCTTTTTTTTCTGTCTCTGTTGACCATGAGCTTCCCTCACATTAAGAATCTCCTGTTACTTTAGGAAATAGGAAATTAATCTTTTCAAGGTATTGACTAGTCACTTGGATATCTCATACCAGTTCTGTTCTCCCTACATATGTGTTGTGCTCATCAAAGTAGAGTGGAGTTTTGTTGAAAATTTACTGAATTGACTTCTGGCTATATATCACTATTATTGAAAGCAGGCAAGGAACAGTGAAAGAGTTAGAATGGGGGTGTAGAGTCGAAGATTGACTCTATAGGAAGAGTTCCCAATCTTTTTGCCCCTATACCCTTTGGCCTTCTGTATAATTTCCTGTATTCCTTATTTAATACAAAAGAAAATACATTCTAGAATTCAGTGTTTATACATGTAAGAAATAAAATAAAGAGATTAAGTTTTATAAAGAAAACTTTATTCGTTATGTATCATTTTTAGTAGCATAAAATTGTGAAAGATTTATTAAATGCAAGCAAACAAATGAGCAAGACATTTGTTTTTACTTCTTGTCAGTTCATAGCTTTATTCATATAATTTTTTAATGAAATACACGTGTGTCACGATCACCCTCTGACTTGTGTCCCTGTTTTGAATTTGATGGAGACTAGGACTAAGAATTTTAAGTCCCAGAGTTAAGTTATTACAAATGGAATTAAAATCTTTTTAAGCTCATTTAACCAAAAAAAATGGATGTATTTCTCCAAGGGTACACCCAAAATTGTGCTAACTTCATTGACTGGAAATAAATTCAGATTTCTGAGTTATTGTGCACATCAATTGGCTTGTTTTTCAGTGTGTTATAGTCACTGGTTTGTTTTTTTTCCTATATCAGTATGAAAAGAGTTTCATATCCAAAGCTCATTCATTGATTTTGGCCAGGAAATCTTATTCAAATAATGCCTTTCAAATTTTTCAGATTCACTGTAACTATACATTATATATTATAATCATAATATATATTATATATGTTATATAAATTATAATGTATTCACTATAATAATCTCAATGTTTCCCATTCTACCCCCTCCTCTTTACATTTCTATCACTAATCCATGATTTGTGTCCTTGTTTTTCACACTATGAATTTTTGGAACATTTCAACTGCACAATACAATTATTTACCAAATTATTTCTTGTACTCGATTGAGAAGCTTCTTCTACCCACTAGTGATACATGTACTGCTAGTTGGCAATCCCTCCTGTTCCAGTCAGAAGATTCAGCTTCAGATCACACATCCAGTACTTAATACTGTGTGACATTGTGCAAGTCACTTTCATGGACCTTGGGTTCTTCATATGTAAAATGAATGGAGTGATAGAACATTTTCCATAAGGTTGATAATACTTGGTCAGTAACCACCGCTATTAGGGAGAGATTTTATATTTTGGGTAGGCAATATTTTTACAATGCTCCAAAAATAGTAAAACAAACAAAAAGACACACAATGCTGCTGGGTGGATTCAACAAACCCTGGAATCAAAAATATCCATCTAGTAAAAAGCCTGTGAACTCAATAGAAGCAGCAATGACATCTTGATGATAATGTGCCCTTTCATTTCATTTCTTCCAGGTATTCTTGTAGGCTTTGGGGCTAAGACATTCTTTACTGCGAAACTCTATCTGAATTTTTTGTGACCAACCATATGGACTTGTTGGGTCCCTCTTGGGTTTACCCTTTGGTCTTTTCTTGGTCCAGTGGGTTTCTTCATTGTGTTTGGCATTTCATTCCATTTACTCATACCTCTAGCCTCAGTTTCTAGAGACTGGACCTTAGTTCAGACTCTATTTCCATCCTTCTGGATGGTGTGGGTAAGCCTTGCTTGATGGAGTTTGGCAGCTAAGACTAGTCACTATGTTTTGCAGGAATTGTCTGGTCTTGTTTCCTGTTGTGCTTTAGCCAAAGGCTGCCTGGATGCTGGTCTACTCCTGTCTCCTTCAGGGATTGGAGTCCTTGGTCCTGTATCTTGCTGTGAGCCCTGACTGCTTTGCTCTTTCCTCCACTCAGAGCTTATTCAGGATTCTGACAATCTTTTCCTGAAAGCCTGAACTGAACAGAGAAATTTATAGCTGATTCTCTTCGGATTGTGTTATCATTGTGCAATTTAGAGCTTTGCTGGGGTGTTTTGGGAGGATTGGGGATCCTCTAGGTCCTAGCATACCCCCATCTTCTCAGAATCCTGTCCTAGTCACTTTCACTGAAATAGATTAAGCCATGTATTCACATGCATTTTGTGACTTAATTTGCATAACTCTGTGGAAGTAGATAGTGAAAATAATCATAGTGAAAAAATCGAGATATGGAAACTACAATATGGAAAGAGTACATGATTTGCCTATGATTGTATAAGCAGTAACGACTGAAATTAGGACTCAGTCTATGAGCTCCTTTCACCAAATTCAATGGGTTTTTTTTCATAATTCAATACAAAGGAGTCTAAAGGCATTCCATCTTGTGCTCTCATCCCAGGATCCCTCTCCCTACCATTTCTCTTCCAGAATGTCCTGCCCAAACTTTCCTTCCACTGAATGGAGGGATCCAGTGAAGCAGTAAAAAGAGTCTTAGAGTCTCTTTGGGTCTTCATGCTTTCACTGACCTTTCTTTTCTTTTTTCTCAACCACAGGATAAGGAGTTTGGAACTTGGAGCACATTTTCACTTAGAACCAATAGCTTAGAAAGAGATCTATTGCTTAGGGTAACCCACAGACTTTATGTAGTATAAAATGCAAATTAACAGTTATCTACATGTCTCTCTACTAGTGTACTCTACCAGTGTCCTCTTCCCATTGACATTATGTATATTTGTGAGAAAATATAGTGTTTATGGAGAGAATGTTTTGTTACTGTTGTACATGTGCTATTTCACTAAGTATTTTGCATGGAACTAATTGTGTCAACTATCTGACTATCAAAGATGGGGCTTTTGAGCTATATCTTTAGAAGTGCAGACCCACAAAGACCAAACTAAATTCTAGTAATTGTGACTTACCCAAGGTCACACAGGTTATAAGTGAGAGATCTGGGTTTTAAAGCTAAGTAACTCCTCTGATTTGATCCATCACTCTTCCCATTAGAGTATGCTGATATCATCCAAACTACCCAATCCTTCACTTTGCAGATAAAAAAAATCAAGGCCAGAAATGTAAAAATAATATCCAAGTTCACATAACTAGAAGAAAGCAAAGATATAAAACAAATTAATTCCTTCCACATCATCTGTGACTCAGTCAAATTGGACTTTCACCATCCTTAGACATGTTCCATCCTTTTCCAACTCCATTTTGTTCCTTTACTCTTTTCTATCTGCTACAACACTCTTCCCAATATTACTAACTGTTAAATTCCCTCATAATCTAGCTGAAGTTCTGATCCCTACCACCAACACCTACTCACATAACTGTTTTTATATCTTCTCTGTGTGTCTATATTATTTGTGCATAATGTCCTATTTTGGGATACCCAACTTGCACTTGAAGTTTGGGTTGCCTAGGGGACAACTCCTACAGCTTGAGAGTCATCTTTGGGTCTGCACTCCTAAGGCTATAGCTCAGAAACCCCCACCTTTAATAGTCAGACACAATTAGTTCCAAGCAAAGATGTTTACTGAAATGGTATAGCTTGAACAATTGGAATGATATTCTCCCAGCAAACCTGGTGTACACTCTCCCATAAATAGTGTCATTGGGAAAAATGAGTATGAGCATACATATAAAGTATGCTAGAAGAGAGCACATCTAGCACTACAAGGCTCATGATGTCTTCTCCCACTGTTCTGTCTTAGATACAGTATCTCTCCTGGACATATCAGTTCATTGGATTCACTAAGCTTACTCTCTCTACTGCTCAACTTGATTACACCGCTGATTCACTCCCAAGGATACCTCTCCATTGACTCTTAAAAGCTGCCTCCATGTTTAAAGATTGACAGATTCTTTAGTCAACCAGTGGCTAACAGCCTTAAACTTGCAGTAAATTGATTGTTTAAGAACAATAAGTTTATACCTCCTAAAGTAGTTTCAAGGATTCTTTACAATTCCTTTACAAACTGAATGGGCCTCTTCCACTTACATAACCTTTGTAATTTACTAATAGGTCACTCAAGTTATTGGTTCAATGTTTTAAAACAGACTTTACTTTAGATTTTGAAATGTGTATTTGACTATAATTAAAGATCCTATTCCTATAGATGAGTAGACTTGCCTATCAAAATTAACACTTAACAGTGATTTTTTTATTTGTTCATATTAAGCTTCAACAAAAGTGGGCTACTTTCCTAGGAAAGGAAATCAATGCATATTGAGAACTGTGAAGTCAGTGGATCCAATAGCTGAGACCAAGTGTCTAGTGTCCACTGGTCTCAAGATCATATATATTTTCCATTCAGCCAATGAGGGAAGAGCTCAGACTGGGCTATTGGGAAATAAAGAATCTGAGCTGAAGGAGATTATCCACCTAAGAGTTAAGTTAGCATTCTTATTGGTACAGAGGAAATTCAGGCTCAAGAAAAGAAGTGAAACTCTAGCAAGGAGATTTTTTTTCTTGGGATAGTCCAACCAAGCTTTAGGTCTCCAGAAAGTTATAGAAACAACAAAGACCTAAATTATAAGTGGAAAAATAGCTTAGAAAACTGAAGAGTCTTTACTTTCTGAGAGCATAAAGGAAAGAAGGAAGTACTTTCAGTCTAATGATAGTAAGTCTTGGGTGATAGAGAAAAGATCTGAAGTCCATGAGAAGATAAAGAAATGGAAAAAGTATGGAAAAGAGAGATACTTGGCCTTTTAGTCTATGTATCCAAACCCAGACTTGAGGGTAGAAGGAAACAGATTTCATAAGACTTAGAAATCAATACCTTTGCCAAACCAGATTCACCAAGTATAGAGAACAGAACCTAAAGAAATATCTGAAAAGTCCTGTCAGAAGAAAGTAGCCAAGAAAGTACATGTAACAAAGAAAAGTAAAGCCTAGTATCCTATAGGGAGCCTATAGGAAAAACTAAGATTTGTTCTTAGGAAACAGTGAGGTGGTACAGTGGATAGAGCATTAGGCCTGGAGTCAGGAAAACCTGAGTGCAAATTGAACCTCAAAAAGTTACTGGTTGTGTGACCTTGGACAAGTCCCTTACCTTCTGCCTGCCCCAGTTTTTTTTTCAGCTATCAAGTTAAAATAATAATAATAGTGTCTAGTTCCCAGAGTTGTTGTGAGGATGAAATGGAATAATATTTATAAATCATCATTTAGCACATTTCCTTGCACAAAGCAGACACTCCTCCTCATCAATTGATCAATGGTTTTCTCATTAACTTTCCCCTCCTTGATATGGAAAAACAAATATTATGAATTCAAGAGATAGCGATGTGAGGGAGGAAACAGATTCAAGAAGTGTGACCCATGGCAGCAGATATCTGACTGTGGATTCAGAAAAGAACTAGCCCTGGCAGCTGAGAGCTGATCTGTATGAGGACTTTGCAATGAGAGAAAGGACATAAAGGCCATGAAGTAGCAAAAGCATGACTTGCATTGGTCATCTGTGTTCCCCGTGTGTTTCCCATTATCAATGTAGTGCAAGTTTGTGCTGGTGTAATGTGTATTTATGGGAGTGTGTTTCTCAAGTTTTAAGGAGAAACATTTTGGAGCTACTACTTATTCTATGCCAGTTTAGCAAATTTCTTTGCTTCAAGCTAATCAGGTCTACTGGCTGATTTTTTATTGGAAACCCACCAATAGTAGGGGCTTGCAAACTATAGTTCCCAGTGTTGGTGCCTACAAGAAGGAAGCATGTAGGTGACTCAGGAGATAGAGTCCTAGGTCAAGGGTAAGGAAGACCTAAGGTAAAAACCTCATGTGAGATATTTACTAGCTGTGTGACCATAAGAAAGTCACAACCTCTGTTTGCCTTAATCCACTGTAGAAGGAAATAACAAAGTAGTTTTATCTGCCAAGAAAATCCCATTAAAAATGGGGTCACAAAGAGTCAGTCACAACTGACCAATAATATCAACAAGGTATCCCTAGAACCAAGAGAGTCAACCATCTGGGGGTCTAACCTGGGAATGCCTGTTGAGTGGGGGAGGTGTGGGGTGTTTTTGTATGTATATGTGCATAATGTGTATAGACATCTGAGCAATAAGTATTTTCCTCAGTTGTCCTCCTAATTACTTTCTCCTATAGGTACTAAGAATCTTCTCCACTTTAATCATTCCTTTTATGAATAGTAAGCTTGGTTATTTAAAATCAGTGAGTAGAGAACTTGGAAGGCCAGATTATGAAATTTAGAGTTTTAAAACATTTATAAAAAATAATATGCATGTGAAATACATAATAGTCAAGCTATAAATGATCAAGAACAATTAAACTACCCTACACAAATAAACTTTTAAATAAAATGTTATAACTGCAATGTTAGTGGATTATTGATTTTAAGCCATGAATCAATAAAAGATTATATTTAATAATTATATCAACATACAGATATAATAGTTATGTCACTCACAAAAAATAAATATAATCATATATAGTAGGAAATCTCACTATTAACTCATAAAATACAAATCACATCTTATCTCCTTATATTTCACATCATTTGCTCAATATTGAATATGAGTAAAAGCAATTGAATAAATGAAATTAAATTCATAAAATGTCATAAAAAACTTTTCAGTCATTCTGTCTCCATTCTTTGTTTGTCCATTCATTCCCATTAACTTTTCTTCTCATAAGGTAGTAATTAGTGTCTAGTCTGTCCTTCTGGCTTTGACTTCTTTTTGTTCTACATTATTTCATAAAGATCTTTCCATATTTCTTTATATTCCTCAAACTTGTCAATCTTAATTGCATTATTGTGTTCCATTACATTAATGTACCACAATTTATTCAGCCATTTCCCCATTGTTCAACATTTAGGTTGCTTCCAGGGTTTTCTGCAATTACATATAATGCTTAGATAAACATCTTTGAACAAATAGCTATTTTTGTTGCTTTTTTTATAGCACTCTCAGGGTTTATTCTCAACAATGGAATTAGTAGATGAGATTGATAAGGGCTTTAAAAGCTAAGCAATAGAATTTTTATTTTATTTTGAAGACTAGAGGGAGCCACTGGAGCTTCCTGAGCTGGATAGTGACTGAATTATACTCAAGTAATATCAATTTAGCATCTAGGTGAAGCTGGAAACTCAGTTAAGAGGTAGTTGAATTAGTTTGGGTGAGAAATAATTAGACACTGAATTAGAGTAGTAGCTGTATGAGTAGAGAGAAGGTTGCAGGTTTGAGTTATATTGCTGAGGTACATTTGTCTTGACTAGTCAACTGTTTAGATTTGAGGTGTAAGGAAGAATGAAAATTTAAGTATAACTCCAAAGTTGCCAAACTGAGTGATTGGAAAAATGATGGTGACCGCCATAGAAATCACTGAGTTAAGAAGTTGGGAGAGTGTGAAGGAAATTTAATGATTTTTATTATGGATTTGATAAGCTTGAGGTGCTAGTGGGACATCTAATTGGAGCTGTCCAATAAGTGGTTGTTGGTATAAAACTGAAGTTTGAGAGACTGGGGATCTCTTTAAAGCCTGGATGTATACATATGGAAATTATCTTCACAGAGGTGATAGTTCTATCCATGGAAATAAATGAGATAAGAGACAGACAGATAGATAAACACAGAGAAAGAGAGACAAAGACTGAGACTATAGAGAGAGAATGATCAGGATAGAGCCTTAGAATGCACTCATGAATAGGTAATGGCTAAGAATGATAATATAGCAAAGGAGACCAAGAAGGAGTGATTAGACAAGTGTTGGCCATGGAAACTCAGGAAAGAGAGACTGACAAGGGACCAGAAGTCAACAGGGTTAGATGATGCTGGAAGGTAAAGAAAAAATAAGGACTAAGGATAGGCCATAACTTTTGGTAATGAATTGATAACCTTGGAAAGAGAGGTTTCAGGTCAGTGGAAAGGTCAGAATACAGATTTCAAAGGAATTGATAAATAAGTTGGGATATAAGGAAATGGAAGCAATAAACATAGACTGATTTGGGAGGAGATTGTCTAAGAAAAGAAGAAGAAAAAATAGTTTCTGAAGGTAGTAAGTTCAAGTAGAAGATTTTTTGTTTGTTCGTTGTTTGTAAGACAATGAGTAGCAAGAAAATGAAAATTACATAGAGAAACATGATCAAAGGGGCAAGTTCCTGCAGATGGGAATAGATGGGATCAAGGGCAAAAGGTTAGAATTGTTAAGGAGAAGGATGGTCTCATCCTCCAAGACTGGAATAAAGGAGAAGAGTATAGGAAATGACGACATGGCTATTTGGAATATAGAATTAAAGAGAAGATAGAGCTCAAGACAGAAGACCTAATTTTTTCTAGTGAAGTTTTTAGTAAGGTCCTGTGTTGACAAGGAGAGGGAAAGGACTGATATAGATGACTTGGAGAAAGAAGAGAATGATTGCACTGAACACTGAGTGAGTTAATTAAGCGAGAGTAGAAGATGTGGAGTGTTGCAATGAGATCTTAGACCATAAATTTGTAGTGAACTCGATGTACACAGTTCTGTGACTCCTTCCATTATATGTAGAAATGAATAAAGATAAATATTGGTAGTAATCTAGGGTTAGGGTCTGATAATGATGACCAATGATAGGCTAGAGGGTCAAGGAACTCAAAACTAGACAGTGTAAACTTAAATTCTTTAACCATAGAGTGAAAATTTTAAAGGCAGGAAATTGTAGTCAGGGTAAGGCTGATGACCTGGCAAAGAGGAATGAAACAGTGGCAAGAGTTTGGAGTGAGGTCAGAGAATAGGCATAGGACTGGTGAATTCACAGAGAAATGGGAAAAAATGGAAAAAAAATGTCTTATTAGGGTTGCTGAAAGTGAAACACATATGTGTGTTAAGATCAAGGGTATGAGCATCTTTGTATGGTTGAGGTGGAGTGAGAGAAGCTGAGAATATAGATGAACCAAGAAGCATAGATATGTATAAGGACACATAAACATATAATCTGAAATGTCCTAATACAAGAGTTGGATTTGGGGAAGAGGAAGACTAGAAGCCAGGTGCTAATCTGCTTAAGGAACTGTCAATAGATGATGGTCACCAGGATCTTCAGAGAGTACTATAAATGGAGTAAATCTCAATGATGGAGAGATTGTAGAGTAAGTGATGGGAAGAGAATCTGGAAATGGCAGTGAGGGGCAAGAAACATGGTTGTAGTTCCTTGTCAAAGATATTGACATAAGTAAAGATTAATCCAGTGCTGACCTGTGTGACTGGGGATGAGACTGAAAGAGAAGGAGATTAAAGGGAGATTAAAGGATATTAAAGAATTAAAATAATTTAATTTAATGATTACATTAAATTTAAGGAAATTTAAAGAGCTTAAGAGGAGTAAGTAGGGCATAAAATGTTGTTTGCTACTAATATAATGGGGGTTCCATAGGGCACAACAGAATGAGGGGGTAGGATGGCATAAGGACAGGGCTGACATATGTTAAGATGAGGGCTTAGGGAGCTATAAACAAGGAATGGAGCTTCTGCCTCAGTAGTATGCATTTCAGAACTCTGGAGATGTGTGTAAAGTCAATAAGAAAGGAGATTTTCGCCACCTGTACAAGAACAAAATCGCAAGAGTTTTTTGATTTATTATCATGCCTTGAACAAGGAAGTTGTGACAAGGCAGATGGCAAGTCCCTGGTCCTGCCCAAAGGTCTTCAAGACAGGGGCCGGTTGTGTCCTGTGGCCTTGCTGAAGAGTGTTTGAATTATTCATCCTCCTATTATCTGGGATGTCACCTCTTCCCCAGGGTGTATTCCACCTTTTCCCCAGGGTTTGCTCTAGTGTTGAGGAGATTATCTTCTTGTGTGAGTGAAGACGTGCTATTTCATCCTAGACAATTGCCTGTATGGTAAGAGAGGAGCTGCAGGTCAGATGTAAGTCCCTTGTCCTGTCTGATGATCAAGGCAGGAGTCAGTGGAATCATAAGATCATAGAATTCGAAGTTATAAGGGACACTAGAGGCTATATGGTCCAACCTCCTCATTTTACAGATGAGGAAACTGAAACTCAAAGAGGTTAGGAGACTTGTCCATGGTCATGGAGCTAGTCAATATCCTAGGTTTTGACCTAGTCATTAGTCAGGTTAGTTCTACCCCAGGTTTTCCACCAAGGAAATCATAGATCAAAGCCATTTCACATCAGTGAGGTTGCAGAGATCCTTTGAAGCATTTTGGTAATTGAGTAATAGGTGTATATATACCTATATGAATGTTTGTATAAAAAATTTACACATGGATATATGTATTTATGCATGCATATAATGATATAATCTGTAAAGATATACGTACAGATGAATGCTCATATGTGTAATTACACGTGTTTTTGTGTATGTATATGTGCACATAAATAAATATATTCAGCCGGGTGGATCTTCCCTGAGAATATAATGATCTAATTTGTGGAAAATGATAATCCAATTTGTGGGAGACATAGCAAACATTGAGACTAATTTCACACTTTAGTTTACTGGTGTGTGTATGTATGGGGGAGGGAGGGAGAGGATCCCTTGCATTTAGGAAATGTTAATGGCTGTGTGTCCTACACATGAAGACCACATAACAAATCCCCCAATTTACAAGGGAGGACAAGTCCATTCCTTGGGGCACCCTGCACACTTGCATGCAAATAAACATTTTTTTTCTATGTATTATAAGCAGATATATATATATATATATATATATATATATATATATATATATATATATATATATATCAATGCAACAGCATTTATGGAGCTTCAGCTATACCACATTTATGTATACATACATATATGCACATAGTGTATATAAAAGTGTACCTATACATTCATGCACACATGTAAAATAATAGCTAGCTTTTATAAAGAGTTTTCAGGTTTGCAAAGCACTTGACAAACATCCCATTTTCTCCTCAAAATACTCTGGGAGGTAGGTGCTATTATATCACCATTTTGCAAATGAGGAAACTGAGGCAGACAGAGGTTAAGTCACTTGCCCTGGGTCGCACACATCCAATAAATATCTCATTTGTATTTGGGTCCTCCTGACTACAGGTCTATTTTCCTCTTCACTATGGCACCTAGCTGCTTTATGTAAACGCATGCTCTGTGTGCATGTTAACAATAAAAAGAACTTGTATCTTAACTTACTTCATTTTGTAAAGGTTCCCATTCTTCAGTTACTGATAAGCCTGAGGGACAGAGATCAAAGAGTAAATCCTTCTTCTTCTTCTAAACAGCTTGAAAAACAGACATACAGTAAAGAGATGGGGGTCCCCAAAATCCTCTAGGGAGTCACAAAATAGAAAAGTTCAAAAATTGTGATTTACGCGACTGTGGCCCTTTTTAGTGAAGCAGGCATTGCTCAGTTCTTTGTGGTTATGATTATAGAACTAACGTTTACAATAAAGGTGAGGCTCTTTGGTACAGTGGAAAGAGCATGTCAGGAGACCCAAGTCTAAATTATTGCCTGTATGACCCTGGGCAAGTCACTTAAACTCCCTTGGCAATATATCTGTAAAATGAAGGGGTTAAACTATATGACCTCCAGATCTATGATCCTATGTTGTATAATCATCATTCTTTAAATCTTGTTTTGTTGTTCTTGGGGAGGAGGAAGACAATTAGTAATCTCATTGGTGTGGGAGACCCCAGTATGGCAACTCCATATGAGTAGCTTGTGAAATTTATAGTGCCTGAGGATCCCAGCGAGAATGTCTTTCCCATGATCACATAGTCAATAATTTCTCAGGAAGGTAGGGCTTGAATCCAGGTTTCCCTGATTCTGAGTACTATTTTCTATCCACTACACCCCACTGACTTTATGTAAACCAGTCTTGATTTTTGAAATTAGAATTGATTAATTTTTCTTATTTTTCATATATATTTCTTATAATATATATCTTATATTTCTTATTCTTTGCTAAGCTTTGTGGCTTATTTTGGCTGTGTGGTTCATCTCTATTTTCTCATTGCTTGTGGGCCAGAGGAGGTTAGTAGGAGGCACTGTTCGGAGAGGCAGTAACTAAACTCTAAGCTTGCTTGTGTTCAGAATTTAACTGGAGCTTTCTCCTTCATCTGGTGATGTCCTGTGCTCATTATCCCAAGTAGGCCAACTGGGTTGCAAATCATCATCATTAGTGTAGAGGCTCCTGACAGCAACAAGAATGTGTACTAGTGACTGGCCATCTGCCAATTTGCATCTGAGCAGCTTTAGTAACTACTTGTTTTCTTTTCTTAGGTCCTTTAAGCAGAGATCATGTAGAATACATCTATATTTGGTGTACCTTTTTTTTTTTTAAAGAAATACTCCATATTATAACCTTGTCTTTGGTTTTCTTAAGTATTGCTGGAAGAGACAAAAAGAAAGACTTTGATAATATTGCTTGTATAATATTTTCTAAATACCCAACCTCCTCTTTCATTTACTCTCTATCTTATTTGTATCAGCCCCCCTCACTCAAAACAAAGTCAAGTGCAAGTCATGTCAATATTTCTCTGATGGCATGGTCTTCTTCGGCAATGAAGGACGAGCACACATCTTATTTGTATAACCTCTGTTGATTCAATAATAAAGCCACAGCTCAATTAAAATTCCACACAGCAGCTCCCCTATTTCCCTAGAATTTTTATGGACTTGGCTTTTAGAAAAAAGAGGAAAATGAGAAGCAACAAAGTGATTTTAGGGTTAGTCAAAAGTCTATTTTCAGCGTCTACCTTCAATTGAGTCTTTTATACTTTCTACAGCATTGTACAAGGAGGTCTGGTCTTCAGATAATCTTGAGTTATTGCCACCTTCATAAATCCACAGAGAAAGATCCAGTGATGTCCAGTATTCTGTACTTACTATATACTTTAAAAAGATTATTGATACATTTTATTTTGATCCACCAATCTCCCCCCACTTTATTGCTGCCCGTCTTTTCTCCTCAAAGAGAACCAATGACCTCAGGAAAATGTTATAAATAACATTCCCTCAACACAATGGATCAACTGATCATGGAAAGAAGAGTTGTGCCCTTTCATTTTGGCAGTATGGCCCTGACATTCTTTTTGTTATTCAGTGGTGCCTGACTCTTTATGAGCCTATTTGGGGGTTTCTTAGCAGAGATAATGCATTAGTTTGTCATTTACTTCTCCAGCTCATTTTATGGGTGAGGAAACTGAGGTAAACTGAGTTAAATGGCCTACCAGGTTCACACAGCTAGTAAAGTGTCTGAGGTCAGATTTGAACTGTGGAAAAGAAATCCTTCAGACTCCTCAATCCAAAGTCTTCCTATGTTTCTCTGAAACCTTTATACTCAATATTCTTTATGATATAGCAATATTCCATTATTTTTATCAACCATACTCTGGACATCTTTTCAATCACGTACATATTTTGTCACCAGTTTCCCATCGTTATAAATATTCTGTGAACATTTTTGTAAGTATGTGGTTCTTTTTTACTGCTAATGATTTCTTGTGGGTATATCCCACTAGTGGAGTCTCTAGGTTAAAGGGCCTGAAAATTTTAGTAACTGTCCATGCATGATTCCAAGTGTTTTTTTTTTTTTGCCAGAAGGACTGCACCAATTCAAAGCCCTGTCATCAGTAAACTAGCATCCTGTCAACCGAGAACTTTTCAATAATGAGTTTTACCATCTCTGCTAACTTGGTGTATATGAAGTAATATTTTAAGTTGAATTACTCTTATTATTAGTGATTTTGAATTTTTGTCAGAGGAATATTGATATTTTATATATCTTCTTTTGAAAACTTTTTGTCCACATAATTTGGGCACTTGTCACCCATGGAATGGCCTTTAACCTTATAGATTTGTGTTATTTCCATGTAGATTTTAACTGTCAAACCTCTAACAGAGATATTTCATGTAAGGATTTTCCATATTCCATGGAAATTTTCTGGTTATAATTTTGTTAATTTCATTTGGGCAAATGCTTAAAAAAGTTCCCTATTATTGACATTGTCTATTTTATCCTTGATGATCACTTCTATCATATGTCTAATTAAAAAATTCATGCCCTGTCCATAAATATTAAACTTGCAACATTTGTTTTTCATGGACCAAAACATTTTACACAGATTTTTTGCCAAGTCTGAAAAAAATAAAAAGATTTGCGATTCGTCTTCAATTAACCAGAAAATTTAGTCAACCAGAAACCATTTCCTGAATCAGCTTCTGGTAATCAAAATGTTACTGCATTTATTGAGAAGGGATTTTAGGTGTCATCTAGTCCCAACAATTTCCATTTTTTCAGATAAAGAAACAAGCCTAGAGGGAGCCAATGACTTCTTCAAGGTCACATGGCTAATAATCCAAGGGTCCAGGACTCAAATTCAATTCTTTAGATTCCACGTCTATTTCTCTTTCCCCTTTCTGTACTGATCTAGGAGTCACATGACATTTCAGTTCACTGATTTCATCAATCAGTCAGTGATACAGATCACAAACCACCTATGCCTCTGCATTTTGAGTAGCTCTTGCCAGCACACCTCCATGGTCCCCCCCAAAAGACAAGACAATATTCTTCAGTTCCTCCAGTAGTATGTCAGCCAATGTTCAACTGATTATTGGATAGGAATCCCACATTTAGAGGACCAGTAGTTAATTAATTTAATTAACAAATTATTTAATAACTGTGCAATTTTTAGCAAACTTGTTCCCTTCTCCTCCACCCTACTAGCTGAAAGGACCTACCCAGGACTAAGGACCATTTTGTATTTTCATTTGGATCATGGGTTGCCATGACCAAAGACCACTAAGATTCCATTAGGGATGAGTCTCTCCATAGATTGTTAGGCTAGTCCTCAGATAATAGATGTAGAATGTCTTCAGAAACATGCTCAAAATCTACCTAATTCAGTTACATTCAACAAACATTTATCGAATGCCTAATATATTCTAGAAACTATGCCAAGTGCTATGGTATAAAAGAAAAAGCAAAACAGCTACTGACCCCAAAAAGTTTATCCTATGCTGGAGACTGGAGAGTGAGTACAATGTATACAGAGAAGTGAAATATATTAAAAAATAATGAGTAGCTGTTTGTGGCACTGGATAGAGGGCTGGCCTCAAAGTCCTTGGTTCAAGTCCTTTCTTGGGTAAATACTGGTTATGTGACTAGGAAAGTCTCCTAACGCTGTCTATGACTGTAAGTTATGTAGAAGGTGTTGACTTGCACTGATAGTAATAGAAAGAGTTTCCTGATCTGGGACATTCCTATATCAACAAAATCATATGAATATTTCCAGTCCATATCCCTGGGTAAAATAATATAAAGAAATTTTAAGAAGGAGAGAATCCTAGTAACCTTGAGGAGTTAAGTGCCTCTTGGGTGGCCCCTGATTTGTGTATTCAATGGAATTTAAAGATTCTATAAAGTTAAAGAGAGGAGAGTGTGCATTCCTGGGATGGAGGACTCACATATGGAAGAAAAAAAAAGAAGCAGAATGTCCAAACATCATATATGAGGAACAGCTAAGAGACAAGTTTGGGTGGAAAAGAGAATGCATGAAAGGAAGCAATCTGAAATCAGACTAGAAAAATAGGAGGGAGTGATATTTCAAAGGTCTTTAAAATGAGGAAGTGAGAATTTATCCCAGAGGCAATAGAGTTAGGGCTGAAATTTTTGAGAAGGGGAGTGACATGGTCAGATCTCTTCTATGAGTCTTAGTTTGACAGCTTTGTGGAGAATTGATGGAAAAGGGAGAGGAGCTTCTTGGGACAAGGTGATAAGGGCCCTGTGAGTAGAGAGAGGGATTGGTGCAATAGACATTAGGAATTCTAATTAATTAACCAATAACTAATTGAATGTGAGGGTTGAAGGAGGTGGGAGTCAACGATGAATCTAAGGTTGTGAATCTTAGGGGTCTAGAAGAGAGGGGATACCCCAAAAGAAAAAGGAGAATTTAAAGGAAGAATGGGTTTGGAGAAAGTTTGAGTGTCATTTTGCTCAGGATGAGACTACCCCTGCATGATAGAATTTATTGGTACTTGAATTTGAGAACATAGATTCAGCTCCATGTTTCATGCTCAATACATATCTTTGTGCTTGATTAAATAAAACAATTATTTGATCATATGCTTAAGACTAAAATGTTTTATTGTGTCAGAAAAGATAAGATTTGAATCTTAGCTGGAGATAGCATACTAATTATGATATCAGAAAAAATTCATACCTAATTTTTGGATGATACATGTTTTTGGAAAAAATTCAATGTTACTGAAGCTCAAATATGCTGAAGATATGAATCTGAAATTCAACCACCAACATATGTCTGAACACTGGGTAATAAGTTTGAGGCATATGGTAAAGTGTGGTCAGACTTTCAACATGTTAGACTTCTGTTGTAAGCAACTCAAGAGTAAGACCTTTTTCTCATTTTTGCATCCTCTGTGCCTACCTCAGTGCCTTACACATAATAAGTTCTAATAAAAACTTTTTTAAAAATTGTTTGGTAGTTATTATAAGAAAGAACAGCCAACAAGTGGTAGGAACCTGGGGAAAACCTTGTACTCTAGAAAGTCATCAAAACTGGGGCAGTTAGTTGGATCATCACAAACCCTGAGTATCAATCTTCAGTACGCTGTCAAAAACATTCTTGTTCCTTAAAAAATATTTTAAATATTTCAATATCATTATTTTCATTGCAGATAAATATAGTGTTTGCTTACATGTATACATTTTCTTAAAACCCCTCTAAATATACCACAAGACTAGCAAGTAAATCCCATTCCACAAAAAAAACAAGATCAGCCAGCTCTCTCCTTAGAAGTCTCCTATCTCCTAGACTGATAAAGCATCTTAGTTTCATTTATTTTGCTACTATTTACCAAGATTAATCTTTTCCCCACCCAGGGTGAGTGGCTGTTTGCTAATCTGATAGAAGCACATTTGCAATGTGTACAGCTTATTTTCTTTCATTTTTATTGGCAGTACCCAATGCACCATGGCTCTTGGTCCATTTATGTGTGTAATAAAAATTACAGTATGCATCCACTTTATATGTACCACCCTTTGACTGTAATATGTAATTTGATCTGCTTTTTTAAAAAAATTAAAGTTGGCTATTGCCTCGGAAAAAAACCACAACAGCGAGCTCCGAGTGATGTGTGAAATGAAAAAATCTATGCCTAGGGACCAGAGGAAACAGATAGTGATGGGCAGTGACTGCTCCATTGAGTTAGATGCTACATGCCAAGCTCAGTCTCCTCAGAGGAGAAAGTAAACCAGTTATGCCCAATAAATCCAGAAGTGACACACCAACATGAGATGCCTGAAAATACATTTTCCCCATTTTTTTCCTGTTTTGTTCATTTTTTCCTTGGATATCCTCTCCTCCAACAAATGTCATGAAGCTTCCAGTAATAGTTATAGGCTATGTTTCTAACCTGGCACTTCAGATAAGATGTCACCTTTCCTCCTGCCTGATAGGAGAGAAAATATGATGAAATTACTGAGATTTCAAAGGCCAAAGCAAACAGATGCATACCACATGACCACGTGAAGTCACATGACTTGTCCCCTTCATACTAAAATTCAACAACTACAAAATCCTACATAAATGTTCGGCATTATCATTACACAGCTTGGATAAGTGTTGGAAAGGTCAGGTGGTTTTCAGAATTCCTCTGAGAGAGGAAGAAAGGAAAGAGAAAGGATGAGCCATCTTCCACTATTGATCTCATTACAGTAAATTTGTGACTATCCTCAATAGATTATCTTCTATATGGATTTGCATACTCCTCCCCCACACACTCTGACCCAGCTGCTTTCCCCTTGGATATGACTCTCTGAGCTGTTTTCCTCCCTTCTCACTGGCTGCACTCCAGAGACAGCTGTTGCTACTTTGTAGCAGATTTATGGGAGTATATTGTCTCATCCCCCACTACATTCTCATCCACAGGACTCTAAGACTACTACTGCAGGCTTGCTTCATAACAATGTTTCATAGTCCTCTGGGTAAGTCTAGGGACTCTCAAATAAGTGTGAAGACTCAAATATCTGCTGTCTTCTCTCAACTCCAGACACAAATGCTCTCCTCTCATTTGCACAGATAGCATAGAGTAGTGTATTCCTTGAGAATCCTAAGTGGGAAAGGTCATATAAATACAATATATATTATAATTATTTGTAGGAACATAGATCTAGAGCTGGAAGTTCATGTAGTCTAAACCTTTAATTTTGCATATTAGGTGACCAAGAACCAGGGAGGCTAGCTGACTTCCTGAATAACACACAATGGTAAGCATCAGAGGTAGTCATATTCCAGAGACCGTGACCCTTGAAGCTATAATCTTATGACTCATATATGTTCTATGTGTAATATATAATATGTGAGAATGCATATATATTATATATATATTTGTGCATCATATATGTTATATGTATATCATATGTGCACGTACCTATTATATATAATAGATTATATG
Source organism: Potorous gilbertii (assembly GCA_028658325.1). NCBI lineage: Eukaryota > Metazoa > Chordata > Mammalia > Diprotodontia > Potoroidae > Potorous > Potorous gilbertii. The sequence continues at coordinate 406,657,560 of CM053771.1, read as the reverse complement.
ATATAATGTATATTATATGACACACATATATACACACATATATATTGATATTGATATTCAGCCACTCAATTTTGTCTATATCTTTGTGATCTCATGGACCATATCTTGCCAAGCCCTTCCATCCTCCACTATCTTTCAAAATCTGTCCAAGTTCATGTTTGTTGTTTCCATGATCCTATCTATCCATCTCATCCTTTGCTGGCCTCTCTGTCTTTTGCCTTCAATTTTTCCCAGCATCAAAGTCTTTCCCAATGAATCTTGTCTTCTCATGTGACCATATTTAAACTTCAGCTTCAGTATGTGACCTTACAGTGAACAGCCTGGATTAACTTCTTTAAGTATTGACTGGTTTATCACCTTGCTGCCCAAGAGACTCTCAAAAGTCTTCTTCAGAATCACAAGTGGAAAGCATCAGTTCTGTGGTACTCAGTTTTCCTTATAGTCCGGCTCTCACAGTCATATATTGCTACTGGAATAACCATAGCATTGATTTATGGATGTTGGTCAGCAAACTGATGTTTCTATTTTTTAGTATGCTGTCCAGATTTACCATAGCTTTCCTTCCAAGGAGCAAACATTTTTTAATTTCATAGCTGCAGTCATTGTCTACATTGATCTTTGGGTCTAGGAATATAAAATCTGACACTGCTTCTATTTCTTCTCTTTCTACTTTCCAGGAAGTGTTGGGATCAGTTGCCAAGATCTTAGTTTTTCTTTTTAATGTTAAACTTCAAGCCAGTTTTTATACTCTTCTCTCTCACCCTCATCAAGAGACTTCGTAATTTCTCTTTACTTTCTGCCATCAGAATGATATCATCTTGATATTTCTCCTGGCAACCTTAATTACAGCTTTTGATTCATCCAGCCTGGCATTTTGCATGATGTGCACTGCATTTAAGTTAAATAAATAGAGTGACAATATACAGCCTTGTCACACTCCTTCCAGTTCTAAACCAATCAGTTGTTCCATGTTTGGTTCTAACTGTTGTTTCTTGGCCTGCATACAGGCTCCTCAGGAGACGAGTAAAATGATGTTATCACATTTTGCTGTGATTCACCCTATGAAAGGTGTAGTCAGTGAAGCAGAAATAAATGTTTTCATGAAATTCCCTTGCTTGGTGCATAATCTAGAAAATGTTGGTCATTTGGTTTCTAGTTCCTCTGTCTCTTTGAAAACCAGCTTGCTCTTCTGGTAATTCTCTATTCACATGTTGCTGAAGCCTGGCTTGCAGAATCTTAAGCATAACTTTGCTGGCATGTGAACGGAGCGCATTGATAACCTGAATAATCCTTGGTTTTGGCCTTCTTTAGCATTAGGACATACACTGATCTTTTCCAATTCAGTGGCCACTGCTGGTGTTTTTCAAATTTACTGGCATCTTGAATACAGCATGTTAACAGCATCATCTTTTAGGGCTTTAAGTAATTCAGCTAGAATTCCATCACCTGCACTAGCTTTATCGTTAGCAATGCTTTCTAAGGCCTACTTGACTTCATTCTCTAGGATGTCTCATCTACCACATCATCCCCATTATCAGTGACATTAAGATCTTTCTTGAAGAATTCATTTGTGTATTCTTACCACCTTTTCTTAATTCCTTCAGCTTCTATTAAGTCCTTACCACTTTTGTCTTTATCATGCACATTTTTGCATGAAACTTGTCCCTGGTATCTCTAATCTTCTGGAAGAGATCTCATCTTTCTCATTCTATTGTTTTCTTCAATTTCTTTGCACTGCTCATTAAAAACAAACAAGGCAGCTAGGTAGTGCAGTGGATAGAGCACCAGTGCAGGAGTCAGGAGGACCTGAGTTCAAATCTCACCTCAGACCCTTGATACTCACTAGCTGTGTGACCTTGGGCAAGTCACTTAACCCCAATTACCTCATCCTGGGTCATTTCCAGTCATCCTGATGAATATCTGGTCACTGGATCCAGATAGCTCTGGAGAATAAGTGAGGCTGGTGACCTGTGCAGCCCTCCCTCGCTCAAAACAAAGTCAAGTGCAAGTCATGTAATCATTTCTCTGATGGCATGGTCTTCTTCGACAATGAAGGATGAGCACAAAATGAAAAACAAACAAATTAACCCTTATCTCTCCTAACTGTTATCTGGAATTTTGCATTCAGCTGGATATATCTTTTCCTTTCTCCTTTCCCTTTTGCTTTCCTTCTTTCCTTAACTATTTGTAAAGCCTCATTAGATAACAATCTTGTGTTCTTGTTCTTCTTTTTCTTTCAATTATTTTTTTGCCACTTCCTTTACAATATGGTGATCCTTTGTCCATAGTTCCTCAGGCAGTCTCTCTACAAGATACTTTTATTAAGGGGATTTGTTCTGTGAAGTTTGGATTCAGTGGATGCACTTTAGGACCTAGAGGGTCACATGTGACCTTGAGACTTCTAGTTCCCCACCCCTAGACTTGTATTACCATGATGTTGATTAGTTTGCCTTAGATTCAAACAGATATCATTAGGTCATTTTTGATATTATAGCCCAGTACTGCTTTTTATACTCTTTTATTGACTGTGAAGGCTACTGCATTTCTTCTAAGGGATTCTTGCCCACAATAGTATATGTAGTGCTCATCTGAATTCAGTTCACCCAACCACTGAAGGTCACTGACACCCAAGATATTGAAGCTTTCTATCTGTTTTACCACAACAAATTGTGTTGGCTCATAGATCTTATATTCCAGGTTCCTATGCCAACCTGAAGGGCTCATCTTCTAATGGCATCTCTTTTATCATTTTAGTACTGTGCATGAGGTTTTCTTGGCAAAGATACTGGAGTGGCTTGATATTTCCTTCTCCAGTGGAACACCTTTTGTCAGGATTCTCTACTATGACCTGTCTGTATTGGGGAATCCTGCACAGTATAGCTCATGGTTTCATTGAGCTAAGCAAGTCCCTCTGCCATGACAAGGCAGTCATTCAGGGGGAGATACACACACACGCAAACACATACACATACTGTATTTATATGTTCTTGCATATTATATATGGCATATGTGTCACACACAAGAGTATGGAAACTTCCATATGGTTTCACCTGTCTCGCTTCCTCATCTTGCCTCTCTCCCTTCACTCCTCTCCAGTGGTACCTCTATAAGGGGTTGACAGGAAAACAATGGGACCTCATCACCTTAAGACTGAGATTTTGAGTTAGAGGGGATTTTAAGGTCATTAAGTCTAGCCCCCTTATTTTATGGATGAAAAATTCATGCCCAAAAGATTTAAATGACTTGCCCAAGGTCAGTCAAGCATTAAATGCCAGAGCTGAGATTTGAACAAATTCCATGTCCTTTCCACCATACCATATTGCCTTTCCCAATCTTAGACTGTGAAAAGATATCATCACGTCATCATTCTAAGCAAAACTACAAACTCAAGTCATCCATACATTTATTAAGCACTTACTATTAAACACTCTGTTCAACCCTGGAAGACAAATACCAGCAAAGAGAACAGCAGTCCCTGCTCTTAAGGAGCTTATATTCTAATATAATGTGAAGGTAAAGAGAAAGTGAAAAGTATAGGGAGGGTAGGAAGGAGAAGAAAGGACTAACTTGAGAGCATAGTGTAGAAAAAAGTCCAGACAATTTGGAATGGAGCTGAGACTAGAGTGAAGGAGTGTAGTTTCTTCACATCCTTAAAATTAAGAGTCCTGGAGGGATTGATCAATTAGAGGAGTAGGCCACAGGGAAAGAGGGATCATCCAAGCTGAGGAGATTGTTGGGATATGATAGAAGATGGATATTCCAGGGTGAGAAAGCTTTGGGACATGGCAGAGAAAAAAATCCAGAGAATCAGGAGAGGAGTGAAGGCCTGCCCTCTTACAGACTTTTCTATTAGTCATCTTTGCCTGACCTGTGTGTGACTAACGTGCTCTTCTAACTAATTTCCCAACTTCCTACTCTCCTAATAATCCCTGTCATTTAGATTCATGCACAATCACTTATTTCTACCTTTCTTCATACTCTCATTCCTATTTAGCCTCGCTTTGGTGCATCTCCATCCTCTCTTGTGATTCCTCTTTGAAATCTCTGTCCTGAATCTCTTCCTTTTTCCATCTCTTCCCATGGAATGAAATTTATCTTTTCTGGATTTCCAAGAGCCCTGTCCAAGGGCTAGCCGCTGTCTAAGAACCCTGTCCAATCCCAGCCCCCATTCACAGGGCCTGAAAGCAGAATTGGTACACTCCTTACTTCCCAGTGCCACTTCCAGATTTTTCCCTCTCTTGCCAGCATTTAACAAATTCTTCTCTTTTTTTCAAGTACATGTCATATAACTATGTCACCCTTTCCTGATCACTGTCACTGTCATCTACCAACCAACTTGCTGAATTTTTTTCTTGGCCTTTATCACCTGATTCACAGTCTTCTTTTCCAACCTTTCCCAAAATATCACTAAAATCTTCTGTATCTCTATTGAAGATAATATTGATAGGAAGATAGATTAATAGATAGATAATATTGAAGATATTAACAATAATAAAAATAGTAAAAATAGCCAGCATCTATATAGCACTTATATGTGCGAGGCACTGTGCTAAGTCCTTTACACTTATTCTCTCCTTTGATTCTCTAGTGATTGCAGGAGATAGATTGCTATTACTATTCCCATTTTACAGATCAGGAAACTGAAACCAACAGCTGTCAAGTGACTTACCCAGGGTTACACAGATAGTATTTGAGACCATACTTGAACTCAGGTTTTCTTGACTATAGTTTCCGTGTGGACTCAGCTCCCAAGACTTCCATCTCCATCATACTTTAGCATCCACTAGGTGAATCACACCTTCAACTTTGCCATGGTTCAAAACTACTCTCAAGTCTAGATCCTGACTTTTAAGATTCCCCTTGACCTTCCTTCCAGTTCTCTTGTTACAGTCCTTCTCTTTTCTATGTTTTTAACCCTCATTGTTATTGGGGCCGCAGAGTGGGAGTTAAGTACTAAATAGTAATTGTTTCTCTTTTACTCAGGAACCCTGAGGGTCTTCTCCTCCCATTTGATTTCTTTTTGATTAAAGGGGCCACAGTTTGAGCAATTACTTAAAGAAGCCTATAGTGAGAATGCTATAAGACCTTAACCTGAAAGGGCCATTGCATCCTGGGCCATCTCCAGTCATCTTGATGCATATCAGGCCACTGGACCCAGATGACTCAGGAGAAGAAGGTGAGGCTTGTGACCTTGCACAGCCCTCCCTCACTCAAATCAAGTCAACTGCAAGTCATGTCATCATCTTGATGTCATGGTTGATTTGGAAAATGAAGGACAAATGCAGTATCAACAACAATCCTCACTGTGGCCTTAAATGCCTTGATTTTTCCCTAGTCCCCAAATCTCCCAGACTTCTTATGAACTAATTTCCTTTCCTAATATTGATAATGTCTTCTCCTCCACTTTTGTCTCCCAGATATGTTCTTCCTCCCTCCATTTAGTCTTCCCCGTTGAGTGGATAACAGTATTTGAGTGTCCACTAAATTCAAGCCATGGACTTTCGTTGTTAAACAGAAAGTCCTTTATTCTTTTTTTGACTATAAGATTCTATACAATGGCCATCTCAAAGCTTCTCATCTTTCTTTGAACTCCTGATTCCAGGAATTTTTGTTTCCTCTTCCCTATTCCTGGAATGTTCTCCCTCCAGATATTGTTGGCTTCCTTCAAGTCTCATGTAATATATATATATATGTACATATATTATATATGTACACATATGTATATACCATCTTGATGGTGCAGAATTGTTTGGATATCGTCTTCCCCATTATATTGTGAGCTCATTGAGAATGAGAATTGTTGTTTTGCTTTGTTGTTTTTTTTTTTCATTTTGTTTTTCTTTGTATCCCTAGGGCTAGATGCCTGGTATACTTAATATGTGTTCATTGATTGACTATGCTCACCCCATACCCTAGATTATTGAGAAGATATATCTGAACTTCTTTAAGCTCACTAATCTAAAACACTTAATATTCTCACCCAACCTTTTCTGCTTGTGGTCTGAAAGAGGTGGTTATTCTCCTTGTCTAGATTTATCCTTCAATCTACTTACATTCCTCACAAATCCCATCTCTACCATGGTCTTCCTCCAGTTGTCATCCTTTTTTTCTTTTTCTGCTTTTATCTTCACCTCATTCTTTCATCTTAACCTCATTACTTCCCTTCATTGTTCAATGAAAGAGAGTGGGCGTTCTTAACCTCTATTGGATCATGAATCCCTTTGTCAGTCTGGTGAAGCCTATGGACCCCATCTCAGAATAATATCTTTAAATGCATAAGATACATAAGATTATAAAGGAAGATCATTTTAATGAAATACAATTATCAGAATTTTTTTTTAAAAAGAAAACACAAGTTCATAGAATCCAGTTAAAAACCCCTGGTATAGAGGCAGTGTCGGGTAGTAGATAGAGAAATGACCTCAGAATTAGGAAGATTCAGGGTTCATGTCATGCTTCTGACACAAGCTGAATTTGTGGTCCAGAACAAGTGACTTAACTTCTCAGTGTCCCAGGCAGCTATGCCTACATTACAGGGAAGTTACCAATCTGCTTTGGAGAGATAGATAGTATGCTTTAGTAGGCAGAGTACTGGGTGACTTCAGTTGGAGTCTTGCTATAGAATCACCAGCTGTGTGATGGAGGACAAATCCTCTCCAGATCTACATTGCTACATCTGTAAAATGAAGGGGTAAGACTAAAACAAAACAAAACCCCCTATTACCTCTATTTCTCTTCTAACTCAGAATCTATGACCCTATGTTCAAGTTGCCTCTATCCAGAAAAAAAAATCTTTTCTTTATCCAACTCTATCCTTGTCTTCACACTTAGCACAGTGTCAGGTACATTGTAGATGATTAATAAATACTTGTTACTATGCTGTGATCAAGCTATTGTCCAATCTCTCTCTCCCGCTTTTAACAGTCAAAATTCTAGAAAGATTAATCTACACTTGCCTTATCACCCACTCACTATTCAACCCCTTTCAACCTGCCTCCTGCTCCTACTCCTCTACTGGAACAATTCTCTCCAAGGTCACTAATGGCCTCTTTCTCATTAAATCCTTTTCTGCTATCCTAATCTTCCTGGACATGAGCATTTGGCATTGCTGAGCAAACCCCCCCTTCTTGACCATCCTTCTTCCCCTTGGTTTCTGTGATGCTGCACTCTCATGGATTTCCTCCTAACTACTTTTTATATTTAAAATAATTTTTTAAAGTTAAATTTAAGCATGTTTATTCTTCCTTCCATACCCCTCCAATAAAAAAGAAGGAAAAGAAAGCCTGTGTAACAAACCAATTACTAATTCCCATATTGGCCATGTCCACAAATGTATCTGACTACTTTTTAAAAAAAATCAATTTATTTGATTTTTATTATGAATGTAACAAGCAGCAAATATAAAAAATATTTCATGATACATTAGAGAACAGAAGATTTTATGTGAAAATGCACATCTCTATTACATTGAACTTGCTTTTCTTTTCAAGTATATAGCAGAAAGAAAAAAAAGAAAGAGAGAAAGAAGGAAAGAAAGAGAAAGGAGGAGGGGGAGATAGGAGGAGAGGGAGGAGGAAGGAAGGAAGAAAAAAACCTTTATGACAAATAAATATTTAATGTATATGACAAATATATATGACATATATGTGTGTGTATATATACACATATATACATACAGAGAAAGAGTCAAGTAAAACTTAACCCCACATTTGACCATCTCTTTTTTGTCACCTGTGCTGGATCTTCATCCCACTTTACATCTTATTCATTCCCTCCTACCCTCAGGTATCCTCTCTTGTCTACCCCCTTGCTTGAAGTTTATCTTCCCCAGGAAAAATCTGGAGTCACATGGAATCAATCTCAAAAGAGTAGATTGTTAAATTTTCGATGAGTCTTGGGAATCTACAAATGCTTCAGATCAGGGCTTGTTTTATTGATTGTCTAGACCAGGGGTAGGAAATCTTTGGCCTCAAGGCCACACTAGGTCCTCAAGAATGGTCCTTTGATTCCAAACTTCACAGAACAAATCCCCTTAATAAGAGGATTTGTGCTGTAAACTTGGACTTAGTCAAAAGGTTACACCCAAAGACCTAGAAGCTCACATGTGATCTCAAGGCTGTGAGTTCCTCCCCACCCCTGGTCTAGACTTAAGAAAGTGATGGAGAAAATGTTAATAAATTAGATTATTAAACTTAAAGGTATGCCCTACTTAATTATTTTTTTAGAGAACAATTGTTTAACATTTACCTAATTACTTCTATTCACCTTTCCTCCTTCCCCTCCAGCTTAAAATGATATGTTTCTATTCAAATGTCTCATAGCACTTTGCTGGGGCCCTTGCTTTGCACTTATCTCATTCTCTTGTATTAGTCATTTACATATTTGCATGTTTTTCCCCCTTTCCTCTCCTCAATTATATTCTCCTTGAGGGCAAGAACTTTGTTGTATTTCATCTTTGTAATCCCATGTTTATGGTGCCTCATACATACTTGTAGGGATTAATATATATTTGTTGGAAGGAGGGGAGGAGCCAAGATGGTGGCATAGAAGCAGGGACCTGCTAGATCTATCCCTACAAACCCCTCAAAAAACCTATAAAAAGTGACTAAACAAATTCTATAGCAGCAGAAGCCACAAAAGGACAAACTAAAGCAAATTTTCAGCCCAAGACAATATGAAAGATTGATAGAAGGGTCTTTTGCACTGGGTGGAACACAGTTTGGTATGGGTCCCACCAGCACAGCCAGAGCTGGAGCAGGTCTTAGGGAACTAAATCCCTGGCAGCTGCTGCAGTTTGTAGACTTCTCAACCCACAAATGCCTGAGACAGCTTTGAAGGTCAGTAGGAAAGGTCTCTAACTTGGGTGAGAGGGGAGCATGATTTGACCACAGCCCTGGCCTCAGCCTGGACCCTAGCCTTGGCTTCTGGAGCCCTACACTTAATAAAAAGCTCAAAAGTCAAGTAATTGGTTGGGAAAATCAGCAAATGGGAAAAAAACTACAGATTCTTATTTTCTTGGTGGAGGTATTTTCGTATGTCACTAGTGATGAGGAAGATAGAAACACAACCAAAAGAAGAGAACAAAGCCAAAGTTCCTGCATCCAAAGCCTTCAAGAAAAATAGGAATTGGTCTCAGGACATGGAAGAGCTCAAAAAAGATTTTGAAAATCAAATAAGAGAAGTAGGGGAAAAAAATGGTAAGAGAAATGAGTTATGCAAAAAATCATGAAAAACAAGTCAATAGTTTGCTAAATGAAACCCCCCCAAAATGCTAAAGAAAATAATAACTTTAAAATTACACTAACCCACTGGCATGTGATATCATCTCTGGTCTCTGGAGAGTACAGGAGGAGGAACAGGTGACAAAGGCTCTGGACCTGGGAAGATGCTGCACTATGGAGTAAATTCGATTTGGGATCAGTTCTCAGAATCAAGGAGTTAGAAGTGAGAGCTCAGATAAGTGAGTACTTATCCAGTACTGCTTGGAACCACCTCAGAAGGGGAGAATGGATTTATCAGAAATGAAAAAGAAGAGCTTGCTGGGAGTCAAAAAAAGTAATAAAAAGTCCAATACTCGGGTTCCCTCTCCCACCAAACATAAAGACAGAACTGATGACAGGTCAAAGGACTGGTCTAAAGATAAAGGGGCCACCAAAGAATCAAAGAAGTGAAGTACCTACAGTGATAGCGGCACCTCCAGCAGGATTCACCCTAGTTCCATCTCCAACTCTGGCTCTAATACAAACACTGGCTCTAGCAGTGGGTCCAGCTCTTCTTCTGCTTTTAGTTGGTCAGGAAGCTCTAGCACCTCCTGAAGTTCCAGCTCCAGCAGTTCTTTTAGATCTCCAAGTCCCTCTTGAGGAAGGCATGAGGATAGGAGGTGTTCCCACTCCAAATCAAAACCACCTAAAAGGGAGGAAAAGGAAAGAAAGAGACAAAGTCTTTCACCAAAACCCACCAAAGTACACATTGGAAGGTTAATTAGGAATATGACCAAGGATCATGGAAATAGTTCCTATTTATGGGAAAATTAAAATGATTAATATGCCTGTGGAAAGGATGCATCCTCATTTATCCAAAGGCTATACATATGAGGAGTTTGAAAATCCAGATGAGGATGAAAAGGCATTGAAGCCCATGGATAGAGGGCAGATTGATGGTCAGGAGATAACAGCACTGCAGTACTGGCCCCCTGGCCCAGGGTCCCAGATCCAGGTGATTTAGCCAACCCAGAAGGATGTTGTCACCACCTATAGATCACCTCCATGCATGGTAAGAAAGCCCTGATCTCCTCGGTGCAGATCTCCTGTCCACAAATGGTCTTGCTCCCCAGGTCATGGGCATCGCTGAAGCTGCTCCAGATTCAATTCTTCCCAATAAAACAAGGCAGCTGTTCTCACTTTGTAACTTAAATATGATTGAGCCCAATACTGGAGAATTTGTGCTGAGGGTGGGGGAAAGAAAAATGGGAATCAAGCACTGGTCAGCCAAGATTCATTCAATGCATTGGCTGTCTCCCTGCCCTTGAAGGCTTCTAGACAGCAAATTTGATTCATTTCTCAGGGCTTATTTTGGCTCACAGGAATATTAAAGGTTCAGAATTGCAACCTAAATAAGGCCCTCTTTTTTTCTGGCCCAATCAGAAAGCTCATATTAGTAACTTCTGAGAAAATCAAGAGCCCAGCACAGCCAGACCAAGCAACACAAAGATCAAGATGCTAAAGTCCTGCCCACCCAAAGTGGCAGCATTTGGTTTTTCTTTTCTCTTCTCCCTAAGTAAATTTTTGACAAATACGAAGACTTGATGCTTGTTTTTTGGTTGATTCTTTAAGAAAAGAGGATATGTGTTTATGCATGTCCACTTTATCTCCTGCTAAAGTTAGGCCAACAGTCAGTCTGCTGCTTTGAATTATTTTTTTCCTGATTTGAGGGCCAAAAGACCCTGGGAAGGAGTATATGGATTTTTCACATTACTCCTTTACTTGGAAATGGTTCTTTACATAGACAAGTGCACACTTCTCTCAGAAATTGGTAAGCAAGTTATGGGCCAGCCTCTGGGTGCTGCCTCATCAAACAGCTATCCCTCTGAGACTGTGGCCCCTTGAAAAGCTAGCAGGTTAATTTTATAAAATGTAAATTGAATTCTTGGCTTTTATTCTACAGTCAATGCTAGAAAATTTCTGTATTGAGTTTTGTATCTTTGTAGCATTTTAGATAATGTTGTGTTTATACTTTTGTTATGTAGAATGGAAGGAAATTGTATTAAATAACCTCAAGGGTTGAAAAAATTAAATTAAATTAAACTAACCCAAATGGCAAAAGAGGTCCAAAAAGCCAATAAACAGAAGAACGCCTTAAAAAGCAGAATGGACCAAGTGGAAAAAGAGGCCTAAAAACTTACTGAAGAAAATAATTCCTTCAAAATTAGAATGGAGTAAATGAAAGCTAATGACTTTATGAGAAATGAAGAACATTCAGAACAGAAAGAATGAAAAAAAAAGAAGACAATGTGAAGTATCTCATTGGAAAAACAACTGACCTGAAAATGGATCTAGGAGAAACAATTAAAAATTATTTACTACATGAAAGCCATGATAAAAAAAAAGAGCCTAGATGTCATCTTTCAAGAAATTATCAAGGAAAATTGCCCTGATATTATAGAACCAGAGGGCAAAATAGAAATGGAAAGAATCTACTGATGGCCTTGGAAAGAGATCCTAAAAGAAAAACTCCTAGGAATGTTGTAGCCAAATTCTAGAGTTTCCAGGTCAAGGAGAAAATATTTCAAGCAGTCAGAAAGAAACAATTCAAGTATTATGGAAACATAATCAGGAAAACACAAAATTTAACAGCTTCTACACTAAGGGATCAGAGGACTTGGAATATAATATTCAAGAGGTCAAAGAAGATAGGATTAAAACCAAGAATCACCTACTCAGCAAAACTGAGCATCGTACTTCAGGGGGAACAAATGGAACTTCAACGAAATAGACGACTTTCAGGTACTTTTGTTGAAAAGATCATTACTTTCAAATTTAAGAATCAAGAGAAGCATGAAAAAGTATACAGGAAAGAGAAACATTAAGGGACTTACGAAGGTTGATTGTTTATAGTCATAATATTTGTAACTCATGAGACCTTTCTCAGTGTTAGGATAGTTGGAGGGCATATATATATATATATGGAGAGAGAGACACAGAGAGAGAGAGAGAGAGAGAGAGAGAGAGAGAGAGAGAGAGAGAGAGAGAGAGAGAGAGAGAGAGAGAGTGTACAGGGTAAGCTGAATATGAAGAGATGATATCTAAAAAAGAAAATTAAGTGCTGAGAGGAATGTACTAGGAGAAAAAGAAAGGAATGTAGTAAACCATCTCACATTAAAGAGGCAAGAAAGAGCTTTTACACTAAAGGGAAAGAAGGGGAAGATGAGAGAGAATAAGTGAGCTTTCCTTTCATCTAATTTGGCTTCAGAAGGGAATGAAGGGTACACAATTGAACATGAAAGTTTATCTTACCCTACAGGAAAGCAGGGGAGAAGGGAGATAAAAGAGGGGGAATAAAGAAGGGACAGCAGACTAGAGGAAGGAGAAATCAGAGACAAACATTTTGGTAGAGGGACAAGTCGAAGGAGAAAATAGAATAAATGGAGGACAGAGCAGGATAGAATGAAATCTATGACTTTTATGGAAGTGTTTAGCATGACTACACATGTATAACCTATATACAATTTTATGGAAATGAATAAAAGAAGGTGGTCAATTATGTGATGCAATATGTTTGCATTTGTAACTGTCAGGTGAAAACCCTTTCCCATGTCAGTCGAGTATTGAGTTTCTGTATTAGGATTTGTCTTCAACTGGAAGAAAATAATACTCAGATCAAAATGCTTCTCAAAAGGGAAACTATAATGATTCCTCACATTTATTTGGATTTGGGATGTTGTTAGAGGTTCTGTGCCAACTTTTGAAAGAGTAAATGTATGCTACAGACATAGGGATCTATTGCTATTTGAGCTTGAGACCACGGTGCTAGTATGTAACCAATCAGGCAAAAAACATTTCTTATGTGTCATTGGCACTGTGTCAAGTGGTAGGGCTATAGAGACAAAAGACAATGCCTACTCTCAAGAAGCTCACTGTCTAATGGGGGAGACAGTAAGCAAACAGTTGTCTGCAACCAAGATATATGCAGGATAAATTGGACAGACTCAGCAGAGGGAAGGCAGTAGAATTAAGAAAGGCTTTCTGTAAGAGATAGGATATTAAGTGGAAATTGAAGGCACCAGGGAAGCCAGGATACAGATGAGGAGGGAAAGATTTCCAGCCATGGGATATACCAGTGAGAATACTGGAGTCAGGAGATGGATAGCAAAGGATTCTGGGGAAGGGGGAATAGTTAAAGATCTCCCCAAGATTTTGAGGCTGAGCTAGAGCTAGACTTAAAGGCATTTACTAGCTGGTTCAGTTATTTAATCTTAATTTCATCATCTACAAAATGAGAGTATTGAACCTAGTACCTTTCCAAGAACCCTCACACCTCTAAATCAGTGATCCTATCATCCATTAACCTCATTTACTTTATTTTTAAAATGAAATGTCCATGAGGCTGTCGATAGTGATAATGATGATGGTGGTCATTGTGGTGGGAGTGGTGGTGGTGATGAAAATGACAAATATGATGATGATTGGGAAATTGGGAGGAGCCACTACATTACAAGGAAAAAGTTATTGTAAATTAATAGGGGATTGCAGGCTCCAAATATCTTCCAGAAAATGGGAGACAAGGTCAGAAAATTAAATCGCTGCTAATAATAGCCAGCTTAGAATGTATAGGATTAAACTATTATATAAATCACCTTCTCTAAGCAATAGCTTTTAAATGAGATAACTTTCTGGAGTCAGAGGGAGTTGTTACTGAGTCATTTCAGTGATGTCCAATTCTTCATGACCTCATTTGGGGTTTTCTTAGTAAAGATACGGGGATAGTTTGCCATTTCCTTCTCCAGTTCATTTTACAGATGAGAAAACCCAGACAAACAGGGTTGATTTAAGTGACTTGCGTAGGTTTACACAGCCAGTAAGTATCTGCAGCCATATTTGAACTCAGGAAGACTTAATCTTCCTGACTCCAGGTCAGGCACTTTATCTACTGCACTACCTAAACTGCTCCCTAGCCAGAGAAGATAGGTCCAAATCCCATCTCTAATACCTACTACCTACATGACTTTGGGCAATCATTTGACTTCTCTGGGCCTCAGTTTCCTCATCTACAAAAATGAGGAGATTGAAGTAAATGACTGAAGTCTCTTCCAGTTCCAGAGATCCTATGTTTTTGGTAAGGCAAGGAAGTTTCCCAAATACTAGGAAAAAACTTTGGATACCACCCTACAAAAGAAGGAATAAATATGAAATGTCATTAATGGAAAATAAATCTTGGAAACTGTGACATGTCTGCCATGAGGAGGCGTTATAATGACAGAAGATTTTGGTTACTGATGAGTAATATTGAAAAAAGGGAAATTAGACTGTAGGTTTTAGATCTAGAAGAGATTTTAGGGAAAGAATTAGCATTATCATAGATTTAGAATGAAAAGCACAACATTCTCATTTTAGGGATGAGGAAACTAAAGCCCAGAGAAATCAATGACTTGTCCAAGGTTGGATAACTAATAAATTACAGAGCCAAGATTTAACTCCATAGGCCCACTTAATTCTAAAATCCTTTTCCTTCCTTCAGATTCAATCCTCTCATTTTACAGATTAAAAAACCAAACCAAACAAACAAAATCCTGAGGTCCAAAGAAATTAAATGACATCACACAAACAGAAAGTAATAAATCCATAATGAAAAACCTTAGTCGTCTGATTCTAAATTCAAAGATCTTTTCACTCTATCAGCCAAATTGTTTCAAAAATGTCACAGTGTCCTAATGCTGTTCAGTGTGGATGGCATGGTGAATAGAGCTCTCCACTCTGAGTCAGGAAACATGAGTTCAAATTCAGCCTCAGACACTTGTTAGTCATATGACCCTGAGCAAATCACTTAACCTCTGTCTGCCTCAGTTTCCCCAACTATAAAATTCAGATAATAGCACCTACCTTCCAGGCTTATGGTGATGATCAAATGAAGTCAATAATATTTGTGAAGTGCTTAGCTCAATACCTAGTACAAAGTTGGTGCTTAATAAATGCTTGTTTCCTTCTCTCTTCCAAATCTCATGGGACCGTTATGAGGAAAGCACTTTGGAAACTTAAAGTACTACATAAATATGAGTTGTTAACATTTATTCTTAGACTAATAATCCTAATTATTGACAGAAAAATCCCTTCAACAAACAAGGGAAATTCATCATCTTAACACAACTTGACGAAAATAATTCTTTTAAAAATATACAACTTATAAAAGACTATCAATTCTTTTGTTTTCATTCTGTGTTTGCCAATTATTTTCTGATTTCCTGTCTGTATCTCTGTATTACCCCCACCCACAAAAATATGTCTTATGCAGCAAACTTAGCATCATCTTGTCAGTTATCTCCCCTAATGCATTAACAAGCGTTAATGTATTGTGACTAATAACTTCATTTCTTATGAGTTGGGTTTGGATAAATGAGTTTGGCAAAATCTGATCATCTTTTGGTGCCCTAATACAGTCAATTTCCTGGACAGAACTGATGACTGTATCCTGAATCAATGCTAACCTGACATATCAACCAGAAAAGCAGAACCAGATCAGCCATTTGTCCTCTCTTAAAAGTCTTTTACTTCTAATGACTGATTGCGGGCAGGCTGAATTTGAGGTGGCAACGAAGCACCCAAATAGAGTATGAGATATGGGGTTAGAGTTTGAGCCCAAGGAATCATACCTTGAGACTTTGATTTGGGAGTAGTCAGCACAGCTAAAGAAAGACATGAGGCAGAATCAATTCAAGGAAAAAGTATAAAGAACCAAGAGCCCAGGGACTCAAGGGCATAGGAGACATAGAATGTCTAACACCTAGTAGTTTCAATAACAGTGCCACTATAGGATGCACCAATATATTTTTGTTTGTTATATACACTAGTTTTCTTACAGGTACTAGAGATTTTCACTATTTTGAATATAACTGCCTCCCCCTTATCTTGCACTTTGTTTCAACTAAAGGTTTTAAGAAAAAAAGAGGAAAGAAAGAAAAGAGGAAAGAAAAGGGTGTGTGTGTGTGTGTGTAACAGCAGGAAAGACATTAGGTTTGGGGTGGGAGGGGTAACATGCATGAAATGCTGTCGGGTTAAAATACGGAGTGGGCGGAGCACGAAAGCTTTCACTTTGGGCTTTGGCTGAGTGCCAGAAGTCCCAGAAGTTGAGAAATCATGTGTCATAAAGATAAAAAAGCTAAATATATGACTCTGGGTGAGATGTACCTTGACAAACAATTCCATGTGACTGACGCATTTAAACTACGAACACACTCAATGTGAGATGCCTTTCTGACAGCAAACAGTCATATTTCTCTGCATAGTTTTTCTGTTGGTTCACGCTGGGCTCTGCCTCCTTCTTTCAGCCCTGAATTGTTAGATATTCGCATTTCTGGAAGAAGAAGGTAGGACAGTTCTCTATAATGTTAGTCCCCTATCAGCAGATTATGAGGAAGTGAATTGTAAAAAGGAGACTACAAAAGAATTTGGAGAATGACTGCGCCCTGGTATCTCTGTCATTTCTTACAAGGCTCCATACCGTCAGCTGGCCGGCAGGAAGTTCATTTATATCTGTCAATTTAACAGTTCATTTATTTCATTGAAGCAATGAGACACAACAGGGGTGTGGTAACCATGAGATAATCACACCTCTGGGGTGTTATAGGCAGGAGAAACAGCCAATTCTCTCTAATCCCACAGGGGTGTGATTAGTGCTCCTGATAAACCACAGCCAAGGAGGTTGAAGGATAAGTTGTGCCTTTCTCCTTCTGGGGAAAAGGAAAAGAAAGGAAAAGAAGTTGGAATACTAAACAGACTCTGGAATTTTTTCTGCTATGGATTGGGTTTGTGGAAAATATGAAAAATGTCTAGGCATTTAAATAGATACTTGGTTACAGAAACTCCCTTGTTCTCTTCCCTATATTTATGGTTTTCTGGCAATATTTTCATTATTTTTAAATGTGCATTTCTTTTTTATTAAACTCTGTTAACATTAGTGCCAAATAAAAGATATTAATTTCATACCTAGGAATCATTAGTCATGCAATAGAAAGAATTCCTAACAAATGTACATTTATTTCTGTCACTGTACTCTTTGGCTGAGACCTTGCCCTAGATTTCATTCTTCTTCACCAGTCTTTACCCAAATTCTGTTTTATTTTTATTATATTATATTACATTACATTATATTATATTACTTTATATTACTCTATATTTTATATATCATATCATATGTAGCTACGTGGTGCAGTAGATAGAATACCAGGCCTGTAGTCAGAAAACCTCATCTTTGTGAATGCATTTCTGCCTTAGACACTTGCTAGCTACATGACCTTGGGCAAGTCACTTAACCCTGCTCACCTCAGTTCTTCATCTGTAACATGGGCTGGAGAAGGAAATGGCAAACTATTATCTTGGTCAAGAAAATATCAAATGGGGTCATGAAGAGTCAGACATGATTGAAAAATGACAATATTATAAAAATAAGTATTATATCATATCATATGGTATTATGTTATATGTCATGTATAATATTTTATATCATATTATTTGGTATATCATAATGTAATGTTATTTTATTATACACAAAAATTACTTTTAGGTGGTTGAGTAAGAAAAATATATAGTACACTTTTTTCTTATTAAAAGAGTGCATGAATTGACAAATTCCATTGATAAGTTTTGTACTCATAATTTCCTTTTTTCAAAAAATCTTTTATATATACATATACATATATAGATGCTTATGTAATATTCTCATGTTCTGTCTCTGCCTCTCTGTTTCTCTGACTCTCTCTCTCTGTCTGTCTGTGTGTACTATTCTAATTTTAGAAGAACATAAGTGTCATACTGGGTCATACCAGTGGTCCATCTAGTCCAGCTTTCTGTCCATTCCTTAATTGAGTTGTTTCAGTTATTAATGCCAAGTTCTGCTAGAGAGAATGCCAGAATTCCTCATTCTTTAGAAAAGAATTCATCTGTACCTAGGACACACTTTTGGTCATAAGCACATGGGAAGAAGGGGAATGAGAATGACAGCAGCAATGAGCCTCCTGCTTCTTTTTGCATTCCCTTTCATTTGGGAATGTTTAGGGCTTAAATGGGAAAGAGGCTCTTCTAGGATGTCAGATCCTGTAGCCTTTTAAAGTGCATATGAGACAAATGGATTAGAAATTCACCTTTAGCTGGCTGATGGAGAAAAACATATAGCAAATTTGGTCTTAAATTAAAGCTCGGTGCATGTTTTGACAGAAATTCCAATGATGAGTGTTTTACATTCCCTTTTATGGAAACTGTTAGCAGTCATTTCTGCTAGGCATTTTAAGGAGTCACAGAATATGTTCTTTGAACAGTACTTCAAAATTCATGAGTAATTTTGTGTGCATATTACCTATAGTATATATGAATACATATATGCACAGGATAGTATTTGTTAATTTTGAGATATGCTCTTTGCTTGGAACTCATTGTGTCATCCATCTCTGTATTAAAGGAGGGGACTTCTGAGCTGTAACTTTTGGAGTGTAAACTCACAAATCACTCTGAAACTGGAATAGTCATTCTTTGAGTAATCCAACCTTCAAGTTCAAGTTCAGCAGACCCAAAGAACCCCAGAGGGAATTGTACAAGTAACTATAGGCACACAAGAAAGGTACAAACAGAGTTATGTGAAATCTGAGGCAGGCTGGATGCACCTTTGGGTGGTAGTGCAATCAGGTGAGACTTTGTGGAAGAGATTGACCTTCAGCTGGACTGTGACAGTTGAAGAAATAAGTTGCAAGCAAAGGCATTTACTAGAATGGTATTAATAAATATGGTCAATGGCCAATGAATTTGTTTTTGTTTGCCTGTGCATATGTGTTACAAGGGTTTTGTTTTTCTTTCTCTTTTCCTTTATAGTGAAAGAGGAATGGGAGGGAGAGAAACTTGTATTTTGTTCATTAAAAAAATTAATTTAATTTTAAAAGTTACCACTAGAATTTTAATTTTAAAATAAAAAAAGAATGCACTTAGTTTTTAATTAATTCTTCTCAATTTTTTCTCTACCAGCTTTGTACTATCAATAATCAGTTGACAAGCATTTGCACTGGGGATATAGATAAAAATTAAACAATCTCTTCCTTCAAAGAAATTATATTGTAGAAAGAGGAGAAAACATATACAAATATAACCCTATGTAATGTAAATACAAGGCCATTTGGAGAGGGGAGGAATTAGCAGGTAGGGGAATCAAGAAAGCTCTCATGAATAAGGCAACACTTGAGCTGAATTTTGAAGGCAATGAAGGATTCCAAGAGGCCAGTTAGGTTGGCCCATATTGTAGGCATGATGGACAGACAGCCTATCAGAGGCCCAGGAAGGAAATGGGCTGTCATGAGTGAGGAACAGATACAAAGTCAGTTTGGCATTTGCAGAGGGAAATTATATAAGGTTTCAAAGGTGACTTGGAATCTAGTTGTAAGGGTTTTAGATACCAGAGAAGTTTGTGTTTAATTCTAGGATCCACAGGAACCCAATTACTGTGTAAAGACCTGAAATGGTAGATGTCACCCTAAGTAGAAATTAGGTTACTGTTAGAATGGTTTAGATTAGTTCTCTCGATAGAGATTTAGAACTGGAAAAAACAACCAACTTAAAGAACATCTGCAACACTTCATGCATTTTACAGATGAGGAAACTGAGGCCCACAGAGATTAAATGACTTGCCCAACATCCTATAGGTATTTAGTAGCCAGAGCAGCATTACATTCTAGATCTCCTGACTCCCAGTTCAGTTCTCTTTCCAAAATACTATGCAATACATCTCCAAGTCTAAGGAAGTGAAAATTAAGCAGGTAATTGTTTTATCCTTGGCTTTGGTTTAGTTATATAGACTTAATCTAAATCTGTATCTTAGTAAAAGGACGTGGAAACCGTAGATTTAATTTTCATCTTTATGTCATTGACTCCCATCTCTATATATCAAGACTAAACTACTCCAGTGTCTCTGCTTAATTTTCACTTCCTTAGACTTGGAGATTTTTTTTTCAGTTCTAAGTCTTTATAGAGTTCTAATCTAAATAATTTTAACAGTAACCTGATTTCTACTATGGGTGATATATCAACTATTTCAGGTCTTTAGACAGTTCTTTGGCTCTTGTGGATTCTTGTTGCCATGACGGTGCTTATATATTTAAGGCTGGCTAACTGCCCAGGAAATGATACTACCTTGAGCCTAAGGTGAGGCAAATTATTGTCAAACTATGTTCCCTGCTCCCTGTTCCATGTTGAAATCTTAGTCATTGTTTATTGAATTTTGCTATAGAAATTCAGTCATTTAATGTCATTCTCATAGTCTATCTTGACTCCTGATTAGCCATGGTCTTGTGAATACTTCTCCCACAAGGTAACCCTAGACAAGCAAAACTACATTCTATGAGAGGCAGCCGCATATAGTGTCAAAGATCTTCAAGGAAATTCTAATTTCAATTCACAGGGTGTATGAACCTGAGCAAGTTACAGAATTCAGTTCTGATAATATTTTTGCTACCTATTTGCTTGGGTCATTTTAAGGAAAGAGGTCAGTAAGGCCTAAAGTACTAAGTAAATGGAAACTTTTATGTCCTATGGAAGATAGAGCTGATTGCAGTCACAGCCAAGTTGGAGTTGTAGAAACACCACTCTGTAGATTATCGTACCTTATTGTCACCCATACTGGCTAGAAGAATCTAGAACACCACCAAAGTGGAGATCAATTCAGGGCACCAACAAATCCACTGGGCCCTATTTTTAAAGCAGAACTCTCCTCCTAGCTCTCAATGGCATTCACAGTTGGATCTATGGTCTCAATGGTCAACATTTGCTTTATATAGAAGTTGTAGACAATCCAGAAAGACTTTCAGCACTCTTTGTGGTTACCACTGCTATCTATAAATTGTGAGCTGGTGGTATTTATGAGAGTAGAGAGAAGGCAACAGATTCAAGAGATATTATGGAAATAAAATCAATGATATTAAGTAGCTGACTGGATATATGGAGTGAGGGAAAGTGAAGAATTAAGGCTGACTCCAAGTCTGTGAACTTGAGTGACTGGAAAGATAGTTTGGAATTCAAAGCTCTTCATAAGCTAACTCCCACCTACTTTTCTAGCCTTACACCTTATTCCTTGATACATACTTTTTAATCCAGTGAGGTTGACCTCCTGACTGTTCCATGAACAAGACATTCTACCTCTGGGCTTTGAATGTTTTTGTTGGTTGTCTCCCATGCCTGAAATGCTCCCCCAAGCACTTAGCACAATGGCTGGCAGATAGTAGGCATTTCATAAACATTTATTACTTAATTGATGCATGGAATGTACTGGACTTTAGGGAAGATTATAGGGCTGAATATACAGATCAGGAAATCATTAACATAAAGAAGAGAAATAAACATATGGATGCTACTTTCATTTAATAATTCTTAAGTCAAGTCTACATAGCTAAACTCAAGCTAAGAACAAAACAGTTCTCTTAATATTTCCTTCTCTAGGCTTAGAGACAACTTAAAGAACTTACATACCACCAAGGAGAGCTTGTAGTACTTCCTGTGGGTACCAGTGATGAGTATCAATGGGGAGCCAATTCAAGTCATATCCCTAAGGAACTCTTATAGATAGATTAGATCTGTCTAGTCATTCAACAAATACTCATGAAGTACTTACTATGTGTCAGGTATTCAGAATCTGAATCTGAACCACCACTCCAGGAAAATGACTGAGTAGGTCATTTAATAATCACTTACAGAGTGAATCCCATGGCTGTAATACTCCAACTGATCAGTGATCTTATTGAATTGGAAGTTCTCTCCAAGAATCAAGTTTACAACCCATTCATATTTGCTCATCCAATGCCACTCATCTCCCAAAAGTTCACCAAAGGAGACCCACATTATGGACTAGAGGCCTTCTCTCTCAGCTCCACAAAATATTATTCTTATGCCTCATTTTGCCATGGAAGTGAATCTAGGATCTCAAAGACATTTAACAAAAGAGTGTAAGCTTTGGAAGATTCTACCATGCTGCACAGGCTTCAAGTAAGGCCTTGTTAACAGACTATTTTCTAAGGACCATCCTAGATAATGATGGAGAGTTGTATAGTCAGTAAGCTGCTCACCTGGTGATTTTTACTTTTTTGGCCATGGCAACCCATCCCAAGTCTTACTGATTAGAATTAGCTATTTGGGGCCATATACATTTTATTTCAGCCCCTCTTTTGATGCTCTCATTCCCAGTTGGATCGGCATGCACTGAATATTTGCTTACCTTCAACTAATCATATACGGGTAAGAGGACTATGCCAAGTGGGAGTTCCTGAATTAATGAGGGTGACTAGGTTGTCTAAGACTGAAATATCTACAGACCTAATATGAGGACACACATATAACATATACTGTATTCACCAATGAATTCCCATCATCCTACAGAATGCAAACCAGGGGACATATTGTAGGAAGAAGGATGATATCTCAATTCAGAGTCTTTAGATAAGTGGGGCCAAGAGGTAAGTGAAGTGTAGTATGCATATCATCTAAAACAAAATGAGAAGGCTGGATTTATCCTTTATTTGAAAAAATTGTCATTATTGAAACACTGTGTTCCTTTTTTGAGGGTATTCTCCTAACCTTGTTATACATGCAGATCCCTTGGTCTTTGACTTTCTTGTACTTGTGCCACCTTCCCTTGCCTAGTTTCAATTTAATGAGGTTATTCTGCCTCACTTTCCTACGTCAGACTGGATACATCACCCTCCTCCCCGCAAGGTGATAGGGTACTGGGAAGATTTTATGTTTTCTTTTCTTTTCTACTATCATCAACCCCTGTCGACTTTGTCCATTCCTCCCTGCCCCCTCCACCATGAGAATTCAGTGACTAGGGTTATTTATGTCAAAGTTCTGTAGCTACAAAGTTAGAAGCTACAGAAAAAACAAGCTTATGAACATTTCATCTAATTCCTTGGAGATTCACTCTCCCCTAAAACATCTCTTTCTCCAGGGAGAATGCATTCAACATAGCTCAGTTCTTGTATGGCATTAATCCCATCAAGTTCACATCCAAAGTTGGCATCGCTACAACATGAGCCATGGTCATCATTGCTGCTGGGCTGTGATCCCAAAGGACATTCTTGAAGGTTGCTTTTTGCTCCTTCAGGTATCGATGCTGCTCTGAACTCAGATCCAAACTCTGAAACATTGAAATACTCCCCAGACCTTTTGAACACACAGGATAGAAAGGCTCCAGCCTTTTCACAGATTTCCATGACTGAAAGAATAACAGAGCTTCTCCAAGAGTGCTGAAACAGAGAGAACTTGGCTGAGGCTGTAACAGGCCTTTTCGAATTTCTCTGTAGCTAATCAAAGAGCCTCCTCTTCAGCCAACTAATGCTCCCATATTTCCAATTCACTTCCATGTATGAGGTGTTCAGAAGAACTTCCACCTCTGTTGTGAGGGTTTGCCAAGCACTTTTCAGGGCTGCTCACTCACCTTTGATGTCTACCTTCAGTTAGCTCTCAGCTTGGCTCCAAGAAGCTGTAGCATGTAAAGTAGCCACACTACCCCCACAAGCCATCGGCGCAAACAAGCTAAACCAGACTGAAGGTAACCAACCAAAAAAGTCAATGACTTAGGGCGACGTCTACCCCAGGGATGTGAAGACTTGCCCAGGTGGGATGGGCATTTGAGAACTATTTGTTCCAATGGTCATGCAGGTGACTGAAGTGGATGCTGCAGAGCACTTAGAGCTTGGTCAGATATTGAAGACCCAGAGGTCACTCACCGCATCCTAGGCTATCACCAGCCATCTTGACTTGTGTCCTGCCGCTAGACTGATAACTCTGAAAGAGAGAGTGAGGTTGATGATTTTGTACAACTCTGCCTCACTTAAATCTAATTTAAGCACGATCCAATTTATCACTCCATGATGTCATTGGTCTTCTTGGAAAATGAAGGACAAAGAGAATTGTCATTACTTTCCCAGAAGTAGTCATAGGCTCCTTCACATTGGAGAGGTGCCATTTGAGGCATTCTGTGTATATCCTACATTCTTATTATATTTGCACCTAGTATCTCAAGGGTTGTTGAATTCCTGGCTTTGTGTTTGTACGTGTGAGGCCATGTTATCAATTTATCCTTGGCTGTGGTATTGTTTTCAGGCCACATCCACCTTTATCACACTCAGGCTTGTGGAATTATTGGTACTCTGTGATTAGAAACCCAGATGACCTCTATAGCTATTAATCTCCTGTTAATTCTAGACATGGAGTTTAACTTGCCATTAAATAGCCCACATTGGAAAGTCCTTGTCTTCTCCTAATCCTTCCATTTCTTCCTTCCATTTACCTAGCATTGGACTGACAGCAATCAGATGGGAATAGTGCTCCAAGGCTGACCCTGCCTGATAGAGGAAAGGAAAAAGAAATGACCCTATAAAAAGAGTAGAGCAGAACAGCACACACAGAAGAGAATTTACGGTTGTGCCTGAAATGGACCTGAATGAAATCGTTGTGCCATCTCTAATTCTCCTCCCCTGTCTTAAACGTTCAATAACACGTATTCTCTGCAGTGGTTCAGTCATTTTCCAGTTGTCCGACTCTTTGTGACCTCATTTTGGAGAATTTTCTTAGGAGTCACTTTACTCTCCAGCTCATTTTACAGATGAGGAAACTGAGGCAAACAGGGTTAAGTGATTAGCCCAGGGTCACACGACTATGAAGTGTCTTAGGCCAGATCTGAACTCAGGTCATGCTGACTTGAGGTCCAGTACTCTATTACCTGTGGAACCTAGTTGCCCCTAACATATATTCAGGATCTACTATATGCAAACCATCATGATATACGATGAAGAAAACATAAAAATAAATAAATTATGGTTTTTGCCCTAGGAGAGCTTGCATTCTAATAGGAAAGATAGGAAATGAGCACTAGTAATACAAAATATAAATATAAGAAACTTGCTATGATGTATTATATTAAGGGAGAAAGATCATGTTCTCTCCAAGTGGGTCATCTTTGTGTGCCAAAAAAAAGGCACAAAATAGGAATGTCTTTCTAGGCTTCCATACTCTAAAACCTAAGAAAAATCAATCAACATGCATTTATTTTTTCCTTCCTTCCTTCCTTCCTTCCTTCCTTCCTTTCTTTCTTTTCTTTTCCTCCTTTGTTTTTGGCTTTCAGTATATTCACTTTTTTCCCTCCAAATTTATTTATTTGTTTTCAATTTTCAACAATCACTTCCATAAGTTTTAAATTTTCTCCCCCTCCCTGCCCACTCCCTCCCTGAGATGGCAAGCAATCTTATATGGGCTTGATATACACATTCTAACTAAACATATTTTCACATTAGTCATGTTGCATAGAAGAGTTAAAATGAATGGGAGAAAGTATGAGTAAAATTAAACATAAAAAAGAGAAAATAAATGGTCTGCTTAATTCTGCGTTAGTTCTTTCTCTGCATGTGGATGCCATTTTGCATCATGAGTCTTTTGGAAATGTTTTAGGACCTTGGGTTGTTAAAGGGCTAAGTCTATTAGAAATAGTCCTCACATAATGTGGCTGTTACTGTATACAATATTCTCCTGGCTCTGCTAGCTTCACTCAGCATCAGTTCATATAAATCTATCCAGATGATTCTGAAGCCCTTCTGTTTATCTCAACATGCATTTATTAAGCAAGCACTGTGCTAAGGATACAAAGACAAAAGTGAAACTGAAGCTACCCTCAAGGAACTTAAATTCTATCAAGGAAATAATGTGGATGGTCTGTATTTGTGTATGCAAATGGAGAAGTTTTGAATAATGTGCGTAAATTCATTTACTTTGGCAGTATACTTTCCAGGGATGTACATATTCGTATATATGTGTCTATGTATGTATGTATATATGTATGTATGTGAGTATATATGTGTTTATGTACACACATGTGTATATATATATGTACATAAATATTCTAAGTAGATACAAGATAATTTTGGCAGACAGTATATTAGGACCTAGGGAGAAGGCTGCAGATCAGAGAAGATTTCATGTACAAGAGGACGCTTAATCTGAGTCTTGAAGAAAGCTGAAGATTCCAAAAGAAGGTACGTACCAGATATGGGAGGTACAGGGGAGGGGTGGCCAGTGCAAAAGCACAGAAATAGAAAATAGAATGTGTATGAGGAGCAGTAAGAAGGTCTGACTGACTAGACCATAGAGCATATGTATGATTGGGAGTAACATGCAATTGAGCCTGGAAAGGGAGGTTGAAACCAGTTGTGGAATGAAGGAGTTTATTGTTTCCCTAAGACGTAATGAGAACTCATTGGGGTATATTGAGCTGGGAGTGACATGGCTGGATCTGTGACTTAGAAGGATGGCTTGAAGTGAGGAGACTTAGGACAGGGAAACCAATTGGAAGGAGATTGCAACGGTCCAAATAAGAGACACAAGACCCTGAATTAGGGTGGAAAGGGTTGAGTAAGGGAAGAAAGGACAAATGCAACAGATAGTATGGAATGGACCTTAATTTGTACTAGAATACTCATTCTTTCTCAAAGGCTTAAGTGAAGGTTGGAGGAGCGGGGAGCCTTCATTTCAAGAATTTAAGGCATTACTCAACAGGGAAGAACTGGGTGGAGGCAAAACTTATCAGGCTATCATCCTCTAAACCGTAAAATCACACCGTACTGAGAGCTGCCTTAAAGTTAGCCCTGATCCAAAGAACCCAGCTTGTCGATGAACACAAGCATTAACCTTCTGACTCTGTTGCTTCTCCCGTAAGTATCTGTCACAACCCTTCACATACTGGAGTAGTCACTACAGGAAAAGAAAAAAAAAGACTGCCAAATACAGTGTGGTAAGGTAAGGTAACACTTCAAACCAAACCTTTTTGTTCCTGCCACATGCCACAGGCATGTTCTCCTATTGTAGCACCTGAAAGCATTGTCTACAAGGGAAGGTTAACAGAGAGCCTCCACTCAGGTTCCTAGGGTGCATGTAGCAAAAATCAAAAACAAATGTGCCTTTAAAAGTCACCGACTCTCTAAGCTAAAAGTGAATTATTTAAACCTTTTATCCTAATTACAGTGAAAGCATTTTAACTCCTGTGTTCTCCAGCCCCCAAATTTTCATAGTTGCATCATAGTATGAAGTCTCATTATTTTTAATGATAAGTCAGGAGTGTTGGAAGAATAGAAACCTCAAAAGCTATGTGTTTGGAAATGTATTTCTCCAAATAAGGCCAAACTTCCTAGGGCTGCTAGTGGCCTAATTAGTTTCCCCTGGTTACCTGTCACTGATGAACAGGGCACATTGAACGGCCAGAACCCTCTAACACAAAAATCCCAGGCATTTTTTGGATGGGTAGAACATACTTTTAAATTTAATCTGTATTATTAGTAAAATTTTCTCTATCACTTTTTTAAGTTGACAATCTGTGAAAGAAAAAAATAAAACCTTGATTTGTAGCCTTTGCTGATTTCAGAAGTGTAAATGATCAAATTGGAAACTGAACATTCAGCTCTATAAGCCGGTAAGAGCTGGCTCCAGCGTATCCAGGAAGCTGCTCCTTCACTTAAAGGAAAATAGATTTCTCTTGTCTCACTTTTCCTCAATATGGATGTGAGTATAGGGTTTGGGATGGGAGAGAGGCACAGGAGCAGAGGGCACAGAGGAAGTTATACTGTGTTTATTTCCTGCTACACCTTTCTTTTTATTTGTCTGAAGGAACCCAGGTCAAACTGTCCTTCCCCTCCTTTCCCGTTAACAGTCTTTGTGCCTGCCTGTCTGATGTACAGCCTTTTGTTGCACCCTCGGACCATGACCTGACAGTCATTATTTAGTCTTTTATCTTCATCTTTTTTTTTATTAGACAAGTCAGCCTTGATATTAGGCCTTGCAATGATGCTATCCATTACACTGTCAGCAAAGCAGGCTGCCTTAGTGTAGGCCAAGTGTCAACAGAAGGTGAGGCAGAAAATCAGCCACAATCTAAAGCTAATTACCCTGCCTAGAAGTTAATTAAATACTTGTTAGGAGCAGCAGGGTAGATCCTAATTAAACTTGTCTAATAACAGTACGCTGACATTCCCTGACACTGGGAATTCCTACAGGGTTTAAATAATTGTACAAAGGGCAATAATACCTGTCACATCACGGTGTGCAGGCGAGCCCGGAAGATGCGCATTTCTCAGTATTTTCTGTACTAATTTGCCACATATTGTGCACTTCACATGTGTTTAATTTCCACGTGCTTTACTATGGGAGGGGGGAAGAGAATGGGGGAGCTAGATCACCTCTGATGGCTTTCCCATTTATCCCCCTTTCTGTGAGGGACAGGGAAAGAGAATTCATGCATCACTGAAGCGGTCAGCAGTCTTGCTTGGTAGGATTGGGTTTAATGATCGGGATTAACGCTTGTTGATTGTTCTATCTCTTGTGTTATGTAAATAAAGCTGTGGCCTTCCCATTCCAATTGGGGACCATTTGGAAGCAAGCAGGAGGCAGCCAGGGAGGGTGAAGGAAGGGCTGCTGCCAGGCGAGTACACTCCAAGAGTTTCCCTCCAAGACTGCCTCTGGTTTCCTCACAAAGGCAAGGAATGCCAGCGAGTCTCCATCTCATTTAGAAAATGAGAATCCCTGTCCTCCCCCTTCCCCTCCTCTAATTCCTCCTTCAGGCAATAGGGAAGGTCCAGAAGAGAACATGAAAATTATAATAACCAGGGGCAAAGAAGTTATATAAAAAGGCACCTGAGATCCTACTGCAGAAAACTTAGTTCACGTCTGCTCGGAATAAGATGGTAACATAAACTTCATTTTAAAAATCCATCCATATGTGTGTGTGAACATATTATAATCATAAATGTAGCTAAATCTATGTCCTTGGAATGTATAAATATATCATAAATGATTATTGACTGAATTCACTCAGGGCTAACGGACCACGTAGCGTAGGAAAGGATAAAAGAGGGAGAGGACTTGTTGAGGGGACCCAACTGAAGAGATTTTAGATCAAACCTGAATAGAAGGTGTGAAAACTCTTGAGAAGGAACTACCCTAGCTTTCCTTTAAGTATGGACAGGGAATAGATGATGAAGGATGGAGACACAAAGTGACTTTCAGTCTTGGGGAGGTTTGAAAATGAGGGAAAAGAAGCCTGTTATCTCAAATCATTCCCAGGCTTTGGGTATTAGAAAAAGCCCCATGATCTGGAAGAATTCATGAACCTGCTTGGATAAACAGTCATCTTAGTAATGTTTTGTGGCTTTTTTAAAGAAATATTTTCATGCCAATACTTTTAATGCCCTTAAAAAAAACATTGAGATTTGACCAGGTTCTGTTTTTTAAGTGAGGATTTGTCATGTTACTGGCCTCCATTGTGTTGGCTAAACCCCCAAAAAGCATGATGTCAATAATAAATAGACAACTGCTGATAAAGCTCATCTTTCTAGAAAACCCCTGAAAGGCTTTGTGGGATGCTACTGGTCTTTCACTGGTTGGAAGTGCTGAGTGGTGTGGGAATGAAATCACATGAGAGGAGGAGTAGGCAGCTAAATGGCACAGTGGATAGAATACCCAGACTGGAGGAAGGAAGACTCATCTTCCTAAGTTAAAATCTGGCTTCAGACACTTATTAGCTGTGTGACCCTGGTCAAGTCACTTAAAGCTGTTTGCCTCAGTTTCCGCATTTGTTAAAATGAGCTGGAGAAGGAAATGGCAAACCACTCCAATGTTCCTTGGCAAAAAAGAACTCAAATGGGGTCACCAAAAATCATACTCAAGTGAAATAATTGAACAATAAGTAGCAACAGTAGCAGCAGTATCAGTAGTAGTAGTACTACTAAACAGACAGATGGCTCCTACTGTTTTCATTCCTCTAACAATTTCCATGTTGGCATGTTTAGTGAATTTATCCCATTTTAATGAGTTTGGTTTAAGCAACAAAGACTCAAAGTGACCTAGACGTGGACACAGTTTAAGAGCCCATTATGGAAACTGCAAGCAAAATGAAGAGGAAACTTTGGAAACTGAGTCATGAAATACTTTAGTCAATCATAGCCTCCTTTTTTTCTCACCCACTCTCTGAACAGCATGGCTTAATGAAAAGATGCAAGCACTCTGATCTTCTCTGGCAGCAGTGTTTGTTGAAATAATCAATTAACCTTGGGAGATTAGATTGACAGAGTTTAAGTGCAAAGTTATTTAAGGTGCCAGATTATCTAAGCAGATGACTACAATTGTTGCAATTCTAGGAAGAAATAAGAACCTTCTTTTGGAAATGTCAGGGCTTCACAAAGATTTAATAGTATTGCCCTAAGGAATGAGCTTTGACTCATGAGGGTAGACTTTAATCTTGGTGGAATGAAGTAGCTTTTATTTTTCCTCCTTATTCCCTAGGTTTAAAAAAAAATGATTCATAAGAAGGATAAGAAACATTATAACATCATGTATTTGATTTATAAATAAAATTTAATGTTTTTTAAAAATTTGGTGGTATATTGAATCCATAGGGTTATAAATCCAGAGCTGGAAGGACTTCAGAAACCATCCAATTCTTTGTTATAGCTGAGGATACTGAGGCTCCTTGGAAATTAAATGACTTCTCAAATTTACGCAGGGATTAAGTATCAGAGGCAAGATTGAGCCTGAGTTCTCTGACTCAAGCTATATCATGCTGTCTTGCACACTGAAAATTAGATAAATTCTAAATTAATCAAAGCATCATCAAGATTTTCTTTGAATTTTCAATAGTTTAACAATTTGTGTGCAAATAATATAGTTTGACTCGGATGCCTATAGAATACCATCTCCATAATAAATAAGTTCTCCATAGCTAAATACCAAGAACTACTTCCTCATCACTCATAATCTGCCATAATGGTATGGTGAAGACTTAGAAAACTACACATGTGCACACACACGCACACACACACACACACATTAATACAGCAACAAATTAAAATCCGATAGGAACTGCACTTGAATCTCATTCAGGCTACCCTCAGAAATATTGTAGGTTGGGTGTTTGACACCTCTGACCTAGAACACTGAGAGTCTGACTTTCCCATTATGGCCAATATGTCTCAGAGACAGAATTTGAATCCAGGCCTTCCTAGATTCAAAGCCAGTTCTTAATCTACTATGCCAAACTAGCAATATATAAAATCCAAATGAACTATAAAATTTACGAAAAACTAACCTGCATTTTTTGTGACAAAATGAAGTGAATTATGAGCTTTTTTATGTAATTGAAAAGTTTGAAAGGAGTGATCATTAAAAGATATTAACTGAGTTTAAAGGCAGAAGATCTCAATCTTCTTTGGTAAATGTGAAAGATCTAAGTAGATCCACATCAGTATGAACTCATAAGATGTTCTTGACTCTCTGCATTCATTTGATTTTTGTATACTTGAGAAGGCACACAAAGCGCAAGGATAGTTTTATAAGCTGTACTCAGAACAATAGCTGGGTGGGGGGGGTGACTAAGATTTTGTTCTAGAATTCAAAATATGAATTTCAAGACATTAAAATGCTTGTTCTTTGGAAGGATAGAAACATTGGAGCTTAGAGCCTATTTAATAAAGTTTAGTACCTGGTTAACAAGAATAATTATTTAAGATGAGAAATTAATCAATGCTTCATAATAGCTTCCACTTTTCTCTGATCCACTCCCTCTTCCCCCAGTTGTTGTTAAACTTCCAAAATATTTACCTCACTCCAAAATTTTCTAGTTATGGCTCTGGTAGTAGACATAAATTCTTAGGATCATAGATTTAGGTTTAGAAGATGCCTTAGAGAACAAGTCAAATTCCTTTACTAAGAGGTTAAATGACTTGCCCAGTGTCACATAGCTAGTAAGTTTCAGAGACAAGATTCAAACTGTGATTTTCCTGACTCTGAGTCTAGTAATGTATCCAAGTGATATTTTTGGTTCCCAAAGGTTCCAGAGGACGTGATAATTCAATAAGTCAAAATTTTGTAAGTGAAACCATACCAATTTTCAAACCCAATTTAGCTTTAAAGATACATTGGGATTCTTGGTCTTTATATAGGCATAGTATATGTGCATGAATAAAGCATTCTTTAAAATATAGAGCTAATGAAGAAAGTCCTCCTGCATATACATCACTGTGCTACTCAATATAGGAGGTGTAAAAGAAGTTGTAGATATGGTCCTTGCCCAAAATGACCATACTGTGCTGAAATGTTGAACAATGAGATAATAAGATGAGAATATGTGGTTGCTGGAGCCTGCTATTGGGCTTAAAACAGAGCCTTTCATATATTCATTTGAAAAGAACTTAAGAAATGTCTACCATATGCCAGGCATTTTGATAGATGCTGGGGATACAAAGAAATGAAAACAGAACCTGTCCTCAAGGAACTTACACTTCATTGGGGAAACAGCTCATATACACATGAATAAAGACAAAATACATGTAAAGTCTAGAAATTACAGAGATTAGAAGGGGCTTTCTATAGGAGCTTAAGCTGAGCTTTGAAGGAAACTAGGAACACTCCAAGGCGAGAGACCAGACCAGGCATGGAGCAAAGAATGTACAAAGGATGGAGACAGATGACATCTCATGTACAAAGAACAGCAAGTAAGCCAGGCTACTATAAAAGGTAATAAAGGTAGCTAGGTAGCACAGTGGACAGAACTCTGAGCCTAGAGTCAGAAAGAACTGAGTTCAAATCTAGCCTCAAATACTTACTAGCTGTGTGTGCCCTTGGGTAAGTCATTCACTTGTTTGTCTCAGTTTCCTCAGCTGAAAATAGGGATACTAATAGCTCCTACCTCTCAAAGTTGTTGTGAAGATACAATGGAGTAATAACTGTAACGTGCTTAGCGTAGTGACAGCCCATAGGAAGAGCTACATGAATGTCAGTTAGCTATTGTCACTAAATAATGGTCGAAGCTCTGTTAATTTGTCCTGTTTAATGGAAAGTCACAGGGCTTAATTGGAAACACTCAAGCAAGCCTGGAAGAGGCAAGGGCAACGAGGGAAAACTACCATGTGAGCTCACTGATCTCCCGCAGTGGGGTGGGAATGACCGTTCCAAAGTCATACCAGGAAAGGCAGGGAGGGGATACAATTCAAGTGTCAGTGGGGATTTCTAGCCATGATGATCTTCAGGCTATGGCAGGAAAAGACAGTCCGTGGGTTTCCAAAGGCAGCCCTCAGGGTTTGGTGAATGGCTAACTCAAACTTGTGCTGGAATTTCAAGTTCCATCTTCATTCCATACTTGAGAGCAACTCGAGTGGTTCAGGAATCAAGGCAGTTCAGGGATCAGAACATCTCAGGTCATTATGGCAAGAGGTAGGGTCCCTCTCAGGCATATCTAATGACTTTTTTTAAATAGCAATTTCCATTGCAATGAAATTGGAAATTTCTAACCTGGAAACTTCCAGACATAAGAGGGCTAGAAAATACACAGGAAGGATAGAAATATTAGGCAAGAAGAAGGGCATGATCAGGTTATAGATAGTTTGTCAGACAGAAAAAGAAAGGGACAGAAAAAGCAGAGGATTTTTGTTTGTTTTTTTACTAGGTGACTACAAAGTGTCCAAATAAAAATTATAGGCAAAAAGACTTCAGTGGAAGGGGCAGACATCAAGCTGGATCTTGAAAATTGAATAGGATTTAGAAAGGCCTAGAGGAAAAGAAGGTTCTGTTAGATAAAGAGAGTTTTCAAATCAAAGGCAAGGAGATGGAAAATGAGCTGGCATTGAGAAACTTCATTATAGAAAAGGAGTAGGACCTGTGGGATAGGGCTAGGAGGGAGAAAGAGTCAGGAATCCTGTGTTAATGATCCTGTTTTTTTTCCAGTAATGTAATTAGCTGCCTGCTATTGGACTAGTTGCTTAGCCTCTTTGGGCTTCAATTTCCTCATCTGTAAAATGGGTATCTGTAGGGGAGGTGGGGGGAGAATGTTAGGTCAGAAAACAGGGTGCCCTTCTCCCAAGACTGGATTCATTCCACAGTAGGTGATGACCATTCTGCCTACACAGATGAGCAGCCCTGTTTAAGTTCCAGGCAACTGCTAATTTGGACAGCAAAAAGCTAGTGGAATGCAGAAGCGAGAGGGCATGTTTGCTAGTTAGCTTTTGTAATTGTGTTTCAGAAAACAGTTAAAGACCAGTGATTTAAAGTGCATGTGTTCAGGACAATAGCTACTTTGCTTTTTAACATATAAACCAGGTCATTGTTTCAGATTTCCTTTGTCACTGTTGTATAATGTCAATTAGTACCAAAGAGCATAGGGTACTATAGAGATCATAATAGTCTGTGGAGGAGTTGAGGTTGTCCTGAAGTGGCTCACTTCTCCAGGAGAAATACATGCACTGAGAGAACTTGGTTGGCCAAACTCATTTGCTTATATCTATCCCATGGTATCAGGAAGGGGCAGCTAGGTATAGCAGATAGAGAGCCGGACCTGGAATCAAGAAGAATCATCTTCTTGAGTTCAGATCTGGCCTTAGACACTTAACTAGGGAAGTCTCTTAGCCCTATTTGCCTCAGTTTCCTCATCTGTAAAACAAATTATAAACCACTCCAGTATGTTTGCCAAGAAAACCCTAAATGTGGTCATGAAGAGTCAGACACAATTGACAGGAAAAGTAAAATATTCAATAGCTACATTCATTGTGTGTGATACACCATAATATGAAAAGTAGGGTCTCTCAAAAGAAATTTTATACCATAGAGAAAATCAATTGTGAAAGCAAGAGTTAGCACCTATGTTTCCCACTAGACACCTAGTCACTGATGACAGATGAAACCTATCTATGGTCATTTTCAGGCATGTACTTTCTTCCTCTGAGACAATGTATTAATTAATGAGACAGATTAAAACCATGGGGTTCCAAACCTATTAGTTTGAACATTTTTCACAAGATCACAGGCTTATAGATCAGTCTAGACCTAGAAGATACCTCAGAGGCCAACTAGCATAACTACCATCATTTTACAAAGGAGGAATCCATGACCAGATCGATGGCTTGACCAAGGTTACCCAGGCAGTAAGCATCAGAGGTGAGATATGAACCCAGGTTCTCTGACTCTAGGACTAGTTCTCATTCCACTGTTCTATAATGAAATAAAAGTAGAAAGAATAATCATTACCTTGTCCCATCTGTGGCTAAGTGAGTTACAACATCGATAATAGGGATGGTATTAACAACAACAATACAATGTATTCTTTACGGAGCTTCTATTTTTCAAAACATTTTCAAATATGTCATCTTGTTTCTTCCAATTCTCAATATAATTCTCTGAGATAGAAAGGAGTGTGGAAGCAGATGAGCAAAGAGAATAAGGCGTGCCCGAGGTTAATATAGAAAGGCAGTGGCAGAGTTGGGTCTAGAATGAATCTGGCCCCTGCCAAGTTAGTAAACTTTCAGTCAACAGGGATTTATCATGTACCTTCTATGTGCCACTGTGGCAGGTGAAGGAGAGGCAGATACCATGCAGGATACCCTCCCTACTCACAAAGGACCAATACTATTTCTCCAGAGGTAGAATTCAAGTAGGGGTAGCTAGAGGGTGTAGTGGATAATGTTTTGGGTCTGGAATCAGGAAGACCTAAGTTCAAATCTGACCTGAGACACTTACTAGCTTAACACTTAAGCTTTTTGCCTCAGTTTCCTCATCTGTAAAATGAGCTAGAGATGGAAATGGCAAACCACTCCAGTATCTTTGGCCAAGAAAACCCAAAAGAGGTCACAAAGAGGCAAACATGACTGAAATGGATTCAGTGACAACAAAGAATTCAAGTAAAGAAGACCTGAGTTTAAAACAAGTGGTGTGACCATGGATAAAGTTACTGAACCTCTCTGGTACTTACTTTCCTCGTCTATTAAGTATGAAGAACAACCCTTAAGGTATTTACCTCATGCATTGTGGTAAGGTGTAGAAGAAATGATCCATATAAATGTGCTATGTAAGTATAATACCAAATTATTTCTTCCATTCAGTTCCTACTAATTAGTTAACTAATATAGAGATAACTTTTATCTCATTTAAAATTCATGCATCTGGCCAATGAAGGGCTTTCTCTCACTTAAACCATCATTTCTTTTGCAAGTACACAATAGAATTCTATTTCTTCCCATAAAACTGTTCCTTCTAGCTCACCAAAGGGAACAGTGTTCTAAACCACCAGGGCCCTTTAAGATACAGGTTGGAATATCTACAGAGCACAGTATAGTATTCAGAATAGAAACCTAACTTCAAAACAATTATATGATACCCTTTATTTATATTATTATTTTATTATATAGAATAAAATGTAATTAATTGTAGGTTCTCAACAAAGTATAATGTTAAATGACTTTATATTCTTGGACCTGCAGGCCCTCCCCACTGCCATAAAGCATTCTTATAATGACTTCTGTGGGAATTTGCATCTGCAATTCAGGGTAGTTGCCCCTAGATGGTGCTTTGATCTTGTCGGATAGATAAGTCCTTGGGAGCAGAGGTCCCTTTAGGTGCTGATTTTTGGGATGACACTTCACCCCCCCTCTATCCCCTCCCCATCTCATAACCCAGAACTTCCACTCAGTAGTCAGTTTCTATCTCTAAAAAATACTTAGCTAATTAGTATGAATACAAAAATAATTTGTAAATACATATACTTTTAAAGAAGTTTCTAGGAATTGATAGAACAAGTTCAAGCAAGAATTTAAGGAGAACACAATCTCTAGGCATTGAAAGATGCCCCTGTTTAAATTCTCTAGTTTCCTCTTATTGCCAATTTCTATTTGCCCCCAATCTAAGGTGATGAATCACTCTATCCTTCTTTTCCCTTTCCCTTACTTACCTTTGCACAGACTCTAGATTAGTTCCTATTACTTGCTTGCCTGGGACTCCTCTGAGTCTTGAATAGACCATGTTAGTAGCTTTTCAATTAGCTGAACTACGTCCACTCAAGTGTATCTCACTAGAAGTAGGTTCTAATGAAGCAAATCTTTTCATCTTGCCCTTGCCTGATTCAAACTTAAAATTAACCCACAGATAAATATAAGTTTGGTGCCTAGCCTCCCTCCAGTCTTACGACTCTACTATACCCAAAGGGGAGATTTTGGCTCATGCTTGCCTTTTTCCCACATCTCTTGCTCTCTGCTCTGCATTTCTGCCACAGAAGCTCTTCAGCTCTATCAGAGATCTTGACTGACCCTTCCTCTCTTAAAAAAATTGTCAAATAGGCTTGCTTTTCACTCACAGCTAACTTTTCAGGTGATTTTTCATAAAGAAGCCACTTCATGTCATCAAAAAACGTGAACATTCCTCGCTTCCTGACCCCAAGGGCAATTTTCAACTGTTACCTCATGCTCATCTCCCCACATTTCACCTTAGAAAGCACTGATTATAGTGTTACTGTCTACATTAACTGTGACTGCAAAGAACAAGCCATACCAATCAGTGCTGTTCACATTGAGCAAATATATATGCTCTGTCTTTTGGTGGGTTACAGGAGCTGATTCAGCAAGATCCTTTATGGTTCACAATTCTGCCTTTTCAGCTTAGGATAGTGGATCTCAAAGTCCAGCTGAGCCAGAGTGCAAATTCCACCTTAGACATTTCCTCACTGGGTGAACCTGAGCAAGTCATTCAACCTTGTCTGCTCAGTTTCCTCATCTGTAAAGTAGGAATAACCATAGCATGGAATGATTGTATCAATTGAGATAATCACTTTGCAAACCTTAAAATACTATATAAATTCTATTATTGTTATATTTATTTTTAGCATTATGAAGGTCAAGTGAAATAATATGTAGTCCTTTAGCTCAGCTAGGTGGTGCAGTAGATAGAGGTCAGGGCCTGGAGTCAGAAAGACTCATCTTCTGGAGTTCAAATCTGACCTCAGACACTTATTAGTGACCCTAGGCAAGACATTAAACCCTGTTTGCCTCAGTTTCCTCATGTGTAAAAAAATCTGGAGAAGGAAATGGCTAACCCCTCCAGTGTCTTGCCAAGAAAACCCCAAATGGGTTTATGAAGAGTCAGTCATGAACAACAAAGGTGATGCTGTAAGGTTTGCCAAGCTCTTTATGGGTATTATTTCACTTGTTCCCCAAAATGCAAATAGTAATAAGACCTTGGGTCACTATGAAGCGGCTAATGTAAGGTGGCATTAGTGGGGAAGAATGAGGAGAAGCATTGCCCAGGGAAGAGTTCACCTGACCCAAGAGAAGAATCCTCTTTGCTCAGTTGTTTTGCTGAAAGACTGAAAATATAGGCAAAACACAAGTTACCCCACCATAGTTATGGCATTGGAATATTCTGACTTGTAATCCTACACTGTACCATGCTGTCTATACAAGATTTGTAACATAGCCAAGTATTGCCAATCCACATCTGGCTGTCTTAAAATGTAAGAAGGCATACTATATGCTGCAGCTTCTCTGTTCTGAATATGAAGTCAAACTATCACAAAATTCACAATTTCTTTCCAAGTCAGTTGTGTATGCAGAGAGGCAAAGCAGAGAAATCAAGAAATTATGGAGTTAAAATGATGAATGCCGACAGTCAATACAAATAATTTAGGTGAAAGACAATAATTATTTTTCTCATTTTCTGACTGAATTATCCAGATAATTGCTTCAACTCTTTAGTACATTTTGCCTGTGTAGATAAAACCTCAATAAATCAGATTCTCCCAGTACAGAGTATTTCCTTTAGTATCAAAGAGAGTTAGCCACATGTGCAGGGGAATGAATGGGGAATAGGGTTCTGCTTAGTTTAAAAAAAAAAAGTTAAAGCAAAAAGAAAAAATGCTCCAGGTGTTTGTCACCCAGATCTTTCTGCTGCATCTTCAGAAAGGCCTTCCCTGCCATAACTTGGGCTTTCAGCAATATCCAACATCATGTTCTGTGTTTAAGTTAGAGCTACCTTCGCTTAAAGTACTTTCTTTTTATCGTACTTATTTCCTCTGTAAATGCAATTTAACATAATTTCATTGAACACATTTCCTCATATCTAAATCTGTTTTGTATGAAATTGGGATTCTTTCACCTGGTAGCTGGACTCCAGATGGAGTGTAAGGTATGCAAGCTGCCAAGGGCCCAAGATACAAGGACCTTACAAGGCAAAACTGAAATCAAATCTTCTATCATATTGTAATATTATTTCACAAGTCAAGACAATAAGCATTTATTAAGCATCTACTGTATTCCAGGCACTGTGCTAAGTGCTGGGAATATAAAAAAGAGGCAAACAACAGTCTTTTTGCTCAAGGACCTCATAGTCTGATAGAGGAGAAAACATACAAACGGTTACATACAAACAAGTTATATACTGAATAAATTGAAGGTAATCTGGAAGAGAATACTCTAACATTAATGGGGATTAGGAAAGCTTTCTTTTTCATGTAATTAATTTATTTGTTTTGAGTTTTCAACAGTCACTTACCTAAGTTTTAAATTTTCTCTCCCTTCCTCCTTAAGACAGCAAACAATCTTATGCAGGTTCTACACATAGATTCTTATTAAACACATTTTTACATTAGTCATGCTGCAGAGAAGAATTAAAACCATGAGAAAAAAACAAACTAAACCAAAACATAACTCAAGAGAAAATAATCTGCTTCATTCCAATTCCATAGTTCTTTCTCTGGATATGGATGGCATTCTGTATCAAGAGTCCTTTGGGTATATTTTAGGTCTGTGCATTGCTGTGAAGGGCTTAGTCTATCAGAAACAGTTCTCGCACACTGTGGCTTTTACTATGTATAATGTTCTCCTGGTTCTGCTCATTTCACTTAGCATCAGTTCATATAAGTCTTTAGGAAAGCTTTCTTGAAGAAGGTAAGATTTTAGCTGGGACATGAATGAAACCAGGAGACTTCCATGAGGAGAGAGAAAATTCCAGATAAATGGCCAGTCAGTGAAAATGCCCAGAGTCTGAAAATTACGTGTCTTGTGGGAGGAACAGCAAAAATATATGGGGAGGAGTGAAATATAACAAGATTGAAAGGGTAGGAGGGGTTAAGTAATTAACAACTTTAAAAACCAAAAACAGGATTTTACATTTGATCTTGGATATAATAGGGAGCCACTGTAATTTGTGGAATTGGGGAGGGAGTAGTGTCATGGTCAGATCTGCACTTTAGCAAGATAAATTTAACAGCTGAGTGAAGGGTGTGCTGGAATAAAGAGAGACTTGAGGCAGGAAGACTAAACAAAAGTCTACTGCAGTAGTCCAAGTGTGAAGT
Source organism: Potorous gilbertii (assembly GCA_028658325.1). Taxonomy (NCBI): domain Eukaryota; kingdom Metazoa; phylum Chordata; class Mammalia; order Diprotodontia; family Potoroidae; genus Potorous; species Potorous gilbertii. The sequence continues at coordinate 406,617,183 of CM053771.1, read as the reverse complement.
ACTGATGGCCTCCTTCTCAGAGGAGAGAAGGCAGCCTACACAAGACTTGTTGCAAAAGTAAGACTAACTGGCCTTGGCAACCAATTGAATATGGCTAAGCGTGGGGTGAGAGAGTCAGGAGTAAAAGCTGCCTGACTCCTACTTGGTGAACCTCATGGGCTGAGAGGATGGTATTGTCCTTGTCAGTATTAGGGATGATCAAAAGTGGGGGGAGAATTTGGGAGAAAAGAAATGAGTTCAGTTTTGGACATGATGAGTTTAAGATGTCTATGGGACATCCAATTCAAGATGTTTAACAGAGACTTGCATATGCAAGGGAGAGACTAGTTCTGGACAAACAGACCTGAGAATCTTATGCATAAAGATGGTAGTTAAATCCACAGGAACTGATGAGATCAACAAGTAAGACAGTATAGGAGAAGAGGACCCAGAACAGAGCCCTGGAGGACACCCATTTTTAGAGGGGTTGACCTAGATGCAGATCCAGCAAAAGAGACAAGTAGGAAAAAAATCCAGGAGAGAACAATATCACAAACACTTAGAGAGAAGACTGTGATTGACAGTGTCAAAGGCTGTAACGTATAAGGTATGATATGAATACTCTGATACAATTCCCTGTTAGACTATAGCTTCTTGGAATAGGTGATAAGTCGGTAATGTGAACGAGACTGAGAAAGGTGGGGATTTTTAATGAATTCTATTACTTCTGCAAATTATCTATTAAAGAGACTTACTGCTTTTTTTCCACCAAGAATTATTAAAGAAACTGGAGCATCCTGGATCTACTAAAAGCTGGAATACTCTCCAGCTTGAGATCTCCTCAGCAATGGACAGTAGGATGCTTGATATGCTGAACCCCAGTAAGAGACAGTCAATTTTGTTCAAGAGAGAGACCAAAGTATCTCAGGACTAACAGGGACATGAATTGTGGAGAGGTGATTTAGTTATGAATAAAATTCTTAACAATAACCCCAAAGATAACATAGCTGAACATTCCCAAAAGGAAAATGACGATGGATTACTTTTCCTGGGCTTCCCATCACACTTACTTTTATACAAGACCATGAGGACTTCCAAAATTTTAACAAAGTGTGTAAATTGGTGTGCATATGTGTGCATGTGTGTGTGTGAAAGATACAGAGAGAGATAGAGACAGAGACAAATGCAGAGACAGAGAGACAGATAGAAAGAGACAGAGAGAGACAAAGAGAAAGAGACAGAGACAGAGAGACAGACAGAGATAAAGAGACAGACAGAAAGAAAAAAAGAAAGAAGGAAGGAAGGAAGGAAGGAAAGAAAGAAAGAAAGAAAGAAAGAAAGAAAGAAAGAAAGAAAGAAAGAAAGAAAGAAAGTGCTTCTTCAGAGAAGATCCTAATTCCTGCCCCTTGCTACTCTAGATTCCTCTGAGAAAAGCCATTAGAGGATCTCTATCTTTAACCTCTTTCTATTGCTTCTAGTTTCCTCAGATCATAAGCTAGTATCTCCAAGTCTCTTCATTTCTTTTGTATAGAGAAATGGAGGCAATACTGAACCTTTGCACTCTATAGTCTGTGAAAAGTGGAGAGTCAGTGGAATGATAATCACTCACTTTCAAGGCCAATGTCAATTTTGAAACTAGAGAGTTCTACCAAGTTAAAAAAAAAAACAGAAATGTGAACTCTTAGTCCAGTCACATGACCCAGGGTTCACTTTCCTCTTATTCTGACTGGAAATGAGAAAAGGAAAGGGTAAAATTTAAATCTCTAAAAAGTAGAGATATCCATAGGAAATACTATACCATTTCCACAGAATCATGGAATCTAGAGCTGGAGGGAACTCTGGAGATCATCCAAATCAACCCTTTTCATTTAACGGATCGGGAACAGATTTAGTGGTTTGCCTGTTGTCACAATGGTAGCATAAATGGAATTTGAAACCAAGATCTCAGACTTCCAACCCAGGGCTGTTTCTACTATGTCCTACTGCTTCTTTTTATGAAAGGAGATTAGATTCAGTGATTGGTTGAGCATTTCTTTGCCTAAAAAAATATAAATGAAGATAGAGTTCTAATCTACTGCATTTGTAACCTAAACTCTCCCATGAGCTAAACATTCCTGACTAAATTCTAGCTACCATTACTGACAATACGGTCACATATTCTGTTCGTTCTAATTTCATCAGAGGCACCTTCCGCAAACTCTGAATTTATTCCTGAAGATGAAGTCACAAAAGCAGATGGACAGAGCAACAAAAGGTAGAGGGAAAGGAAGTAATTGTTTTAGATTCATATATAAAACTTGGACTGGTCCTTCAGAGTACCTGGTACTTGAACTGGTGCCTTCAGGTACAGAGCTTAAGTTCCTCACCACTCCTTGCCAATTATTGCAATCCTGCATGAACAGTACATTTAGAGCAGATTATATCCAGTTTTTCTGCATCTGGGACAAAATAGCTATACCTAATTGACCTGAAAGCACTTAAGTCATTGTTTCTAATGGCGCTCCATATTAGACCTTTTGTCTTATCACAAATAGCTCAATTCTATTTAACAGATGTTTGGCATAACAGTTTATATTTCTGTAGCACTGGTTTATACCCTCCTCATAGTGATCCTGTGAGGTAAGTTAGTGCAAGTATTATCACCTGTTTTTTTACAATTAGGGAAACTGAGACTCTCAGAGGTTAAGTAATTTACCTAAGATGGCACAGTTAGTAAAGTATGGAGTCAAGATTCAAACATAAGGTAGCATAATGGAGTGAGAAGTCTTGGATTTGAATCCCAAATCTTACACTAGCTACAGAGGTGGCCCTGGGCAAGTCATTTAACTTCTCTGTGTCTCAGTTTCTTCGTCTGTAAGTTAAAGCAGACTGGATGACCTTATTGATTTTTAAAGGTTCTTGTTAGATCTAAATCTTGGGGTCCTGATTTCAGGTCTGTAATCTTTCCACTATTCTACCCTGCCTCACTTGTGATGAGGGGCTTGGATTAATTGACCTCTAAGGTCCATTCCAGCTCCAAAAATACAATGTACTTGTCTTTATGCTAGGTATTCCAGAGGGATCTGAAGAAAAATGAAGGTGAAGCTCTTTGTATAGCCTGTATCTCTAGGGTATTAAAATTTTGATCTTAAAAATGAAGAAAATTATCTCATGATTCAGATGTTTTGTTTACATGATGCCAAGCATCAAAATGCCTGTTAATAGGATCTTATTACAATTTTTAAATAATCATACTTTATTTTAACATTAATTTTTAAATATTTTAAGTTTCAAATTCTCTCCTTCTTGCCTGCCTTTTTCCCATCCCTCTGAGAAGGCAAGAAACATGATATCAATTATACATGTGAAGTCATGCAAAATATATTTCCATATTAACCATGTTGTAAAACAACAACAAAGATCTTATTATAATTAAAAGCTAACATTTATCATTTAGACAGAGCTTTAAGGTTTAGATTTTATCTCATTTCTTACCACTCTTTGAGGAAGGTGCGATTATCGTCCCCATTTTACAGATGAGAAAACTGAGTCTGAGAGATATTAAGGGATTCCCTATGACCACAAAATTACTAAGTGTCTAAGGCAAAATTTGAACTCAACCCTTCTTGATTCCAAGACTAGTGCTCTACATACTACAACACCTAGAGTGGAGCACTGCATATACTTTAAATAAAGTATTGGTTACTTTTGCTGACCTGCCTCCTTCTGGAGGAGGGATATATTTGGAGATGAAACCAATGTGAAACTAAAAGGCAGCAATAATTTTTTTTATAAGAAAATAAGCAAACAGCCCCTTGTTGGGGCAGGACAGCATTCGAAGTATGGAAGAGATTAAAAGGTAAAGAAAGAGGAATTTTGTCATAAGTTAATTTAATCATTCCCAGCCTGGCCTCAGTTTACCTGGTCTCTACAATGGGATCCACAGTACAGAGCAATGGCTATCTGCTTGTACAGTAGTTGGGGTACAGGCATAGCCATTTATTGGTACCAGGAGGTGAAAGGCTTTGAAAAGACCAAAGGTGATAATTAGTTTGACTCATCCAGGTGGTCCAAAGGCCAGCTATTGACCCAAGCAGAATGCCAGTGATGAATGGGAGAAGCTACTCTGAGTTTCCATTACAGTCTCTGTGCAACAGACACCACCACACAGTTAGCTATTTGCGGGCAGTGAGGGCCACTAGCTTGGGGAGATCTTGGGACCTTAGTGACATTTTCTACCTCTTTGAGTTTCAGTTTCTTCCTTGTAAAATGATGAAGTTAGATTAGATTAAAGTTATAGACCCCTTGGAAAATCTAGTGAAGTCTATGAACTTCTTCTTGGAATAATGTTTTTAAATGAATAAAATAAATACATAGGATTGTAAAGGAAACAAATTATATTGAAATAGTTACAAAAATATTTTAAAAAATAAGTTCATGAATCTCAGCTTAAGATTGCCCAAGATAGATGGTTTTTCCAAAGTACCTGACAGCTGTGGCACACTCTATTCTAAGGTCTCTTTCAGCTAAGCCATTCTAATATTCTCCATCTTCAAAGTCCCCTTCAGCTGTAATCTTCTATGTTCTAAATTTATATAACCCATTGTTCTGAAGTTATGGGGGTCAGATTCAATTAAGCCTGGGCTAGGGTATATCATTCCAAAATTTCTCATTATGGGGTCTCCCCTGGATAGATATGTCTTAATTTTCCATTGAAATGGTGAAAGCATTTTTAGTTACCATGCAATCATTCAGGCTAACAAAATATCAAAGACAGAACAGGTTTCATTTAACCTAATATAAATTACAAAAACAGAAAAGACTCATACCAGGCCCATGAGAAGGTACCAACTGAAGTTATTAGAGAATTAAATTCCCTCTGGAATACATTTTGCATAATTCACAGTACCAGTATAATTGAAGACCTGGGTTTGTTCCTCCATATCATAACTCTGTGCATTGCTACTTAGAAGATCTAATTTCTGCTCAGACTTGAACCTAGTAAACCCTGCTCATTTCTTCAGAAGACTTGGTCTGGAATTTCAATATGGTCCCGGAAGTCTTCTTCTTCTCCAGGAGTCTTAGCCCAGATATTACTCCAGGTGCCTTTCCTCAGTGCCTAGAAGATCCAATCCTAGAGTTTCTCCATTTGTCCATTCTATTGCTGCTGGTTTTAATTCCTACAGATCCTAGATTGAAGTAGGAAATGCTCTCCACTCTGCTACTACAGCCAATGAATCACTCTCCCCCATTTTACTGGTGAGGAAATTGAGGCACACAGAGGTTAAGTGATTTGCCCATATGTCCTCCAAACTAGAACTATTTCCTACTAGATTTGAATGGCTGACTCCAAATTATCTTACTGTCATAAGTAGCCAGAAGAGGTATCAATTGATCTTTTCCACCAGTCATAAGTTGTTTCCTATGTAGCATCATCCGCCTTTCATCTAGTGCCCCAAACCCTACAATCCTCTTGAGTTAATTAAGGAAGGACTTATTCATACCTACTTTATGCTTTTGGTTAATTGATTCAATTAAGATATCTATATCTTCTGTAATTACATGAATTGGTAGTTGAGTTGATCACATATCACTGAGCCATGAAATACAACTTTATTGTGTAGATGGGTCCTTTAGATATTGAAAATTAACGTTCTGAAATAGTCCTGTAACAGCAATCATTTTGAAGCTAGGGGCATGGAAATGATGAAAAGAATATGACAATGAAATGATAAATATAAAACGGTAATGATGAAGGTGATAGTACTTTGAAATCATAAAAAAACTGACATTAACATAGTGTTTTATGCCTGTCAAGTACTTTGTGTATCTTGTTTCACATATACTTTTTGTGCTTATTCTTTGTCTTTCACATGTATTATTTTATTCCCCTAATATAATACCCTGTAAAGAAGAAGTATAATCCCCATTTGACAGAATAAGAAATAAGCAAATGGCAAGGTCACTGCTGGGGCCATGCAAATGTTGATTTCTAATCCAAAGTATTAAGGAGCTTGGTGGTGCAATGATTAGAGTGCTGACCCTAGAGCTGGAAAGACCTGAATTCAAATTCTGCCTCAGACACTTAACTAACTGAGTGGCAAATCACTTAACCCTCAGTTTCCTCCTCTGTAAAAGGAGAAGGAAATGGCAAACCATTCCAGGTTCTTTGCTAAGAATATTCCAAATGGGGTTATGAAGAGTCAGTCAGATTGAATTTCCTTAGCAACAACTACAAAACAAAATAACAGAAAGTTAAGAACAAAATAGAATGTTAAGAACAAAGCAGTAGAAAGTTACGAGATAATCTAATCAATGACTTGTACATAGTAGGTGCTGAATGAATGAATGAATTTTAAAACATTAAATTTATTCATTCATTTGATAAACATTTATTAAGTACCTGCTATGTGCTGGACACTAACACTGGGACATACAAAAAGAGGCAAAAGACAATCACTGCTATCAAGGGGCTCACAATGAAATAAAAGGAAAATGAACTGAAGGGATAGATAGGGAAAGAAATGAAGCAATGAGAAAATGGAAGCATGAAAGCAGAGAAGGAGTTGCTGGTAAAGAAGGGGACCGCATTTATGGAAGCAGAATGAAAAGAAGGTAAATGCTTGTTAGTGAATCAGAGGGCAAGAAGCCAAGTTCTGCAATAAAGAAGTGATTAATTGAGGTAGCTAGGGAAAGGATTAGAACAGAGAGCTTTTTAATACTATACATTTGGGAAGGAATTTTGAAGCATGTGAAAAAAATACAGAGAAAGAGAGGGGTTGATAAAAATTAAAGAGTGTGGGATTGATTTTGTTTAAATGAGTTTGCCATTTAATCTAATGAATCAGGCAGTCCACTGGCAATAATATGAATTTCTTTTTCAGTTACTCTTTTCAAGGGACATGGAAGTCCCTGCTGGAAATCCCAAACATCCCATGACCCAATAATTTGAAATTAAAGTCAGAAAACACAGTGTGAAGCCCTCATTGCTATTGAACATCTTAGTGGGACTTATAGAATCTGAGATGGTAGATTAATATTGTAAGATTAGCATCATAGTGGTATTTATAGAAACTGAGATCCGAGTCTGAATTGTACCACTTATAATTAGGTGTATCTGCTAAACATTCGATAAAAAAGATATAGGGCAGGTTGAATGAATTCAACATTCTCAATGTAGTTAAGACTATGACATAAAATATACAAAAACAGATTAATAACTGACCATATCTATGTCCTGGGTCAGTTGCACAAAACACATTTGTGGCTATCAAGATAAAATGAGTCCCTGATTCAGGTGAGAAGGGAGGCGGAGAAGGGTAGGGCTAAGCTAGGGGAAAGTGAAAGCTTGGGGTGAAGGGTACATGGGACAGTCGTCAGAAGGAAGAAGCAAAAGCCATCTGGTAGCTTCTTGTTTTAAGTAATTTTTCTTACCATGTGCTAAGCTTAGTAATTTCTCTGTTGCTGAAAGACTGAACGTTCTTTTAGCACACTATTTTTTCACACCATGAAGCAAAATCTCATTTATCCTGCCCTAGTTGTGGTTCTGCATAAGAATAAATAAAATTTTCAAATATTACAAATTAAGCTTGGGGGTGGTTGTAGGGGAAAGGCATTTTATTTATTTATTTGTTTATTTATTTATTGTCATGTTATGACAGCTCTTTAACTTGATTGATGCTTCCTCCAAATGTATTTTAAAATTATTTTGAATTTCTGTGGTATCTTTCTCAAGAGTCTAAAAAGACTTTCACAGTTTTCATTTATCTTCACTTTTTTTCACCTAATGAAAATAATTATTATAAGAATATTTCAATGTTCCTAGGATATAAATACAGTGAGCTAGTATTTAAATACATTTGGGCTACATGGCCTGTGAGGTCCCTTCCCTCTCTGGATCTCTGATCCTATGAGGTGAAGAGTATATAATCAAGCTAGGATAGAAATTATGTCCATTTTAGAGATGGAAAAACTGAGGCAGTAAAACAATTTGTCCCAGGTCACTAAGTGGAAAAGTGAGAACTAAAATTCAGATTTCTTAGTCCTTATCTGGTATCCATCCACAGTGGGCATTTGTTGACTGAGTTCTTCGTTGACAGAATGCATAGGAATTAACTGGAATTGTTAGGTTGAAGATAAAATGAACCATTATAGGAGATTTTCCCAAACAGTACTCAATAAAGGATGTTTGTTTTTTCAGGAGGAGAAGCAATTTAGTTGCCAACACACACTTTAGTCATAAGCCAGTTGGCTAAAAAATAAAAACATCAGTGACAGTTAACATGCATAGTGATTTGGGGATGTGGAGTGTTGTTCATCAAATTTAGTGATATAATCACTATTTGTCCATAACTGGCCATGTTAGACAAAATTGAAATACTTCCCAAACTAACTGTGGAGTCATTGCGTTTCAGAATTAACCTTGCTGTATAAGGTCAAAGAATTGTGTTATATTTGGAACGGGAAATTTTGTCTAAAATAATAGTATCTTTATGAAGGGAATAGGTGCCTGAAGGCAATTTGATGGTATTTTTTTCTTAGTTTAGACTCCTTAGACTATGGGGGGGGGTGGGATTTAGAGTATTTAGATGGCATGAATTATCCAAATCAGTTTTATGAATTAGTTAAATCCATCGGATAAATTTTCAACATTCATTTCATTTGACTTGCGTAGACATAATTTTGATGAGATTTTAAAATCTGAATAGACTCAATCTTTAGTTAATTTCAGCAGTACAGTAAAGTGAAAAGGCAACATACCAGCATTTTAAGTTGACATTTCTTCAATTGTTTGTAAAAATTGATTCTTGCAGGTGGCAATCCTGAAGTATCATAGGATCATAGATTTGGAGGTGGAATGGATTCTAGAGGCATCTAGTCCAATCTCCTTCTTTTAAACATAAGGAACTAGGAACCATTTAGATTAAATGACATGTTCATGGCCATACAAGTTGCAAATAGTGGAGCTGGGATTCCAACCCAAGTCCTCTGATTTGAATTCTAGTACTCTGCCCACCATGTCTTTTGTCATGATCTTGTTAATATAAACATTGACCAAATGTTCTATGTTCACTTAAGTTTTTGTCTGGGTCAAATGTTTCCCAGTTTGAATCTTAGAAACATCAACATAACTCTTATAACCTATAACTCTATTGTATGCCTAGATTTCATATCCCCACATCGGAATGTGAGCAATCTGAGAGCCTTGACTCTGCATTTTAATGATTTTAGGCCATCTATTTAGTTCCTAGTGTAGTTTTATGAGTAAGGTAGGCTTGTTCCTGAAAGTCATTCTTGAATGTCCTTCTAGAACTTTTGATAGCAACATTAGATTGTTCCAGGGAGATGTTGTTGTTGAAAGACAACTTGTGTTGAGGAGATAGCATTAAAAGGTAACTTATTAGTGTCGACAGTCATACAGGAAAATTTTAAAGGATTAACAAAAATCATAATAGTTATATTATGATATTTAATTATTTATTATTTAATATTAATATTTAGATAGTGGTTTAAAGTCTGTAGAACACTTTAAAAATTGATCTCATATGATCCTCACAATCAGTCTGGGATGTAGGTGCTATTATTTATCTTCATTATATTGATGAGGAAACTGAGGCAGACAGAGGTTAAGTGGATTGCACAGGGTCATATAGCTAGTGAGTATGTGAAGCAGGATTTGAACTTGGGTTTTTCTGACTCTGGGCTTAGTGCGCTATCCACTGCACCACCTAGCTGCTTCTAACAGATAACACACTTCCTTGGTCTTAACAGGAGCTAGAGATCAAATAAACAGTGCTGCATTCTGACCGGAAAAGGGATGAGCTTGGAGAGAGAGGGGATGGTAGTGGCTGGTAACAACTGTCCAGGAGAATGTTGGAGCTGCTAAATGACCTATGTATAGCACAGAGGGACAGGAGCAAGGGACCAAGTCAATGCTATATATGTATAAGAGAGAGCCAGAAAGAAAGAGAGAGAGACAGAGAGAGGCAGAGACGGAGAGAGGAGGAGAAAGAGAAAGAGAGGGAAGGAGGAAGATAAAGAGGAGAAAGAGAAAAAAGATGAAAAGGAGATGGAGAAAGACAAAGAGAGGGAACAGAGAAAGAAAGAGAGACAAAGAGAAACAGATGGATACAGAGAGAGGAGAGAGAGAGATGGAAAGTGGGAAATAGAGAGGACAGAGAGAAAAAAGAAGAGATGAAAAGAGGATGATAGAGAGAGAGATGGAGAGGGAAGGAGGGAGAGAGAGAAAAATGAAAAGAGAGGGAAAACAGAGAGAGAAGAGAGGAGAAAGAGGCAGACAGAGAAAGACAGAGGGAAGGAGAAAGAGAGAGGATGGAGATAGAGAGAGAAAGAGAAAGGAGAGAGAGGAAAGAGGGAGAGAAAGGAGGTAGAGAAAGAAAGAGAGAAGAGAAAGGGAGAGAGAAAAGAGAAAGGGAGGAAAGAAAGAGAGGGAGAGAAAAGAGGGAGAGAAAGAGAAAGGAGGGAGGAAAGAAAGAGAAAGAAAGCTAGAGGAGAGTGGAGGAGAAATGAAAGAGGATATAGGCAATAGGAGGAGAGGGAGAAGGAAGGGGGGGAGGAGAGAAAAAGAGAGGGAGGAGGGGAGAGCAGAAAAAGAGAGGCAAACATATACTCCATTTGGACCCAGGGAAGCATTAGTAAAGGCAGAGCAGTAGAACCCTGAGAGGGAGTCAAAAATCAGCATGGCCGGGAATCTCAGAGTCCTAAAACTGATGCAACTAAGGAAGGAGACAGAGCCATGACTATCCTCTATGCTACCAGGATAGTCAGGGAGTCTGTACAGGTACCAAGGTATAGAAATCAAATCTCTTGTGTTCTTAAATTCTTTCCCTGCTTCAGAGGGGCCTCAGCCCCAAATTAATGCTATCGTTCATCCCTGGAGAATATAATTCTTCACTAAAGGATGGTGTTGTTTAACTTGATAACAATTCTATGTGTTTTTCCTATGTGAGTGGGTGAGAGGAAGGAAGGAAAATTAACTCAGGCAAAAGCTATTGCTGTAATGGAGCTACTGTATAAGTCCCTGGGGAAACATTGGGGTCCACTGAGGTAAAAGTTTTCTTGACTGCCTGCGATCTTAGATAAGAGCCTCTCTAATAAACTGGTTCCATGCTGAATGCCTTGGAAGCCTTAAACCTGCATTGAAGCTAATGAATGGCTCTTTGGGGAAAGCTAGGTATAAGTCCAATTCAGATTTTCTATTAGGAAGTCCTGGAAGAGGACACCAATCAGGGATATCAAAGGTCATAGGTTTAGAGATGGAAGACACCTTAGCCTTCATCTAATCCAACCCTCTCACTTTAAAGATGAAGAACTCAGGTCAGGAGAGATTAAATCACTTGACTGTGGTCACATATCAGAGCCAGGATTCTGATTCTGATCCTCTAATTCCAAATTCAATACTCTTTCCACTGTATCATGATGCTTCCAATATTAACTACTGAGAAGCTTCCAAGACTAAATGGCGTGGTAACCAGTCATACGTTACATAGGTTTTCTTTTTTTAATTGAATTTTTTATTTTCAATTTTGAATTATCTCTCTCCCTATGCCTTTACTTTGCTCTTGAGAAGGCAAGAAAAACAAAACCCACTGGAAATATGTATAGTTATGCCAAATAAATTCCACATTACCATGTCAAGGAAGGATGGAAGGAAGGAAGAAAAAAATAAAAGAAAATAATAAAGAACATGTACTTCAGTCTGTACCCCAAGACTATCAGTTTTCTATCTGTAAGTGGATAGCATTTTTCATCATGAGTCTTTTGGAACTGGGGTAGGCCATTGTGTTGATCACAGTTACATATGCTTGCACGATAAGAATTGGAAATATTGTGCGACTATGTCTGGAGCAAATTGTAGCAGATTTCTCCCAAAAGCTAGGGGAAAGTCATAAGCAATACTGTTATTGCAGTTGTTGGCATAGTGAATAGAGCACTGGGCATGGAGTCAGGAAGACTTGAATTCAAATCCAGCCTCAGACACTTAGCTCTGTGACCCTGGGCAAGTTACTTTCCCTCTGTCAATTTTCTTGACTGTATAATGGGGATAATAAGTTTCTTCCTCGCATGAAATAATAATACCTAGTTCCCAGGATTGTTCTTAGGATCAAATGAGATAATATTTGTAGAGCACTTTGCACAGTACCTAGCATATAGTGTTATATGAATGCTTTTACCATTCCCTTTCCCTGTGCCCTCCCCCTCCCCATGTGGACTAGAAGTTGAAGTGAGTGGAATGGATTGCCAGCTCTGACTAAATTTCCTAATAGGTGAATTGTTGTGATTCTGAGTAATGACTCATTATGGAAATAAGGGTGAGGATTACACTTCAGTTCAATAGTGGATCTATGATTTTAGTAATGTCAGTCCTCCCATTAGCAATACAAATTGTAACCCACTCAAACCTCCTCTCCCTGCATGCATTTTGTCCATGTCTTTCTTCCACACGTTGAGTTTATTCAAGTCTAAAGGATCTTCCTCAAGGTCCTTTAACACTATATGGTCACAAATAAGGGCCAGAGAATATAAAATGGACATAAGATAAAATGGACCATGTTTTAAACATAAAATTTTAAACTGTTTGCACAAGCAAAATCAATGCAGCCAACATTAGAAGGGAACAGAAAATGGGTGGGAAGGAAGGAATCTCTGCAACAATATTCTATGATAAATGTCTCATTTCCAAGACAGATAGGAACTGATTCAAATGAATGAGAGTAAAAGCCACTCCCAAAATAATGCATAATTACAGGATAAGAACAAGAAGTTTTCTAAGGAAGAAATGTTTAAACTATCAGAAGCCATATGAAGAAATAATAGTTGTTAACATTAGAAATTGTTAATATTTATATAGCACTTATTATGTGCCAGGCACTTTGCTAAACAATTTACAATTATCATCTCATTTGGTCCTCACAGCTACCCTGCAAGGTAGGTTCTATTTTCCTCATTTTACAGATGAGGAAACTGAGACTGAGGTTAAGTGACATGCCCAGGGTCACATAGCTCCTAAGTGTCTGAAGTCAGTTTTGAATTCAGATATTCCTGAGACCCAGCATTCTGTTGACTGCACCACTCAGATGCCCAAAGATGCTTCAAATAACTAATAATTTGAGAAAAGCAAATTAAACCAACTCTGCTTCTACCTCACCCCCATCGTATTAACAAAATTAACTAAAAACAGAAAATAATAAATGTTGAAAGGTCTTTGAGAACACAGACACACTGTATGTATATATACATATTGTATGTTATTGTAGTATATTAATATTATATATTAATTATATATTGTGCATTGGTCCAGCCATTACACAAAGCAGTTTGGAACCATGACCCAAAGATTATTAAACCATTCAAACCCTTTGATCCTGGGATGCCACAAAGAGATCAAAGAGGAAAAGGACCTAAATGTACAAAACTATTTATGAGTTCTTTTTTTTAATGGTAAAAAGCTAGAAACTAGTAGGGAACCCATCAATTGGGGACTGGCTAAGCAAATGGCACAATATGAATGTTTTCATGATACAAGAAATGCTGAAAGGGAAATTTTTATTGAAACCTGGAAGATTTATATGATGCAATTCAGAATGAAGTGAGAAGAACAAGCTGCCATCTCCTAACAGAGAAGTGTAACAACAAGGACCCCATCATACATAGGAGGGCCTGCTATATTGCTTCATAGATCTGCTTTTCTAAAAAGAAAAGCAACTTTTGAGGCATCAACAATTTACTTTAATCAAGCATCATTCATTTATTACAGGGGAAAAAGTCAGCACCCTGAACTTCAGAGAAAATACAAAAAGAGAAATAAAGACCAACAGACAGGGCTTCCAACTGTCAAGCAACTATTCAAGCAATATATATTTGTTATAAGAGTTTTATTTCCTTATTTTTCATGGGGGATGGGTAGAAGAGAAAATAGATTTTTGTTAATCAAAAAAAAATTTCAAAAAATGAAGTTACAAACCAGAAAAAATATTGTTTGCATTTAGTACTTAGGTTGTCCATCTGTTATCCTTTGTTTCCATTACATAACTAGCCTATCTCCTTTTCTGGTCACTTATTTGATGATATCTTTTATGCCATTCCCTATACACCATTCAAGGTTAGTAATGTATTATAAAGTCTATTTACTTCCATGTGGGAGACACTTTGTTGGAGAGCCTTAAGGTAGCATTGTACTCTACTTAATCAAATGTTTATTAGAAGTCAAGAAAAATGGTAAACATGGTGGGACCTTGTATTCTCTGAAATTTCTAATCAATTTATGTCTGGGGTGCACTGGATAGAACACTGGGAGTACAGTCAGGAAGATCTGAGTTCAAGTCCAACTCCAGACACTTCATAGCTGTGTGACCCTGCGCAAACCATTTAAACCTGTTTGCTTCAGTTTTCTCATCTATAAAATGATCTGGAAAAGAAAATGGTAAAACATGCCAGTACCTTTGCCAAGAAAATTCCAAAAGAAATCACAAAGAGTTGCGTGTGACTGAAATAACTGAAAAACAACAAATATATGCTTGCTATAGTGTTTTTCCTGCTTCATATTTTCATCAAGGAATATCCTACAGGATGAAAAATAAAGAATATGGGGAAATCAACATGAATAGAGAATCCTACCCAATGGAGAACATCTATGAATCTCTATAGTTACCATAATAATCACAAGATTGAGAAATAAAAGAAGTCAGGGCTGCATATTGGACAACATTCCAGGCATGTTTATTTCTATTTCTAGTTCCTCTGTATGATTAAAAAAAAAAAGATTCTTCTCTATGTCCTCCATTCAACCAAAGATACATGTATTAAGCACTTTAGATAAGATGGTCCCTACTCTCATGCATCTTAGTATCTAATGGAGGTGGGGTGGGAGGAGGCATATATGAAGCTAAGGATAGTACAATAATAATACTAGATAAGTGAATCAGAATAGTACAAAGTATCGGTGCCATAGCAGTTAGGAGGTTCAGGAGAAACTTTCTAGAAGAGGCAGCTTTTGAGTTGGTCTTTAAAGGATAGTTAATAATTCTCCAGGCAGAGGTGAATAAAGACTATGTAAGGTACAGGAAGTAGTGCTGGCAAAGACAGAGAGGAAAGTAGTGGGTGTGTATGGGTGATGCTCTCTATCTCAATTTGAGAATAGAAAATGATAATAAGGCAACGATAGAAAAGAGGCTGATTTGCGATCGAGAAGACCCTTCAATACCAAGTAAATTAATTTCAGCTTTACTCAGTAAGCAGTAGGGAATCATGGAAGACTTTTGACCAGACATATGCCAAGGGCATGCTGGAGTGTCCCAAGAACCAATAGTTATTTTTGTGAGCCAATTGTTATATACGTAAGCATTTATTTACATGTTGGAAATTGTCAAATGCTGTAGATTGGAATTTGATTTCTTGTATTGTTATATGTCTAGACTTAAAGTGCTGAAAAAATGTGAATAATGCATTTAACTTAAAAAATGTGTCCTGCATACATTTTTCCTGGGGAGTTGGTTGTTAAACATTTCCCAACATAATCCTGAATATTCTTAAAGAATATCGTGAATGTGGGAGTGAAGGGGAAACTTACTTAAGTTGTGCTTCTGAATGTCAATAAGCTTGTGAACTATCAGACTTCATTTGTATGGCCCCTTTTCTGTCATTACTTCATAGGAGCCATCTGTGGTTTTCACTTATTTTCCAACATGTACTTTGTAATTCCTTACTTTCATGAATCCTGAACTTCAATTCTAAAATTTTACCTTAGGTGTACAACATCTGACTGTGTCTACATATGTTAAGCCAAATAAGAGATTGAAATAATCGTATTGAACCCTGAGATGGTGCCCCTTCCTTTATCCCCACTAAATGTTTCCTTCTGAAATATCCAGATAATTGTGACAAAAGTGAGATTTTTTTTTTGCTTGAATTATCTGCTAACTAATTACCTTACTTTCCATTTCACTTTGCTTATATAGTCAGACTGTGAAGAATTGAGGTAATTATCCAGAAAATTCAATCAAAAATTAAAATAAATCATTTAATTACTTGGTAATTCAATGAAAAATTAGTTTTGTACTGAATTATCAGGATAATCGACTTAGTCCTTCTCTTTTATGTATATGGACATATATAATGTAACTATTTTGAGTATACCATCCAAATGTGAATTCTTGATGAGTTTAGCCAGAGAATGATATTTAGATTCATTGTGAAGTCACTAAACTACTTCTCACCCCCCCTCCCGTGTTGGCATCAGTGCTGGAAAATATTTTACCATAAGAAAATCAATATTCCAAATGTACTTTTTACCTAAAGCTAGCAAATAAAACAGGAACATAGATTTAGGACTGGAAAGGACTATCTATGTCAACCCCCTCATTTTACAAGGAAAATGCCCAGTGCCACACAGGTTGGCAAAGTTGGGCTTCAAGCCCAGGTCCTCTGACTCCAAATCTACCATTCTTCCCATTGCACCAAATTAGTTATTTATAGTTCACTAACTACAGGATGTCTTTGGATAGTCTCCTTTTGATTATCTACCTTCTAAAAAATAAAGGAAAGAAAGGAGTTCCCATAAATAGGTATGCGCCCTGGAGTAAGCACAAACCCATTACAATATATAGAAAAATTTCGCATGTAACGAAGTAGTGAATTCAAGTGTTTGAAAATTCTGAGCATTTCTAAGGCTCCTTAATTTCATGACGACCCATTTTCAATGCTCGCCTTCATCCTGCTATCGGCTTGTTGGGAACTCCCTTCCCTCCTTCCCCCTCAGAGGTCTGTGTGTCAATATTATTAAGCAGTGTTTGCTCAAACTTAAGAAACATGAAGCTTATTTGGAAAGGTTAATTTATTAGGACAACAATCAAAGCACTTTCCAAAGCCAGGTTCTTTTGGGGGAAGCAGTGCATGCATGCATGTGTGTGTGTATAAATATAATTTATAATATAATTTATTTACACTTGTAGGTGTGTTGTGGGTGCAGTAAAGACCCTGAAACCACAAAAAGCTGAATGGTATCAGCACCTCTCTCTTATTTAAGTGATATCTTCCAACTTTTACAGAATTTCCTGATGTAATCAGGATCCTAGGGCAGGAAAAATTCTTCTGGGATCGTGGATGTTCTAACCAAATGATAGATTAGGTGCCCAAATCCAGGATTAACTAGCCCTTGGGGGTGGCAGAAGACCTAACAGCCATACCAAGAAGAGAGAAATGAGAGAGGCCAAGTTTCTAGCCAATAGATACCTCCCTCTACTCTCCCTCCTTGAGCAGAAAGTGGGGTGGAAGTAGTCTTGGGGGCAGCAGCACTGCTGTCCACTCACCAGATTCTGAGACGAGAGTGCCTTGTCACATACTCTGTCGCTCCCTCCTCACTCAGGATTGACTTTGTTTTCTCAGCTCTCTTTAACATAGGCATGAACCTCGTACTCTTAGGCAGAGCGAGCTAAGCGAAGATGATGGCACATTCAAGTCCCATGATATATGATACAGCTCTTGACCATGTGGGAAGCCAAGGGATGGGAGATGGGTAGGATGAAGAATGAGGGACAGCAGTAGAAGGGGGTCAGAATAGGCATCTCCAGTCTTCCAACCTCCTCACTGCAGAGCTCAATCCCAGACAATATTAATTTTTTTGATCAATTCTCCACTGTCTCCGCCCTATGCAAAGGACATTGACATGCCTATAATGATGGCATCAAAGGACCCATTGGAAAGAAACGCATCTTCTTTCGTTCCTCTTTCTATAGTTGTTTCTCTATCTCTTTCTGCTAATCCAAGGAAAACTGCAGAACTGGATGAGGAAAAGGGAGAGCCCAAGGTCTGAGACTCTGCCCAGAGTCTCAAACACCAGGCAAAAGATGCTGACCTCAGCTACTGGAAAGAGAACCTGTTGGTCATCAACTCCAGTAAACGTAGGGTCCAGCAACGAGAAGTCTCTCCCTATTTTCTATGGTCCTGGTTGACCCAAAGTCATTACTAATTATGGAACCACCATGGCAGGGGAAGGGGAAGAAGACAAGAGAGGAGATAGAGATTCTTTCATTTTAAACAAACAACTGGGTCCTGTTCCACTGACCCGGAACACGCCCCTGCCTCATTTCTACCTAGACTGTAGCCCCTAACTCCCACCTCCCATTCTCCATTCCCCATCCCCTTGTGGCAGCTCTGCTAGGCTGGGACCTTCACTTCTCACTGACTGGAATCTCTTTTTCTTTCTAAAAGTTTTCCCTTGCCCAATTCAGACAACTAAATCTGGGTCAATTTATGTTGAAGAGAGGAAGAGGTATGATGGGGAAGAATCAACGCAAGTCAGCGTATCTTTCTCTTATCAAATTAACTCCGGATTTTTTTTCTTTCCTCCGATTTGAGGTTGTGTTTTTTTCCCCTTCCTTTCTTTCTTTTTAAACATTACATTTTATCTTCACAATACTACTGGAATGGTTGAACAAAGTGTGGCCTCGCTGCCCATATGCCATTCAGCTTCTGTCTGTCTTTTTGTTTACACTGGGAATACAATAGAAACTATAGTCCTTCCAATACATCATTTATAAGTGTATTCTACCTCTGAATGTACAGACAGAACTGGCTGTGTGTGAATAAGCTCTGTGAATATTGCCAAGACACTGTGCTTTGTTCAGCACTATTCTTCACAATAGATACCACACTTTGGAAGTAATTTTAAAAAGAGAATCAAAATAGTGGTACTTTTAGCTTTTGTTTCTTTTATACCACACTGCATTCTCTGTCTCTCATTCAACTGCTTCTATTATACTGACAAATTAAATAAACCACTCCATTGCTAAAGAGGCTTGGGCAGGCAGGGCTTCACTACACTGCCGTACTGAGAAGTCGAAATAAACATTTATGCGGTTTCCTTCTAGCAATTTTAGCTAACTTTAGTCAAACATCAAAAAAGGGGGTGGGGGGGAGTTCAGAATTTGAGTTGATCAGCAGCACAGGAGAGCTGGCATCTAAAGAAGTGGAGTAATGAAAAGCCATGTGTCCAGGTAATGAGTCTGCTGCCTTTAGTACTGCAGTTTCTAGAAGGACTGAAAGTTTCTTCCAGCTGTGGGGGCCTCTGGGAACATACATTGGTAAGTTGCTGAATGATCTTAGTGTAAAGTAGGAGCTGGGTAACCAGAGATAGGCTCTGTAGACACATGCAAAGTTAAGTAGATTTTTCGGTTAGATTAAGAACTTTCTCCACTTGAAGGCATCTTGGATTTGGATTTGGTTTGGTTTGCCGGGATTTGGGAGGGAAAATAAGGGGCTGCTTGAAATATAATTTATTCACATTTGTTTATCAAACTGCCTTTGATTAAATTGGACAAGAGAGGGGAATCTTTTTGTGTCTTAACTTCACTTTGAACTGTAAAAGTTTTTGTTGGGGCAATCAAAATGTACATCAGGTATGAAGGCAGGAGGAACACAGAATGAAGTAAACAGGTAGAAACTTTTCATACACTAAGTTGGATTGAAAACATGACCACAAACTTCCAAATTATGTTCTTCTAACTTTTGCTGTGAAAGTATAATATGTTGTAGAGACAGAGTTCTAAGAGGGAATGGTTGGTGATTGCTTGCTAAAGGAAAGAAACAGGCATAATTTCCTATGGTTATAACCATTCAGCGAAAATGGTTTAGTTAATCTGTTTTAGAAATTGATAGTAAAGAAATAAATGTTTCATGTTCTTTTACAAACAAACTGCAATTCTGTGGAGTGATTACTTGTAAGTAATATGGACAAAATCTTAGTATTTTTTTCTCAACTTCTATTCCTATCGATTCTACCCCCACCCTACTTTTTCTTTAACCAAACAAGTGGAATTTGTGCAGAAGATTGAATCAAGAGTTGTTTGCTTTCAGGGATCTTAGAAGCAGACAGACTTCCTTATAAAACAGAACTCCAGTAAATGCCAGTTACAGGAGATGGCTTTGAAGACTTCAGCCACCAGCTAAGATGACCTCATTTAAAATGCAAGGAGTCTAAGGCATAGAGTGGGGAACTCTGTGTTCCAACAGAGATGTCCCCTGGCTTCTAAGTCAGAGAGCACGGTAGGCAAAGGAAAATATTGAGCCAAAGTAGTTTGAACAGAACGATCAGGGTTCCTCTTTTATTACTAAAGAAAGACTTGAAAAAGCCCAGGTGAAATTTTCTTCCATTGTCTAGGAAAATTCTCTGTAATTTGCCCCAAGGGAAATCCAAGTGCCTTGTGGCTGAGGTTTTCTTCCCCCTTCTTTCTGTCTCTCTCAGTCTCTCTAAAAGTAAATGTCTATGGGGTCCCTGGAGAAAGGAGTGGGCTGTGTGAGGGAAAACTGAAGGTCAGGGTTGCCCACTGTGGCATGACTTTTAAGCTAAAGAGGTTTTTATTTCTCTTGTTGCCATGTCAGGTCTAATTTGGTCTGCATTATGCTAAAGGGGTGGGCCTGCTCATGACAGGAGGGGGTTAAATGAGATTACAAGCTTTAGAGGTTGTCAGCAGCTACTGCTGCCTGGGGATGTTAAATTGCAATTTAATGGTCAGCTTTATCTGTATAGTATCAGTGGAAATCTGCTGTTTTCAGCAACTTAATTGGCACTGTGTTTGCAGGAGTTTTTCGGTTAGGTAGCAGAACTGACCAGATTTTAATGCTGAATTATTTAAAGACTAAACTGGCAGAATGTAAGTAGAAAACTGAGATTCCCCCCACACATACACTTTTTTTTGGTTGTTGTTCTTGTAAAGCAGAAAGCTTATGAATGGGCAATATGCTAAAATCTGCTGTAATACACTAAACTTTCTAAAAATATTCAAGGAGCCCAATGCAGCTCTGTGGTTTATTCATAGAAGAATAAACAAAGGGTAGCACTTGTTATCCAAACATATGTACAGTGCCTGATTTGTGAGGGGAGAGTGAGAATGTGCAGATGATGAGACAGACAGTTCAAAACAAAATAAGCCTGTTCGGGTATTTTTTTCTTTTTATTTAACAGATGCAAGTGAGAGTGTAGAACTGAGTGGCCCTATGGTGAATCATAGGGTGACAAACACATGGATGCCCAGCCCCAAACAAGTTAGCATTAGTAAAAGTGATGTGTATGGGAAAGATTATACACGTAGCCTACGTACTCATTTGTGTGTCTGTGAGAAAGTTTATTTATGTGTTTGTAAGTTTTGAATGAGTAAATACAGTCATGGTGCATAAATTGATGTGACATGCAAACACAAACACAAACACATAGGGATGTTTATGTTGCATGATTTTTTTTAAATTAACCTGGCGTGAAGGGAGTAAAGAGGGAGGACTGTCTGAAAGCATCATACTGAGAGCTGTCCACCCGCACGTACGAATATAACTCTGTGGGAAAGAGATTGTGTGTGGTATGTGAGAGAGGAGATGTGTGTGTGTGTATGTGTGTGTGAGTGAGTGTTTGCGGCTATGGAGCTGGCCCAGAAATAGAGAAACCCGAGAGAGTGTTTTGCCAGCAAACATCAGCATTGTCTGTTCTTGAGTTAGGGGTCAGTCCGGAAAGTTCAGGATTAGTAAATTTAATATCCTGTCAAAATTCTCATGATAATGAATTCTGGCTGGCCTCGCTGGCGGGGCTGGCATGATGGCCCCGCCACTGCAGCCTGGGAGATAGCACAGCTAATTTATGAGCAAGAAATTGTGCTGTGCTGGCATGAGCCGAGCTGGTCAGATGAGAGACGGGAGCAGCAGTAGGGCTTGGGGCTGTGTTCAATAGCCACTGAGCTGGGGGAGATACGCAGACCTGGATCAGTTCAAGTGGTCCTTAGACATCTCCAAATCCTCCTACCTCCTCTTGGAATAGTCCAGCTGTAGAAACAGAGGCAGCCTGTTTTTCACCCACAGACCAATAGATCATTTGCTCATCGTACTGCGTGGTTCCTTAATTTTTTCAACGGGGAGGAGAAGTTACCCTTTTTTTCTTTTTCTTCTTTAAATGTCCTTTCCATCACCTGCTTTGAATTCATTTCCTTAAATCTAAAAATGGGTCTAAAAATCAGGTTAAAGGGGCCAGTTTCAGAGATGGAGGTGAAAGAGGCCAGGCAGAAGAAGTGCAGAAATGTTGTGAGGACAGGAAAATACCAGGTTCTTAGAAACAGTGAATCCTGAAAGCCCAGGGAAGCTCCACCAGCCACACGGGTGGAGTCATTTTTCAGCTGCACGAGTATGTAAAATACACTGCTCCCCAGCAAGAAGCACACACAAAAAAATGGGAAAGTTCCCGTGCACTTTGTTCAAGGTTCCACACCTCCCTTTGCAGCTGTCACATCCGTACATTATGGTACATTGAATCTGAATGAAGCTCTCCACATCAAAACCTTGCATCCATTATGATATCATCTCCTGCTCTAAGCTGTAATGCTTATTAATTCTGCACCCATACTCTCCAAGCTTCAGCAAATGTATTCCATCAGCCTAGCATTTAATTTAATTAGTACAGCTGGGCTCTCATTCTCCTTTCTGTGTCAGAGGTATTGTCAGCACGTTCTGCTATAACACAATTACTGATTGCTTTTAGATAGGCAGAAATATGATTAGGGTATTGGGTGACTGTATCATAAGCCTTATTAGATTCATTTGAAATCTGGAGATAAATAGGAAACTTTTATTTGCAGTGTAATGAGATTATGCTTATTAGGCCAAGGCTTCACAACCTTTTGCAAAGAACATAGTGTATCAGTAGGATTATACTCTGGAACCAACACTTTTTTGCTCAGAGCATCTAAGCAATTTCTCAGAGCCTTGGAGATTTAACCGTTGTCGCACTGTACACATTTTAGGATTACTGGCCACCTTGGTATCTTCCCCTGTGATCACACGCATCATTCCTTTCCTTCGGGCTGCAGCTAATTCAGACTAAATGAATGAGTCTTGAAGTGGAATCTTAAATTTTTAAAAAGAATGATGTTTTGAAAACCAGTGGGCAAAAGAAATTATTCTTTTCAGCATATTTATTTACTAGTAACAAATACAGAGACTGGCTTGTAATTGAATTCTTTTAAAATTACATTCTTTAATACATGATAACAATGTTGTTGTTTTACTTAGAAAATCCTACATAGTATCTACTTCTGTAATATCTCTTAGCCCAAAATATCAAATTCCCAGAATCCCTTTGATATATACAATATGAGGTACACCATCATAATATAACCTATCAAAGGTGGAATTATCTAAGTGAACAAAATGCTGCAGAGCTAGATCAGCAATGATAAAAATTACTACATAAAATTGAAATAATAAAAAGAATATAGTAATATGTCATCTAAATTACCTGAACTGAAATCCATCTAATGGGCATACTGGCTGTGAAATGCCTTCACAGCCAAAACATAGTATAATAGGAAAAAAATATCCCAGCATATTTGAAATCGGATGACCTGAAGTCCTAGATTTGCCACTGTATGACCTTCAGTCTCAGTCTCAGTTTCCACATCTGTAATATGGGAATAATAACATGCGAAGTTCAGACCTTATAGACTTTGTTATACTGATCATTTGAAATAATGGATATAGGAGGCAGACGTGAATTATAATTACCAGTATGGCAGTTTTCCTGGGTTCTGGAATGATGGGTGAACCTTGCTTTAGTAAAATCTGATATATAAAAATCGGAACTTCTCAGTTTGCCAACATTACTCACTAGCTCTGTCAATGCGGTAAAAATTTCTCCCTCCTAGCCAGTCCATAGAGCATAGAGAGATAAGGAAAAAATTTTCATAGGATCATAGATTTAGAACTAGATCTCAGAGGTCATCTAGGTCACCTCACGCTCCCCCATTTTTCAGATAAAGAAAAAGAAACCAAAAGAGAGTAGATGACTTAGTCAGGATTACATAGGTTACTAGTAAATGGCATGGACTAGATTTGAAGCCAGACCCTTTTACTTCAAATTCAGTGCTTTCTCTGTCACCTGATGAAATGAATATAGTTATGAAGTGATTGTTTCTTTTTACAAAAGAATCACCAATGCTGATCACTATTCACATTAAACTTATAACAGAATCATGTGATCAGAACCGGAAGGAACTCTAGAGGACATACAAAACAACTTCATTTTTTTGTTTTGTTTTTCTTTAATATATTTTATTTCAGGAAACATTTCTCAATTATCTGTAAAAAAAAAAAAGTTAACATTTATTTTTTAAATTTTGAGTTCTAAATTCTCTCCCTCCCCCTTGCCCATCTCCCTCCCCTTGAGAAGGCAAACAATATGCTATTGATTATACATGTGAAGTCATGCATAACTTATGTCCTTATTAGCCACGTTGCAAAAGAAAACATATATACAAAAAAAAGCAAAAAAAAAAAAAAGAAAGAAAGAAAAAAGTATATTTCAACCTGTTCTCCAAGTTTTACCAGTTCTCTCTCTAGAAGTGGATAGCATTTTTCATCCTGAATCCTTTGGAATTGTCTTGGATCATCGTATTGATCAGAGCAGCTAAGACTTTCACTGTTAGTCATTCCCTTACAATACTGCTAAGGAACACATTGTACAACAATTTCATTTTATAGATGAAAAAAGAGAGACCTGGAAGAGTTGAGGGATTTATCCAGGGTTCTGAAACAGGACCTCACTTCCTTCCTCCCAAACCAGTGCTATTTCTACTACATTTTACTTTCTTTCTAAATGGCGGAAATTGTTTTCAGGAGAACAGCTATTGCATAAAGCGAGGTATACCTATATGGTGTGATTTTATGTCAACCAACTCAAATCAAAAAGAATTTACTTCCTAGCTATGTGCTTTCACTTCAGATCATGTTAAAAATAAAGGACCAAAGAAACAAGACAAAATAAACATCTCCTAGCTAATATACTAACTATAACAAAACAATTGAAAAAAAAATAGATTTGAGCACCAAACTAGTGATGGTGATAAATTACAGATTACAGAGTAAATGATAGGCAGGGAGGCTTAGCAGTCTTGTCCCTGAATTTGCCCCCATGACAATCATTGATTCTTGGACTGTCTTTCAAGTGCAGCCCAAGGTAGCTCTTCATCTTATTCCAGACATACTTGAGGCTTAATTTGGCCCTTTTTTCCAAAGCAGGTTTGAAGAGACCCTAGCAAAGATGTTTGTTTCTTTCCTGGAGTGGTCTGATGTGACTATTGTGACCTTGGTGTACATTCTTAGTTGTATTGTTTCCATGATGGGTTAAAATCAGCTGATTCTGACCAAGTGTTAATGTTCTAGGCTAAGGTACTTCTCATTAGACAGTCTATAATAAATGGATGAATGATTAAAACCAGAAAACCTCAGAAGTTTTTCAGTGTTGTGGGGTTTTGTTTAGTTTTTTTTTCTGTTGGCACTGCATTTTGTTGCCTACTGCCATTTGCGAACATTATAATCAATTCTAGAATATAGGGTATATGAAATAAAGGGAAAACAATGAGAGTGAGGATGGCCTAGGTACAAAAGTACACACAGTGAAGAGGGAGCCAGCAGTGACATGATTTTTTTTTCCCTTTAGATTCCATTGTAGAAACTCTTTTCTCTACTTATACAATCAAGGTCAGGAAGGAAGCTACCAAGGAAGTAAAAGAAGTTCAGAAAATCTCAACTCATGTTCACTTGACTCACAAAATGGCACCATTATTTTCTGTGTATGGCTCCTTCACCATCACTCTGAGTCTTTCCTTGGATCCTTTATTCCATATACAGGTTAGAATTCAGGCTAAGAGAGTCAGGATAAGCAGCGACATTTTAGTCTAGTAGAAATATAACAGAGAGAAAGAAACAGGGTCTAACAAACTGAGTCTGAGAAAGGGAAGGGAGAAGTGTATTGAAGGAGGCAACCTAGACTGTCATCATCATCCTCTTACCTGCTATCCCACTCCCACCCCCAAATGCAAGAAGTGTTGTCAAGTATATGCTTATATAATAGAAATAATGAAGACGTTTTACACCTGGAACAAGGAGAATATAGCACATACTTATTTGTGATAAGGATGGACAAGGGAAACTATATTTGGGAAGGGGAAGAGCTCACCCCAGGCCACTATCTACCTATCTATCTATCCATCATCTATCTATCATCTATCTATTTATCTATGTATATATATATATATATGTATACCTAATTTATATACATACACCAAATTTGTATATATATAATTTATATATACCTAATTTATATATTTATACTTAATTTATATAGATACATATACATAAATGTATATTTACCTAATTTATATATATGTATATTTACATATATATTTATGTAACTATTCTTGCTAGCTCTTGCATTGTTTCTATGCTGCTAAAGGTTCATAAATGCTTTCAGTATCTCGAAATGTTGTGCCCTAGGAAAAAGTCCCTTCCTCTCCATCTTAGTTATGGTTCTTGCTTATGACAGCCCATTTATTTCTGAGTGAAAAAGTAGGTGTATGAATACCCTGGAGGGATACTTGATCTGGACTAACTCCCTCCTTCCTCTCTTCCTCTACCTACCAGGACCAAGGTTATTTATTGAAGGTATATAGAAGTGCCCAGCATTGACAATGGATTTTACCCATAAATCATTGACACCCAACATTAGTGATGCCTAGGACAGAAAGGAAAAACTTTTGTTTTCATTGTTACTGATTACATTTTTCAGTCTAGGAGTGTCTACAGTTTGTCAAAATATCTGGTTGAAAAGTAGAAATTTCTGTCAGAATATGATTAGGCATAAAATAGACAAAAAAAGAGAGAAAGGATGGTTTTATTTAGGATAAACATTTTTTTCTTTTTAAACTATTGAGTCACCGGATATGTAGATATAGCAAACTCTCTTTGACTGATGAAGCCACAACAGAGAAAGACATGGAAAACAGAACTGTATAATTGCAGTATTATGAGGGAAATATTTATTTCTCATAAGTTGCAGATCTTACCAAGAAGTTTAAAGGCAGAAATGGTCCAGTAATAGTGCTGGTTGAGTTATACTTGGAGGTATTTCCCTGGCTGCCCCTTCCACACCCATGTGGAAAGGACCACCCTGAATTTTAATGGCTGTCTTTGGAATCTGGATGGAAACATAGTGACAAGTGTACGCATTGTTCCAGGCTTTTGTCTCTTCCTGAAAATGTTTTGGGATTTGCTGTTCCTTCCCATGTGAAATAGGTTGGTGGGTGACCTCAGACTGTGTCTTGACTGGGAGAGATCCAGTACGGAAAGCCAGCCCACCTCTGAAACTCACTGTGGTCTCTGTGGGAAGTCTCAGCAGAGAAGTCAGTCATTTAAAGGAGATGGATAATGAACTTCAGTAGCATTGTGGGTGCATCAGAGAGCTGAGGATCACCCTGGGAGCAAAATGATTTAAGATTGAAATTGTTAGAAACTACTGCTTCAGTTGGGGCTCTCACTGAAATCAGTCAGGTCATGTTTACATTTTCTGTTTCAAGTCCCTCATCTGAAAGAGAGACGAGAATGCAGACCTAGTAGGACTGAAGAATAATGAAAGTTTTTCTTCCACTTCTTTTAAATGCCCAATGGTGCTCTTTTATATCCCAGGCCACTCCTCCTACCATCTGACCTCCCAGGCAATGCCTTTTTTAAAAAAAAAAAACCTTTCCTGCCCTCCATCATTAAAATTTAGTCTGCCATGGGTACCACTCTCTCAGGATCCTCTTCCTAGAAAGAGACAGCTAGATAATTTGCTACATTGGGCTACAGCTCTTGGATAATGTATTATACCACTGCCTCCCAAGGAAAAAAATTCTCTTCATTTGGATAGGCGCCTCCTGGTCCAAAAGAATAAAACCTAATAATGAGAACTTTAGACACCATGACAGACAGTAGGGGCAAATAGGCCTTTATGTGCACTTGAAATCCCACACATACCCTTCATTGTTAGCCTTGATGATGAGAAGTAGCAAGTAGTGCCTGGGTGGGCCAGGAGAAAACTATTAAAATAATGTCAAACAGCAGCAATTGCACTAAAAAAATGAGCTCTTTTGGTCCAGGATATAGCACATTTGTACGGTGGAAAAATAAGAAATGCAGTAGTGATGCAAATATGTATCACAGCTATCTCATGTGTTGTAGATAAATAGTAAGGCTAACATTAACATGGTGGCCCTCCAGAGTTATCAGTGCACTGAAATTATGTCTGAAAGGAAAATATAACATTTCACGCTAATAGATATTTACCACCAAATTTAAACAATATTTTATATCTTGACTTGTTCTCCAGGCATAAGTGTGTAAGAAGAAATAATAATAGCCGGTTTTCCTAGAACTAGTTGATTAAATGAAAGTGTAACTAATTGTTATATGTTTGTTTGATGTTGATTTAAAGGTAGAATCACAACAGAAGTAATTAGAGTGATTATTAAACACTGCATTTAATCCAAAAGCCCCAGGGAATACTGCACGCTCATTCATCTAAGCCCGATATGCTTTCTATGAAAACATATGCAACACCTCTCAGAACTTCTGTTGGAAAGGGATGACTAGCTCATATGTGGTTGTCATGTCTACATGGTCTATTTCTCTATGGTGGTGTCACTGGCATTGAAGCTACATTTCCCAATCAAAGCAGGATGAAAAGAATACCCTTTTAAGAATTCCCTTTCTGCTTTTACTTTCACAAATGCGAACATCTGAAAGAATTTCTAGATATATGGTCTGAAGGAGTTGGATGCTCTCATTTAAAAAATTTAGACTCTGAAATTCACCTTATTTTCTAGACCAACTAAATCTAAATGATCTTCAGGGCTAGGTATTTTGATTTGACCCACTCTCATAAAATAATATGTTAATATTGAATTTTTTAATAATCAAAACTTCCTTTGAACAGTCTTGTACAGAAGTCCCCCTGAATCGAGGAAACTCCTTCTTCTCGTGACCAAGAAATCTCATACAATTCCTGCTGTTAAATATATTCTTTTTTAAAAAAAATGTACTAAGACCTTTCATCAATGAAATGAAATATCATTTGTAAAGTAAGCAATGAATAAATACTTGTTGTCTTCCCCTTTTTGTTTTTACCTCATTCTATCAGAGGTGACATGTATACATTTAAATATATACAGAATAATATATCCTTCCCCTACCTGCTCCCAGAGAGCTATGCCTTTAAAAAACTTTAAAAGAGAGGAAAATAAACCGAATTAATAAAACCTCCCAGATCTAACATGGTGTATAGCTTTCCATACCCATAGTCATCCACCTCTGCAAAGAACCACAGTAGGGCAATTTTCTTTTTTTTTTAATATAAATTTATTTAACTTTTTACATTCATTTTCACAAAATTTTGGGTTCCAAAACTTTCTCCCCATTTGTCCCTTCTCACTACCCCAGTACACTGAGCATTCTTATTTCCCCTATCACCAGTCTGCCCTCTCTTCTATCA
>CM053771.1:406526152-406587369 GCA_028658325.1 Potorous gilbertii | reverse complement strand
CATTCGTCTCCTCATTGGCTTTTTGAACCTCTTTTGCCAATTGAGTTAGCCTATTTTTCAAGGTGTTATTTTCTTCAGCATTTTTTTGGGTCTCCTTTATTAAGGTATTGACCCATTTTTCGTGCTTTTCTTGCATCTCTCTTATTTCTCTTCCCAGTTTTTCCTCCACCTGTCTAACTTGATTTTCAAAATCCTTTTTGAGCTCTTCCATTGCCTGAGCCCATTGGATATCTATTTCAGATGTTTGGGATACAGAGGCCTTGACTCTTATGTCTTTACCTGATGGTAAGCAGTTTTCTTCCTTGTCAGAGAGGAAGGGTGGAATCATCTGTTCCCCAAGAAAATAACCGCCTATGGTCTTATTTTTTTTCCCTTTTCTGGGCATTTTCCCAGCCAGTTACTTGACTTCTGAGATTCCTCTCCACCCCCGCCTACATCTGTCTAGCTACTTCTTGGGGTCTGAGATTCAAAGCTGCTCACCAGCCTCAGGGCATTTGGGGGCAGGCTTGGCTGCTATTCAGGGTAAGATTAAATCAGGTTCTCAGGTGGGGGCAGGGCCACCTCCCAGGCTCAGTTCCCTCACGGGGTTTATGCAGAGACCTTTTGTAATGGAGCTCCTGATGAGCTCCTGCCTGCTCTGGGAGCCTCTGGCCACCTGCTGCCTCTGCTGCTCCCGCTGCCTCTGCCACTGCCTCCAGAGTGGGCCTGAGTCACGGAGACACCTCGCTCCCCTCTCAGCCTGTCCAGACGTCTCTCTCACTGACCTGTGCATCTGTGGGTAGAGGGATCTTCGTGTCCACTGGAGATTTCATCCCTGAAGCTTCCTCGGATCTGCTTGCTCCTCTCCGTGCAGTGTGGCCGGGGCAGGGCTGGGCTCTACTCCTGTCTGGTGCGCGATGGACCTTTGGGATCAGTTTTTCAGGGCTCTCTGGAACGGAAATCTCCTTCACCCCATTGTTGCATGGCTCCACTGTTCCAGAATTTGTTGGGAGTTCTTTTTAGAGATAATTATGGGCTGTGGGTTTGGAGCTAGCATATGTGAGTCTTTCTACTCTGCCATCTTGGCTCCGCCTCCACCCCCCGTAGGGCAATTTTCATATATCTTCTTCGGAACCAAATTTGGTCATTGGAATTACCAATGTTTTATTGTAATGGTTCTTTCTATTTACTACTCAATGTATTCTAAATCAATTTCTTATCATTTAATCCTTTGGAACTATACTCATAGATCTTGTTCTCTCTTCAAATTCTTTTTAAAATGTTGTTTGAAAATATTATTATTTTTCAGTAATACACCCCCCAACCCCAAATCTTGCAATGCCAACAAAAAAATTATTTAGCAAAACAGACATACTGATCTTTTCTGGCTGTATATGCCTCATTCCTTACTTTGTAGTCTACCACCCTCTTCTGAGAGAAGTCTTTTACTCATCACTTCTAGATCTGTCCAAACAAAATGTCAAATTCCTCTTCCACATGACAGACCAAGTACACACTTTTGTGTCTCCCTCAAATCTTCTCTCTGGACTAAACATCTCCAGTTCCTTTATCCATCCTCATATAGAATATTCTTCAGCCCTTCATCATCTAAGTCAGCTTCTTTTGATTACATTGCATTTTGTCAGTGTCCTTCCTTAAATGTGGTACCCCCAAAGTAAACATAATGACCCAACTGCTATTTGACCGCAGCAGAATTTGCCAGGATTAGGAATTGATTCCTTTGTTCTGGGCTCTATGCTTCTCTTGATGCAACCTAAGATGGCATGAAGGTTTTTGACTGCCATGACACTGCATGGATCATGTTGACCTTGCAATTCACTACTATCCACGGACTTTTTGCACATGAGCTATGGGATCCCTCATAGTACTTTGCAATTTGTTAATGTATATTTGCATTTTATAATTATCTGTGTCCATTTAGGTCTTAGCCACATTCCAGAGGAGTGAGATTTGTGTTTCTCTCAAAGTCTCTGCACACAGTTGCCACTTAATAATTGTTTACTGCATGAACAGATTGAATGAAAACCAAGAGTCATCTTTCCCTTTCCTAAATTCTCAGCACAATACTTTTCTTATGAGCTCATCATCTTCTAAAATGAATTATAACTATTTGTGTACTTTTCATATTTTCCCTACTCCTAGAGGCAGCTAGTGGTAGAGTGGATAGAGTACTAGGCATGGAGACAGAAAGACTTGCATTCAGATCTAGCCTCAGACGCTTAACTGGGTGAATGACTCTGAGAGCAAGTCATTTAAACTCAGTTTACACCAGTCTCCTCAACTGTAAAATAGATATAACAATAACATGTAGCACCCAGGGTTGTTCTTAGGATCAAATAAGATACTGTTTGTAAGATGCTTAGCACAGAGCCTGGCACATGGTACACATGGTAGGTGCAGTATAAAGGCTTATTTCCTTCCCCTATTAGACAGAGTAATTTCTTACTGATCTTTGTATTTTACTTCATGCCTTGTGCAGTGCTCGGATGACATGCTGCAAAAGCACATTGGACTTAAGAGTTGATAGAGCTGAATTTGAGACCTATCCTTGTGATCTAACAAATGTTTCACCATGGGCAAGTCACTTAACTTCTCTAAATTTTAGCTTCTTCCTCTGTAAATTGGAAATGATAATATTTATATTGATTACTCGTGAGTTTGTTGAGTAAGAAGGGCATTGTAAATTTTAGAGTTTTATATAACTTTGAGATATTACTAGATAAATTAGGCAGTAAATAAAAATCTGTCAAATGAATTCTACAATGTAGATCTACAAAATTCTGTTTAAGTCTCTAACATTCTATGATTCCATAATTTTATGAATGAAAATAGTAGTAGTGGTGCCTTTCAGCCATACTTCATAATTGTATTGAAAAAAGTTGTCTCTAACACTACATTCTGCTTGTGGAGACTACAATTCAGGCATTGTATTTTTTTTCATCATATGGCAAATTCATTTCATACATTTATCTATGAGTTTTAGTTATGTTTCCAAATAGTATTCTAAAATCAACCTTTAAGACCTAGATTTAATTCCAGACAACTCTATCTTAAAAATCCTAATTCACAGAAACATCTTGTCTTAGTAATAATTTCAACCAAAGTGTTTTGTTTTGTTTTATTTTATACTAGTGGTTAAAAGAAAGACAGTCCATTTTCATCCAAGAAGAGGGAGTCTCCAGAGCGTGAGAGAATAAAGGCAAGAGAGATTTAAGAAGAATGTGATTATTTTACGCCAAGTGAAGAATGAAGAAAGGGCAAAGAAAAAAAGAATATTTAAACTATTTCTTCATTTTAGCCAGCCTTGAAGGGCAGAAAAGGTTCTAGAAAACTCCTAACCAGCAGCCAGAGTTCAGTCATTTTAAAGTAAGAATGTTTGGTATTCTTTCTACTAAGAGTGCTCAGTACTCTAACAAATGTCATTGTGAACCTCTGGCAGGATCCTTTGCCTCCGCTCAGATAGACATATTCAGTCTCACTTACTTTGTATTTCCTCTGCCCCCAGGAGAAGTAGTGTGTGAAGAAGTAGAAAGAGCTAAGATTGGTGAGATGGAGTGGAGTTGTAGATTAGAAAACTATGAAGTTCCTAGTCATAAGATGGCATGTAAAATAAAATCTGCCGTAGAGATGTGGAAAAAATATCCCCATAACCAGTTTTTCCAGTAGTCTTATGGCAGCTCTAGAGTAATCCATTAGCCCAGTGCATGGTAACCAGTCCTATCATTCCCATTTCTACTGGTTCCTGTCTCTTTGCAGTCAAAGATTCACAGGTCTCTTCCTCCATGCCAGTTCTCTCTGTTGACTATTTCCAATTTATTCTATCTATTTCTTGTTTATACATAGTGGTTTGCATAGTGTCTCCTTGAGGGAGGGACTATCTTTTCTTTTCTTTGTATTCTCATTACCTAGGACAGTACCTGTCCCATACTAATTGTCTCACTGATTGAAGATGCTCTAAGCAAGTTGGAGTATGTTGAGAGGAAGGGTTTAGAATGAGAAGAGGTCCTAGAACTGTCATAAGAGGGTTGGTTGAAAAAACTAAGAAAGATTAGTTTGAAGAAGAAAAGCATGTATGGCTATCAGGGAGACAAATATTTGAAAGGTTGACATGTAGATAGGGATTCAAGTCAATAAGCATTTACTAAATACTATTTTCAAGTTGCTAGAGATAAGAAAATTAAAAATATACTGGGTCTACTCTCAAGAACCTACAATCTAATGGAAAGTGCCTGAACTTAGCCTTGAAGAAAGGATTCCAACAGAAAGAAATGTGGAGAGAATGTGTTCTAGGCATGTGGAATAGCCTGCTGGAATGCATGAGGGTGGGAGAGAACAGGACAAGAACACAGAATAGCAAGTTGTAGTCTAGCTTGCATGAGTTTATATGAAATATGCCTGGGAAGATGAGGGGAGTTGGATTTGATATAGACAACAGACAATAGGGATTCATGGAAGATTGCTGAGCAGAAAAATGAGATGGTCATACTTGTGCATTAGGAAGATTATTTGGGTCGTTATATGAAGGGAATATTGAAAAAGCAAGTACTCATCAACTGTGGAATGGCTGAACAGATTGTAGTATATAAATATCAGTCAACACGAATCTATTAAATTTCTCTTATTGCCAGGAAAATAATGGAATGTTGTTGCTTTGTAAGAAATGACAAAGATGAAAAATTCAGAGACCCTATGGAAGAGTTGTATGAATTGATATACAGAAAAATAAACAGAACCAGGGAACAATCTACCCAGTGACCATAATATCAAATCAACACACTCACCAATCATGACTGCAGAAGACTGACAGGCAGTAAATGAGAGGTATGGAATAAAAGATGTGTTTTTAGATGTAGCCAATGTGTGGTTGTGGCTATTTTGTTTAATAATCTCTGTTTAAGCGTGGTGAGTCAGTGAGAAGCGACATAAAAAAGAAAGAAAGAAAGAAGAGAGGGAGAGAGGGAGAAAGGGAAAATGGAAAGAAGGAAGGATGGAGGGAAGGAAGGAGGAAATGAGGGAAGAGGGAGGAAGGAAAAAGAAGGGAGGGAGGAAGGAATGAGCATTAACAAAACTAAAGAAAAGATTTGAGGGGATAGTTGTGGGCTTCAGTGGATCAGATTTGTTCTACTTGGCCCCTAATGGCTCAGAACTAGGACCAACAGGTAAAAGCTACAATGAGAACTGTTCAAAAGACTGCTTCATAAATTAGTGTATTTCTCGGTGCTAGACTTCTTGAAATGTAGGCTGTATGATCACTTGTCAGGGATATTTTGAAGTGAATTCATATTTCAGGAAAGGAATCACCAATGAAGTCTCTTCAGAGCCTGGTATTCTATCATTTTAGGGTTCAATATTCATATAATATTATGTCTTTCTAATTATTTTCCATAGCCCACTCACTAAAGACCTACTCCATAGCCTCATCAAGGTGTGAAGGTGACCTTGGGTCCTTAAAGGCTATGCCAGTGAAACACAAGCTCTGGCAAGGTTTACTCAATCAAAAAGGTTTTAAAGTTAGGCCTAATATCAACAGACTGTTTTTCATCTGAGGAGAAACACAACTGAGTGTAGAAATACTGTTCCCAACACCTTGGGTTAAACTTGTTTGATCATGGTGCCTAATGAAGCACATCTGATAATATACGTTAGAATGAGGATAGAGTGGAATCTGGGTTTGTGGAGAGAAGACCTCCACCCATGAAATTTCTGACTTTGGAAATGCTGAAATTATTTGCCAAACTGATATTCAAAAAGCAATTTGATAAGCAGTCATCCTCGATTGGAAAGCTTCAATTCTATAACTCATTCAGTTTTGAATTTTCTGCCTGGGGAAGACAAGCTGAGTGGAAAGTATGTGTAATGTTATGGATGGAAACACAGTGCCGTGGGCATCTCCTCTTCTTCACATCAAGTACACAGGAAAAATTCCCCAGACTCTAATTTGTACCCTGTTGTGTTCATTGATCTTATAAAAGTATAGAAGAGACTATGAATCTAATTCAGCTATGGTACAAACCATAGAAGGCTGGCTATACCCAGAAATTCTTTGGTGTCCTCGGGCTATTCAGTGATGATCTAGTTACTACTGCTCAAATTCATATTGCTAAAGCTAACTCAACACCTTCCAAGTTGTAGGGTAGCCTCAAAGCTTTGTGAAGCAGAAATCTACCAGAACCAAGCAGCCGTTCTTATGGCTATGAGACCTGAGCCTAACTCAAGCCTGCCAGAGGCTTGAGAAGGTTCCTCAACCTCCCTTTTAAGACCTACTCAATAGTACTTCCTAATTAATGACCTCAAGAGATCTCTGTTCCTCAACAGATTGCAAACCTACCATCCCGTAGGAGATGCAGTTTCATAAATTGCTCTGGCCAAAACAAACAGAAAACTCAAGACTTTTTTTCTGATATTATCCAACCCAAGACAGGTTGCTTCTCCAGTCAGAAACAGCAGTTTAGCATCAGACCTGTACTCAAAACCTCTCCAACTTGCCAGGACCTGTTGGGCTTTGGACACCAGTGGCATCATCATGTTAGTAACAACTTACATTCACATGAAGTCTGAACTTTTCCAAAATGCTTTTCTCATAACAGCCCTCTGAGGTGAGCAGGGGTAAGAGAAGTAAGTACACCTATTTTTCAGATGAGTAAACTAATGCAAAAGAATGACAGCTGAGGTACCATGTGAAATCCCAGTTAGGGACAGAGCCAGGATTCAGACTTGGATATCCTGGCCCCACCATGTCTGGTGTTGCTTCTTTCCATTATAATATACTGCTTCCCAGAGCCCATTCTCCTGCCCATGCCATGAAGAGACATCAGAAGACTTTGTCAGAGGATTAACCATTCACAGAATTGTAAAGCACAAGAAAGAAAACCTCTGCCAACCAGATCCCAAAAACTAATCAGCCTACCAAACTGGAAGCTATAGGTATAATAACCAAGCCTCATACTGTGACTAATTTTAAATAATTTTTCATGCATGTTATTAAACTCATGGTAAACAATGGTGAAATATGAAGCACGGTTATATATTTTATAACATGGAAGGAAGATGAAAGGAACAAGTGTGTATCAAGAACCTACTATGTGCTTAGTGCCTTACAAATATTATTTCATTTCATCCTTAGAACAACCCTGAGAACTAGGTGCTGTTATCATCCTTATTTTATAGTTAAGGAAACTGAGGCAGACAGACGTTAACTGACTTGTCACAGCTAGTAATTAATTGTCTGTGACCAGACTGGATCTCTGATTTTCCTAGCTCTGTGACGATCACTAACAACTGAATACACACATTTATCTCACAATCCTCATTAGAATTCCTAAGCTTTTTAGATCTTTTTTGTATTTACTTATGTGAAATGACTCAATGTGAGGAATATAGTTTGAGTAACTTTCAAATTTTTTTCATATTGTTTTATCATTTAGTTGATTTGACAGAAAGATGCCCAAAGGGAACTCTAGTTGCAAACTGAACCACAATTATTTCACTTTATTTTTCTTGCCTTTTTTTGCAACATAGCTAATACAGAAATGTTTTACATGATTCCCCATATATGACTCTTATCATTGTTTGCCTTATTGATGGATGGGGAAAAGGCTGCAGCGAGAGAGAAAATTTGAAATTCAATTTCTTTTTTAAAAAATGAATGTTAAAATGAATAAATAATGAACTCAAAAAATAAAAATTTGAAAGAAGTCCAAAGAGTTGTAATACAGAGAACTGAAAATAGGGCATCACTGGGCACAAGGCAGGCACTTCATAAATCTTTGTTGGATTTGAATCAAGTTAATTGCAAATAGGGAAGGCAAAAGGAGTGCTTTAAGAGTGAAGTACAGCTCCCCAAATGATAGCAAGTCAGTCTGGGGAGCTGCAATTTGGTTTCAATCAATCAACAAGCATTTATTAAGTGCCTACAGTGTGCCATGCACTGTTCTAAGTCTGATTAGCAGAATGATCACATAGACAGACAGATGTAACAAATCAAAACACAGTCTTCATCAAGGAGTATAGGAAACTATAGGGACTATATATATATGTGTGTATATATATATATATATATATATATAGAAACTATATATATAGGGACTATATATATAGGAACTATAGTCCCTATAGTATAAGGACTGTGAGGAAAACTAAGTTCTTGTCCTAACCCTGCCATTAAAAGGTTAGCCATCCACAGGTATGTGCACATGCACATACATGCATAGAAACATACACACATACATATACGCCTATTGGAGGAATGAGATTATATGGTACAGTGCATTAGTTCAGCTAAGTCCTAGAGAATCTAATAATGTTCCCAAGATCTCACAAGAACCAATAGTATTGTGCCAGTATCCAAATCTAGGTCCTCTGATTCCAAATCCTATTTTCTTCTCTGCACTGCCTCTTTTCTTGTGGGGAATGAACACAATGGAATCTTATTTTAAAAAATTAAATAAAACAAAAGAATAACTTTATGCAGTCATCAAATAATTACAGTTTTAGAACATTATGGACATTGTCTGTTTTCATACTAGTGACCTAAAGTTGAAAAACGATGCAATAAATCATTTTGCAGTTAGCAGGGAGAGGGATAAAGAACATATTCAGTTGATAAATTTCAAGGTCTCTAGCAATGACATTGTAATAAACATAAATAGCCCTCAATTCAAGTAAAGCTGTTTTAATGAATTTTGAACTTACAGATGTGTTTGAGTAAGATACTGATTCATTTAACAGACAGGAAAGCATTGAACTGAAAAAAAATCTTCAAAGTGAAAAGCAGCAAATTCTAGACAATGGTGATTGTGTGTTTTATTGACTAACTCCATTTAAGATTAAAAATTCCCTTGTTTTCAATTCAATCCCATTCCTTGAGATTCACTAATCACTAAGGAAGTACTTACCATGAGAAAGGCATTGTGCTATGTACCAAGGTTACAAAGAAAAAAAGTGAAAAATATTCCCTGCCTTCAAGGGGCTTGTATTTTGTTAGATTTATACCTGCTTTAAATCAGGCATCAGTTACTTTTCAGAAATGTGGTGCCACTTTGCTCACCTCCATTGTGCCATTGTACTACTATAGACTGAAGCACTGCTAAGAATTAAAGTAAAAAGATCATTTCATAATGTAAATACTCATCACTTGACTCATTTGCTTTTAAGCTTAATTTTTATTTTGTATATCAGGGTTTTTGTTAAAGAATACCCTACTCCTACCCAACAGAAAAGAAATTGGAGAGTTAGACATTTCCATTTCAGAGAAAGTACAGTTTATTGAAAAATAGTTCTGAGTTCAGGATCAGGAAAGACTTGGATACAATTCCAAACTCTGACAACCAGTTTAGAGGCAAGGTTAAGTCATTTAACTTCCCTGAGGTTCAATTTCTTGATCAGTAAAATAGAAATAATAAAAATATCTATAACACAACTTGACTGGACATTCAAGAAGGCCAAAGAAGATAATGTATATAACGTGCTTGTTAAACATTAAAGCACTACACAACTGTCTAGATGTTGGCTATTTTTATTATTTGTAAGTATGGAATCTGTATACTAACCAGGTTTGGGAGAAATACCCATATTCTGTGGAAGGAAAAGGAAGATTGATAGGGGAAGGGTAATTATAGAAGGAAACATAGTAAATGTTGCAAAACACTCTCACAACTGAAATTTCTAGTATTGTACAATACTAAACATGTCATCCCCCTCATCATCAAAAGAAAAATTAAATTTTATCTCCCGAGGAACATTGAGACCTAATCTGTATCTTTTTCTGGGACAAATAGACTTTATTTTGCAGAAATTAATTTTAAGAGAAGAGCAAGGGACACCTATAAAAGGTTTTATCATATCTTGTTATCTATCTTGTGTTGCATCTGAATCTCTAAATTTTAGTCAGAGCTTTAAAAAGTCACCTATTTATTGAGGGCAAAGTCATAATAAGCAATTTTGGAACCTGACGATAGAAACAATAAACACATTCAACTGGGGGCATGATGTCAAATCAACTTTGTAAGTAATTATATAAAAATAATAATTATTATTATATAAAATTTAAAAATATATAAAATAATATAAAAATTAAAAATTTTAAAAATAAAAATAATATAAAAACAATAAGACAAAGTCACTTGAGCAGGAGGGGAAATTAATTAACATAGTGATTTCTATTCTGCTGTGCATGTGTTAAATCATTTTGCATTCTAAATTTGGGGGCTTTGGGGAAAAACCCTGGTTACCCCACCTTAGTTATGACTCTGCTTAAGAGCATAGCTTTTGATTTTTTAAAATCACTTTATTTGTTTTCAACAATCACTTCCATAAATTTTAAATTTTCTCTCCTTCCCTC
Source organism: Potorous gilbertii (assembly GCA_028658325.1). NCBI lineage: Eukaryota > Metazoa > Chordata > Mammalia > Diprotodontia > Potoroidae > Potorous > Potorous gilbertii. Next base: position 406,577,030 of record CM053771.1, on the reverse strand, counting down.
CCACCTCCCTCCCCGAGACGGCATGCAGTCTTATATGGGTTCTACATGTACATTCTTATTAAACACATTTTCACGTTAGTCATGTTGTACAGAAGAATTAAAACGAATGGGAGAAACCATGAGAAAATTTTGGTTTATTTTTAGCATCTCATTGCTCTGTGTCACTATTTTCCTGCAAAAGAAATCTAAGAATTTATTTGTCTTTGTCACTGGGAATGGGCAGCACCATTCACTCCATCATTCAGACTCCAAAACCTTAGTCATCTTTTGCTCATCTATCATTTTTGTCCTTGTTTCCAGTCTCTCCTCTTGCCATCCATCCTACAATCCATTGACAGAGCTGCCAAATTAATCTCCTTAAATTACTGCTATTTCTCTTTTCCAAAAAGCCTTGATGGTTTTCCACTGCCTCCTAAACATAGTCCCAACTCTTCACTGGGCAGGCAGGGCCTTTCACTGTCGGGTTTTCATCTCTCTTCCCAATGTCCCATCTTCCTCCTTCACTCCTCCCTTCCCTCTGCTCCAGATCAATTGGCCTACTTACAACATAATTTTCCCCTGTGTCACTTAACATGTCTTTTCACACGATATCTCATCCATCTTGGAAAGTCATTATCTCCTCTCGCCTATTTACTTCAGGAATCTATGATTTCATCAGTGTCATAGAGCCAAACCGATCACCTCAAATCTCTGTCATGTGGATTGACTTAGCTGGTGGCACTACTCCACATTTCCTCAACCTCCTCAGCTCCCTTTGGCCTCTGATTAGAGGGCTGAAGGGTGGAGCTCCCAAAGCTTTCCTTTATAAAGGGCTTTCTAGGTAAAACTGCATTTTCCATTGGCAGTTCAGCTTGGTTTTGACTGAAAGGAGCACCATACTCTCTGGTGTTCCCTCATTTTCCTCTCCCCTATTTTCTGCTTCCTTTGTTCATGTCTTCCCTCATCAGATTGTAAGCTCCTTGAGGACAGAGGTTGATTTTCTATATTTGTATCCCCAGTGCTTAGTATGGAGCCTGGCAAATTGTGGGTACCTAATAAATTTCTGGGCAGCTAGGTGGCACAGTAGATAGAGTACCAGGCCTGAAGTCAGGAAGACTCATCTTTGTGAGTTCAAATTTGACCTCAGACATTTGATAACTATACTACATAAGTGGGCAAGTCACTTAACCCTGTTTGCCTCAGTTTCTTCATCTGTAAAATGATCTGGAGAAGGAAATGGTAAATTACTCCAGTATCTTTACTATATCAAGTAGAATTAAGACATGATTGAAACAACTAAACAGCAACAAATAAATGTTAATTGAGTTGAATTGAATCAATGTCAGTGTTTGCTACACACACACACACACACACACACACACACACACACACACACTACAGCTCCTCAAAGACTTAGCAAATAGTCCTTAAGAGTTACTGTGGCTAAAACTGCATTGTGCTATGGCCAACATGGTGACAAGACTCAAAAACTGAACTAGGCTGGTCCTCAGACAACACACATATACAGTCCACAACGAGCACCAGACAGAAAGCCTTATCAGTTAGACAATCCCTTCTCTACATTATACTTTGCTAACATAATCTTTGATCCCAAGGTTAATTCCACTTTCCAAGGAGGCATCAGAATAGACCTTTCTGTTGCTTTTTTTGGGGTGTTCAAATCTTTCCTATTTTCCAAGGGTTAGTTCAAGTTCCAATTCCTTCCCTAACTCCTCCAAACTCCTGCCGAATTTACCGTTTTCAAGACTTATTTGAAACATCCTATACCTTTTATCATTAGAGTTTTATGGGACTTCGTTTTATCTCATCAGCTATAATACAAACTTCTATGGACATGTTCTATACTTCTTGGCACCTAAAGTAAACTACAACATACTTTATACTTCTTGGCATCCTCAAAGAATCTAACAATGCTACACTGTTCTAGCAATAGTAAATACTCAATAAATATTTAATGAAGCAATATGGAATAGAATATTTGTGACTTAGAACCAGGAAGACTTGAATTTGAATCTTGTCTCAGTTGCTTATCATCAGTGTGACCCTGGCTAAGTCACTTAACTCTCTGATTTTGTTTCCTCATTTGTAAAATGTGAGGATTGGATTCGATGACCCCTAATGTCACTTTTACCTCTAAATCTAGGAACATATGATTCTGTGAACTAATGAGTTAGAGGAAGGGAATAACTAGATTCATTTCCAGTCTTTTTTTAATAGTATCAATATTTTCTAAATTACTTTCTCCTAATCAATATTTTTAGTTTTCATTCTTAACACTAGGAGTGATTTTCCTATAAGATTATAAAGTATAAAACTTCTGAATTAGATACCTTAGTGGGGAATCCACAGCTTTATATCAATTCTTACATTAGTTTCATCGTAAACTTAGGTTAGTCTATTAGCCTAGTGGAGCGTACACTGTAATGTTCTTATCTCCCCCTTCTGTTGGTTTCCTCTCTGCTTTCAAACACTCCCTGGTTTCCCCAATCTTTGGGGTTGGAGGAGTGAGCAAAGAGGGAATAAAAAGAAACTTTTACTTGGGCCTGTGAATAGACCAGACCCAAAGGGTGGAAGCTTGGTCATTGTTGTTCAGTTATGTCCAATTTTTCATGATCGCCTTTGGGATTTTCTTGGGAAAGATCCTATAGTAGTTCACCATTTCCTTCCCCAGATCATCTTACAGATGAGGAAAAATGAGACAAACAAGGTTAAATGACTTACCCAGAGTCACACAACTAGTAAGTGTCTGAGACCAGATTTAAACACAGGTCTTCCTCGCTCTATTCACTGAGATTCTTAGTTGCTATTAAGAAGCTTTAGAAAGAGTTAAGATTTGACTCAGTATCTGGATAAAGCTTCCTAATAATTAGAACTATCTAATAATGGAATGAGCCACCTTGAAAAATTGTTAGTTTTCCACGTCTTGAGGTTTTTGGGCAGAGACCAGATGAGCACTTTGGGAGGGGGTTACAGCCCACAAGACTCCTGAGTGCAGCCTTAACCAGATTAAAATGTACTTCTTAGTTGATTTTAAAGTGTTAATGTATTAATTTAAAAAAAAAAAGAAATGCAAGCATGCATTATACATATATGTATATATATATATATATATATATATATATGATTACATAGTTTTCATCTCTATTTGAGTTTGACAGCATTGACATAGAAGATATTGGTCCCACAGATCACATTCACCTAGAATCAGTCCTTCTTAACCTGTGGGTTACAGCCCCATATGAGGTTTTGAAAATTTTGGTGACAGCAAAAGGTTTCTGAATGTGTAATGACCAAAAATTAATTCAAAATTAAAGGCCTAATGAATCCAAGGTGTTTCTGGCAGCACTTGCCCATGTTGCACCAATGCAACTTTGCTGCAACCTTGGTTCTGAACACAAGCATGCCCTCAGGCCATGCAATGCCAATGAAGGCTGCCTAAACATGGGAGCAGCAGAGTAAAAGATTTAAGAAGCCCTAGACTATATAATTACCAAGGTCTCTTGCAACTCTGAGATTCTGTAAACTTTTGGTAAATGCTCCCAAATCTGTATATCAAGCCCAAATATTTCCCTGAGCTCCAGACACTGACTTTCAGCTGTGCATGGATATTCCTTGTCTACCATGTTTTTGTTCAGTCGCATCTGACTCTTCATTATCCCATATGAGTTCTTTTGACAAAGAAACTAGAGTGGTGTATCAGTAAACACCTCAACATACCCAGGGGCAGCCTGCTATCACAGGTTCTTAAATCTGCATTTATGAAAAAGAAACGCAACTTTTGAGGAGTCAACAATCACTTTAATTACATTCAACATACAGAAAAAATATAAGCAAAGAGATAAAGACCAACAGACAGGGCTCTTACTTCCTGAATCAGAGCAATATTGCCATATAATTTACAGGCATCCCTTGATCAAGAGAACCTTTACATCTGAGTAGTTGGGGTGGGGAGGGGCTGAACATATGGCCACTAAGAGTCTTGACCAGGTAATCACAAGATCCTTCTCATGAGCAAACCCCCAAAGTAAAATACTAACTTCCCAGTATATATAAGGAAGCCTTGTCTCCTGATTGACTGAGAGTCAGCAGGCACGAAACCCACATGACTTAGCATAACTGTGAACCATTAGGGCTCAAAGGGTTCTGAACCCTCAGGTGCTCACAATCTAGACTGAGCCTGGAAAACAACTCCAAACAAACAAATCCCACCCCATTTGCTGCCACAAGTGCTTTACCCATGAGGAAACTGTGGCAAAGAGTGTTAAGTGACTTGCCTAATGCCACATTGCTTATAAGTGTCTGAGGAAGGATTTGAACTCAGGTTCTCTTAACTCCAGACCCAACACTCCATTTACTGTACTACCTAGCTGATCTAAACAGATAATACCATTATCTTAAACTCAATATACTTAAAAGTAACTCCTCTTGTCAGCCATCTATTTCCTACCACTCAGATTTACAACTTCACAGTCATCTTCAGCTCTTTCCTCTTCTCTGTATTCTGTATCTAATGTCATTGTTTGTTGAGTCATTTTCAGTCCATAAGCATTTATTAAGCACTACTCTGTTCCAGGTGCTGAGGATACAAAGACAAAAATAAAATATTTATTCCCTGTCCTCAAAAGGGTTTGATTTTATTGGGGCAGCTAGGTAATACAGTAGATAGAGTGCTGAGCCTGAAGTCAGGAAGACCCAATTTCAAATCCAGACTCAGACACATACTACCTATGTGACCCTGGGCATTTAACCCTGTTTGCCTGAGTTTCTTCATCTGTAAGATGAGCTGGAGAAGGAAGGGGCAAATCACTCCAGTATTGTTGCCAAGAAAACTCCTAAATGGGGTCATGAAGGGTCAAATACAACTGAAAAAATGACTCAAAAACAGCAAAAGAGATGTTAAGAGGGAGAGCTGAGAGAACAAGTGCATTCCACGCAAGGGCAGCCTGGGCAAAGGCACAGGGGTGGGAGATGTATTGCCATGCTTGAGCCAATCCTTTGTTAATTCATACTGAAGATACTATTATTTTCAACAATTGTTTAAAAAGAACTTTCATGTTCAACATGATTGTACATGTATAGCCTATATCAGATTGCTTGTTGTCCTGAGGAGGGAGAGAAAAGAATTTGGAGCTCAACATCTCATAAAAGTGAATGGTGAAAACTACCTTTACATGTAATTGGGAAAAAAATACTATTGTGTGAGAGGGAAGGGAGAAAAGAGACTGGAAAAAATTTTAAAGTTCTTTTAAAAATTTAACTTCATTTTATTTTCATTCTGAATTCTCTCCTTGTCCCTCCCCCACCTATCAAGAAGTCAAGAAAAATAAAACCTCTGATCCCACCATTTCGGAGAGCAACCTGGAATTATGTCCAAAGAGCTATAAAATCGTGTATACCCTTTGACCCAACAATTAAGGATGTTGCCCAAGGTGATTGGGGGAAAAAGGAAAGGTACTATATGTCCTAAAATATTTACAGAAGCTTTCTTTGTGGTGGCAAAGAACTGGAAATGGAAGGGATGCCCAGCAACTCAGGAATGGCCAAACAAGTTGTAGCATCTAATTGTATTGTAATGCTACTTCACAGTAAGAAATGATGAACCTCTTGATTTTAGAAAAATATGGAAAGACTTGCATGAAATAATGAAAAATGAAGTGAGTAAAAACAAGAGAACTCTATATACAGTAGCAGCAATATTGTTTGAAGAATAACTGTGAATGACTAAGGTATTCTGAGTACTATATGCAAATAAACTACAAAGGACCTTTGAAGGAAGATGCTGTCCACCTCCAGAGAAAGAACTGATAAATACAAGTAGGCATAGTGTGGTTGTATATATTGATTAACTTGTGTCAAATGGTGGCCTTCTCTAGTATAGGATGAGGAGGGAGGGAGGGAAGGTGGTGGTTCAGAACTTAAAATTTAACAACAAAAAGAGAAAGAAAGAAAGAGAGAGAAAGAAGGAAGGAAAGGAAGGAAGAAAGAAAGGAAGGAAGGGAGAAATAAAGAAAGAAGGAAGGAAGGAAGAGAGAAATAAAGAAGGAAGAAAGGAAGGAAGGAAAGAAGAAAAGAAGGAAGGAAGGAAGAAAAGAAGAAAGAAAAAAGAAATAAAAAGAATGAAAGAAATCATTAAAAACATTAGAAATATGTATAGTCATATAAAATAAATGACACTAAGCTATTTTTCTAAGAACTGGGAAGTAGCCTATCTAACAGCTGGCTAAAATCCAGATCTGTTCCTTCTCCGGTATTACTCATCAGAGTTCCATTATTATTAAGGTGGTTATGAATCTTTCCTTTCCTACCTACTCTATTACTTTGAACAGGATTTCATTCTAGCTACTCTGACCAAAAATTAGGATGATTATGGTATTTTTTTCAGAGTAGGCCTATAATTACATTTTCACCCCAAAAATCGTTTACCTCTATTCTTTATAGCTTAATAAGTTTTTTTTTTAATGACTGAGATTAAATTACTAGCCAGAATCAGTGTGGAACAGGAAAGAGAGCAATTGACTGAGTCAGAAAACCAGCAAGATTGAGTCACAGCTTTACTGTTGACTAACTGTGTGACCTTAGATAAGTCACTTGGCCACTTTGGCCTTAATTTCCCCCTTTGAATGTATGTATGTAGATGGGTATGTATATATACATATATATATATATATATATATATATGTATATATATATACATATATATATATATATATATATATGTATATATACATATATGCTGTAGGTGTTGGACATCTATGAACCCTTTCCAAGCGTAACAATTTGTGGCTGCCTCAGAAGCCTTTGTCTCCCAAATGCATTTAAAATCCAGTTCTTTTTCGATTCTTAGATCAGGAAAGAACAAGCTTCCCTCTCTAGTTTTTCTACTGACTTTGAAATCTCTCACCTTTGTCAATTAGCAGAATATTAACTGCATGTAAAAAGGATCTTTCCCCCTTTGGTACCTATTTATTTCTTTTCTGGTTGGTTTGACATCTGAGTTTACATTGTTATTTTGTAGTACTAACAACAGGGGCATTTTAAATTCAGAAAAATCCATACATAGGCTCCACATTTGCATGTCCTAAGTAGTTTTTAGTGAATACAGTTTATACATTCACTCTTCAATGAAAACAACAGCGGCTGTGGCAGCAGGACAGTGGTTAGTAAGGATGGCTGGGCCCGGGCCACCACATAGCAACCACCATGTTTCCAAGGACAAATAGCTCCTTTCGACCCTAAGCAACTAGACAAGAGATCACAACATGCCTCGTACAAGACCTCTAATACCCATTAGTGTTAGGAACTGTTACCTCAATCATGCCTGGAACAGCCCTAATTATTAAGGTAATTAGAAGTTATAAAACTGGCAATATTAAAGGGAGAACTTCTAGGGACTATTAACAATGTTACTTTAAGTGATCTGACTGTGAGCTGTTCAAATCTCTAATTACATTCTACGTCTGTCTTAAAGGGTGATGTAATTAAGTGATGGGAGAGAGAATTAATGTATGGTGACTACTGTGTAACACCGCTAAGTGCTATTTTCACAGATGCTAGCTGTAGAAATGTCATTTAGGTTTCTCCCCTGAACTGTATACAGTATGAAACTTTAAAAGAATATATATCTCACCTCGATATGAGTCCATGTGTTTTATTCATGAGTAGGGCTTCCCCCCGCCCCACTTAATCTTCTTGCTTTACAGTTATGCTGCTTTCAGTGACACTTAGTTGAAATCACCTATATATAATGTAACCATAGTTTATACATCTAGGTTACTTTTTTTAAAAAAATATATGTAAATTCTCTCTCACCATACATACTATTGCATCATCCTCTCTACCATTTCAAACCCTTCATATTCTGGTTCTGTTCAGTTATTTCAGTGATTTATGACTTTTCCTGACCCCATTTGAGTTTTCTTGACAAAGATACTGGAGTGGTTTGCCATTTCCTTCTCCAGCTCATTTTACAGGTGAGGAAACTGAGGCAAGCAGGGTGAAATGACTTGCAGGATCACACAGCTAGTAAGTGTGTGAGGCCAGCTTTGAACTCAGGAAGATGAGTCTTCCTGACTTCACTTCACTCTACGTACTGTGTCTCCTACCTGCCCTGGAGGCTCATTAGAGACCCTGAAATATCTATGTGAGAGGGCTGCTGAGGGGGGTGGCCTCAGAGGAGCACTGTGGGACAGTGAGGTACTCATTACAGTTTTTTCTAGAAGCTTCCCAATTTATCAAGTTTGTCTAAATTTGGTCCCCAGGGCAAAACTCTCATCCTCACTAGTTACAGCTTACCTACTCAAGGGTCCTGAATTTTTTTCCCAATTGTTAATTCCCTACCCCTACCCTGAAGTTATTCTGCATTTACTGTTTACAGGTTTATCCCTTCTGAAAACAGATGTTAGGAATTTCACCTTCTAGATCACAAGCTCTTTGAGGTTAGGACCTGTTTTGCTTTTGTTATATTTTTACTTTTAATCCCTAGACCTTGGCATATGTTGGATAATAAAATTCTTATTAAAGAAGTAGGTATCAGCTCATGGGCAGGAGTAGTAGTCTAGCAACTATGGATTCAAAGATGAAAAATGGTATACAGTTTTCAAGGAATATATGTGTGTGCATGTATATGTATAGACACACATACGTATTAGTACATGTATATATACATATATGTGTGTATATGTGAGTATGTGTGTGTTTGTATATATATATATATATATATATATATATGTGTGTGTGTGTGTGTGTGTGTGTGTGTGTGTGTGTGTGTATAGTCTCCTGGTGTCTTATAGCACCTGCACAAATAAATATAATGAAAGATTGAGTGTGATACAGATTAAGGAGAGACCCTGATATTGTTTGAACATCACTTTGTTGCAGATTGATTAATAAGTTTACATTGCACATGGGTATCATTATGTCCTAGTTATCCTGAACAGAATATCATGTAATCAGTCTCATATTTCAGTGAGTGAGATCCAAAATACCACAAATGAGGAAGTTATTATGAACCAATTTTTAGCACGTTATTGAGGAAGTAGTTTTCCTGAGAAATTAGGCCTCTTGAAATGCCAGAATCTTCAGGATAATACTTTTATTGAGAGCTTTGCTCATTTTTTCTTTATGATTCCAATCTATTATTTGGAAATCATCCACTAATTCATTATATGATTCAATTTATAAATATTGAAAATGACATTTTCTTCTATATGAAATAAATTATTTTCCTGTGTTATTTCTTCATACTAGATTAATTTGAATACTATGGCCTGCCTTTTGTAAATCAATAGTAGTATTTCATTAAAAGAATAGTCTGAATATGACTGAAAATCTTACTCTACTAAGGAAAAAATGGCTCATGTTTTGTTTTTGTTAATTATTTTATATTGAACCCTGTGCATGATGTAGAGAGACCATCTTGAAAGCAATTGTGTAGGTCTAACTAGATACAGTAGGTTTTTTACACTGGTGTGCAAAATCTCGGCAGTAGGCTCATAGGGTCATCGACCTGGAGGAGTAAGGGACTTAGAGGTCATTTTGTTATCACCCCCTCTTGAGTAACTGAGGCCCACAGAGCTTGTTTTACCAACAGCCACACACACACACACACACACGCACGCACACACACACATACACAAAATGCAGGGTATCCCTTTAATGTAGTTTTAAGCTTTAATAGTTTAAATGAGGCATATATATATATATATATATATATATATATATATATATATATATATATATCTTTTAGATAAAATAGTTTTTAATCTACTAAATAGCCTAAGACCTTTTCAGGATTATTAATTCAGCGAAGTGTTCCAGAATGACCTTGCTACCTTCCCCTACCAGGAGCAGCCAGAGACTAGGACGGCTCTCTTATTCCTAATTCAAGCCTTGATTGATTCTGTTTACCCTGAGAAAAATAGTGCTTACCCTTTTCTGTGCTGTGGATCCCTTTGGCACTCTGTGAAGCTTATGGACCCCTTCTTAGAATCATGTTTTCAAATACATGAAGCAAAATACCTAAGATTAGTAAGGAAAGCATTGAAATTGACTTTGAAGTGTAACGATCATTTAAAAAGAAATTCATGGAACCCAGGTAAAGAACTCTTTCCTTAGGCCAAATTATAGCATGACTCATAGTGGCACAGACAAAATCATATGACCAAAAGGGAAGTTTAGCAAGATCAATCCTTGTACTTCCGAGTTTTATCGATGAAATAATGATGATTAATTAAATCCTTGCCCCAAATTCCAAATGGTAGCATGTAGGTGGATCACAGAGTTTTAGAGGTGGGGAAAACCTCAGAGGTCATCTATCCAGTACTTACTTTATAGATGGAGAATCTGGGGCCTAGAGAGATAATGTCCCATGCGCGAGATGTCATAGGTTAATAATGAACCAGAATTCAAACACGTCAGATCCACATTTCTTTTCACTGTACCATGCTGGCTATGATTAACAATGACTAGTAAGTCATTCATACAGTAAGAATTATTAAACACCTACTATGTACTAGGCACTATTTTCCAGAATCCTTGTCTCCTTGCAAAATAGTATTTTTTTTAATGGTATGAGCTTTCAGCTTATACAGGATATTGACTTAATCACCTCCTTTTTTCCTTATTCTTTGGGGACTAATACCATTTATTCTATGTTGATGCTATCACTCTTGACACAAATAATTTTGGGGGAAAGGAGGAATGGGGGAGGAGACAACAACTTCCAACCAGTAGGTAGAATTGAACAGTCACTTCATTCAACAAAATTTAAGGGCATGTTTTTAATTATTAAATTGTTCCATTGATAAGATCATAGATTTAGAGCTATAAGGGAACTTTGAAGCCATCTGATCCAGGCTTATTTGGTGCAATCTCTGTGCCCCCTTTTCATTCTGAAGATTCAATCCAATTCAACAAACTACATATACATATACATATATATGTATATATATACATATATATGCGTGTTTATGTATGTGTGTTTGCATGCATATATGTGTGTACACACATATAGATATACACACATATATCATATTATATATATATATATCATTATATTCTTATATATGTAATGATTTCCCCCAATTACATGTTAAAACAATTCCAATATTTTTTGAAGTTTTGAGTTCTAAATTCTATCCCTCCTCCCCTTCTGCCCCCCTCCCTGAGATGGTAAGGAATCAGATATAGGTTACACATGTGCAATCATATTTCTACATTCATCATTTTGTACAAGAAGATTTGAATGTAACTATTGTGTTGCTGAGAATAGCTAAGTCATCCACAGTTTTTCACTGAACAATATTGTTGGTTCTGTACACTGTGTTCTCCTGGTTCTGTTCATTTCACTTGCATAATTCATGTAAGTCTTTCCAGATTTTTCTGAAATCATTCTGATATATATATATATATGTGTGTGTGTGTGTGTGTGTGTGTGTGTATTATATTATATATATATATACATATATACATATATATGTATGTATTCCCTCCCCCCAATTACATTCAACAAGCAAATCACCTTCCATCTGATTTTTCTTGTAGATACAGGGTAGATATTGGTTTCAAAGAGAAGATAGCAAAAGTTGGTGTTAACTTTAAAAAATTCTAACACACAGGTTTTATCCAGTAACTTTAAGTGCAATGATGTAGTACTAAGCTCCTCCACTCACTGGACATTCAGTATGCTACCCCTTGGATGCCATAAGCTGTTCATACTTACATAACAGTGGAATCATAGGACCACAGATTTAGAGGTATAAGGGGCCTCAGAGATTATTTGATCTTACCCCCTCATGAAGAACTGAATGAGGTCCAAAATGCTTGTCTTAACATATACAAAATAAAATACAAGATATCCCAAAAAGTTTAGTGTCATTTAAAGCTTTAATAGCTTAAATAAAACACCTTTTAGACTTTAGGGATACACTGGGTTTTGTTTTGTTATTTCCCTCTACAGGAACCTATTTTTAAGGAACCCTTTAAAGTTTTTTTTCCTCACAGAGTAGAAAAATGTAAGATTGAAATACAAGACTATTATATCAAAAATAAATATTTGTAAAATAGATTCAATTATGCCTAGCAAACAACCAATTTCCTATATAGCTCTCTCCTTTCTCCTTTCCCTCATAGCACTTCACACTGAGACTTCTTTCATAGGTTTTATGAAGGACTTTTGCTTTTTACCTGATGTCACTTTCCAATATACCTATCTCCCTCAGGCACCCCTCCCCCAAACTCCCAGTAACAAAGAAAAACAGTTAAAGCCCAGAGACTTGATTCAGTGACTACATCTGGCTCAAATGTGACCCTCACTTGACATAGGGAGCCCTGCTCTTGGAGACAGAAAGTCCTGAGCTCACATATTGCTTTAGATTCTGATTGTCTGTGAGACCCTGAGCAAGTCACTTGTGTTCTCAGGCTCTGTTTCCTTATCGGCAAAATAGGGAAAATAACCTCAACTACATCATGGGCGTTTTAGGAATATCAGTGCAGATAGATAGAGATACACATACATACATTTGTGCATGTTTGTATGTATATGTACAAACATATACATATATATTGCTTTCCAACCTTAAAGTGCAATATAAAGATGCATTATGATGATGGGATGGTGATGAAAATGATAATGATGTGATGAAATGTAATACCCCGCCTCTCTACCAATGGTGGAAAAGTTTTAAGATCTTATAAATAGTTAGATGCTCAATAAATATTTGTTGAATGAAAAAAATGAAAAACATGCATATATACCGTTTTTTCTTGATACTGCAAAACAAAACTCTAGACTTCACAATGCAATATACAATTAAGAGTGATTGTATAGTATTGTTTTTGTTGTGTTGTGTTTGTTCTTTGTTCTTTAAAAGTACTATGACATCAGGGAGATGATGACAGGACTCTCAGTTGACTTTGATGCCAGTGAGGGAGGGCTGTGTAAGGTCACCAGCCTCACTTTCCCCTTCAGGGTCATCTGGGTCCAGTGGCCCAATATTCATCAGGATGGCTGGAGATAGGCCAGGATGTAATGTATGACTTTGGCTTAAGGGTCTTTTAGGCTAAGATCTTTTCAGGTTCTCACTTTGAGTGATGTAATGCCCATTTAGTGAATAGGCCTCTTTAAGTAGTTACTCAAGGGATAGCCCCTTTAATAAAAAAAAAATGAATGCATGACCCTTAGGGTTCCTGGCCAAAAGAGAAACAGTTATTATTTACATATAGTATTTTATGTTTAAGGAAAAGGAAACTTGAAAAATGCCATTCTTTTAACTGAACATCAAGTGTCTTCCTATGGAGGAAAAAAAGGTTTGGTTTTACCTTCCAACTGAAAGGTAGTACTGGCTACTGGTTAGAACAATGCATGACTTCAGATAAATTCTGATCCCTTGTTTCCTTTAGATAAGTCATCTGTAAAATCATGGAGTTATTTTTAATCACTATAAAACACAGAAAACTTCAGAGAATTAATTTGAAATATGTGGGAAGGCTTCTGTGAGAAAGGAAATCCTATGAAGTTTAAAGAATTTTGAGCTAAAATTAGCAAGATTATTAATGCTCGAAAATTATGAACTCAGCAGGAGCTATAAAACATTTTCATTTTAAAGCAAGTTCTATCAAAAACATACCCTGAAAACATTTTCACAGTTCAGGAGATGTACAGTGTCTTGAATTAAAAATTAATGCAGGCATTTATGGCCCCAATGAGATTTCTCCCCTCTTTTGTCTTTTTTTCCTGATTAATAAATATTAAGTTAAAAATCAAATCTATTAAAAATGCAAAAAACATGAGGCACAGGAATAAACTGGATTTGCCCACATCATAGTCTGTATGTGCATGGATACATGCAGATTTACAAAGGAACCCAACTAGGACATAATCCTACTACAGCAATGGTCTCCAAACTTTTTTGATTACCCACCCCTTTCAGTAAATGATTTTGACCATACAACCCTGATGTCTGTATATTTACTTCTTTGTAAGTTAAAGACTCCCTATGTAGACATAGGGAGGGATAGGATGAAGAGAGAGGAGGGAGGTCATTTTAATACAGTAGAAAGAGTACTGGATTTGGAGTCAGAACACCTGAGTTCAAATATCATTTGTGCCACTTATTAGCTGCATAACTGCTCGATGCATTTAACCTGTCTGGGCCTCAGTTTCCTCAAACGTAAAAGTAGAACCAGATGGCTTTTTCTTTACTCATTTTGTCAGAGAAAAGGTAGCAAATTTCTCCTAGTTATAGTTAACAAAGACACATCCAAGAAGCATAGCTTAGGGACGAGAGAGCTGGCCTTATAGTCAGGAAGAGCTGGGTTCTAGTCCTACCTCTGACCATACTTGCTATGTGCACCTGAGTAAGTCACCTAACCTCTAAATGTCTGAGGTATTTCTGTAAATTGCAAAGAAAATACTAATTTGCCTTGACAGATGATATTCCTGATCAAAAGATTTTCTTCACTGATTAAATCAAAAGTCGTCCCAAACAAAACAAAATATTAAATGGAGTCTACTTTCCCTGAAAAGCTTTTCTTACTACTGCTTTTCCTAGCTTCCTAGCAGCTAGTGGAACACTGTATAGAGCTCATGGCCTGGAGTCAGGAAGTCTCATCTTCCTGAGTTCAAATCCAGTCTTAGACAATTCCTCGGTGTGTGACCCTGAGCAAGTTATTTAAACCTATTTGCCTCAGTTTCCTCATCTGTACAATAAGCTAGAGAATGAAATGGCAGACCTCTCCTTTGTCAGTATCTTTGCCAAGAAAACCCCAAATGGGGTCATGAAGAGTCCAACACAACTGAAAAACAACTGACCAGCAGCAGCAATAAAAGCTTTACCTGAGAACACTTAAGTTGGCAGTGTGTTTGGGGAAGCCATTGGAGAATTAGAGTTTGTCTACAGATAATAAATGAACTACCAAATCTTTATGAGAATAGGCTATTTGTAAAGTGCTTTGCAAACCTTAAAGCACTCTATAAATGCTAGATATTGTTTTTATTACTATTCTGGATGGAATCCAAGCAAAAGGAGAATTATCTATTACTGGTAAGATGCTCCAAATACTGCTATTTGAAGATGACAGCGAACCACTGGATCTCTCTCCAGAGTACTTAAAAGACTTTTCAGTGAAATCCATGAAACAGAGACAGAGAATTTATATGGGAAAAGCAAAATGGATGAAAAACTGTACCCCTAGTAGAACGTGCAACCAAATGATCATCCCACTGAGTTAATCCATCTGTATGTATACCATGGCAAACCCTACAGAAAGACAATGAACTGAGCTGATTAAGATTGTTGTTAGAAGAGATCAGACTGGGTTGTGTGGGGGAGTCTGCATTGTGTTTGCAGTGATCCCAGACAGCTCACTGCTCACTTACATCAGTTATATATGCTCAGTGGAAAGGCAGATGGGCCATGTAGAGAGAATGAGAGAGGCAGAGCACCTACATGCTACATATAAACCCTCTGCTTCTGATTTTCCAGACCTCAACACCTTGCCTCATACCAGCTTATCCTGAAAATTCCCTCCATTCTTAGAGCCTCTTTACCATGAAACATCCCTCTACCATATTATCTCCTCTCTTACACTGGTGAAATCCTCCCAGAGACTCTATTTTGGGGAGAGACCCAGGCTAATCAATCTTTATTCCCCTCCTGGTTTTGCTTTTGCTTTTCTGAATTTTCGCAACATGTCTTCCATAGTTACCTTTTCTTCTTGGCCTTTTTCAGATTCCATTTTTCTATTGTTTTTCCCTGTTACGATATAAACTCCTTAGGGCGAACACTGTCTCTTTGCTTGTATCTGTATCACCAACACTTAGCACAGTGCCTGATACATATTAGTCTATTATTATTATTGCAAATAATATTAATAATCTGTCACCTTTCTCCACCACAAGATGCTTTTTACAGGACTTTAAGGCTAGGAGGAGCCATCATGGAAAATTTGTGGAAAGACATGAACAAGTTCCACAAAAAGAATAAGGAGTGGTTGTAATCTATACCAATGAAGAGAGAGGATTACCCATTGATGAGATCATAGAGGATACTTCTAAATGAGCCAAATAAATGTGATATAACATTTTCAGAAATAACTCTTTAAAAGTATCCCCTACAATGTCAGGATTCCGGCAATCTGAGTTTGATTCTTTGAGGGCAAGATCTCTCACTTTTGGCTTTGTATCTCCAGGACTTAGCAATGTGCCTGACACATAGTAGGTACTTCATAAATCCATGTTGTTTGGTTGATTGGTTCCCTTAACTTTTGAGTTGTCTCCTCCAAAGTAAAATCACATTTATAACCTGAGTAGCTAGGGTTTATCTGAGTCTCAGTTCTGTTGCAGAGAATAAGAGAAGTGTTTCCAAGAGTCATGGTACTAACTTCACACTTGAAGGGCTATTAGGTGGAAAAGGGATTTGATTTGTTCAGCTTGAACCCATAGGGGGAAATTACCAAAAGACAGATTTAGGTTCCAAACTTGCCAACAATTAGGGCTACCCATAAAGTGTTATGGGCAGCCTCAGGAACCCTCATCATTTAACATCTTCAAGTGGCAGCTGAATAACATGTTGTAAATGTTGCCGAGGGGATTCCTAGGTCTGGTAAGGAGGCAGAGTTGGCTACTTTATCACCCCTGGAAAGATATCTCAAAAACACTTGTCCTACTGATAATGAGCAACAGCTATCATTCCTATCTACACAGGATAACACATTATGTATATATATATATATAAAACACATACATTATATATAATATAATATATTATATACATTATATATATACAAAGTGTATATATATACAATGTATGTATGTACATACATATATAATGTATACAAATATACACATATATAATAATAACACATTAAATATGTGGAATGCTTTGAAATCTTAAAAGTTCCTTATTTAGATTGTACAGGGTCAATTAGTCATAATTCAGGAAGCAACCTCACCAGAAATTCAGAATAGTGTGGCACAGGAACTCAGAAGCTAAGATGATACCACTACACTGCCAGTTAAAATTATATTTTATGGTTGTGCCACTTCTTTGGGAAAGAGGTAGCAATAGCTAGAGGGCAAAAGGAATCTCCAGCTGTCAATGGCTTGGACAGACAGGGGAGAAAGAAAGAGTTCATAGAGTTGAATATTACTAAATTGTAAATACATGTTTAAATATAAGGCAAAGTTATTATTCAGATTTTAAAATCCTAGAAATCTAGTCTCAGGCCTATACATGGATGGATATTTTGAAAAAATAGGAAAGTTGGTAAAATACTTTCATAAAAGCTCCTAAAGTAATGAGTATGTCATAGTAGTGAAAAGAAATTGAACATATTTCATACAATATAGGTATGTGGGTGATCTCCCTTCCAGACCACAAATTCATTTTTTAAAAGCAAACAAACAAAGAAAATAAAAGCTACCAGTGACTAGAGCTGTAGCTAATCTTTAGAATTCAGTTTATGCCTTGGCAGTTTATTCTGTTTTTGGTGAGAGCAGGTTTTTGAAAGTTTATTGGCCGCAATTCAAGCGAAAGCAAAACATAAGGTTGAATAATGTACAGTGCTATGTGGCTCAGACTCATGCCATAGATGAACTCTCAGCTCATTTGTTTTAAAAGGCAAAGCATCTGATTATAAATTTTTTTAATAAGCTTTTTGGAACAGAATGGGGCAGAGCTTCAAAATAAAGTAAACACATTACTAATGGATATTGATACTGTATGGATATTGATACTTCATAACCAGTTTATACAGAAAATGCCTTTTAAGTTATTTGTAAACTGTTTGTAAAATGTATTTGGATCAGTTGTTGATCAGTTTATTACTGTTTAATAAGGCATTTATGAAGCGACGTAAATACAACAGTTTTATTATTGAGCCTTTTACAGAGAAATGAGCACTTAGGGCTAGAAAACTGTCTCAGCTTTATTTTAACCAATAATTATAATGTATTTACAGTGTGTTTTGTTATGTCATTGATGCATGGTAAATTGTATGTATGGGATTTTGCAATTGTCTACTTTATCCATAAGGGTGGTTATTTTATAAATGTGTTATATTTAATTAGCATATGTGTAGCCAAAAAGAAAATGGGGATGGGGGATAGAGTTTGAGAAGACAAACAGGAGCCCGCTCACTTGGCCATTTGTTGCCTTATCTAGTTCCATAATCCAGTTTCTGTCCTTAGAAGTAGAACTGCATAGAGGTCAATATAAGCTAAGGCATTCCTGAATTAAAGGAGCCCTGTGCTCGAGTAATAAAATGGTTTTAGCACTGAATATGTTGGCAATAGCCTCAAGATAACCAGTGGTTTGTACAGATACCAGCCAGTGGGAGGACCTCAATTACCTACAACTGGGATTTAAATGACTTTGGTCATACCTTCAGTAAGAACATTAATGCATTACATGTGTATTTGTCTACATACATGCCTTCAAGGCACTTACTTGTCATGCTTATGAAGCCCAAGAAACTTCATAAAATGGGCATATTAAATAAGCAAGGCTGCCATTATGTAAACATTCATGGCAAGCTAGAATACATGTCATTCTTTGTGCTTGTATGGCATATTCACTGCATATGGTAGGAAACTGAGGCAGACAGTGGCCAAGTGTATTACCCTGCCCAGGGTCATACAACTAGTAAGTGCTAAAACTAGATTTGAATCCTGGTATTACTGACTCCAAGTCTATCACTCTATTTACTGCACCACCTAAGGCTAAGTATAAAGTTGCAGGGTTAAAGTCATATAAAAATAGGTCTGGGGAAAGGAAGGTTGTCTCAGCCCCCACCACTGAATCTGAATTTTTTTTTTACAAAATGCTCATTCATGCTTCTATGCTACTTTACAATTTACAATGCAACTTTCTTCACAACATGTGATATAGTATATTATTGTTCCCATTTTACAGGGAAGAAACAGGCTCACAGAGCTTAAGTGACTTTCTTGGGAAGATGCAACTTTTGAGTAATAAATAGAGCCTGAATTCCAATCTAAATTTCCTGACTCTAAGCTCAGTCCCTTTGAAACTCTACCACACTTCACTTGTATATAAAAGTAAAACAAAAAAAAAAAGGCAAGAGGAAGTCCTGGGAAGGAACATTGCTGTTTGGTCAACTAAGTCTTTTCTCTGTTTCTCAGCCTTTTCAGTCATTCTGATTGGTCTGCTGCTTCTGGCTTCCCTACCAACCTCCAATCACAGAAGTTCCTATTAACTGCCAAGCTTGAGTTTTTAACAGTCTTTGTAACTTGACCTTTCTCTGCATCTTCATCCACTCTTCCCTCTTTTCCTCTTCTAAGTAAATGGTAGTCTCCCTCTTTTTTGAAATGAATCCTACCTGTGTTCTTTATCCTATCCTCTCTCACTTTGAGTGATCAGTCATTCTTTTCTCTTTTGTTATCAATATCTCCTTTTTACTAGTTCCTTTCTGTTTTCTTACAAGCAAAGTTTGGTCTCCCCATGTGGGAAAAAAATCTCCTATCCACTTGACCTTTCACACTATTTTTCTTGTTTTCATGGACAAATGTCTTTAACATTAGTCCATATTTAAAGGTTTTGTTGTTGTTTATTTAACCTAGTTTTTATTCCTTTCTTCAGTCATTTTTGGTTGTATCTGACTCTTCATGACCCCATTTGGGGGTTTTTGACAAAGATACTGGAGTAGTTTGCCATTTCCTTCCTGCCATGACCATCTTGTCATATCCCCTCATCTTATAGAATGACTTGTCCAAGGTCACAAGTATAGCAAGAGGAGGGCTATGAACCAAGATGTTCTGACTCCAAAATCAATGCTTTTTCCACTGTATTATGAGTCTTCCTTTCATGTTACTCTGTCTTTCCTTGACTTCTGGGATGTCATCTACCATCTCCTGGTTCTTTCCTTCTTTGTTTTATTCTTTAATGCCTTTCTCTTTAACCTCTGACATGAGATACTCTCTAAAACTCTGGCCATGGCCTTCTAAACTCTTCTCTTTCTATACTCCCCTGGAGATCACATGCACTCCTGCAACTTCAACTGTCTCATATATATAAGAAGACTCCTAAAATCTACTTTTCTAGGCCTCAACTATATTTTCTCAAGTCCCAATCTGGCATTTCAGTTCCTTGATACATATTCTACCTGAATATCATACCATTAAATAAAAATGAAATACAACATTTATAAAATTAAAAACACATGTAACTCAAAATGTATAAAATAAAAATAAAATTCAACATATATAAAATTGTTTGTCATTTTCCCCACTTCTAGGAGATCATACAGCTGATACTATTACAATCTAGAGATCTGTGAAAAATTCTGAAACCCATTCATTACTAACAAAATCTCCCAACACATTTACTGAGCATCTACTATGTAAAACTATACCAGACTTGGTGGAAGATACAGATGATAAAAGGTCTCCACCCATTAGGAACTTACAATTTCCTAGGAAAGAGGGTATGCACACCCTCAAAACATATGGTGCAAGTTACAAAATCCTTGACTTATGCTGATGTAGCTATAATAGTGTAGTAATAGTAATATTCTTAATTAACACTTTACAAAGCACTTTCGCACAAATGATTTTACTTGAGACACAACAGTCCTGTGAGGTTTACAACATGAGTATGATCATGCTCATCTTAGGAAAAGGAAGCTCGTAGAAGATGAGGTAGAACTGAGCTAGGATTAGAACCCAGGTCTTCTGACTCTCATTTCAGTGCTTCTTCCTCATGGACTCTCTGACATCTATCCATGGTCTGGACCCAAGCTTAAGAATTCTTGCTTTCCATTATTCTGTATTCTTCACTCCCTTGTACCATTGCCCCATTTCCATTCATCCCTCACCAAACCCCAACGCTGAATTATTCACCCCCAACCCCCACCATCCCATTCCCCTTCTGCATTCTTGCTCACATGCTACTAGACTTCCCTGGAAAAAGTTACACACAATTGTGCCAACTGGAACCACTGCAAATTTACACTAATTAGTCTCAAATGGAGCCTCTCTGTTGCTTGATAATACTTTTACCCTTCCCCATTTGGCCTCCTATTTACTCAATTACCCATTTGGTGTAGGAAAGTGGTGTCAAATTGAAATAGAAGCAAATCCCTACAAGTACATATTGATTTAGAAAACCACAAATTAGCATTAACTTTGTTGTGTTATATTTTCATCTTGTGAAATATTTCCCAGTTACATTTTTATCTGATTTGAACCACACTTGGGAGTTCCACCAGGCAGGGAGCTTGACATCTCTGGTGTAGGAGACTCTAGCAGCACTATGAGGACATTGCAGTGTCTTATGTCCCAGCATTTCTGGAAAAGTAGTAATTACTTGGTATCTCATATCGCTTCCTGGAGATTTCTTCTTGTGTTGAATCAGTGGAGAAGAGGAGGAGAAAGAGGCCACGCCTTATGTCACTGGACATTCCTGCAGCCTGTGTCACTGACTGGCCAAGATGCTAATCAGGGCCAGGCTAGCCAGCAAAGGGAAAATATCCATTCAAAACTATCACTGGGCCACCTGACGCTGATGGTGATTGATTGCAGTGGCTTTGCCTGGTTGTCACTTATCCAGCTGGTGGCATTGTGAAAAAGGGGGGGGCGGAGAATCATCCTCTCTCTCTACAAGGAATTCCAACTTGGGTGTATATTTTGATGTGGCCCATTTTATTTCTGGAGTCCCAGGAGTACAAAGTTCTTTGATACAGGTATGTGCTTTCTAGTAGAGAGACAACCAGATTTGGAATCAGGTGATGCAGTGTTAGTGTGTACTCTAAAAGTACTCTGGACTGGGTACTGGGTTTGAACTTTATTTAGCCTTGCCACTCACTAACTGTGTGACATTGGGCAGGTCAGTTCTCTCCGGGTATCAGTTTCCTGATATGCAAAATGAAGGACTAGATGATATCAAAAATCTCTTCTACCTCCAATATTCCAGGATTCTGTAAACTGTAGATTACTGAGGGTAATTCACTTTTTTCTTGGTCTCAGTATATTTATTGCTGAGATTCTGGTGGACAAGGCCAAGATGATATCAAGATCAGGAATCTGAGTCTAAGAATGGATACATTAAGGACATAGTTGGCTGCCTCTAACAGCTAGCTTACACATAAAAATTTACAATAGGTCAACTTAATAGGTTATCATTTCCCCTTTGTGGAAAGCATGATGATAGATCACAATCCAACTGGTGGCTCTTTGTTGCTACTCAAAGTTCAAAGATACAGGTGAAATGTCAGAGAGGCTGCATTCATCATGGATGAACTACCATGTCTGATTGCCATATATACTTCTAAACTGTACCTGTAATCTCTTCATACAACATACCTAGAAATAGTTCATTCAGCTGGGTCATGACACAGACAAGTCTTTGGGAGAGGAGAAGATTCAGTTTTTCTTTCCCATCCTGATAAACGTGTTTTGACTTAAATTAATTTAGCATCCAGTAGCTTTATTGCGTATTACATTTATCATCTGAAGCACAGTCCCTTTAAAGCCTTCGACCTTCTGAAATTTAATTTATGTGGATTTGGTCTCAGAAGATTCCTTGGCGGAGCTCTGGTGGAATCTAATCCAGATATAGGGGTATATTGTCTTCTCTTTGTGAGGGGATTTAAATACATAACTCCTGTTTGCATGAATGGCTGTGGCACTCTCCCATGTGAGAATAGACCTCCCTTAGTATTCAAAGGTTGCTCCTCACCGTCATTCTTCTTCCCTTCTGCTGAATTAAGTCTCTATACTTTGGTAGAATTACTCTGACTTTTTGGAGGAAGCTATTATTACAGTGAAACACTAGTACTAAGAAGGTGAACTACTGTGTGTCAAAATGTTCAGGTTTAAATTTTGCTGCCCCTTCACCTTCCTGTGCCTCAATTTCCCCATCTGTAAAATAAAGGGGATAGTTTAGCAGATCTCTGTATTTCCTTTCAATTCTCAGCATTCTATGATTCTCTGTGACTGTCTGGAAATCCTATGGGATTTCAAAAAACATTTCAGTGGGGGAAAAAAGCAAGATGAATTTAAAGGATCATTAAGAGGAAAGGTGAGTGTCACTTGATATTTGTGCAGGATATGCATCCTTAAGAAGCTCAGAGTGTTTTCAAGACGATTCTAATCCATATCCTCCAAATCTCTGGGAATGTAAGCCAGCCTACTTTCATGCTGACAAGTTAAAACTCACCTGGAAGCCATTCATAGAAATTCAGTGTCATAATAATCCATAATTCAAATAGTTCTTCCACCCCTCCCTCAAAGCTATGCAACAAACGTTTATTAAATGTCTACTACGTGTAAGACGTTGTGCTAAATGCTATCAGTGCCTAGACAAAGTGGCAGCTAGATGGCACAGTAGATAGAGTGTTGGACCGGGAGTCAGGAAGATTCATCTTCCTGAGTTTAAATCTGGCCTCAGGCACTTACAAGCTATGTGACCCTGGGTAAGTCACTTGACTATGCTTGTGAGCTGGAGAAGGAAAGGGCAGTATCTTTCCCAAGAAAATCCCAAATGGGGTCACAGAGAGCCAGACACAACTGAACAACTACATAGACAAGAAAAATAGCCCTCACCTCATGGAGGACATCCTCCTCCCCCTCCTCCTCCTCCTCCTCATCACTTACAGTAGTATATCTATTGCACTCCAAGGTTTACAAATTGCTTCTCTCATGACAATCCTGAACACGTAATGTAAATCTTATTATCTCCATTTTAATCAAGAGAAAACTGAAACTAACAGAGGTGAAAATGACTTATTTGTGTTCACTCATAACTGATAGTTGTTACATCCCAGACTCAAGTCCATACCTTCCTATCTCAGTCTAGGTCTCTTTTCACTGTGTATGTGGCAATACTGCTTTAAACCATCTCAGATAGGTGATTCCTTCTCTTATTTGTTGAGAAAATTCCATAAAATCTATCATATTCTGGTTTTGAGTCCTTACTTGTAAAGAGTTTCTTGTTTAATGACTCCTCAGGCACTGGGTTAAGCAATATTACAAATACTTTACAAATATTATCCATCTGAGCCTCATAACAGCCCTGGGAGATAGATGTTATTATCTGCTCTCATTTGACAGGTGAGGAAACTGAGGCGAACAGAGGTTAGGTGACTTGTCCAACATTAAAACATATGAGGCCAGATTTGAACGCAGGTCTTCCTAAATCTAAACCTAACACTCCAGCCACTGTACCATCTAGCTGTCTTTGTAGGATTTCTCCTAAGCCTTTTTCTTATGCCTGTGATGACAGCTGTTCAAAATCCCATATAATTAACAGTAAGCAAGTTTATTCTACTTGATAATGAAGAACTTCAACGATCTTAGAACCTTCAGATTTCATTCCTCAGGGAGAACAGTGTGACAGACTGAAGGGAAGAAAAGCTTTTTACTGGGAGAGAAACTGACATAGGACCTTTATAATATCTGAGAAAGCTACTGAATTGATAGACATGAGGATTAAAATTTTGAAGGCACTCAGGAAGTTGCTTAGAACTCCTGCCTTTCCTGTAGTCTTGGTGAAAGGGGTAGGTAGTATATTTCATAAGGATTTTTTTTATTTGTGGGTGAGAGTGGTGAGAATTGACTTATCTTTTCTTTTCAGTTTTCTAATGATTTACAAAAAGAACCAAGTAAGCAAAATGTTAGTTAGGAATTAGTGCCTTCACTTAAGGAGTTTTTAGTCTAGTAGAAGAATATGATGCCAACACATGAGCATCATAGCTAGCATTTATATAATATTATAAGGTTTGCAAGACACTTTTCAAAATTACCTCTTTTTATCTTCACAACAATCCTAGGAGGTAGAGGCTATTATTTTCTTCATCTTACAGAGGTAGAAACTGAGGCTGAAAGAGGTTAAATAACTTGCTCAGGGTCACATAGTTCTTGGATGTGAATTTAAGGCTGAATTTGAACCCAGCTCTAACTGATCCCAGATCCCGTGCTCTATCTACTACTCTTCTTGGATAGGCTGCCTATTTTTGTTGTGTTCATCCTTCGTTGCCAAAGAAGACCATGCCATCAGAGAAATGATGACATGAGAGGCACTTGACTTTGTTTTGGTGAGCTATGCAAGGTCACTAGCCTTACTTCTCCCAGATTGCCCCATAATATATGTGATGAAATAATAAGAGTTTTAGAAAGTCACAGAACAAAATTCTGTGTAGGGTGTAAGGTTTTTACCAACTAGGAGAAACAAGGTAGGCTCTGAAAGAGGAGGTGGAATTGAGTCAGACTCTAAAAGATATTCAGTTGATGAAGATGGGGAGAAATGGTATCCCAGGCAGAGGGAAGAGCAAATTCAAATTGGCAAGGATATACAATTGCTCTTGAATCTACCCTCCTAATTTTAGAGATGAGGAAACTAAGGCACAGGAAAGTTAAGGAATATGCACAGAATCTCACAGCAAATCAGGTAAGGAGAGATTTTAACCCAGGTCTTCCCGACTCCAAGCAGTGTCCTCTCCACCATATGGTGACCTCCCCACCATGCTGTCTCCACAAACTTGCAGATGACATGAAATTGAAAGATGTAGCTAATATCTCAGATGACAGGTGAGATCCAAAAAAGACCTCAACAGGTAGAATAACAGATTAAATTTATTAAGAGAGAATTCAATAATGATTATTATAAAGTTCTATATTTGACGTTAAAAAAATCAATTGACTTAGTACAAGACTGAGGATAGGGATGAGAAAAGGATCCATGTGCTTTATTTCTCTGTCCTTATCAAAACCTATCTGGAATAATATGTTTCGTTCTTGGCTCCACATTTTAGGAAGGACATTGAAAAACTAGAGAACATTCCCAGAAAGGCAAGCAGAATGGTGATGGACCTTGAGTTCATGCCATTTGAAGACTGATTGATGGAAAGGAGGTTTTTTCATCTAAAGATTCAGGGAGAAGACATGATAACCATCTTCAAGTTTTTGAAGAACTTGTGACATGAAAGAAGAATTAATCTGGTTTGCATTCCCCCTGCCATGTCCCAAGGCAGCTCCTCTACTTTCACTATTATTTTCATGGGGAATGCTCTTCCTAAATGGTGGATCCAATATTCAAAAGCACTGATTTTGTGGGTGCTTAGCTTTTCTTATAGTCTAGTTCTCACATCCATACATTACTATTGAAAAAACTAAGGCTTTTATTATAAAGACCTTTGTCAGCAAGATGATGTCTCTGCTTTTTAGTAAGTATAGTGTCCAGATTTGCCATAGTTTTTCTACCAAGAAGCAAGTGTCTTTTAATTTCTTGACTGCAGTTGTTTACAGTGACCTTTGAGCCCAAGAATATAAAATTTGACCCTGATTCACTTCTTCTCCCACTGTTTTCCGGGAAGTAATGGGATGAGTTGCCAAGATCTTAGTGAATTTTTTATGTTGAACTTCAAGTCAGCTTTTATATTCTCCTCCTTTACCCTCATCAATAGAGGTTTCTTAATTCTTTACTTTCTGCCAATACTTTCTGTATTTCTGAAATTGTTTACATTTTTCCTGTTAACCTTCATTCTGGCTTTTGATTCATCCAGACTGGCATTTCACATGATGTACTCTTCATATAAATTAAATAAGGTGACTATACAGATTTGTCATACTCTTTTTCTGATCTTAAACCACTACACAGCTTCTGAGGTCCCTTCCAACTCTGATAGTCTGTAATTCTATCAACTGAAAATGAGTCAGCAGTATATAACAACCAAGACAAACAAGCTACCTTGAGATGAATGAGGAAAGTAATTGCCCTGGACTCTTCCATGGCTATATTATATCTGGAGTATTGGTTACAGTTCTGGGTACCATACTTTAAGAAGAACATTTGTACCTAAAGCACATCTAGGAGAAGGTTATCAGGATGGTGAGAGGGCTAGAGACAATGCCATGCAAGGACTGGTTGATGGAAGTAGGATTGTTTAGCTGGTAGAAGAGAAGATTCAAGGGAAGAACTGGTAGCTGCCTTTGAGCATATTAAAGGCTGCTCTATGAAAGAGAAATCAATCAGAATTGTTTTGCTTGCTCCTAGAGGACAATTATTCTATATCCTTATAAATCTATCTGTGTCCTATGGAAATCCTTTGTCTTTCTAGCCCCAGTGCCCAGTACATTGACTGGCACATAATTGCAAAGAGGGAGAAAGGTGATATCATGTAATAAAAAACTGGAAAAGGAAAGGCCTTAATGGATAGGTATAACCAAAAGAGAAGAGACTGCCTCAGGAGGTCATGTGTCCCACCACTGCCCCACCCCACTTACTAAAGGTCTTTTAATATAAGTTGAGTTGAAAGGGATTTCAAAGACCATTTCATCTAACCTCCTCATTATGTAGATGGGGAAACTGAAGCCCAAGGTGGTTATGTGATTTGCTCAATGTCACACAGGTAGTCATTGTCAAAGGTAAGTCAAAGGTGACCTATCAAAGCCAGCTCCCCTGATTCCAGAAAGGAATCTTTCTACTCTGTGATGTTATCTATCATAAAAAGGTGATTATTCTTCATATAAAGGTTGGACTAGGCCGATGGGGGGGGAACGTTTGACCCCAAGGCCACATGTGACCCTCTAGGTCCTCAAGTGTGGCCCTTTGATTGAATCCAAGTGTCACAGAACAAATCCCCCTTAATAAAAGAATTTGTTCTGTAAAGCTTGGACTCACTGAAAAAGCCTCACCCAAGGACCTAGAAGGTTACTTGTGATCTCAAAGCTGCAGGTTCCCCATCCCTAGACTAGGCTGTCTGACTCTGAGTTCTTTAGATATGAAAAGTGCAATTTGGTTGAATTATGGAAAGTATAGAAGACAGTAAGAAGCTAAGTCTAGAAAAGTAGGATAAAGGGACTTCATACCAAGGCAAAGAAGTTTGAACTTTTTTTAAGATTTAAATTTATTTATTTATTTTTAGTTTGCAACATTCATTTCCACAAGGTTTTGAGTTCCAAATTTTTTCCCCATCTTTCCCCTCCCCTCCACCCCTGATTACCCCTTCCCCCAGTCAGCCCTCCCTTATATCATTCCCCTATACTTTCTTGAAGGGCAAGATAGATTTCTATATCCCATTGCCTGGATATCTTATTTCCCAGTTCCATGTAAAAACAATTTTTTAACATTTGTTTATAAAACTTTGAGTTCCAAATTCTCTCCCTTCTTCCTTCCCCATGCACCCCCACTGAGAAGGCAAGCAATTCAATATAGGTTATTCATAGGTAGTTATGCAAAACACCTCTATAATGGTAATGTTGTGAAAGACTATCTATATTTCCCTCCATCCTATCCTGTCCACCAATTATTCTATTTTCCCCTTTGACCCTGTCCATTTTCTAAAGTGTTTCCTTCTGACTAACCCCTCTTTCAATCTGCCCTCCATTCTATCATCCCCTTCTCTCAATCCCCTTCCCCCCTACTTTCCTGTAGGGTAAGATACCCCATTGAGTCTGTCTATCATTCCCTCTTGAAGCCAAATCCAGTGAGAGTAAGGTTCACTCATTCCTTCTTATCTCCCCTCTTTCCCCCTCCATTATAAAACCATTTTCTTGCCTCCTTTATGTGAGATAACATCCCATTTTATCTCTCCCTTTCTCCTTCTCTCAATATATTCCTCTCTCACCCCTTAGTTTTATTTTTTAGATATCATCCCATCATATTGAACTCACCCTGTGCCATATTTCTATCTATCTATATACCTGTCTGTCTATCTATCTATCTCCTCCAGCCATCCTAATACTGAGAAAGATCTCATGAGTTACAAATATCGTCTTTCCATGTAGGAATGTAAATGATTCAACTTTAAAATGTCTCTTATGATTTCACTTTCCTGTTTACCTTTTCATGCTTCCCTTGATTCTCATATTTGAAAGTGAAATTTTCTATTCAGTTCTGGTCTTTTCTTCAAGAACACTTGAGTTCTCTGTTTCACTGAATGTCCACTTTTCCCCCTGACAGATTATATTCAGTTTTTCTGGGTAGGTGATTCTTTGTTTTAATCCTAGCTCCTCTGACCTCTGGAATGTCATATTCCAAGTCCTTCAGTCCCTTAATGTAGAAGCTTCCAGATCTTGTATTGTTCCAATTGTATTTCCACAATACTTGAATTGTTTCTTTCTGGCTGTTTATAATATTTTCTTCTTGACTTAGGAACTCTGGAATTTGGCTACAATATTCCTAGGAGTTTTGCTTTTAGTGTCTCTTTCCAGAGGAAATCAGCGAATTCTTTCAATTTGCATTTTATCCTCTAGTTCTAGAATATAAAGGAGGGCAGTTTTCATTTCATTAATAATTTCTTTTTTAAAATTTTAAATGTTTATTTATTAATTTTTAATTTTCAACATTCATTTCCACAAAATTTTGTTTCATATTTTTTCCCCATCTCTCCCCTCCCCCACCTCATAATGCCTTGCATTTTGATTACCCTTTCCTTCAATATGCCCTTCCTTCTATCACAAGCCTCCCTTCCCTTATCCTCATTTTCTCTCTTTTCTTGTAGGGCAAGATAGATTTCTATATCCCATTTCCTGTATTTATTATTTCCTAATTGTATGTAAAAACATTTCTCAACATTTGTTCCTAATACTTTGAACTTCAGTTTCTCTCCTCTCCTCTCTCCACATCCATCTCCACTGAGAAGGCATTTCAATATAGGCTATATATGTGTAGTTTTGCAAAAGCCTTCCACAGTAGACATGTTGTGAAAGACTAACTATATTGCCCTCCATCCTATCCTGACTCCCATTTATTCTATCTCTTTTGACCTTGTCCCTCCCCATAAGTGTTTACTTCTAATTACTGCCTTCTCCCATTTGCCCTCCCTTCTATCATCCCCCTCACCCTACTTGTCCCTTTCTCCCCATAGATTTTCATACCAAATTGAATGAGCATGTTATTCCTTCCTTAAGCCAAATGTAAAGACAGAAAGCTTCCCTTTTTCCCTCATACCTCCTCCCCTTTCTCCTCCATTCAATTAGCTTATTTTATGGGAGATAACTTGCCTCTTTCCATTTCTGCCTTTCTCCTCCAAATATATTCCTCTCTCTTCCCTTAATTTTATTTTTTTTTAGATATCATCCCTTCTTAATCAACTCACCCTGTTCTCTCTCTCTCTCTCTGCGTGTGTGTGTGTGTGTGTGTGTGTGTGTGTATTTATAATTCCTCCAGCTACCCAAATACTGAATGCTGCTGTTGCCACAGCTTGGGGCCAGGTCTAGGGGAGGACCCTGCTCCCTTCTCACCCAGGTGAAAGAGCTTTCTCGCTGACCTTTGAAGCTGTCTTTGGCATTTGTGGGTTGAGGGATCTGGGAACCACAGCTGTTGCTGCTGGCACCCTGAAACCTGCTCTGGTCCTGTCCAACAGCCAAGGCTGAGTTGCACTCTACTCCAAGCCTGGTGTGATAGACCTTTCCTGTTGCCTTTCAGGCTGTGTTGGGCTGGAAATCTCTTTCACTCTGTCATTTTGTGGCTTTTGTTGCTCTAGAATTTGTTTAGAGTCATTTTCACAGGTATTTTATGGGTTGTGGGGGGAGAGCTCCTACAGGTCATCCTTCTACTGTGCCATCTTGGCTCTACCCCTGTCTTGGAGGCTTTTTGTAGGAGCTTTGACTCTATTGTCCTCCTCTGATTGTGTGTTCTGATTTTCCTTGTCACCAAAGTAATATTCTATAGTTTGAGATTTTTATGATATTTTCTCATCTTCCCAGCCAAATACTTCACTTTCTAACTCTTTTTCAAGGTAGAACTCTGCCTCCAGTGGGAGGAGGAATGAGGATGGGGGTGGGTATACTGTCCCAGGCTTCAGGGATGTTATAACAGCTACTTGATCTTTCACTGTCTGTGAGTCCAGAACTCTGGAAGCAGCCTGTGCCTCTGCTACTCCTTCTTCTGCTGCCTCCATCACCACCACCACCACTGCCCTGAGACTGGGGCTGAACACAACCAGACCAATCACTCCTCCCATACCCAGGTTCCACAGAGTTCTCCCACTGATCCCCTTGGCACCTGTGGGTTGAGAGGTCCAGAAACTTCTCCAGTTCCCAATGATTCTTTCCCCTGAGGTCTTCTCCAGAAGGTCTGTACCTGTACAGCCCACAACAAACTGCACTCTATTCCCTGCCCACTGTGAAGTCCCTTCCTGTCCAATCTCCAGGTTGTTTAGGGCTGGGGTTCACTCTATCATTTTGTGGGTTGTGTAGCTCTAGAATTTGTTTACAGTCATATTTTACGGACATTTGGAAAGTTTGAGGGGAGAGCTCAGGGAAGTCCCTGCTTTTACTCTGGCATCCTGGCTCTGCCCCCTCAATTTGAACTTTTTTGGTAAACAAATGGAAACCACCAAACATTTTTGTGTGGAGGAGTAACATAAATTCATCAATCAACCGATAAGCATTTAATGAGCACCAATTATGTGCCAGCTATTGTGTTAGGTTCTGAGGATAGAAATACAAAGAATACAGAATAATTTTAAAGAGGTTAAGTATAAATAAGTATGCAAGAAATTCTATAAAAGAAACTGTAAGAACTAGTGAGAACTAACGATGAAGCCTCCTACCCGCCTCTTTAAAGAGAGCTGATAGACTCAAAGTACCAAATGATAAATATAATTTTAGACAAGGATTGTAGAAATTTGTTGACTCTGTATATTCATTACAATAAAACCATGTCTTTTGTTTTTCTTATTATTTTTCAATACAAGCAAGTCTTGTTTTGATTATTATTTTTTCCCCAATTTGGGCAGCATTGATGAAAGAGAGCAACTACTATCCTACTTCTGTAGGTCATCAAAAAAAAGAAAAGAAAAGAAGAAGAAAGTCAATAAAGCATTCTTAATGCACAGGAGAAGAAACAAAAGAAGATTAGAAGGAAACAGACAAGCAAGAGAGTTTTGAAATTGAAATTTGAATTAGAAGTTGAATATACGATACATTTGAAAGGAAAAGAAAGCTATATGTAATAGAGATTAGCAGTTTTGTGTACAGTCCTCTTTTTATATTCTATTTTATATATAAAAATATTCATTTTGTTGTTTGCTAAATTCGGAATAAAAATAAATAAAACAAATATGATGTAGCTAAGGAGGGAATGCACTAGCAGTTAAGGGAATTGTAAGGAAATACTTGATGGTGGTACTTGATATATGTTTTGAAGGAAGAAACAGACTCATTAATGAAAGGTTGAGGAGAGAGTGCATTCCAGGCATGGGGGATGAATAGTACAACGGTATGGAAGTAAAAGATAGGATTTTCTATGTAAAGATCAGAGAAAAGGTCCTTTTAGAAGGATTACAGAATTAGGGTAGGGGCTGGGGGAATGGGAGAGTAGAACACAATGAAGCTAGAAAGACAGGTTAAGTCTAGATTGTAAAGAGCTAACAGAAGAGTTGACATTTTATCTTAGAGGCAAAATGGAGTTCCTGTAATTTATTTAGTAATGGTGGGACATGGTTACTTTTGCAGCAACAGGGGAAATGGACTGAAGGGGGAAGAGGCATGAGATGGAGTGCTGAGTTAAGAACTTCTTGCCATGATATAGGCAAAAGGTGATGAGGGCCAGAACTAAATTAGTGGCTGTGTGAGGGGAGGAAAGGGTCAGATTCTAGAGGTGCTATAGGGGTAGAAATGGCAAAATTTGGCAGCTTACTGGGTATGAAAGGTGAGGAAGAGGGAAAAATTAAGAACACCAGAATTATAAAGCTGGTTGTAACTTTAAAAGGATGGTAGTAGCTTTAAAAAAATAGGAAAGTTTAGAAAAGGGATGTATTTGGTATGAAAAATAAATTATATTTTAGTTATGTGAAGTTTGAAGATACCACAATAATGTCAAAATTTAACATAGCTAATAGGCAGTTGGTAAGGTGAGATTGAAGCTCAGTTAAATAATTGGAGCTGGATATGTAAATCTGGAAGTAAAGCTGATGAGGTCACCAAGACAGAAAGTATAGAGAAAGAAGAGAAGAATCTTGGGCAACATCCACAGTTATGAGGCATGACATGGATAAAGAGCAAGCGAAGAAAACAGAGGAGTGGTTAGATGGGTAGAAGGAGAATGAGAAGAGACTGGTGTCACAAAATCCCACAGAAGATAGAGAATCTTTGAGAAGAAACTGATTAACGGTGCTGAAAAGAGCAGAAAGGTTAAGAAAGAAGAAGACAGAAAATACCATTAGATTCTATGGCAATCAAGAAATTATGGATGTTTATTCCTGAAGTACGGACTCAATTTTTTAAATGCTAAGAAAACTGGACATCAGTCCAGCAGGTATTAGGTTTAGACCAATCTTTCCCATTGAATACCAAAATAAATTCCATGTTGTTACAAGACCTAGATGTAAAATTACATCATAAACAGATGAGAGGAACAAGGAAGAAATTTCCTTCCATATGTATGGATAGTGGAAGTGTTCATTATAAACAAGAGATAGAGAGGATCACAGAAGATAAAATAAATAATCTTGATTGCATAAAATTTTTACATTTTTTGCACATATAAATCTGATACAGGTAAGATTAGACATGGAACAGTTGATTGAGGGGAAAATATTTGGAGCAAGTTTCTCTGATAAAGGTCTCATTTTAAAAATACGTAAGGAGCAGAATCAAATCTATAAAACTTATAAATTGTCAAAGGATAGAAAAAGGAAATTCTCAAAGGAAGAATCTAAGTTATCATTAGTCAAATGAAAAAGTGCTCCAAATTGTTAATAATTAGAAAAATGTAGATTAAAACATTTCTGAGGTTCTATCACATCCATTAAGTTGGCAAAGTTGACCAAAAAATGACAAATATTGGGCAGCCTTTGGGAGAACAGATGCATTGATTGCACTGTTGGTGGAACTGTCAATTGGTATAACCATAAAATAATTTGGAAGCATGACCAAAACATTACTAAATTGGGCTTACAGATCACCTATAATCCAAGGTGATCAAGGAAAAAGGAAAAGGTCCTAACATACAAAAATATTTATAGGAGTTCTTTTGTATATGCAAAGAACTGAGTACTAAAAGGCAGAGAAGCAACTGGGAATTAGCTCAACAAATTGAGGTACAAATGTAACTGAATCGTATTGTACTGTAAAGACTGAAGGAGATAGTTTTAGAGAAATGTGGTAAGTTTTGTAGGGACTGATAAAAAGTCAAGTGAGCAGAACCAGGAGAACAATTTATAACATCAATTTTTAAAAAATGAACAAAATAAGAAATTGTTTTACTTGACTGTATTTCTTGCAAAAGGATTTTGGGAAGGGAGAAAAATTGGGCAAGTTACTTGACAATTAAAAAAATAAAATTGATTTTTAAAAATCATTGATTACTTTGTAGAGACCATTTTTAGTTGAAGGAAGCCAGAATATAAAGGGTTCAGGAGAGATAAAAGTAGAGTAAGCAAGCACAGATAGGTTTTACTAGGAAAGTGTTAGGCTGAGAAAAGGAAAAAAGACATAGGACAATAACTCGAGGGTATAGAAAGATCTAATGAAGGTTTTTTAAGGATGAGAGAGAATTCCTTTTGAAGGTAAAAGGAATGAATGAATAGATAGGAGAGGTTGACGATCTGAGATACATAAAGATGATTGAGGAGACAATATTCTGGAGAAGATGGGAGAGGATGGGATCAGGTACACATGTAAAGGGGTTGGCTTTGGAAAGGAGAAGGGGTGTCTCTTTGTCAGAGACCAGGGGAAAGGAGAGAGTATGACATAATATCAAATGTTTGGGGATAAAGAGAAGGCATGAAGAGAAAACTCACAGTGGATGGCCTCAATTTTCTCAGCAAGTAAGTGGCAAGCTGAAAGAAAGAGAGAGAAAGAGGAGATTCGGGCAAATTATTTAAGAGAACTTGAGGGGAGACATGAAAGTTTGTAATAGCTTCTCTGGGGAGTGAGATATGGCATCAATTAAGGAAAGATAAAAGGATTCCTTGGTGCAGTGAAGAACCAATTGAATGAAGCTGGATAATATGAATTTATATTAATTGTACTTTCCGAAGGAAAGTTTGGGAGAGAAGAATTAGGTTAACTACCAAGATAAAGGTCTACAGAGCTGTTATGCTAACCTCATTGTTGTATGCCTATGAAACATGGACAGTCTACCAGCACCATTCCAGGAAACTGAATCGCTTCCATTTGAACTGTCTTAGGAAGATTCTGATGTTAGGATAAGGTACCAGATAATGGAGTCCTTGTTTGAGCTGAACTGCCAAGCATTCATACTATGCTTCAGAAAGCACAACTCCAATGGGCTGATCATGTTGTGCGGATGCAAAATGTACTCTTGCCAAAAAGACTATTTCATGGAGAACTCACATGGAGCAGGTAATCACATGACAGTCAGAGGAAATGACACAAGGACACTCTCAAGGTCTCTCTCAAGGACTTGGATGTTGACTGTGCAACATGGGAGACACTGGCACAGAACTGCTCAGCATGGCATGCCCATATCAGAAAGGGTGCTGAGCTCTATGAGCAAGGCAGAATTGAGAGAGCACAAAGTAAACATAAGATAGGCAAATTTGGAGTATCCACCCCAAATGTTCTTACGTACTATTTGTGCCCAACCTGTGGGAGAGCATTTTGAGCTCAGATTGGTCTGATCAGCCACAGTTGGACACACTGAAATGTATTTTATCATAGTGATGTCATTTTGGTCCACTTCAAGAATGAAAGACATCCACCAACAAACACATCAACCAACTAAGTCAGTACAAATGGTGAGACTTCCTCTAGCTCTACTCAGCAGCATATAAGTTAGAGCCCAAGAGGCAGATAATAGGAGTAATCCAGGGATGGGGTTTAGAAATGAATGAGCAGTGATAGGACAAGGAGGGAAGATATGCTAGAGTAGATGGCAGCATAGAAATGAACTGGTTAGCTATAGGGTTGAAATTGGAAGTTAGGAAAATGCCCAAGAAAGTACTAAGATATGCAAGTATTAAAGGAGGATAAAAAAACAGATTTAGCTGATGTGAAACTTAAAGAGTGATGATATAATATGAGGTTATTACCAGTTAGAGGAACAATAAAATGTTCAATTAAAGAATGACATAGAATTCTTGGTGATGATGAGATTCAGGGTATGACTATTTTTATGTGTGCTGAAGTCGATTGAAGGAATAGCTCATGGGATTTAAGGAAATTGAGGAATGGGGATATTAGGGAGTCTAAAGGAGCATCAAAATGGATGGAGAAGTCCATTAGTGTAAGACTTTATGTACAAAACAGATTACTTTGGTAGCAATACAATGGATTGATGGGAGAGGGAAAGAATAAATGCAGAAAGACCTGTCATGAAGATATTACAAATATCTCCATAGATGACAATAAGTGACCTGACCTAGGGTGATGTCTTTAAAAATAAAGTTGGATGCAAGAGACAAAAAGAGGCTGAATTGATATGATCTGGTGACTTGTTGGATGTGAAAAGTTAGGAAAATGGAAGAGAAAAAATAACCCCATAGTTATAGATATTGGTTACTTGATAAAGCATGGCACCACAGAAAGAAAAAGTGAAGTCAGAAAAAGGAATAAATTCTGCAGGAAAAAATAATGAAGTAGGTTTTGGACATATTGAAATTAAGTTGTCAGAGAGTTAGAATAATATAGTAGAAAGAATATGGATTCAGAATCAGAAGGTATAGGTTTGAGACTCAGCAGTATTCTTAACTCGCTCTGTGATTAGTTATCAAGTCACCTAACCTCTTTGAGTGTCGGTTTCCCTCTCTGTAAAATGAAAATAGTAGTGCTTGTCCTTTATACTTCACAAGATTTTTGTAATGATCCAATTAAATAATATATGCAAAGTGCTCTATAACCTATCAATGTGGTACAGTGGGAAAAGTCCTGGGTTTGGATTCAGAAGATTTTGATTTGATTTTGGTTGTGCTGTTTATGACCTGTGTGACTTATAGGAAAACTTTCAGCATCTCTGGGTCTCATTTTCTTCATCTATAGAATAAATAGCTTGGAATATAAAGGACCTCTAAGGTCCTTTCTAATGCTGAAATCCGACATGCTATAAGGCACTATATAAATATGAGTTGCTACTATGATGATAGGATGAAGGGAATAAATCTTAGTTAAAGCAGTGCTTTGGGGAAACAGCAGGAGATGAGACTACAAAGAAAGCAGGAATGAGCCAATTGGCTGAAAGCCTTGAAAACAATAGTGAGAACTCCAGATTTAATCCAAAGAGAAATGGAAAGCTAGTAGAGGTATGTGGGTAGTAGAAGGAAATGACTGAAGTGGAAAGAATGGAACATATTTAGCTACAATATATAGAACATTTTGGTGGGGGTAAAAGAATGGGAGAGAAGCAGAGGGCATAGAAGTCCAAGGGTTAAGTTCTTAGGTTCTGCCCAAGAAATTAAGTAGTCTGTGATTTTGCTGGTGTGGGAATTCAAGCTCTCAATATAGATTTTGACCTGTCTCTCTGGCTTCATCTTTGTATACTTCACTCCACTCCATCTATTTTGGGATCCAGCAATACATGCCAACTCTCTCTTCTTCATACAGGACATTCTGTCCCATGTATCTATGCCTTTGCAATTCATGTCCCTAATTCCTGAAATGTTCCCCTTCTTCATTTAAACCTCTTAAAACCCTTGCCTCCATTTAAGATTCAGCTGAAATGCCGCCTTCTGAATGTACCCATTTATAAATATATCATCTCCCCCTTAGAATGTGAACTCCTTAAGAGAGAAGATGTAGAATGAGACATACATGTTAGACCTGATGTGGGGAATTTGTTTTGCTTGATTTTATCTATTTGTTAGAAGGGTTTTGCTTTTTTAATGTTTTAATTGGAAAGGGAGGAATGACACAAAGAAAAAAATAAATTCTTATTAATTGAAAATAAAACGCAAATTAAAAAGGAAAGAAAGCTCTTTTTGCGTAAGAACTTACCTTTCTTTGTATCTAACCCTAACCCTAACTCATACACTTAACCCAGTGCCTTGCACATAGTAACCATGTAATGAATACTTTCTAATGAACTGATGGATTAGAGAGATTAAGTGACTTTCCAGTTTCACATGCCTTGTATCAGAAGCAGGATTTAAAGTCAGTCTTCCTGAAGCCATCCTACTGTGATTAAATGGACAAATCATAAAAATAATTTGATTCAACTATATTATTGAGTCAAAAGTTGAACATATGGGCAACCTCACTAGGAGCAAGGCTTGGGCTTTAAGTACGAAAGAAAAAAGGCAAGATCAATGTATTAAGTAACACTTTGTGTGGAATTGTACACTATGACATGCTAAGATAAGAAGTTTTAATTTAAGAAAACACCATCCTTGTGGAGTGTGTTGCCTAATAGAAGAAGTCTACAGTGTAATATGGTTGAGACAAGATAGTAACTTTTCCCTCCAGGATGGTGAAATTAATTTGAACAGCCTTAAGGCAAGAAATTCTAATGTAACTAATATTGATTAGGTGATCTAATATGAATAAAGAAAGTCCAGGGCAAGAGGAAAGAATAAGGGAACCATCCACATGTAACTGATGAGAGGCTATGATGAATACCTCAAGAAAACAGCAGGAACCAAGATAAAACTTTGGAATTCTTAAAAGTATTGACCAAATTGAGTCCAGACATGGATAACTCATTACAGACCTGTCTTGTTCTGTTGTAGCCACTTGAGTTCTAGCAAAAGCAAGTCTAGTCTGAAACTTTCTCCAAGGATCCACTTCCATTGGCAGCAACAGTATGAGATTAATCACTTATTTGGAGAACATCCCTGAATTCCCTGGAGCATCTTGGGTCCATTTCCCATATTGAGTTGGTTGGAAGTGGGGGCAGGACTAGACAAAAGTACACTCTAAACTAAAGACTGAAGAGAAAGTTGAGACAAAGCCATGACTTAATGGTGTTAAGGAAGGAGAAGGGGGATTGTTTAATATTGGACAAGGCAAAGAAAGAAAAGGAAGAATTAGTGTCCCTAGAATTTGTCCATAAAGAGGTTATTAGTGGTTACCTTTCTGAATGCAGTTTCAGAAGACTGAACCAATATGGTAAGAGGGAGAGTCAAGAAGAATGTTGGAAGAAAGGAAAAAGCACATTTGATAGAGCCAGGATGTTCAATGAGCATGATATCTGTGAAAGAGGAGAAATTCAGTGGTGCCTGAAAATGTCAGTCATTACTTTTTTGAAAATAGGTAGACCTACCTATAAGTAGCCCAAGATACAAGAATGGTAACTAGTGGAGATGGAGGACATGTGAATGCAGGAGAAAAATTTATCAGTAAATCAAAAGAGATGCAGATCAAGCAAGTTGGTGGCAAAGGGACACCTCACAACCAGAAGAGTTACTACCTCATGAGATATACTGGAAGAGAGAGTATGAGCAAGAGAGGAAGTTCATGCCTTTTCTATGATAAAAGTTTTTGAGATCACCAATTGCGAAAGAGGATGGAAGAAAAGGATTTGAACATGCAAAGAGAGAGTGAAAGGCATAGAAGAGTTTTGAAAAGGTTGTGGCAAGTGAGTCAGTAAGAATTGTGAAGAATCCTTATCAAGCAGTAATTCAGGAAGGCATTTGTATGAACTGTCCTAAACATTGAGAAGATTTTCTAAAATATCCATACATGCCATACTCTCTATCAAATGATTGTAAAGAACTTAAAGATGCAATAGTGAAGTTTTGTTATAAAATGTTTTTTGTAAGTGACACACAAAAAAATGAAGAGGCCATATAGCTGAATATATCGCCAAGTGGCAAATTAAAGATGAGAAAGACATAGGCAGCAGGCTCAGCACTGGAAAAATAATTTAATATAAGTATCCAATAAGGCATCTGCCAGGAACAAAACCCGAAAGCAAAATGCACTTTGAAAACAGCAGTACTTGAGAAAACCCAGAATAATGATATGAGAACAGCAATAGAGTGTGAACACATAAAGTAAGGGCCAAATACAAAGCAAGAGCAGAGAAATTAGCGCCGTCCTAGGATGCAGAAATAGACGCAATAGCTGTCAATCTACTGGGTCCATCCATTCATTCAGGAAATATTTACTAATGACCTGCTATGCACAGAGCATATGCTAGGTGCTAGGAGAAGAAAAGAAGTTTGATCAGGAAGTCCTTGCCCAGAATCATCATCATCATCCTCATCATCACCTGCTAAGGGGAAACAATATTGACACTTATTGCAAATGCATTAAAGGCATTCAAATTTTATATAGGAACTATGCAAGAACCTAATGGATAGGATCCAATAATTACAATTCACTGGAGAATTATTTGTTGAATGCTTTCTATGTATAGAAACTTGCCTAGATCCTGTGAAGAGTATAGGACGTGTTCTCTCCCTTCAAGGAAGTTGTAATAGGTAGATAAGACATATATATTATATGTATGTATGTATACATATATATATGTAAACTTGTAATTGGGGAGAAAAGATATATACACATAAAAAGTTAAATAATCCTATGTTAATCAATCAACTAACATATATTCAGTCACTACTGTGTGCCAGGTACTACGCTATATGCCGGAGATACAAAGGCAAATAGAACTGCCTTCACTATTAAGGAACTTATGTACTGTTGTTCTTCTTTAGTCGTTGAATCATGTCTGACTCTTTGTGACCTGTGACCACCCCATGCCAATACCATGAAATTTTCTTGGCAAGTGATACTGTAGTGGTCTGCCATTTCCATCTCCAGTGGATTAAGACAAAGAGAGGTTAAGTGACTTGCCTAGGGTCACGCAGTTAGTAAATGTCTGAGGCTGGATTTGAACTC
Organism: Potorous gilbertii; assembly: GCA_028658325.1. NCBI lineage: Eukaryota > Metazoa > Chordata > Mammalia > Diprotodontia > Potoroidae > Potorous > Potorous gilbertii. The sequence continues at coordinate 406,536,331 of CM053771.1, read as the reverse complement.
AAGTTTTCTGACTTCAGGTCCAGCACTCTATCCATTGAGTCAGCTAGCTGCCTCCACATATATAACCATATAAAAATAAATTCAAAATAATTTTCAGAAGGAGGAACAAACAATTGAACTCAGGAAAATTTTATGTTAGAGGTGGTGTTTGAGCAAAGCTTTAAAGGCAACAAAGATTTCTAAGAATCAGAGGTGAAGAGGAAGTATATTCTAATACAATATAAGTAATGTCTAAGATGATGGTATTTTCCCAAAAGAATTAAGAAAAACATTCTGATAAAACATATTCCTTTTGCAAAGTTTTGCTAAAAATACACCTTCTTTTCTTGACATAAGGATTGTTCCTGAAAATCATGGATTCAATATATATTCAACATAATTGAATCATTCCTATAGCTACCATACATCCATTCTGGAACCATCCCTATGTCAAGAAAAGAAAGTGTATGACTCAGTGCCAGTCAAAAAGCTTGGGCATTAAAAAAAATTAGAGAAGTCAGAGAACAATTGCTGTTCTGACCTCTACCAATTTGAAGGGATCAAGTCTATTTCTTCTTCCAAACATCAGCTCTTCAACTATTAAAGATGTCTATCATATTGTATCTGTGTCGTGGTGAAACATCCCCAGTTCCTTCAGAGGATCCTTGTATCACATGAGCTTGAGGTCCTTCATATGTTGGTTTTCCTCTTTTGAATGCTGCCTAGATTATCAATGCTTTTCTTAAACTAATGGTGTTCAGAACTAGACACAGTAAATGAAGACGTAATTGAACTAGTGAATCAGATGGAAAGGCTGTATCCTCTATGTGCTTTGCCTTTGCTTTCTGGGCTTCTGAGATTTGTATTTCAGTTATTGCTGCCAAATAGCAACACTGGTAGAATGCTACCATTCTTTCACTGTGCAAAGGGAATCCATCTTCTATATGGACTCTGCTCTGAATCTCCTCTATTGGTAAATTCTTTTGACTAGAAGAAGATGGGGCATACAATTATAAATTCTGATAAGGAATAGTCCCTGCTTTATTTCTTCTGGAGGTGGGTAAAGGATGAGAGGAAAATACCTTGAGTGTACTGCAAGAATAACAACAGCCTCCTCAAAGGAATGTTGACAAGAGATGGGATGTCAACGTTCAGAAGACATGAGCAAGTTGAGTCTTGAAAAGTGTCCCGGAGCTTTGCGTCAAAGGGTTTGCAATTTGCCAGAGGGAATTTGCACCTCATCTCAGAGGCAACAGGGAATCATTGGAGATTTTTGAGGAGGTGAGTGACATGATATTCCTTGCCTTACTCCCTAAGTAAACCTTGAAAACTTCCTTTAAAAGTTTTGGCAGTCAAACAAAAGTACAGAGATTGCAAACCAAAAAGCAAGACACCACATTAGACATACTATAGGAGAAATAATTATTAATAACAACTATAACAAGCACATGTAAATGTAGACTTTAAAAGTTTATAAAGCACTTTTACATGTCTTATCTCATTTGATGCACAAAACAGCCGGGGAGGTAGGTACTTTAGTTATCTCCATTTTACAAATTAGGAAACTGACATCAAGAGAATTTAGGTGAATTGCCTAGGGACACAGCTAATAAATATCTGAGACAGTATTTGAATTTAGGTCTCTCCCAACCCAAAATCTAGATTTCTATTCACCACACCACCTAATTGACTCAAATACTAATGAACTCAATAATGTCTCATGGCACTAATGAGCAAGAGCAAAGCAATTGAAGACCTGTAAGTTTTATTCCTCTATGACTAATTCCTTTTGTTCAGAAAAAGAAAGCCTGAAGGTCATAGTAGACAGGAGATTACTAATCCCAATGACCCAGTTTGTTTGAGGTGTTTGAAGAAGGACATATGCCCCTTGTTCCAAGTCTGACTTGGAGATCAAGAGTGGCCCAAGCAGATATCTCAGGCTTCCAAAATCTAAATGATATGTGATATTTTCACACTATTTCCCTTCCTTAAATATCTTTACTATCCAAGGAGGTAACTCAAACAATACAGTTCTTATCTTGCAGGTAGTTGCCTCTAAGATACATGTCAATCTTCAGATTTCAACTTAAACACAGATCAGAATCTTTATTTTCAAGGAGACATCTATTATATGTGTTGTCTTCTAATTAGCCTGAAAAGTAGGGATTGAACCAAACTTTTCTCCAAAATCAATAAAAAAATAGTACTTAATCATACCAACATTTCTCTACCATACTACACTACCCCATAGGTCATATGATTTAGAACGGTAATACTTAAATGGATCTAGTTCATTTATCTTTGTGTGTCTGTCTACTGATAAATTTGTTTATTTATTGAAACCATTACAATCTATGAAGAAAAAAACCAAAATTGGTCCTTACAAGCCATCTTGTCCTGTCATTTATTTTATACATTTTACACAGTCAATAAACATTTATTACTAGTTGACTATATGCCATGCACTTTGCTAAACAATGGGTATACAAAGTCATCTAAAAGACAGTCCCTAACCTCAAGGAGCTTATAATCTAATTGGGAAATACAAGACAAAAAAGGGAATTAAAAAGCAGGGGTGGGGAAGGGACCTAGACAGATGCAGGTGGTATCTTGGCCCAGTGTACCAGGATGGCGGGCATGAGAGAAAACAATTCAGGATTGCTGATTATTGCCTGGATTCAGACTATTTGAAGGGGTTCATGAGTATAAGAAGATAGAAAGAGTATGAGAAGAAGAGATCTAAAACAAAGAGCAGCTTATTAACAGTAAAATGGGCATTCTGCAGAGATAGCTTAGCAATTTTTTTTGCCTATGTTTATTCCTTTTATTTGTCAAGTCTTATTGCTATAGCTAAAATTTCTAAAATTTCATGCATCGGTAGTGGGAGAGTAGAAAGTCTTGTCTTACACCTGTTCTTTATGAGAAAGCCTCTCCCAGTGCATTCTATATAATCCTACTTTTAGTTTCAAATAATACTTCATAACATGTAAAGAAAAAGTCTTTCCATTAGTACAACCAGGTGTGAAATAAAGACACAGATCACCTGGGCATCCTCTTTAAATGAAGGTTCTGGGAAGGCTTTTTGTCTATGAAGAAATGGTTAACAAATGCAGGATCAAACTTCCAGGGTGTTTATTCCACATCTATTGCTTTGGTGGCAGCCAAGTGTTAGAGTGGAAGATTCATCTTCCTGGGTTCCAATCTGGCCTCAGACACTTACTAACTCTGTGACCCTGGGCAAATCACTTAACCCTGTTTGCCTTCATTTTCTCATCTGTAAAATGAACTGGAGAAGGAAATGGCAAACCATCCCAATATCATTGTCAAGAAAACCCTAAATGGAGTCACAAAGATGTCTACATGACTGAAATGATTGAATAAAAGCTATTGCTTTTGCCACATCGTTACATAGCCCCTAAGTGACAGAACTTGGATTTGAAGATGTGTCCTCTTTCCCAACCTAGTGCTTTCCCAAGAAGTACTCTTATCTTGTTCCTTCCTCACATATGTAGTACCTTTAATAGAAAAGATTAGAGGGTGAAGATACAAAGTATCAATCAGATACAAAACTTTAAGTAAAAAAGAAGGCAACCTATTTAGAGATATTTCCCTGAAACAACTTTTAATAGAATATTAGAACCTCTAGAAAGGGCCTTAGTAATCCCAGTCCAGCCTGATCCTGCTCTCTGTTTATTTTATAAATGAGAACACTGAAGCAGAGAGAGGAGATTTATTCCTTGCACAAGGTTACACCAAGTCAGAATGAGAACTAGCCTGGGTGTTCTGACTTTCAGGTCAGCCTTTTCTCCACATCATGCTGTCTCCTTTGGATGAATCAATTACCTTCACTTAGAAGCCTGACTAGCTTAATATTTGAAAGATTTATCTTGCAACCCTTCATCTGGCAAATACAAAATCTTCTTTCCTCAACTCTGGAATGATTCCTGGTTGCTATTTCTAATGCACAGTGACACCAGACAACACTTTGGAAAAAGGAGTGAAGTACACCCTATCGATCCGAAACTATAAAGAGACTCTAGGCAGACAGAATGTAATTAGCTGTGTTTGGACTAGGTCCAGGATGTCTACTCCTGCCAAAAACATCATAGGATCTTTTACATCAACAAGAGGTTTTATTCAAAGTTGGGGTTTTTTTTGGAGTTGGTGAACCTTTCATGGAAATTAGATTCCAAGTCAAAGGGGCAAGAATTTTGCTGATTCATTCCTGATTTGACAGGTTCATTCCAAAAGGCACATGTTGGCAAATCTTCCAGCTTTTAACTTGGTGAATCTATCCTTAAGTAGGGCCACAGTGTCTTGGTGTAGGTAGATGTGGCAGAGACTTTGACATAGAATACTGCTTTTCCAAAAGCACTAAGCATCACCTAGAATCCCTGAGTTTTTCTGTGACTAAAGCAGAGAGCAAAATGAGAAAGGAACTGTCCATTGGCAGCCTTTTGGATCAATTTAATCCCAAGCTAGCTTCTACTCATCTATAACAATTTACCCAGGTACTAAGGATTAGAATTTAGTCTCACCTATGTGGTAGAAAATATTATATATTTTTATCATGCAGGTAGGATTTCTATGCCTGTCAGTTAAATCTTCATTCAGAGGAAAACAATCTGACTGACACATTTTCACATCCATAGAGTTTCACATGAAGTCAGAGTCCAAGCAAAACACCTCAGTTGCGAAACTACAAGAGCTGAAATCAATGAGAAACTTCATCCCAAGCCTATATGTAGTGGACTTCACATAAGACTGATTTTTTTTTTCTTTATTAACTCCCAGGGAGAAGAAGTGTTAAGTGGCCTTTACTGTCCTGTTATGTAATTGGCTATGAGAAAAGAATGTCCTCTCTTGACTTACCAGTATCTGTAGTACCTTGTCTGCTAGTTCTCTTAGTTTTTAAGCACATGGTAATCAATGTAGGGGGAGGGGAAAGTAGCTGGAGTCCCATGCAATGTGTCCAGAAAAGAAATGGCAAATAAATTTGATAAGATATATGTAAGATGCTTTCAAATCCCAGAATGATGCAATCAGGCAAGAGAGTCATGGAAATGCTTTGTGAGGAGAGCCTTTCCAGTATCTCTTTACTCCCTCTCCTTCTCTCCTACTTTTAGGAAAGAAAGATGTGAACTACATGAACTTTGATAGCAATAATTTCCAAATCATCAAATCAGGAAATATGATAAAGGATTTACTTTTGTGATTTGTTGATAGCAATCGAGACTGGACCTACTGGTATAGGGAACTCCTAGGTGAAGAAACTCCTTCTACCAATGCAAGCTGGCACCACATTGCTGCTGTCATAGAGTGTTATTGTTTTCAAGAGTTACCTACAGCATTGATTCTGAACTTTGGAATCGATTGTGAGACATAGGAGACACTGGCACAGGACCATCCAGTGGGGCCTGACGTCATCAAAAATGGCACTGTGCTCTTTGAGCAAAGCAGAATTGCAAGCTAAAAAAAACCACCCCTTCAAAAATGCTCCAAAGAAATGTGGGAGCCACATATTTAGAGACATTTCCACTCCTAATGTTCTTATGAACTATTTGTGCCTAACCTGTGGAAGAACCTTCCCAGTTCATATTGGTCTGATCAGCAATGGTGGCATATAATGTACCTCTATCCTAATATAATGATATCATGTCGGTCCTCTTTGAGGACAAAGGACAGCAATCAGAGCACGGATTGACGTATTAAATGACTTGCCTAAAATCACATAACTGGTACAAAAAGGACTTGAATTCAGGTCTTTCTTGCTCTAAGGCCACCTCTCTATCCACCATTCCTCTTCTGGCTTGTAAATTTATTTATGCAATTTATATATAATTTATATATGCAAGTCTTATAGAAATATAAACTTTAAATCACATTGAGGCGTACATATAAGGAATTGGCTTTATTGGGTGGAAAATTCTAAAAAGTAATTTTATAATTATTTGAAAATATATAATTCAGCAAAAAATGTTTTAATATATATTTTCATAGAACCAGACTTGTTGTGCATCTGTTGTTGAAGTTGATGGCATATTGTTCCACCCAGTGTTTTCAGGCTTTATATCTAGAAACATGGCAGCTAATCCTTGGCACCACTATACCACACCACATGCTAGCTACAAATAGAGCTGAAGATGTACATAATAGAGGTTCTCAATCTTTTGGAGCTTATGTATATTTTATTGTAGTGCTAACTGATTTGATTCATTGCTACTATTTGTTCAAATATTGGGGTTTTTTCAAGACATTTCAATGGCTTACGAAAACAATTGGAATATTTTAAAATGAGGAATATGGTCATTGTAAGATTAGCCTTTGTAAACAGTCACTAGTCTGATTGCACCAATCAATTAAGAATTTATTCTGGGTAGGTAGAAATAATAAGTGTTAATTTGCTTTATTTTACTCTGTGTGCTCCCTATAGGGAAAATAGATGAGCTAATCAAAGGAAGATTTGGGGCTAGGAATATTTGTGGTTATATTGTGACTTCACCTCTTGAGGAGTGAGATTTGTTGTTTTTTCTTACACTTACTAGATGGTGACTGTAGGCAAGTTGTTTAACCTCTCTGATCTTCAATGACTTAGAAACATCAATCCCAGCCCTTTCATTTCACAACAAAGGAGACTGGGGCTAGAAAAGTTACATACCTTGTTTGTAGTCAACTAGTCTTTGTCCTCAAAGTGTTTCTCTGTTTGTCTGTCTCTTCCTCTTGGTTTTGCTCCTATCTCTTCTGAAACAAGCTTCGTTAAAGTGAGCCAGACCTCCTGCAAGCACAGAAGTGACTTGGGAAATCTGTCTATCCCTCATTTTACTTGCCACATCAAATAGAAACTCACTTATTTTTGTCGTTGCTGCTGCTGTTGCTTCTATTGCTGTTATTGGGGGAGATATGGAGTGGTTTGCCATTTCCTTTTCAAGCTCATTTTAGAGATGAGAAAAGTGGCAAAAAGCGTTAAGTGATTTGCCCAGGTTACAAAGTTAGTAAGTATCTGAGGCCAGATTTGAACTCAGGAAGTTCAGTTTTTCTGATTCCATACCCAGCGCTCTATCCACTGCTCCACCACCTGAAATAAAAATGTATGCCAAATCTAGGGAAAAGAGGGCCTATACAAATCCAGAGTCTGTTACACACTGTTCAGGGGGAAATTCTCACACGCAGTTATAGATTGTGTTCAGACGGAGAAGTACAGGCAGAATGGCCAGAGGAGGGTATAGTAGAGAGGCTTGTCTTTGTGTATACTCTGAGTGGTGGTGTATTACATTTTAAAGAGATTGAAAAAACCATAATTGGATGTGAGGGTTCTTTTTATCCTCACCCCTCTTTAGGCAGAGGAAGCAGAGCTATCTAGTTAGCTAAGTGATTTGTGGTAATTTGAGCTCCTGCCAAGCCATCAGAAGACTTTCTGATTGGTTGGGGTGAGTCAGGAATTGAATGTCAATCTGGAAAAATGAAAAGATGTTTGATCTAGGATGCCCTGAAATTTTATATATATATATATATATATATACATATATATATATATATGTATATATATATATATATATAGAGAGAGAGAGAGAGAGAGAGAGAGATATGAATAATAATATAAATAAATATAATATGAATACATAATACATATGTATTTTCTTCAAAGAGGTTACAGTATACATTGGCAGTCAAGTAGGAATGTACTAGAGCCAGTTCAAACTGGCTGGTGAGAGCTTTTGTTAGGTTTTCTGTGTGAGTATTTATATCTTGGAAATTAGTTGTGTATTGATTGTCTAGATTTGAGAAAGTAATTGAGAAAATGTTAATAATTCAGAGTAAACTAAAAACTGTCAGACTTTTTGGAGAGCTTGTTGTTAAACATTTACCAGTATATCCTTGGTCAAGGTTTGGACATACACTAAACAATTTTAAGAATATAAGACAGCATCTTATTGGAGGATTGGAATGAGGAGGATGCCTGGTGGCACAGAGTTGGCCAAGTAAGAAAAAAAAGCATTGAATAAATATTATAATGTGTTGGTGGGAAGAAGAAAGGGACCAGATGGAGCAAGACTAAATCTGAGTGTTGGATACAGAATCAGAAGACTTGAGTTTGAGTCTCAACTTTACCACCAACTTTCTGTATGACCTTTGACAAAACATTTCACCTTGAGCATATTTATTACTAGCCTTACCTTTCTATGAGGAAAAGTGCTTTATAAATTGTAAGGTGTCACATAAATGTGAGTTATGATTATTATACTAACTAGGAATGTTCTCAATCAGGCAATATCCCCTCCCAACACACATTTCACTTTCTCAGTAATTAGTTTCCTTAGCTTACCTGGAGCACTGAGAAATTAAGTGACTTACCCAGGATCACACAACCAGTATGCATTGTATGCAGGACTTGAACCAGGTCTTGTCAACTCTCTATCTCCTATAATATGAAGTTTCTCAATATTATTAACATTAAGTGCCAACCTTACACAAAAGTGTATGCTTTGGAGCTGTAGTTTAATATGTGCAAGACACTTGAAATCATGCTTATCCTTTGCAGGAAAGAAGAAGTTGGAAAAGGGCATAGAACTGTAAGGTAAATGTAAGAATATCTTCAGAGGACTGTTATCATAAGTGCACTTTGGCAGCTCAATAAAAAATAAGATGTGAGATCACCATGTTATTCCTGACAAAGTTGAAAGCAAAGAAGATGGGCACAGAGCCAAGATGGCAGAGTAGAAAGACACACATACACTAGCTCTTCCCCGACAGCCAAAAAATACCTGTAAAAAAAGACTCTCAATAAATTCTAGAGCAGCAGAAGTCACAGAATAACAGAATGGAGGAGATTTCTAGCCCAGGGTGACCTGAAAGACTGATGGGAAAGGTCTGTCTCACTGGACATGGAGTGGAGCCCAACCCAGCCTTGGCCACATAGCACCGGGAGGAGCAGGACCTAGGCTTCAGGGACAGAATCTCCAGTGGCAGAGCAATTTCCTCAACCTATAGGTGCCAAAGGTCAGTGAGAGGGTTTTTCAACTGGCTTGAGAATGGAGCAGGGTGTCCCCATAGCTCTGGCCTCCAATGATGGCAGTGGCATGGGCTCCCAAGGAAGGCAGAAGCCTACATCCATTGTTAAAGACCTCATTCTAAAGCCCCTGGGGGAATTGAGCCTTGTGTGGCAGTCCTGTCCCTAGATGAAGATTCTGGCAGAACTGAGCAGCTGACCTTAATCTCAGCCTCTAGTGCTGGCTTGGTGGAACTGGAGGTGGTTGTGGAGAGGAAACTCCACTACATGCAGATTCTGGGCACAAAAGTTTCTTGTTACTCCCAGACCAGTATACAGGCTTGATTGTGCCCCCTTGGAGGAACTGAGATCTTACAGAACCCCAGAGTGTATACTACACTTGACAAAGGACCTAAGAGTCAAGCAACTGGTTGGGAAAATGACCAAAAGAGGGGAAAAAATAAGACTATAGAAGGTTACTTTTCTGGTGAACAGATATCTTCTCCCATCGTTTTGGATAAAGAAGAACAATGCTTATCATTAGGGAAAGACATAAAACTCAAGGCTTCAGTATCCCAAACATCCAAATGAATATTCAGTGATCTCAGGCCATGGAAGAGCTCAAAAAGAATTTTAAAAATCAAGGAAGAGAGGTGGAGGAAAAATTAGGAAGATAACTGAGAGAGATGCAAGAAAATCATGAAAAGTGAGTCAACACCTTGCCAAAAAAGACCCCAAAAATTGCTGAAGAAACTAACATCTTTAAAAGTAGGCTAATTCAATTGACAAAGGAGGTTCAAAAAGTCAATGAGGAGAAGAATGCTTTAAAAAGTAGAATTAGCCAAATGGAAAAGGAGGTTCAAAAGCTCACTGGAGAAAATAGTTCTTTAAAAATTAGAATGGAACAGATGGAGGCTAATGACTTTATGAGAAACCAAGAAATCATGAAACATAACCAAAAGAATGAAAAAATGGAAGATAATGTGAAACATCTCATTGGAAAAAACACTGACCTGGAAAATAGATCTAGGAGAGACAATTTAAAAATTATGGGACTACCTGAAAGCCATGATCAAAAAAAAAGAGCCTAGACATCATCTCTCATGAAATTATCAAGGAAAACTGCCCTGATATTCTAGAACCAGAGGACAAGATAAATATTGAAAGAATCCACAGATCACCTCCTGAAAGAGATCCAAAAAGAGAAACTCCTA
>CM053771.1:406496746-406525652 GCA_028658325.1 Potorous gilbertii | reverse complement strand
GTCTCTCTCACTGACCTGTGAGTCTGTGGGTGGAGGGACCTTCGTGGCCACTGGAGATTCCAGTCCGTGAAGCCTGCTTGGATCTGCTTGGTCCTCTCAGTGCCGCACGGCCAGGGCAGGGGGAGGGGAGGGCTCCACTCCCCTCCGGGGCGCGATGGACCCCTGGGGTCGGCTTTTCAGGGCTCTCTGCAACGGAAATCTCCTTCACTGTGTTTCTGCGCAGCTTCCACTGTTTCAGAATTTGTCAGGAGTTCTTTTTACAGGAAATCCATGGGTTGTGGGTTTGGAGCTAGCAAATGTGAGTCTTTCTACTCTGCCATCTTGGCTCCGCCCCCACTCAGGTATTTTAAAAATAATATTGCTGTTACTGTATACAGTGTTTTCTTAGTTCTCCTCATTTTACTCTTCATTCTTTCATGCAAGCCTTTCCATGGTTTTTTAAGATCATCGAGCTCATACCTTCTTATAGCATAGTAGTATTCCATCACAATCATATACCACAATTTATTCAGTCATGCCCCATTTGATGGGCATACCTGCTTCTCTTAAGACTCAGCTCAATTACCACCTCCACAAAGAGGGCTTTGACAGGCTATGTGTACTCTATGTGTACTGTTTATTAACAACTTGTTTTCTCCACTAAAATATAAGCTTCTCAAGGCAAGGTTTCTTCTTTCCTTTGCTTATATAGTTATAGGTGATGGTGAAATCTAGTCACAGACCATGTTGTACATGACTGTAAAGGAGTAGAGAAAGTAGTTGTATAAGTTATAAAGATGCTAATAAAGTGGGAAATTAGAATGTTATAGGGATTGTCATAATGTATGCAGAGGTTCTTAAGGACTATAAAACAGTGGGTAGAGTTGAGAAAAAAGTCAGGTGCTGAAATCACTGTTAAAGGTGGGACTGAATTTAATCTCTGACTGACTTTCAAAGTCATCCATGATGAGGCACTACATGAACCCTCCTTCAGCCAAGCTGGTCTCCTCTTTGTTCCCTTAACATCTTATGCTCATTTCCAACTTCTTTTTACACATACTGTTGCCCTTCCCCTTTATTTCCCTCTCTATACATCAATTAAAGAACTGAAATTGAGGATCACTCAAAATGTAATGGAGAAGTGCTTGTGTTGGCATGAACACATTCATATTACATGGGAAAAATGGTGCAAGAATATGATCATAGAATTCTTCTTCTTCTCCATTGAACTGAAAGCAGAGTAAGGAGTTTTCTGAAATCTCTCATGCTCAACCAACAATCTCCAAACCAAGGCAAATGAGATTTTATAGGACCTCTTTGGCATTGTACAATATGCTTTATAAAACTATAAGAAATAACATTCTTGTCTTCTAGGAGCTTATACTTCATAAGCTTTTTATAGTTAAGATGGACAAATATACTGATTTATATTTATAGATTTATTTATACTTACAAATTATTTATTATTATAGATTTGCCTAGCCAAGAGATTTATCTCTTGGGTTTTAGAGAAAGAGGAACATTTCATTAATATGGCCAAGCCATTCAGATCATTCTCAACATATGGGATGACTCCAAATCCTAGGTCATTCTTCTGTGTTCTCATCTGAATTCTCACCAAAAAACATTCGTTGTCAAAAAAATGGAATAAGTTTCCATTGGGTGTTAATAAGTTCCCTATCACTGGCTAAATGACCAATTGTTTGGGATCATACAGCCATAGATTCAGAGCTGGAAGGCAACTCAAAGATTAGTAAGCTCAATGATGTCCTTTTGCAAAGGAGGGTAGTTTGCCTAAGTTCACACAGAAGGAAAATGTTACAACTGGGTCTCAAACTGAGGTCCTCTGTCTCTAACTCCTATCCTCCTCTCACTACCACACTCCATCTTGCCACAGCTCAAAAGAAATGTGAGATGCACAAATTTCAATGCACATCTAAACTTCAAATGTTCATATGGACTATTTGTGCTAGACCTGTGGTAGAGCTTTTCAGTCAGACCTGCTGTACTTTGATTCCAACACAGTGATGTCATTTTGGTGCTCTTTGAGAATGAAGAACAACTACCAAGCAATCACCACCAACCAACCCAACCATCTTAACATTGAAGAGACTCCTGCTTCCAACAGGGGATGAAAAAGATGGCTCTGAGACCTCTTCTATAGTTCATTGACATACTTTATTATCTCCCCACTCTCCAGTGTTGTAGTCTTGGATTTTTAAGTTAGTACGCTGTAAGTGTACATGTTTATTTCTCGATTATAGAGCAGAAAATTTGCTGCTATTTGATTTTCTCTCAACCATGCAAATCACACCTAAGTGTCTGAAAGACAAACAATTCCGTGTCAACATTTTGGCTCTCCTCTGTCTGTTTTCCTTTTGCTTCCTCCAGAAAGTCACTGTCCTGTAGTAGCAGAACTGCTGTTGATAGATTTGATGTGCGAAAATAAAATAAATAATTAATAAAATTAATAATAATACAAATATACATTTTAATTTTTAATTTAACTTAAAATTAAATAAGTATAATTAATAATAAAATTATTAATTATTTATTTTATTAATAATTACTATTTATTAAGACTTTACCATATGGCAGACACTGTGCTAAGTGCAGATACAGAGAAGATGGGAGAAAATCTCAGAAACAAGGCATATTGGGACTTCTGGGAAGGTGAGGGAGAGAAGAGAATCCAGTTGCAGAAGACGGGGTTTGAGCTGAGCCTTGGAGGAAGCCAATGAGGTTAGGAGTCTGTGAGAAGAATGGCATGGAGGACAGCCAGGGAAAAGGGAAAATAGTGTGTCAGGTGTGATGAATACCAAAGCCAGTATGGGCAGGTGTATCACAGAATATATAGAAGGGAACAAGGTGTCAATAAATATCAAGGGAATTAATGAAAAAACTACAAAGAAAGAAGGTCTAGCTTTAACAAATCTCAAACTATATTATAAAGCAGCAATCATCAAAACTACTTGGTACTGCCTAAGAAATAGAGTGGTGAATCAGTGGAATAACTTAAGTACACAGGACACAGTAGTCAATAACCATAGTAACCTGGTATTTGATAAACCCAAACCCCCCAGATTTTAGAATAAGAATTCAGTATTTGACAAAAGTTTCTGAGAAAATTGGAAAACAACAGGACACAAACTAGGTAAAAACCAACATCTCACACCATATACTAAGATAAGGTCAAAATGGGTGCATGATTTAGACATAAAAGGTAACACCATAAGCAAACTAGGAGAGCAAGAAATAATCTATGTGTCAGATCCTATGGGATGGGGAAGAATTCATCACCAAGCAGAAGATAGAGAGTATTACACAATGTAATGTAGATAATTTTGATTATATTAAGTTAAAAAGCTTTTCTATAAATAAAACCAGTGCTACCAAGATTAGAAGGAAAGCAGAAAGCTGGGAAACAATCTTTATAATAAGTGTTTCTGATAAAGGTCTTATTTCCCAAAGATATAAAGAACTGAGTCAAATATATAAGAATACAAGCCATTTCCCACCAGATGAGTGTGAAAGGATGTGGACAGTTTTCAGATGAAAAAAATCAAAGAAATGCTCTAAATTACTTTTGATTAGATAAATGCAAATTAAAACAATTCCGAGGTACCACTGCACACCTATCAGATTGACAATTATGATATAAAAGGAAAGTGATAAATGTTGAAGAGGATGTGATAAAATTATGACACTAAGGCACTATTGGTACAGTTGTGAACTGATCCAACCATTCTAGAGAGCTATTTGGAACTATGCCTAAAGGGCAACCAAAATGTGCATACTCTGTGATCTAGCAATAGCACTACTAGGTCTGTATCCCCAAGAAGTCATAAAAAGGGGAAAGGACCTACATATGCAAAACTATTTGTAGGAGACCTTTTCCTGAGGAGATGTCCATCATTTGAGGAACAGCTGAACAAACTGTGGTATATAAATGTAATTGAATACTACTGTGCAATAAGAAATGATGAACAGGCAGATTTCAGAAAATCCTGGCAAGACTTGTATGAACTGATGCAAAATAAAATGAGCACGAGGAGCATATTGTACACAGTATTGTGTGATGATCTACTATGAATCTCAGTTCTCAATAAAGCAATGACCCAAGACAACTACAAAGGACTCATTGAAGGAAAATGCTATCCATTTCCAGATAAAGAACTCATGAGCTCTGAATGCAGGTTGAAATATTTTTTTTACTTACTCAATTCTTTCTTTGTGTTTTTTAATCTGCTTCTTTCACAACTGTGACAAATATGGAAATATTTTTCCATGATAGTACATGTATAAACTATATCAAACTACCTGCCATTTTCATAAGACGGGTAGAAAAGAAGGTAGGGAGAAAAATTTGAAACTCAAAATCTTGTAAAAATAAATACTAAAAATTTTCTTGACATGTAGCTGAGGAAAAAAAATAAAATACTATAAGAAAAGAAAAAGTGCACAGCAGAGAACAAAAGAAAAGCTGGGCAGTTTTGAAAACAATGTGTAGTATTTATCATATTGGTTTTCTTGAAGTGGAAATTTATTGTTTTATATTGAATCCTATCCTATATTCTGCTATGTACATGAAAATATTCTTTTTATTTCTTTTGTCATTTTGTATTGAAGTTTAAAGTGAATAAAACATCACAAAACAAAGAAAGAATGGTATAAGGTATACTAAGAGTCGAAAAGTAGAAAGAGGTCAGGTTGTGGAGGGCTTTAAAAAAACAAAAGAGGATTTTATATTTGATCTTTGAGGAAATGAAATCAATGGGGTTTATTGAATGAAAAAGTGACCTGAGCTTTAGGAAGATCACTTTGGTAGCTGAATGGAAGATGGATTAGAGTGGGGAGAGATTTGAGACTAGAAAACTAATCACAGTTATTGTTATAATCTAAGTATGAGGTGATATGGGCCAACACCTATGGGATGGAAGTGTCAGAGGAGAGAATAGGGTGGATATAGGAGGGATGTTGTTTAGGTGGAAGCTACAACTATTGGCAACTCAAAGGATATGGTAGTTGAGAAAATATGAGGAATTAAAGATCCCATCTCATTTGTAAGCCAAGTGATTGTGAGGATGATGGTATCCTTGGCAGTAACAGGGATTATTGCTATCAGATATCTACTGATATTATATTATCTAATATCCATTGGATATTATTATCTATCTCTTTAAGTTTTGGTGGGCACTTTACATAACGCTACTTCACAACCACCCTGTGAGGTAGGTGCTACTATTGTCTTCATTTTACGGATGAGAAAACTGGAACTGAGAAAGATGAAGTGATTTGTCCAGAGTTTTACAGCTATTAAATTTCCAAGAAAGGATTTGAATTTAGATCTTCCAGAATCTGAGTCCAACATTCCATCATTATACCACCTCCATGCCTACATAAATAGTTTAACAAATTGTAATGTCGTGGGGCAGCTAGGTGGCACAGTGCCAGGCATGGAGCCAGAAGACTCATCTTCTTGAGTTGAAATCTGCCCTCAAACTCTTACTAGCCATGTGACCTTATACAAGTCACTTCACCCTGTTTGGAGTAGGATATGGCAAACCACTGAGTTATCTCTACCAAGAAAACCCCAAATGGGATTATGAAGAGTTGGACAAGACTGAAATGACGGAATGATAACAGCAAAATGTCTTATGTGTTCATAGTTATTTGTGAGCTCTATCAAATTTAGGTAGGTTGTTCCTCAGATGTAGGGCCATTGTAAAGGCCTGGAAAAGTTTATACTTCATTGGTGTAACCTTAGACAATCCAGGGACATCTCCATGCTAAGGTGAAACATAAAAATAGGGCTTTGCAGGCAGTCACTAGTATTTTTTTTTCTTATTCCCAGTTAAAATTACGATTCTAAGCAAAGGTCTTCAGGTCACTTTTCCATACTCCCAAAATGTGTAAATATTTCAGGCACTCATTAGCCTCACCTTCTGTTTTGTCCTCACTTGTGTGTTTTAAGTACTTAAGATGGTTTGGGGATATTAACATGGGTTCAGTTCATCCTTCAGATTAATTCGTATTTCATTTACCTTTAGGGTTTATAGTATCAGCTCCAAATGACCCTACTCATTGGGTGTGCCAGCCAGCTCCTTTATAAACAAGTATATTGCTCTCCTTTATAACATAGAATTCACCTGGGGCTTTCATCTCAGAATGATCTCTTCAACAGATGTTTATTTCAGAATAGACAAAGGAAATCCTTTTCCTCATTTGGTAGTATTAAATAAGAGTGTATCTGGGTACAGTCAATTGCATCCCTAGAACATATTTTATAAAACCTGTAATATGCTCTGTGTAAGACTAGACAGGGTGTGTCTATTCTTCATACTTGAGTGTGAAATGTAGCATATAGCCATCCAATATAAATCTCTTTTGGCAAGCCCTTCATAGCAACATGGGGACCACCTCTCAATGATATTCATCAATTCATACCATATTCCTATTTTAAGTTTTTTTTTAAATTTTTAATTGCCTTTTGTTTTCATATTACATTTATTTCTATGAATGTCTCTCTTGGGGGGAGGAACCAAGATGCCGGAGTAGAAAGATTCACATATGCTAGCTCTGAACCCACAGTCCATAAATTTCCTGTAAAAAGAACTCCCAACAAATTCTGGAGCAGTGGAAGCCACACAGCAATGGAGTGGAGGAGATTTCCGTTCCAGAGAACCCTGAAAAAACAATCCCAAAGGTCCGTCGCACACCTGACAGGAGCGGAGCCTAGCCCTGCCCTGGCCATGTGGCACCGAGAGGAGCAGATCTGAGCAGGCTTCAGGGACGGAATCTTCAGCAGCCACAAAGGTGCCTCCACCCACAGGCACACAGGTCAGTGAGAGAGCCTTCTGGACTGGCCGAGAGGGGAGTGGGGTGTCTCCATAACTCAGGTCCCCTCGGGAGGCAGCAGCAGAGGCAGCAAGCAGCCAGAGGCTCCCAGAGCAGGCAGGAGCTCTGCAGCAGCTCCATTGTTGAAGGTCTCTGCATAAACCCCCTGAGGGAACTGAGCCCTGCGAGGCGACCCTGCCCCCACCTAAGAACCTGAATTTAATCTTACATTGAATAGTAACCAGGCCTGTCCACTGAAAGCCCTGAGGCTGAGGAGCAGCATTTGAATCTCAGACCCCAAGCACTAGGTGGGTACATCTGGGCGGGGTGGAGAGGAATCTCAGAAGTCAAGTAACTGGCTGGGAAAATGCCCAGAAAAGGGGAAAAAAAATAAGACCATAGAAGGTTACTTTCTTGGTGACCAGATGTTTCCTCCTTTCCTTTCTGATGAGGAAGAACAATGCTTACCATCAGGGAAAGACATAGAAGTCAAGGCCTCTGTATTCCAAACATCTGAAATAGATATCCAATGGGCTCAGATCATGGAAGAGCTCAAAAAGGATTTTGAAAATTCAGTTAGACAGGTGGAGGAAAAACTGGGAAGAGAAATGAGAGAAATGGAAGAAAAGCATGAAAAACGGGTCAATACCTTGCTAAAAATGCTGAAGAAAATAACACCTTGAAAAATAGGCTAACTCAATTGGCAAAAGAGTTTCAAAAAGCCAATGAGGAGAAGAATGCTTTCAAAAGCAGAATTAGCCAAATGAATGTCTCTTTCCCTACCCCAGTGAACCTTCCCTTCAATCAAAGATTTTTTTTTTTAAACGTAAGTCAACAAAGTCAACCAATCCATGAACTCTGACAGCATATGCAACATTCCACATCCATAGTCTTTCACTTCTCCAATGAAAGAAACAAAGATAATTTTTCTCATCTCTTCTCTTACTCTCAGCTTGTAGTTATTATATTTACCTTTGGTAATCATATAGCATATGTTATATCTACACACATTTAATATATCATTGCCCTCAGTTCCTTTTTATTGTTTTCTGTTTACATTATTGTTGCATTTGCATATTTTCCTTGGTTCTGCATATTTTGCTCTGTATCTTTTCACAGAGGTTTTCTCATGTTTTTTTCTGAATTCTTCATAGTTGGAGTTTCTTAAAGTACAAACATATTCCATTCTACTTGTACCGCAATATTTCAGCCATCTCCCATTGATGAGCAACTATTTTCTTTCCAGTTCTTTGCTACCACAAAAAAATGTTATGGATATTTACAAGGGAGCATTTATTAATCTTTTTGGACATGGTTAGCAATGGGATCTCTGGATTAAAGGCTATGGGCACAGTCTCCATATAGTGACTATGTATATGTACACACACATGTATCTATAATGTTACAGTTATAATACATTAGTTGTCATATAATATATTATCATATGTTATATCATGAATTTTGTTGCACATTATTTTATAAACATATATGATATGATATGATATACTAGGACAGAACATAACATTAAAAAATAGGACAGGACAAAATATATATAATATAGAATATGATGTGATAAAATATGTATAATCTCTGATATATACATATAAGTGTATGTGTGTATATACATACATACGTATATACATATCTACATCAGTGTTTTTTGTTCCTTCTCTTCTCTGATAAAAGCAGGTTCCCTTCCTTGATGCCTACCCTTCTACAGGTCAGTCTTTCACTTCTCTCATGAAAATTTCTCCTTTCCCAGTGTCCCTGAGGATCAGTCTGGGTAAAAATTATAATGTTTCTCATTTACATATGTCTGGTCTCCAATGCAAGATTATTTCCTCAAAAAATAACAGGACTGCTGGGACAATATAAATTATAATACTTCCTATAATGAATAAATATTGACAGATGCCTTACTTCAGAGCAGAGTTGAAGTCTTAGATTTCTTCCTAGATTGACTCTCATGATTACTAATTATCCGCTGTGGTTCTTCTCTGACTAGTTTCTTTTTTTTTAAACAAGGGTCTGAAGGCATTATTCCCTGGGCCATAAGCCTTATTGTAATATTCCCTTGTTAGCTTGTGAGATCAAGGCTATTAGTCGGGCAAAGAAAGGACTGAATGTATGTGTATGTGTGTGTGTGTGTGTGTGTGTGTGTGTGTGTACGTGTGTGTGTGTAGAATAAGAATGGTTACAAGAAATAGAGATATTCAGAAAGTGACTCCAGGAGTGGTATGGGGAAGATAAGGTAAGAGATCACCTAAAGCAAGAAGACCATGGATAGAGTCCAAGGTTGCAGTGGTTAAGAGATGAAGACAATGACACAGGCAGCATGGTGAGGAGATGACAGCGAAGAGGAGTAAATAAGCAACTGAGTAATTCCTAAACATTTTACATATTTTTTTTTTGCCCCTGTCTTTAGAAAATCCTCTTTACTCCAAGCCGACTTGGATTAGGGGTTCCTGATCCTTAGGTAACTCTTGTAGTTAATCTTATACATTAGTAAGATAATTCTGTCTTCTGCAAACCAAACTGAGAAGACTCATATACCTTAAGGATTCATCCTCTTCTGTGTTTAATTAAATAGTTACTGGGTGTTTGGACTTCCCAGCTAGAGATTAGCCTGTTCCTCTCCTCTTCCTTTCTTTTCATTTTCTTTATTTATTTTCTCCTCCTTCCATATCTTTGTCTCTCTCCTCACTTCCTCTTTGTCTTTCTTCCCTCCTTTCCTCAATTTTCCCTTTTTTATTCTTCTTTTCTTGATCTACACCTCCAAACTTCCCCATTATAGAACCTTTTCACATCAGTCTTTTTTTTAAATCAAAGAACACACTTTATAAAACCTGTAAACATGCTATTTAAACAATCAAACAAATATCTTGAATAGAAAGAAAGGTCACAATGTACTTTCAGTGTCTGGAAGGGAGTAGGGGGGGGTCATACTGCAGGTATAGGCCTTTGAGAGTAATGATATGCTAACAACAGTTATTAGTCAACAGAAAATTACATGCTGGAAAGTGTTGGCATTGCAGAAACATCATGTTGAGAACCTGCAGTGTATAGCCTAGAAAATAAAAGATTCCAAAGAGTGAGCAATGTTTAAAAATCAAATGAAAATATTAACTTAATCATGATGACGTACAAGTCAGAAGAATTACAAGGGGGTACCAGTATTTCTTAAGACAGTGTTAACCAAAATTGTTTCCTTCATTGTATTACATCGGATAATTAATTAGAATGCTTGCCTAAAAATACATGTTATTAAAATGCACAAATAAAAATTATTTCTTCTCTATAGTTCATTGTCTCATAAAAGAGAACTTGGACTTCTGGAACTTTATGGAATTTTGTTCAAACATTACTTGCAAATGAGGATAATTTACTTTTGGTGAATATACAAAATATATGGAATAAAAATGATTCTTTTTGTTGGTCAGTCACTTTTATGACCCCATTCGGGCTTTTTTTTTTTTTTGGTAAAAGTACTGAAGTGGTTTGCCATTTCCTTCTCTAGCTCATTTTACAGATGAGGCAAGTGAGGCAAACAAGTTTAAGTGACTTGCCCAGGTGCACACAGCTAGTAAGCATCTGAGTCCAGATTTGAACTCAGATGAGTTTTCCTGATTCCAGGTCTGGAACTCTACCTACTATGCCACCTAACTGACCATCAGAGGAAGGATGCATGTATTTACTTTGAGTAGTCTCTGATATCATGGGAATGGTGCCTCCCTTCATTGACATGAGTCCAATCCTATCCTTGCCTTCCACTACCTTTGTCCACATCCAAGACTAAAGAATTTTTAGCATATTTTATTACGCTTATTGTGGTAAAACAATTCTTTATAAAGCTGTAATCTATGTGTGCTCTATATGGCAACTTGATTTTAACTAGATTGTTTGCTTTACGCAGAATACTCCCTGCCCTATACATAAGGGATGATTTGAAGATTACCAAGGTCATCCACTACATCTCTAGTCACCTTGACTTTCATCTTGTCACTAGACTTTGATGATTCAGGAGGAGAGTGAGGTTGATGACTTTGTGAAACTTTGCCTCACTTAAACCCAATTCATTTTCAGGGCATCGTTCATGATGTCATTGGCCTTCTTCAAAAAATGAAGGATGGGTAACATAACATAAGGGATGAAGGAATTTAATCTGCTATGGGTACTTATGCAGCCAGTCATTAGATATTGAAGTGACGCTCACCAAAACACTGTTCAACTGAATTGATAGTTTGCAGAATGGACAACAGCATTATATAGTGAGATGAACGCCACATTTTGCGAGAGGGGAAGGAAGAAACATTTTAAGGCTTCACTGAAGCAGATCTTCAAGCCAGGTGACAGTGTGTAGGCTGGCATGGAAAGCAATGCAGCCTGAGAGATTGGCTTGGCTGACAACTATAAGGGATGGCCCCTGCCCTCCCCTTTTAACCATTCCTACAACCTAGACCGTAATCTCAGCTGCTAGTATGCATATATGCATAAATGACAATATGCATAAAATATAAATATTTTTAAAAATATAATGACAATATGCATAAAATACCCACAAACTGCAGAAAGTAGAATTCACGATGGTATTTTTTATTTTAACATGGGCAATTTTAAGAATTACAATTTAAATTTTTATTTTCACCCACAGGGCAGAAGAAATATTGAGCCTGTTACAATAATCATCTGGGTATAACTCTTTGGGGTGTATATAACACTAATAGTATAGCTTTATATCCAAAGAAAGATTTCTACAAAGTGAATCAAAAACCCCTGGGCATCTTCCAAAGATTAAAAATTGTTATATGAGTTCCTGGAGTACAACAAATCTTTCCACTGAAATTACTCAGAACTCGAGACAAAATATCCTCATGTTAATATTCACTTCCATGCAATAGTACTTGCATTATTAAGGCCACTGTTTTCGGCCAAGTTTAAAAAGCAGAGGCAAATGGGAACTTTCAGTTCATTTTATTCAATAAAATTCCCTAATATCAGTAATTGACCCCCGAGCCCTGGCTCATCAAATGAACCTTTGCTTACTTAGAAATTTCAGTATTTTCGATGGCAATTCAGTCTGGTTTAGGAGCATCCAAGGTCGCAAGGTAGCTATCCGTTGATGTCTGCCCATCTGATCCTGTGAGACTTTTGTCCTTGTCCTCTGCTAAATCCATAACAGGGGTTTCGCACATGTCGGGAGCCTTCTTCTGTCTCTTTGGACATTATGGGAATGGTAATAGAATGCAAGGTCTCTACTTGGGCAAATTTTAGTTGCTAAAACCTATTCAGGCTCACCATATCCCTCTCCAATGTCCTTTGGGTGACCCCTCTCAGCTTCAGTTCTTTGAAGAATTCTGTGACTCCCAGCTATACAGCATCGTCAGAAGATTATTACTTGCACTAAATATAATTAAGGTATTTGCTAAATGTTCTTAATCACTCTGTCTGTGCAAATGTTGTCACCTTAGATTGTGAGTCGACAAAGAACCTTGTCTGTTTGACTTGCTTTGGATAATATCTAGTACAGTTACAGGTGCAATTAGGTGGTTGGTGTTGATGAATGATGATATCGCTTGAATTAGAATTTCAAGGTGCCTTAACACACGCTCGTTAAATGAGCTAAAGAACCCCCAAGACGAGGAACAGTCACTATTATTATTTTATAGAAGAGAGTAGATTGAATTTATTCACTATGTCTTATTTACATAACTCTATGGGAAGCATATCTTTAAATAATGATGGTGACGATGAGTAGCCAGCATTTATATAGTGCTTGAAGACTTGCAAAATTTATTGCATACAATGCCTTCTTCTCCTCTAAATGTGGAATACCTTCCAACATAGCGTCTACCATATTTCAAAGCAGATCATCCCTTCTCCACACACACACACACAAACTTACAGCACCCTTTTCACAGGTATCCCATAATCAAAGGATACAAAGCAGTTAAATGAAGTGACTGATAAGGTCACACAGCAAGGAATTGCTCAGAGATTTGCTTACACTGAAAATAGAAACACTGGAGATGATCATGACCAATGACCAGGATATTTTCTTGCAGTTAACAAGTAAGTGGAGGAGTTCTGAAACCTGGGGCCAAATCAGAGGTGCTTAAAAAAACCCACTAAATGAAAATGGCCAGTTGGTCATTAATTACCAGGAACTGCCTGACTTAGTGAGCAAGCGGGGTGGGGTGAGGGAGTATTATTGCTATTCTAAACTATACAAATGTTAAAGAAAAAGTAATTACCTTCTTATATATTGAAAAGTTAAATGTTGAACTGCTGGTTACCATGGACACATTGAGCTGTTTGCAACATCGGTCTTTTTCCAATCACTAAAGACTGCTTGAGTAGCCAGTGGGAAAGAAGAACTTCATTCTCAATGAAATCTTAATTTTCACTCTTTTAAGTAGATTCTTAAAAATCCTATTGGTTGTTTCAATACATTTCAAAGTAGGAATTAACAGAAATGAGAAAAGTGATACAACATGCCACAACTGGTATCAAATGAATTGATGGGATGCTAAAGAAAAGTTGTCTTAAATGATATGTTGCTAAATACATCTTTTTTTGTTGGAACTCTCAATAATCTATTTTATTTTTTGATTTAACCTTGGCAACAAAAGAACATATCTTCCTTGGGACTCTAGGATGTTAACTTTGCTTATTCATTCAACTTATCATTTGAAGGATCTTTAGGTAATCTTTCCTTCATGGAGTTCATTTTATAGTTTTTTAAAAAAATCAGAATTAAAGGAAAATAAAAGAAGGCAGATAACACTCCAGAATCCTCATTATTTCCATAAAAGTTCCTCAGTTCTCAAATTCATGTGAAAATGTGAATATACTACACTGTGCACAGTACTCAATGACTGCTCTGGTAAGAAACCAATCAAAATGCCCTGTTTCTTGTTTTCAGAACTCTGGTGAGACCATATGGACTTTATTTTTTTTACCAAGGTTGTCATTTTTTCATGATTACCCTTCTTCCCCTCTCCTAGAACCTTTCTACATATCAACCCTTTGGCTATGTTTGACCACATATGCTACATTATTTACCCAAAGCCTACCACCTCCTTGCTGAGAGGCAGGAGACATGCTTGACTAATAATCCTCTAAAGTCACAATTGTTCACTGCAATGATCAGAGTACTAAATTCTTTGAGACTGTATTACTGATATCTAATCCTTATATTAAACAGAAAAAATAAAGGAGGCAAAGTGCCTGGCATTTTTAGCTACTTCATGGAGTACAGATAACAGAAAGGATCTTTGCTGTTTCAGAGTTCAGTTTATTATAACAAACTATACATCCACAAAGTAATAGTGATGATGTTAGCTACTAATAAAAAAATCATATCCAGCACTCTAGCCATTGTACAAACCTACCTCCAATGACCACTTTTTCTGTTTTTTATTTTAGCTCTGTGTTTTGAATTCCCTCCACCCCCTTAGTCCGGTGAAACTGAATGCAAAAATTGGTTGGGGATAGGGGAGAGAAGAGCTAAGAAATTATTAGTCTTAAGAAACAGGAGGTGGAAACTTTCTTTCCACTTCTCCTAGAGGTCCAAGAGGTACTGTGCTTTATAGCATCCTTCTGGTGTTCCACAACTAACCTGTCTTGGCTTGGATCTCAGTCAGAAATACCAAACCACTCTCCATTCCCCAGCCCTCTTGATATCAAATTTTGACTATATTGAGCTGTCCTTTTAAGCTTTGAAATTCTAATCTAGTCTAATCCAGTGTACCAAATTTTCTGGACATATATGAACTAACTTAAAGGTAGTTTTCAATGTGTTCTAAAAAATGCATTTGCAAGCTGGTTGTTTGGGGCATATTTGAATCTAGAGAGAGTATTACTTAATTAGTGTAGCTTAATTCCTGTATAAGAATTGAACAATTTTGTTGAAATAATATATATTTTTTGCTTTTGTCCTTTTTGGAGAAATGTGATGCAAGTGGGAACTTGGTGGCACAAAGAAAAGGAATCTCCTGCCATAGTGGCACTGATTGCTTGCTAGGAAAAATGTGATTATAGGGACAGATACCTAGAAAGAAGGGGACCTCTTCGGCAGCCATAGTGGGAGGAAGGAAAGGTATAGCTTGGTGAATGTTTCTCATTCTCCACAGGTAGATAAATAAGTGAATTGCTTTCTCTGTGCCAAACACATAGATTTGGAGAGTATCTCTTCTGCAGCATTAACTTATAAGGCCATTTCTTGCTATCAGATAGTGGTTAGGCTATTACTGTTAGACCATTCTTATGCTAGGAAATGCTTGTAAGTCCTTTGGCCTATTTGTAATGACTTGAAGTTTCTAGCATTGGGCACGGCAGCAAAAATTTTTTTTTCTAATCCAGCAGTTATTTTTGCTTTATTGTGGTAGTTCCTATTAATTTATATTGTCAAAAGAATATCACTAAATCCAGAGAGGTATTTTAGCATTAATTTACTAAATACTGACCACTATTTGAATAATATAAAGTAGTTAGAATATCTATGCCTACATGGCCATAATTAGACATACTGGCAGACAGGTATAAAATGAAGTATTTTTTTTCTTCTATTTGTTCAAGAAGTCTGTATGTGAATAAAGTGAACTCACTTATCATTTACATGTATATCTCCTCAAAACAAGGAAATATATGTTTCTGTTTTAGATCTACTTAGTATTTTTTTCTTAAGGATATTTCCTCTGTAAGGAATCTCCCCCCACCCTTTCTCTTTGATGAGTTATTTGGGTTGATTTTGAAGATAAGATACAACCTTCAAGAAAGACTTTTGAAAAGATGGAAAGACTTTAACCATTATTTGTGACTGTGAATGTTGGCTTCCACATCTTTCTCTCCATAACCTTGATGTAGCAGAGGAAAGTTGGGACTTACATTTGTTTTCTGTGCCAAGGGTTCAATCATGTTTTCTATATGCCTACATCTTCACTCAACATACTTGATAAATGGGCATGCCATGTGAAGCAATTTTTCTGCTAAGAAAACTGAGATACAGAGAAGTTAAGTGAGAAAGTCAAGATTTCCTCAATGAATCAGTGGCAAGACTGGTTCATTGGGTTCTGGCTGTAATTCCTACAGAACCCCCAAGAATAAGTGGCAAGAATATATTTTGTTCTCTTTGCCATAGCCAAAGAAAAAAAGCCAGGAAGTGACTATCTGATCATCTCAGCAAACATTCATCAATATATATGTATTTACTGTGGTTTTTGTTAATAAATTAACACAGATGGGAAAAATGTATACTTCAGTCTTCTTCAGAGACTGTAAGCAATACATGTGACATGCATTGTGTACCTAGATCTAATGAGCACATACAATATAAAGACACATATGTGTATATAATCTTGTTTGCTAAATTTGTAGTAGTTTATATAATTATACACATAATGTATTTTAACCAAATATACAAAGAAGATTTTTTTAATGCCACTTAGGCTCTAGATTTAACTTAAACCACTACTTAGTCTATCTTCCTTAATAGGATACTAAAAAGGGATTTTATGACAACATTATCAGTAGCATTTTGCTGATAATTAGAATGACAATACTAATACTGAGATATTTTTCAGTAATAATGGTGTTATTAATGAGATTTTTATGAAAGACAGACTTCTTTGGTATAATTATGAAAATTGATCTTTTGCATTTTACTTATTCACTGAAATCAGATAAGTGGCTTAACTACATGTATTATTTCTAATAAATATTCAAAAGAATGCATTTAAACAAGGCTCCTCATTCTATTCTTGCTCATATTCCTTGCATTTAAATAAAAGTGTAATTGCTGTGCTTTTTTAAACTGCTAGTTTGGATTAGCTGTCTAACCTGTACAGTGTAGCTGTTTGCTGTTTGCATTTTTAATAGCTTTATTACCATTTGGTGAAGCCTTAATTTCTGACTCCCTTGAAGAGTCCTGCCTTTAAGTCAGCTCTACAATTTAACCAGCAATAATCTGTCAAGACAAGATAAAGACCCGCACCAGATGAAATGCAGTATTTTTGTGTAGCGTTCTGTCATTGTTAAGGGAAAGATCTGAGTATGTCAAAATGTAACCCCTGAAAGTTTTCTAAACTTTGCAGCATAATTTTCCAGTTCACATTTTTAATCAATGGTTCCAGAATGTATTATCTTATTCACTAGTGAAAGCAACGAAAATGTGCTTATAGAGGTCTCTGAATTCCCATTCTTTTCCTGAATATGTAAACATTATTGAGATGATAGATGTACTCCTACATGTATATATATGCACACATATATGTATGCACATACAAATATACATACACATGCCAAGTAGGAGAAAGTTCTTTATTAATAGTAGAATAATGTGAATTATTAATAAACACATGTTCTGCGGAAATTCTATTTACTAAACCTGTAATTCTTATGATCAAAACCTTTAATAAAAAGTTACATAGAATCCAAATCTATGCACATTCATTATTTTATGGCTCTTTTGTTTGCTTCTAGAATCTTAAAGACCACTTTATACCTAGATGCTTGAGCGAACTGTGTGGTCAATCTGATTTAGTTATTAAGATAGCTAAAGAAATTCAGTCATATCAAATCATACTCAATTTATTTCTATTATTGAGACATGACCAAAGGATCATGGTAATGAAATA
Organism: Potorous gilbertii; assembly: GCA_028658325.1. Taxonomy (NCBI): domain Eukaryota; kingdom Metazoa; phylum Chordata; class Mammalia; order Diprotodontia; family Potoroidae; genus Potorous; species Potorous gilbertii. The sequence continues at coordinate 406,508,202 of CM053771.1, read as the reverse complement.
TTTGAGTAGTTTGAGTTAGTCATAATTTCTGTCTTCCTTCCTAACTTGTCTCTAAAGCGTAATTACATAGTGTATCATGGCCTCCTGTTCTCATTTTAATGCTAAGCATGTGAAATTTTGGTTATACTCAAAATTAGAGTTCTTAACCTTTTTTGTGACATGAACTTCTTTGGCAATCTGATGAAGGCTATGGATCCCTAGTCAGAAAAAAATGTTTTAAAAGATCAAAATGAAATTCATAGGATTATAAAAGAAGCCAATTATATTACCAAATATTTGAAATATTAAAAAATAGCCAAGATTCTAGGTTAAGAACCACTGCTCTAAAGTAGTAATTTGGTCATAATCCATGCCAAATAAAAGTACGAAATATTCAGAGGCAGTGTATGCAAGTGGATAGAATTCTGGATATAAATTCAGGAAGACCTTGGTTCAAATCTTACCTTAGATACTTAGAAACTGTATGACCCTGGACCCATGTAATCTTTCTGGGTCTAAGTTTCTTTGTCTGTTGAACCTCTTAGGTCCGTTCAACTGTAAGTTGGTGATTCTCTGAAGAATACAGGTTTGTTAAAATCCCAATCAACACTAAGATAGTAGTGGGCAAAATTTCTAAAAGTGACTAAAAAATAATAACAATGTGTGCATCATTCAAGGGAAAAACTATTTCATTTTTGTCTCCGTCTTTCCAAAGTTCAGCACAGTGTCTGGCAGAGAGTAGATACTTAACAAATTCTTACTGGGTTGGTCATTGATTTATTCCTAATCATAAAAATAAAGAGAATGCCAGTAGACCAAGAGTAGTTGGACTGCTCCAGGGACCTCCTAACAATTCTTCCCTTTTCTGGGTTCTCCCCAGTCTAGTTCATCCTTCACCCCACTATCAGAGAGACCTTCCTAGCTGTAACCTTCATAGCTCTAATCAAGTACCTCACTAACTTTCTGTGAGTTTCCTCATTGACTTAATTCAAGACTTATTCAAGACTCATCATAGTTTGCCCTAAATTACTTTTCCAGTTTTCCCTATTGCTGTTCGCCCTCATTTGCTCTATGCTCAAATCAAACCAGACTATTCACTATTCCCCAATATATTCTTGCTTTTCTCCCTTATATGTTTTTGCTCCTACCTGGAATTCTCTCTTTGACCATCATTTCTCCTTGTTGTCTCTCCCCTTGGGCAGCTGGGTGGCACAGTGGATAAAGCACCAGGCCTGGAATCAGGATGACCTGAGTTCAAATCTGGCCTCACACACTTGGCTGTGTGACCCTAAGCGAGTCATTTACCCCAATTTGCCTCAGTTTCCTCATCTGTAAAATGATCCGGAGAAGGAAATGGTAAACTATTCCAAGAAAACCCCAAATGAAGTCACAAAGAGTTAGATATGACTGAAACAGCCTAACAACAACATTTCTCCTTCTACTCTCTTGGAAGGTATAGCTTGAATCCTGTCATTGCCTCTAGGAAGGCTTAGTCTCTCCCTCACCCCTGTAGTCTCCAAGTATTTTGTAACTTTCTTTGGTCTGTTACATTTTACTTTGCATTGTAGTTATTTGTAAGCTTTTTTTAAATCTCCCCCATTTGATTAGGTTGGGTAGAGTATTTTTTCACCTTTCTCTGCCCTCTTCCTCTGCCATTTTGCACAGTAAGGCATAGTCAATAAAAGTGTTTCTAGAATGAATGAGTAAATTAATATTAAATATAATGTTCAGTAACCTGGAGTGCGAAGGATCTGGGATTTTGAGTCACTTCTTTGCCATTCTTCTTGATAGAATTGGAAACAGAACTGACAGATATCTTTGCTGGTCTCCTTTTGGCCTATGGAGGGTGCCTAACAAAGAACTACACATCGGAATTTCCTCCACAAGCATTTATTAGTCATCTATTCTGTTCTCCACTCTTTACAAGAGGAAATAAAAGAAACACTTGGCACCTTAGTGGTGTGATATATTGGACTTGGGGTCTGGTAATCTGGGTTTGAATACTAGTTCTGATATTACCATGTGTGATCATTGGCTTTTCATTGAACTTCTGACCCTCAGTTTCTTTATTGGTAAAATGGGCATAATCATCCTTGAATGGCTTACCTCCTGGGACTGTTGTGGAGAAAAGGGTCAGAGATGTTGGCCATCACTATTTGGGGGTCTGTCATGGGTAGTTAGAAATAGCTCTTTATGTAGCACTCCTAGCATTTTATGTAGACATATTGGGTAACCTGTTTCAAAGGACACCACAAACAATGTTTGAAAGATGTTTTGATCTATCACTCTATGATAATATGCAAATTTACTTCTGAGGATTGACTTATATAAGGCTGACTTTGAAATGCCACATCTTTGCTTTCATAAATAACATATCATGGAATCTAAAATGCTGCCATGTGGTGCCAGATTGGATTGATTTCTACAATATGGTCAGAGACAATTTTCAGAGCTGCTATTGTTATTTAGAGAGCTCAAAGATTCTGAGAGACTGTTAAGGCTAGTAGAAAAGGTAGTGAGTTGCCCATGATTACCAAGAAAACTTGATTTCCAGACTGTCTAACAATACCATGTGTATGGCAAGGCTAAGAGCTTTCATAAATGTTGAGAACTCAAGTGGCAAAGAATAGATCAATAATTACCTTTTTCCATTCTCTAGAACCTGCGTCAAGTTTCACCTGTGTTCTTGTCATTCCAATCAACAAATATTTAATTAGCTCCTATTCTGCCCAAAGAGCTGTGCTAGCATGGCAAAATAAGGCTGACAAAAAAAATCAGCGTAATTCTTGCCCTGTATTGGAAGAAACTTACAATATTATGAGGGTGATCTGACATACAAATGAGTATAATTTAAGATCATATGTGAGAACATCAAATAAGAGAACCAAAGTACTCCAAGAAAACTTTAGGAAGGAGAAAAAGATTTCTGATGAGAGAGGTTTGTGGTCAGGAAATACTTCATAGGAAGGACACAACTAGGCTGAGTTTTATGAAAGAGAAAGCTCCTAATGGTCAGAGACATAAGGGAATGTATTTTAGGCATGAATTATATGCTAGGACATGGAGACAGGAAAGGGAATAGTGCAATTTTGAATAAGAGTTCATGAAACAATAGGTAAAGGTGTATCACATCTGTGCAGATGTTGACTATGGAGTTATTCTCCTATTTAAAATCATGTAGTCAGAAGAGTCTATTTCAGGCACAAAGGACCACTGGAATTGTGATGTCAGATGATAACCCTGTAAGTTTGCATAGCCTTCTAATCTTTCTAAAACACTTTACAAATCTGCTTTCCTGTGAATGTCGCCATCACTCTGTAAAGTGAGCAGAGCAGACATTCTCCCAGCCTTAGAGATGGAGACAAAATTGTTACAGAACTTACTGAAATGGATGAAATTCAAGAATGAATGAGTGAAAAAGAATTTTAAATCACTTAATATGTGCAAAAACACTGTACTAAGCTCTGGAGAAAAAGTAAGACAGTTCGTGTTTTCAAGGAGCTCACATTCCAATGGGAGAGAAACCATATGGAGCAAATCAAAGGAAGGATGTTCGTGCCAAGACTGTGCACATATTTACGTAGCCTCCATTTACATAGCTTTATCATCACTGGAACACTTTTGATCAAAACGATTCCAAGAGGTAGGTAGTAAAGTATTATCAACTCATTTTACAGATGAGGAAATTGAGAAAAAAGCTAGCTAACATATGCAGACACCAGCAGCAAGTTTAACATTGCTTTTCAGCATTTTTCAAATCTGTCCGACTCTTCATGACTCTGTTTTTGTTTTGTTTTTGGCAAAGATAGTGCAGCAGTTTGTCATTTCCTTCTCCAGCTCATTTTACAGATGAGAAAATTCAACCAAACAGGGTAAAGTGACTTGCCCAGGGTCATGCAGCTAGTAAGTGTCTGAGGCCAGATTTGAACTCAGAAAGATGAGTCTTCCTGACTCCAGACCCAACACTCTATCTATTGAGTCACCTAGTTGCCCTAATTAACTGATGCCTAATACTATTAGGTAATTACATAGTGGGTAAGAGTGCTGGACTAGGAGTCAGGAAGACATGATTTCTAATCTCACCTTAGTCAAAGGTTCCCAAACCTATTGCCCCATTAAAAAAAATACTCAGTACACCTCTGGAAATCTATATTCTTTAACCTTTTGAAGGATTTTTGGGAAATTTGTGTAATTTCAAAAAATATATTTTTAAAATAATGATGCCTCTTAAATTTAATGATTTATTATAAATTTGTGGGGTGGTTCCTGCATTGAAATTTTGATGGTGCAATATTGCATCATGTAACTGTACAGTATCATATTGTAAATAAGTCAATACATGCACATATTTCTGCCAGTGCATGTTGGACTTCTTGACGACAGGCTTACCTGTCAACACTTGCTTGCTAAGACCCTTTGACAGACTTGACCACTGATCAGTCATAACGTGTTTTGTGTGTTTATTTGGAAAGTCATATAATCACTATGACTTTAACTCTGTTACACAACAGATGAAACACGTACAAATGGTTTTTCAAAATTGTCTTCTTTTCTTATGCTTCCACCATCCCCTTATTTTTATTCAACGTCCCCCAGTTGCACCTGAGGCTCCCCCAGGGGGTGGTATCATTTATTTTGGGAACCTATGCAAGATATTCACTAGCTGTGTGATCCCAATCAAGCAAGCAAGTTAATTAACTTCTCAGTTTCTTTATCTCTAAAATGGGGAGAATAAGAGTGTACATCTCACAAGACTGATGTGAGTCTCCAAGGATATAATTTTTATAAAGAACTCTGCAAACCTTGAAGCATTAAGCAAATGCTAGCAATTATTAGAAAGAATCAGAGCCAGAGTTCAGTTTCCACATCACACAATTCTAAGCGCTTGCCTCTTTTCACTATTCTGCACTACCTAGATGTTCATTTCCAAGTTTCTGACAAAGTCTTTTTTTGATATAAACAGTAGCTACCAGGATGCTTTCTAGGAATACAGAACCTTGTATTTATATACATGTAATGCATAAAATATGATTTCATGTTTGTTTCTTGGGTGTGTTATTCTATACAAGAGAATTATTCATTCGAAGTTTATTTTTCTTTGCCTTTGCTTTGCAATTTATTTCCATTTATTTTTAGCATTGGGTAGAATATAAGCTTCTTGAGGGGAGGAACTATTTCATTTTTGTCTTTGTATCTTTTAGGGTCATTTGTCCAGTAAGTGCTTAATAAATTCTTGCTGAGTGATTTATTGGCTAAGCAAGAATTAGTCTCTGAGACAGAAAGACCTTAGTGTACTTCATTTATATCAATGATCTATGAGATCAGAAATCAGACATTTACATGGACCTTTTTCTTATAGGAGAAGCACATTCAAATAATAGGCATTCATCATTGGAACTGTAAACTTCTATGATATATTATCTTTTTTAAAATGGCTGCTTTCATTATGATATATAGCTCAGTTATGCTGGGTTTTTTCTCTTCTTTTTCTTTTTTTTTGCCTTTAAAAATATTATTTGTTTCATGGGACACTTCTCCAGGATGAGAAGGGAAAGAATATTGGAAAAAACTATGATGAGAGAAAAAGACAGCAAAAAACCTTATTTTTTAAAAAAGAATCACTGCTTTTAAAAAGCAAGTTCCATATACATCTCTTACCAGGGACTCATTACAATATAGTACAAAGGGCATTGGATTTGGAGTTAGAAGTTCAGGGTTTAGTTAAGTCAGTCAGAGAAGTCAGTGGACTACCATTTATTAAGCATTTACCACATTCTTTCTAGACACTCCGCTAAGCTCTGGGGATACAAAGATAGGTAAAAAATCCATTTACCCCCATCCCCCCCAATAATGCACATTCTAGTGAGAGAACAATGTGTAAATATGTAGGTGCATAGAGATAAATTTAGAATAAGTGGATAGAGGAGATGACACTGACAACTGGGGTGGTGGTGGCAATAACAGCTCATAGCCCAAGTCTTTGTTGCTCATAATTTAGGTTTTGATGCTTAGAATGAATATAAATAGAAATTGTTTTCTAGTTTGGTGAAAAACTCTGAGGATCTTCCCATCCCAGGTTGATACTTTTATGATGACAAAGTAGGCCATTTTTGTCTCAATTCTTACCTAGCCCTTAGTCTTTTGACTTAGACAACTGAGACCTGGGAAAAACTTTAATTTAGAAAGGTCAAAGTCACCCACTGCATCCTGAGCCACTGCCCAAAAGTCTTGTCTTTCGTCTTTCCCCTGGACTTTGATGACTCTGGAAGAGTTAGGATGATGACGTTTCACTGTTCTGCCTCACTGAATCCATTTCCAGAGCAAGTTAAGACATCAACCGTCATGCCATTGGTTCTCTACAAGAATTAAGAATGAACAACAACAGGGGAGCTAGGAAAGGCTTCCTGCAAGAAGTTAAAATCTTGACTTTGCCACCTACTACCTTGATGACAATGGGCATGTCACAGTGTCTTGGGGTAACAGTTTATCCATCTGGAAAAAGAAGATGTTGAACTGGATGCTTTTTAAGGACCCTCCCAGTTCTGAAGCTATAATCCTATGAACTCATTTATTTAATTCTTGAGAGCTCACAGTTAGAGCAGGGGTATGAACCAACACCCTTAGATGCAACCTGAACGAAACTAAAATGTAATTGGGAAATATTTAACAAAATAAATAAAAATACAATGGGTACCATTGCATTCTAAAACTGAGTCAGTATACTATGGGCAGGGATTTTATGAAGAAGCAATTTCTATATATGTTTGCCACCACTATGAAGAAGATGGTTCAGTGTTCTCCTGTAATCATCTGGTTCCTCAGCTTGAGAAATCAGCCTTTAAACCCTATGAACCACAAGCAACTTTCAAGGAATATAACAAATATTTTATCAAAAGTGGACAGTAGGTGCTGGTGTTTTCTAAACCTTTGATGCTTCCTGATTATGGGGCTCCTTGGTTCGTTAATTTCTTTTTGGCAAAGTCATATAGTTAACATGGTAATTCAAGGTCTGTGATATGAGGGGGTATTTCAATCCTGGGTGTGGAGGAAATGATTACAGGTCAAGGCTCCCACTGAAGCAAACCACAAGGAAACCAGGGGGCTCACAGATCGATAACAAGCTCATTCAGCGAGGCACAATAAACCTGTGACAGATGTAGTGAAGAAAGGCCTTGTGGCGATATATTATTAGATATATATTTTTAGAATTACATGGTGAAAAAAATAAACATTAACAAGTTTTTCATGCTGTAAACAATAGTGCACTGGTCAGAAGCCAAAGCCTGACAAAGCTCTCAGTTTGAAAAGGATTTCTTTGAGGCCGTCTTCCTGGTATAGTTATTCCAGGTTCAGAGCAACCAGATCTGGAGTGTTGTAAAACTCAACACAATGAACTTGACAGACAGCCAGATTTCTGTTTTCAGCCAGTTTAGGGTTACTATAATCTCATTATTATGCTTGAAAGACGACAAGTAATAGAATCTCAGGTAGCCGTTCTGTCTTTACTCAGCCGCATCTTCTCTTTTATGCCGATTTCCCTTGATTACCTGAACTAGTGGGGCTCAGTTTTCAACCACTTATCCTCCAGAAATAACCATCTGATCAGCCTGACAAGGTTCTCACTGCCATCAATGGTTTTAATGGGTCAAGCACTAAATTAACCCTTTACCCACATCCCCTGGAGAGTCCCCAACTTATTAAAAAGCAATTTACTTTTCCATCATTATTAACTTGGCAATGAAGGAAGAGCTAGGAGGACAGATTTGCTGATTCTTTCCCACCCTCCATGTCTGTCTTCCACAGCAATCTTGTCTACTCTTAAACCACACAAAGAAAGACATCTCAAACTCCTGGTTGCTGAAAAAGATGTCTTCTATTTTGGTTGCCTTGATTTGAAATAATGGCACTGAATTCACATGGAAATTTCACATTCTTTTGTCAGACAACACCATTAAATTTGACAAAAGTTGGGGGAATTATTAAGTGTACTTTATGGAAAAATATAACTATTAGAAATATGGCTCCTATGGGTCTCAAACTCTGATGAGTGGTTCAGATGAGACAGTATTTCCTCTTGCTTTGTCCCTTTCCATATCAATTTAAAGTTTCCCATTCTAAATAAAAGAGGGCTGTTGATTTTATGTATGAGGAAATCAAGGTATAAGGGGCATTCTATCACTTTTCTTCTACATTAAGGTCAAAGCAAACCCTCTAAAAAACACAAGATAGCTGGTGTAAGTCTATGAATAAAAGAGAGAGTGGTTGCTCATTATTCAGTCATGTCCAACTCTTGGGGCCCCCACCTAAGGTTTTCTTGGCAAAGATATTGCAGTGGTTTGTCATTTCCTTTTGAGGATACAGAGGCAAACAGGGTTAAGTGACTTGCTCAGGGTCACACAGTTAGTACCTGAGGTCAGATTTGAATTCAGCTCTCCCTGATTCCAGGTCTGGCACTCTATCCACCACACTACCTAACTTTACAGATGGGTAGGATATCATTGGGAGAAGATCCAGTCTACTTTTTTGCTCTCAATTTTCTATCACCCTCACAATGTGACTGCCAACAACCCATGAAAAATTTTAGACGGTTTTCTGTATGTGCTTGAAGAGAGGCCAGTTTTGTCATTGACAGGTATCTTGTCTGTATGTGTATTACAATCCATTAAATATATATTTATATATATAAATATATATTTGCTAAATTAATTTGGGGAGGACTGAACGCATTTATTCAATCTACTCAATTACCTTGTAACCATATGAACAAATCAAAGGATCACCAGTCTAGAGCTAGAAGGAAACTCAGAGGTCATCTGGTCCAACCCTTCACTTCGCAGGTGAGGAAATTTAAGCCCAGAAGTTAAAGTGATTTGCCCAAGATCCCACAGGCAATAAATAAGCAAACTGAGAGAACCTCAAGGAATCCTACACACATCACTAACTCTGGGTGCAAACTCTCTCATACTCCCTAAGTCACAGACCCTACACTAGATGGCTTTGTTTTGTTATCTTTCTTTTGGATAAAGGGAAGAAATATGGGGGAGGAGGGTAGTGACTGATGATACCAAATGTATCAAAACTTTTCCCCAAAATATAAAATACTATCTATTTTTGACATGATTATTTTGCAGCAGATTAATATAGAATAATAACGGTCAATTTACCACTGACCATTGTTGGCTGAACCAAAAAGAATAAAACAATTTTCCCCCTATACGGAATAATCCTTTTAATATAATCATAAGAAAAGAAGAAAAAAGCCTGATCATATAAAAATACCAGATAATGCTCCCAGAGTTGTTTACCTCCTTGTCGTTACTGGTCAAGTTACCAGTAAAAAGCAGTGAGAAGTCACCCACCCTGTTAAACTGCAGCTCCTTTCCTGCAGTTGAACATTAACATGGAGAGTGAGAAACAGGGTAGCTAATTCCAAAAGAGATATCATCAGAAAGAACAAAAGTTCTGCAGCTGCTTTGTACTTCTCAAGGAAAAAGAGGTATACACAAACGAACCTGCAGAAAACAAATATTCGTGACTGCTCCCTGTATTATTCTGATGAAGAAATCAGACAAAGAAACGTGTGTTGTTTTTTTTGAGAGACTTTACAAGGTCATACAAGGGAGAGGTGGAACTAGAAATAGACTCAAGCTGTTGACTACCAGCCTGGTCTTGTATTCCCTTGAGAATTCCACATTCTGAGACAAAGCTCAGTAGTGCCTAAAGAATACAAAATATAAACCTTCAATTTCATTAGTTAGATGTAAGCTTTAACATTTTTGATATTTTGCTTACAAAATGTGTATACATTATGCTTTTCTTTAAACACTTCATGATTTTGTTGGTGTGGTTTCTCTTTCCATCAACACAGACCCTGTGCCCTCCACATCTTGGTAAACTGGTCATCAGAAATATATATGTTCCCTGCCTTCATCCTCAACCCCACCCCGAATGCATCAATTTCTTTGCTGTTTCTACGGTCCCAGGAGACTGGTCCCCAAATGGCATACTGAAATAATACTTAAAATTTTCCAGGACCTGCCAGAGCTTAAACAACGTGGAGAATTTGAGATCACTTTCCTATCATGATGAAATTCTCTGAGGACATGAGTGGGGCATCTCTCCTCCTTCAAGTCTGAGTTTAAGCACCACCTTCTTCTACATGAAACCTGTTCGGATCTCCCCCAAATTGCCAGTGCCCTCCCTCTCTTGACTACCTTGAATTTATTCTCTTTATATTTATTTTGTATATACTTCCACATATACAAGCTCTGTCCCCTGTTAAAATGTAAGCTACTAGAGAGTAACAACAATTTTCATTTTAAAAAGATTGTATTCCCAGAGCCTGGCAGGCACTTCATTAATGCTTGTTGGTTGATCTTACTCTCTAATTTAATCATTTTGTCATGTAATAGCTGTTAATGTTCCTTAACAGAGGCAGCTAGCTGGTCTATGACTCAGGAAACCCTGGATTCAAATCCCTTCCCTGATATATACTGGCTGTGTACCCCTGGGCAAGTCATTTAACTACTTCATTCCCTAGGCAACTCTCTAAAACTATACATGTTCAAACAGTTGTCAAACTCCATTGACACCAATAATATCAAAGGTCTGGTCCAAAACAAAATCGTTCATTAAATGAAAAAGGTAGATATGGGAATCTTTTTTTGGGTAATAATACTGTCTTTACTAGTAGGTCCAATCACATTCTGCTGTGAGTATAGGGTTTTAACTTAATCTTTGCCTCCATCTTACTGAAATACATCTCAAGTCATCAGCCTCTTTTCAGTTAAGTTTCTCAGCCAGCAAAATGGAGTCATTTGCCTGCCCTACCTCACAGAACTATAAGGAGAGTGGAAACAGAACCACATAGTCCTAACAGTGGAAGGATCCCAAAGAACCTTAAAGCTGATTCATAACTGAAGCATACATTCCATATACAAACCCCCTGACAAATGATCATTCTCTTGAAGACCTCTAGTACAAGGAAAATTAGAATTTCATCAATTTCATTTTTGTACAGCTCCAATTCTTAGAAAGTGCTTCCGTGATTGGAGCCAAAATCTACTTTTTTTGCAATTTCTGTAATCCATTGGTTTTGCCCTCCTGAACCAAGCAGATTATCTCTTCCCTCTTTCATCTAATAATCCTTCAGATACTTGAAGATAATTTTTGTGTGTCCATCCCCCTAAGTTTTCCATCTCTTCTACTGGTTAAGCATTCCCAGTTCTTTCAACCAGTCCTTTTATGTCATGATTTCTAAAGTATATTGACTTCTTCAGGAGGAATACTCCTACAAATTAAAAGACTTTTCATTAAGAGAAACATTGAAGTAATCATCTCTTTTTTTAAATGAAGAACCGCCTCCTCCTCCCCTGCTTCTTCCTTTTCCTCTTCTTCTCCTCCTCCTTCTCTTTCTTCTTTTTCTTCTTTCTTCTTCTCTTTCTTCTTGTTTTTCTTCTTTTTCTTCTGTTCCTCCT
>CM053771.1:406459950-406496246 GCA_028658325.1 Potorous gilbertii | reverse complement strand
GATAACAACCTGCTTGGCAAATTTGAGCTCACAGGAATCCCCCCAATACCCAGAGGTGTTCCTCAGATTGAAGTAACATTTGACATTGATGCAAATGGCATTCTCAATGTTTCCACTGTGGATAAGAGCACAGGCAAGAACAAGATCCAATTGCCAATGATAAAGATCTGAGCAAGAAAGACATTGAGCGTATGGTCCAAGAGGCTGAGGATGAGAAGAAGAGAAACAAGGTGTCTTCCAAGAATTCTCCTGAATCTTATGCTTTCAACATGAAGGCTACAGTGGAGGATGAAAGGCTGCAAGACAAAACTTGTGATGAAGACAAACAGAAGATCCTAGACAAATGTAATGAAATAATCAACTGACTGGATAAGAATCAGACTGCTGAGCAGGAAGAATCTGAGATCAGGGGAAAGAACTGGAGAAGGTCTGCAAGCCTATCATTACCAAGCTGTACCAGAGTGCAGGAGGCATGCCTGGTGGATTCCCAGGGGGTGGAGCAGCCCCATGTGGAGGTGCTTCTTCTGGACTCACCATTGAAGAGGTAGCCTAACCAAGAAAGAGCATTCCACACAGCTTTCCAAAAATCAAAGGACTCCAATTTGTAGCCAAGGTAGGAGTGGTTTAAAAGTCACATTTAAGCTACTGTGTAAATCTGGGCATTCTGAATACTTGGACGTGCGCAGAGGGAGAGAAGTGAAGAACGTTGAACTTTATCAGTACTGTAAACAAGTACAAAAGCAATTCTTGTCCTGGAGAATAAAAACTATTTAAAATTGGCACCATAAAAAAAATTTATTTATTTTATTTATTATTTTTTATTTTAATATTTAAATAATATTTAAATATTAAATAAATAAAATTTATTTACTACCAATACCAACCATACATGCCTTCTACTACCCATTCTCCCCTGCCCCTCATTCTGAGAGTTGGCAGGTGGAAAGATCTCATCACCTGCTCTATCCCTATTATGGACACCTGTTCCTGTTGATCCTTAGCTCTCACCATAAGGGAAGTGGATAGTAGGAAAAGGAACTGAGTTGACAAGGCAGGTGAGAGTAAGATTGTGTTAGTTCTTCCAGCTCTAAATAAAATCTTACTTAATGATAGCTGTGTATATGAGTTGAGGGGTTATTGACTCTCCACAGCTATTTCTCTCCTTGGCCCCTCTGCTCTTGAATCATAAGTGTCCAGAGTTGATGGAAAGGTAGATGAATTTGAAGTCAGAAGACCTGGGTTTAAGTCCTTGCTCTGTCATTTACCAACTCTTTGACTTGGGGCTTGTAACTTAACCTCACTGAGTCTTAGTTTCTTTATCTCTAAAATGAAGATCCTTGCATTACCTCGCTCTTGGCGTTGTTGTGAGCATTAAATCCAATAATATACTGAAACCACTTTGTAAATCATAAAATATACATGTGCCAGTCGTTATTATGGTGAAGTTATTATTAAGCTCATAGTCAATATATGTACATAATCCAACTCTGGATTCCATTGTCTTCCACAGGATCCCAGTCCACTGAACACTTTGCTCATATAGTGGTGCTGACCCTAATCCCCATTTTTTCATTTTACTATGTCAATCAATCCACAGACAAACATTCAGGCCTGTACATATACAAGGAAGGGGAAAACAGTCAAAGACCTTATGTTTTAAGGGAAAGAAGATATGTACATAAATAGGCATGTTCAAGATACCAATAGTTGCAGATGGAAGCTAATATTAGAAAGGAAGATACTAATACTTGGGGTGAGGACACAGGAAAGGCCTCCAGCAGAAGGTGACAGCTGAGCTCCTTTTGGTCGCAATTTTCATATTTTAAAACAATTGCTTTGATTGACCTGTGAAAATACAGTCATCTTAGCAGATTAATCAAATGGGTTGTCAGAGATACCGATGCCCATGGAACAGACTTCTTTTTCTTCCTCACTATTGTTATTAACAAAACAAACAGTTGTTAAGTACTCCCCGCAAAGGTCCTTATCCAGAACCCCAAATTTTCATAGACTGTCTATGAGCAGAGTGCCAATTCAAACTCCAATAGGCCCTATCCAAGGTAGACAGGTTTAGAGTACAGACTCAGAGTGTCTGTGAGTTGGACATCTGAATATTAGACTAAGAAAGTTTGAATAAGCTTGTCACCAAAGGGTTGGCCCCAAGATGACAAATGTTTTGGGTCCTGGCCATTCATAAAGATACAAAAGAGTTATATTCTGCTAGAGTGGTGAGCCTGAGGGAAAGGAATATGAGAAAGAAGGTGTTTTTGCCCTCATCTTGCACAAAAGATGTGGCATCAGGAGAATGGAAGGGGCACTAACAACAGGGAAATGATAGATCCTTGAGATACAAACTAAGTGTAAAATGGGGCATGTCTTTAAAAGGAGCGTTCAAAGGTAATTTGATTAAATGTTCTCCTTAGCTTTGAGGATTTCATTTTTTTCATACAAAAAATATGGCAATAGGAAAGATTGGGATATGATGTATTTCCCTTCCCTTTTCAATATATTTCATCTCCAGCTTCCATTTGGATGATCGATTTTATTGTGCTGAATGGCCACTCTATTGTATATTACTGTGTTCTTCTTTTTTAAAAAAAAGTCAGTTATTAATATTACTATTATATTTCCTAAGGAAAAGAATATTTGCAAGTACAAAGGCCATTATGTATGATGTATATTTCAGGAGAAATTCACCTCCAAAAATATGCTAAAATATAAGCTCTTTATGGAAAGTCAAATAATAATGCAAACAATACATTACAAAAAGGCAAAGTGTCTTTGTAAAAAGTCATCAACAAGCATTTATTTGGCATCTACCATGTGCCAGGTGCTGGGCTAAGGACTGAGTCTTCGATTTTGAATAAAAGAACCTGGGTTAGACTCTAGACCTGCTGCTAATCACTGTTTGTGCAACTCAGCAATTAATTCACTTTGTCTCTCTAGACATCAGTTTCCTCATCTTGTAAAATGAAAGAGATTAAACTGGGTAGTCTCTAAGATCCCTTCTGACTATGAATCTAATGAGAAATAAAGAAATAAAACTACCCTAGTTAGAGGCTCTGTGGGATCTTACTAATTATAATATCTGATATTTATTTAGTAATTTATATTTACAAAGTACAGAGATTAATTTCATACTTAAGCAAAACATATACATTATGTCCTTTGATTCTTACAGAAAGCTATATATTTTTACCTTTTCTTATTTCTTTGAACTGAACCCACATTTCATTGGTAGAAGAAATTCTTGGTAAACAAAATCCCTCTGCCAGTGTAAACCAACACCATTTCTGCTACTTATCGTCTTGTAACATTCTCTAGTACACTGACAGTTCAAGTGACTTGCCCAGGGTCACATTCATAGAGTGGTTCAGAGGGGGACCCAGATCATTCTGAGCCTCTCTATCCACTAGATTAGCCGCTCTCAAAGTGTGGTCTGGGAATCCCTTGTGGTCCCTGAGATGCTTTCAGGGGGTCCATTACATCAAAGCTATTTTCATAATACTGACAGTTTAATTTCTAATATCTTAAAACTAGATATAACCCACCTGAAAAAAAGCTATATGCAGGTGGGGTGGGGTCAAGGTGAGAATGACAGAAAGGCATCAATAACTCTTAAAAATGGCAAGAGATCCTAAAACCAAAAAGTTTAAGAACCACTTCTCTAAGCTATGGTTCCTCTATCCCCATGTAATGGAGGGGAGGGAAGAATTTGTTCCCTCCACAATCCTTCCCCCCCACTTCAGTTGACACAGTGACCCAAGATATCCAAGGCAATGAGGTGTTAATGTGTTAACAAGGTGCTAACATTCAGGCACTCTCTAAGAAAGTGAACACTTCTATTTGATAGAATTTCAAAGGAGTAGCTGGGGGATTGGCTAAACAGAAAATCAGCCTTGTCTTTGAGGGCTGTTCAGACTTTGTCTTTCTTCAGTGTTTCTCATTGAGCAGTGTCTCTGTTCCTTTCTAGATGTGTGTCTATTACTGAGTTTAAGTAGTTCTGCTTAAAAGATATAGTCTATGGGGGTTGGGGAAGGCTGTCAAATTTGTCCAGGGCTTAGCTATTTAAAGCTTTGCTGTATCCAATTTTTGTATCTCTAATGAAGTTGCTTTCTTTAGTTCCTTCAGAAAAAGGCTTTCACACTTCATAAAAGGATCACTGGGTGTTAATACCTTGATAACACATGAAGATTTTATCATTTCTATTATCTATTCTTTGTTTTCCATGACTACTTCAACTATGGGGGAGAGGAGGATTTCTAATCCTTTTACCTTATACCCATTTTAAAGATGTAAAAAAAATGAGGCTTAGCAGTTTAGGTGATGATCGAGGTCACACAGTTAGTAAGTGGGATAGCCAGAACTCAAACCAAGGTCTTCTGACTCCAAGGCTGTATTTCACTGGATTATTATTACTTTTTATAATATATTTTATATATTAAAATAGTATTTTATAATAATTATTATTTCCATTAGTATTTTTTACTTCAATACTTCCATTTAATGAAAACTTGGCTTCTGTAGATATTGAGAATAAATCCAGATCAGCTGACTCACTGTCCATTAAAAGAGGTATTTCTTTCTTTTAGTTTCTTCATGTCAGACTAATTTCTTTGAGATGCTTAGGCATCCCTTTTTCTTCAAGATAAAAATGTTTCCTTCAATGACTTTATGACCTGTGTAATAAGAGGCTGCTCTTGTAAAGGGGGAGAATTATGGCAGAGGGTTCTGAAGGTACACATGGCTTGGCCCTAACCAATCATTTGATTAGTTGGTTACTTGTCCCTGTTCACCAGAAGAGATTACTCACTTGTTGATTACTTGGGAAGACCCTCTGGGGTGTTTTGAAAAGACCCTCAGCTGGAAAGGAGAATTCCAATGGATAGCATTATGCATTTCAACAGAGTACTTTTAGAGGACTTCAGCAAACCACATGCTGCATTTCAGGAATTCTTTATTCTCAATCCCTTCCATGAAAATATTTGGTAGCACAGCACAGACAGCAGCAGAGAGGAAAGTTAAGCCGGGAGAATCACAGGTGGGACAATGCCCCAGGTGTTTCTGCTAAATTACACATGCTATTTTAAGCAAAAAGAGAACTAGGAACAGTACTGGTGTATCCAAACTGGTCAAAATGCTGCTGTTGTTATGAAGACATGGGAGAAGAGGAGTCATTTAGGACTCATAGGTTCAGCTCAGTGGCACAGCTGCAGCATTCTGGCTCTCCTGGGCTTCTTCTTTATGCATTCACACCTGTGTGTGCGTGTGTGCGCGCGTGCGCGCGTGTGTGTGTGTGTGTGTGTGTGTGTGTGTGTGTGTGTGTGTGTGTGTGTGTGTATGCTCGAGTATGTGCTTGAGTATACCAATAATCTGGTCCTCTGAGACCCTTGGAATATCCAAGTAAGTTCATGATTGTGTTGTGTTTTGAGTGTCCAAAGCATGAACCCAGTTTACACCACTGGGGGAGCTGGTCTACTCAGTTCAATTCAACAAAAATTTCTTAAGCACTGTCTCCTTCCAGGAGCACTGAGCTAGAAACTGGAATTATAAAAGCAAAAACCAAACAGCCTCAAGGTGCTTACATTCTGCTGAGGGGGAACAACATATATACACAGAATTAAATAGAAAGAATATACTATATTTTGGTGTGTGGAGCAATGAACTGGAAGGATCAAGAAAGGTCCAGAGATGGAACTGGAGCTGTTAATCAATGATCAAGTATTTATTAAGTACCTAGTTCACAGGATTGTTTTGAGGATCAGGTGAAATATTAATTGTAAAATACATATTGTAGGTCCTAGAGAAATGTTAACTATTATTATTTATTATCTCCTGTGTACTATGTACACTGTACTAAGCTCTAGGAATGCCAGTACAAAGAATCAAAGAAATCCCTGTACAGAGAGGAAACATTCAAATGGGGAAAACAGGTCCATACATATACAATATAAATATAAAGTGAATATATATATATATATGTGTGTGTGTGTGTGTGTGTGTGTGTGTGTGTGTGTGTGTGTGCAAGGTAGTTAAGTACAAAGTAGTTGGGAGAGAGTATACTTGCAGTTGTGAGATGAAGAAAGATTTCAAATAGAAGGTAATGTTTAACGTACAAAATCTTCAAGGAAGAGAGAGATCCTGTGAAGTAGAAGCAGAAGCAATGGATTCCAGGTACGGGGGAATGAGCTTTTCAAAGACAAGGAGATTAAAGATAGTATCACTTGTGAGGAATGAAGAGGGAAGGTTTTTCTGGATCACAGAGAGTGGGAGGAGAATAATGTACAATGAGGCTATAAGTATGTTAAGGCCAGGATGTGTAGGGCTTTAAAAGCTAAACAGAGGAGATTATAGTTATCCCAGAGGCAACAAGGAAACCACTAGAGTTGCTTCAGTAGGTGAGTCAGATGTCAGATCTGTGCTTAAGGAAATTAGTTTGACAGCAATGTAGAGAACGGACTAGACTGAGGAGACTTATGACAAAGAGGCCAATTGGAAGGCTACCTTAATAATCTAGGCAAGAGATGATGAGGATCTGAACTAATGCAGGACATGTGTGAGTTGATGTAAGACATTAATGGGGAAAAAACATTTGGGGTATGTGAAAATACGGATTAGGGAGAGTAAGAGACTGAGGAAAATGCTGAAATTATGAACCTAAGAGACTAGAAAGAGTATTGTACTTTTGACAGAAATAGGGAAATTTGAAAGAGAGTTTGGTGGGGTCAAGGAGAATACTATTTTCAGTTTTAAAAATGTTGAATTTGAGATGTCTCCAAGATATCTGAAATGTCAAGTAGGGAGTGGAACTGCTAAGGGACTGGAACTCAAGGGAGATACTGGAGGTAAATATATGGATGTGTTAGTCATCTGTCTAGAGACGACAGTTAAATCCATGAGAGATGATTAGGTCACCAAGAATGTGTAGGAAGATAAAAGAGTAGGACCTTGGACAGAGCCTTGGGGAGCTCCCACACTTAAGAGATTTGATGTAGATTATGAAGCCTCAAAAGAAACTGAGAAGAATGGTCTCAGACTCTTACTAGCTGTGTGACCTGGGGCAAGCCACTTAACCCTTAATAGAAAGAGAGAGAGAGAGAGAGAGAGAGAGAGAGAGAGAGAGAGAGAGAGAGAGAGAGAGAGAAGGAGGAGGGGAGAAGGAAGGAAGGAAGGAAGGAAGGAAGGAAGGAAGGAAGGAAGGAAGGAAGGAAGGGATGGAAAAGGAAGATAGAAAACCAAGAACCAGAGAAGAGAGATTACCCTGAAGGAAAGAGTGGCCAACAGTGATAAATATGACAGAAGAGGTACAGAAGAATGAAAACTGAAAAAAGACCATCGCATTTAACACTTAAAAGACTGTTACTAACTTTGGTTTCATTTAAGTGATGAGATAAGAAGCCAGAGTCAACAAGATTAAGAGGAGAGGAAACTAAGGTATCAAGTGTAGATTTTTGAGGCTTTTTTTTGTTGCTGTTTTGGTTTTTTCCAGGAGTTTGGCTGCAAAAGGGAGGAGAAATATAAGTCACAGAGGTGGGAACCTGCAGCCTTCTTAGATCCTTAAGTGTGACCTTTTGACTGAATCCAAATTTTACAGAACAAATTTGTTCTAAACAGCTTACAGGAATGAAGTGGAGATTTCATTTATTTGTATTTTTTAAACTTAATATAAACTTGAGCATATCTGAAGGCAATAGGGAAGGAACCGGTAGTTAGGGAAATGTTGAAGATTTGGGGAAGGGAAAATGGGGATGATCATTTGGAAGAGATAGGTCTAGATAGGATCAAGTGCACATGTAGAGGAGCAGACCTTAGCAAGGAGGAAGAAAGGAAGATATTAGAGGTATGTTTTCAAACCATTTTGAAATGAAGAAAATGGGAGAAGAGGGCATTCATGTAAATGGTTTCAAGCTTTCAAATAAAGTGAAAAACAAGGTCATCAACTAAAGGGGATGGGCAGGTTTGGGAAGGGAAGAGTAGATGTGGAACAGTTTCAGTTGGGGACTAAGGTAATCAATGAGGGCTGAATAAAATGAGGGCTGTCTTGTGGAAATAAGACCCAGTTGTGGGCTAGATAGCATAAATGTGTAGTATACCCAGTCCGACTGTTGTGATACTTCCTCTATCTTCATTCAGTGTCTGAAGAAGAGGAGGGGCAAAGGAAGTAGATGGTTATAGTAATTCATGGCTGACGTTTAGGGGAAAGAGCATTGATAGGACTGACAACAGAGGATAGAATAGTTAAAATGGCTAACTGTTGGATTGAGATTAGAAAGGGGACAAAATAAAGTCAGAGGAGGGGTAATGGCTTGAACAGTTCTTGATGAGGGTAAGGAGAGGTGAGAAATAAGAAGTGGAGTGGTAAAGTGTTAGGGGTCTTGAAAATAGCTAAGGATTTCAAAGAGCAGAATTAAGGAAAAAAAATGTTTTGCTGGTATAGAAGACAGTTTTACAAAAGCGTGAGGGTGGGAGATAGAACAATCATGCAGGAGGAACAGTTAGTAGCCTCATTTGGAATGTAATGTGCTTGAGCTTGAGTTATTATGAATCAGATGGGAAACTGAAACTGTCAAGGGCTTTATATGATCAATTTGTAATGCTTGTGTGTCTTAGCAGCAACTGTCAGAGTATGAATTGGCTAAAACCATTTCCCTTCCTCAAGAAGTCTAGCCTTATGGGGCTAGGAATGTGTCAAAGACTATAAACTAACTGCTCTTTTACTTTCATTTACAAGTGAATGTTCACCTGAGAAAAGTGTTTGAGGTTCATATCCTTCATACCTGTATGAATATAAACTTAATCACTGGGCCACTCGAGTTATTAAACACAAATATTCAATATGGTTATATAGCAGCTGTCTATTCATGTCAATTAAAATGTAGAAACCAGCCAGGATCAAAGTTATTCCATCAGCTCAGTGTATGGCCTCATTTGATGATTTCGAGAGCCCAAAACGTACAAAGCACAAATTAATTGGTATCTTTTCCAGTTTCATAGAAATTGTTACTTACTCCCAAAATCATTCAACTAATGGCAAGAAAGTCAATGTCCTTAGTTGGAGAACTTAAGAATACTCACTATAGATTACAATGTAATATTACATTGTAATCCAGAATCCAATAAGCTATATAAAAAGGGATTGCTAATAATTTGTGTTAGGAAAAAAACCACAATGCTGTTTAAAATATTTCCAAAGTTGAAATGGGGTGAATTTCATAGGAATCTAACATTGGAACCAGAAAGTTGTTGTTCATTTGTTTCAGTAGGATCTAATTCTTTGTGACCTCACTTGGGTTTTTCTTGGCAAAGATACTAGAGTGGTTTGCCATTTCCTTCTCCAGTTCACTCTACAGATAAGAAATTGAGGTAAAAAGAATGAAGTGACATACCCAGGCTCACAAAGCTAGTTAAGTATCTGAGGCTGGAGTTGAACTCATCATTTCCAGCTCAGTGCTCTATCCACCTGTGCCACCAAGCTGCCCAAGAAGCTAAGAAAACTATACTTAATTTCTAACTCTCTTAAGCACATATTGAAGATTATAAAAGTTATAGCAGGTGCTTATCTGCATTTGAAGAGGGAGGTCCCTGCAAGTGAAATCACATATCCAATTCGAAACAAACACATGTACATACACATATAGACACATGCATATATACATAAGCATGTACACACATATACATACAGACACATATCTAATGCCCTATTCCCCCTGAAATGAGATAATTGCCCATAGGATCATAGGATTTAAAAGTAGAAAGGAGTCCTAGAAATCACCTGGTCTGATACCCTCATTTTACATATGAAGACCAGAGGCTAAATGTCTTGTCCAAAGTCTCTCAGACTTAGAACAGAATTAATTAGAATTCAAACCTAGATCCTCTGACTCCAAAGTTTCTTTTTAATTATAACAAATTATTCTCATTCATTCAGACAAGTCAGTCAAAAAGTATTTATGAAGCACATATTGAATGTATAGCTCTGTGCAAATGCTAAGGGAAATATAAAATTTAGTTAAGGTATAGTCCACTGACCTGACAAGTTTTAAAGACTGTGGACATAAAGTAGCTGTAATATAAAATCATATATAAGTACTTTATAAAATTACAAAAGTACTTGTTTCCAAGAGTAGGGATCAGGAAGCATTTCATTCAATAGTTACCATTTGATTGAACTTTAAGAAATGGGTGGGAATTCAATATTTGAAAATGAGGAAGAAAGGAATGAGAAGAAACTCAAGGCATAAGGAATAGCTTGAGCAAAAACATGGTGGTAGAGGCACAGGACATGTTCACACTTCACTTTGAATCAATAACTGGCTATTTAGAAGCCAAAGAATTCTAGGGACATTTTTTCCCATGTCCAAGTAATTTCATCATTATTAAGCACTTAGGAAAGCACATTCACTCTTTAAAACTAGAGAGGACCTGAAAAAACCGCTACTAGAAAACCATTCAATTGAGGTCACTAGGAAATGGAGTTCTGGGGTTCTAAGTCCTGTAAAAGTCATCTAGCTCATTACATATAGATAGATGGATAGATAGATAGTTAGATAGATAGATAGATATAGATATAGATATAGGTAGAGTTTACTACTGCTCTTCCTAAAGATACCTGCTATCTTAGGTAATTGCAAAAAGAAGATTCCCATGCTAAAACTTAAAAAAAAAACATATTGTGGAAATTCTAAAAAAAATCTCATCTTCAGGAAAAGGCACCAGCATCAATATATTAGTATATAAATAGTGGAAGGCAAATTTAAAACAACTTTTCTTTTTAAAGAATTTTCTTCTAGAAGTAGAAAAATACATTCTCTTCTCATTTCAGTTGATTTGTTGTTGTTGATGTTTTAGATGGTGTGATCTTTTGTGTTTAGACTGAGTTTGCATTTTGAACCTATTGCTGGATATGCTGTAAAATATTGGTCTAAATTTAATTTTTTACCAAACTTCTTTTGACTTTTCCAAGCAGTGTTTAATGAAAAGAGAAGAATCCTTTCCCCAGTAATTTATATACTTGGTTTATCAAACACTGGGCTAATATTCTTACTCTTTTTTTGTTTCTTGCTTTTCTAATCTGTATCACTGATCTATCTACTTTTCTGTTCTTTAACCAGTACCAAATAGCTCAGGTGATTTATAATATAACTGATAATCTGGTAATTGTTTCATTTATACTTTTCCTCATTGTTTACATTAAAACTCTCCTTAGAAATTTGAATTATAGCACTATCTGTAATTTTATTTTTAGGTAGCAACATAATATTTTTTATGATTGCATGGCCTAGTCACAATCATGAATTTGTAATTAAGTACTCATTTATGTTTGTTCAAAGTGTAACTGTCTAAATTTTGCATTTGTCTATATAGGTTATCACCCAGATATTCTATGCATTTTGTCATTTTGAATGGGTTTTTTTCTTATTGCTTCTTCTTGCTTTTTGTTAATATTGCTTAGCAATGTTGATCGTATTTGGTAGATACATTTTATATATTTCTTCTTTACTGAAACTATTAATTACTTCAATTATTTTCTCAACTAATTATTTGGGGTCTTCTAAGTACATCATGTACCCATCAAACATGGATACTTGTGTCTCTGTTTTATTTGTTTCTTTCATTTTTTCCTATCATTATAATAGCTGTCATTCTCAAAAATGCATCAGATAATAGTGGGGAGAAAGCATTCTTGCTTTACCCCCAAATCCTTAGTACTAAACAAAATTCTAATGTTTCTTCATGGCAAATAATGATAGCTATTGGTTTAAGATAAATGCTTTTTAGGTCACATTTTAAAAACACCCTTCCAGAACTATGATTTTGAGTTTGTTTAGTATAAATGATTTCTGCATTATATTAAAGGTTTTTTCTAAATCTATTGAAAAAAATGTGATTTTTATTTACATTATTTGTACAATTAGTTATGGTAATTATTTTCTTAATATTGGGATCACCCTTGAATCATTGATATTAGCATAATTTCTTCATATTGCATCATTTTCTGGATATGTTACTGTAGTCTTTTTAACATGCATTTTATTTACATATTTTGCATCAATATTTAATATTGAAATAGATTCATGGTTTCTCTATTTCTCTATTTGGTCTCCTCATTTGGATATCAAGGCTATATTTGATTCATAATTTTAAGTGCTTTCTGCCTGTTTTTGAGAATATTTTTCTCAGAATAGGTGTGAATGAGTGAAAAACATTTATTAAGTACTTACTATATTAACACTAGTAATACAGATACAAAACTGAGACAGTCTTTGCTCTCAAGGAACTTACATTCTAATAAAACACAACAAATATAAGAGAGTATTGGCAAAGATAGTGGCAAGTAGTCAGGAAATTATACTTTGCTTTGGAAAGTCACAAAGCTGGTAGGTAGAAAAATAAGAGTTCATTGGCATGCCCTTTCCAAAGGCAAAGGTATTGTTGATTAGGGTAAGAGGTAGAAAGCAGTGTGGTGGAATACAAAAAGGAAGATTCACATATGGTAGGAAGACAGAAAATGGTCTAGCTGAACATAAGTATGCATGAATCCATTGAGTACAAAATGAGAAACATGTTCTTGCTTGTTAATGGTCCTTCAAATGCTTGATAGAATTCATTGAAACTCCATGGGACCCAGAACGGTTAAGCAGGAGGGCAGTCAATAAACACTTCTCATTTCTTTTTCTGAGAATTAGTTGTGTAAAATCTCAATCTCTTCTTTTATTGGTTTAGGTATTTTATATTTTGTACATATATGTATATGTGTGTGTATGTGTGTGTGTGTGTGTGTGTGTGTATATATATATATATATATATATATATATACACACATATCATCTACTTCCTTGAAGTGTCAGGGTTTGTTTTTCGGGGGGGGCACATATTATTTTGTACAATAATTCTGCTAATTCCCCTTATTTCCTTTCTGTTGTAAATTCTTGTTCACTTTTTATTTGGGAAATTTAATTTTCTTTTGTCATTTTCTTGATCGTTAGTTAATATTTTGTTGATTTGTGACTCAGTTTTAAAAGACAGATCTGAATTTTCCTTACCAATTCCATAATTTTTTTCTAAGTCTTTCTATTTTTTCCTCAAATTTTCAAGCTTTCTTCATTTGTATTTCCTTTAGGATTACTCATTTATTTATTTTGTATTTTTTTTAATTACATGCTTATTTCATTAAACATCTCTTTTTTATTTTGTTCATATAAGTTGTCAGAGATATAAATTTTCCTTTGAGAAATGTTTTTAAGATGTCACAGAAATGTAGGGATACAGTTTATCATTATCTTTAATAGTTATTGATTGAATTTATTATTTGTTCTCCGTTCCCCTTATTATTCATAATCCCATTACTTATTCTCCATTTAGTCAACACATTGCATTGTGTTTGCTCATGTTTCCTTTATTATTTGCCATTGCTTTATGATATATAATGGATGTTAATTATTTATGCCTTTTTTACATTTCTTTATTATTCCTTTATGGGTGGTGTATAATCAGTTTTTGTAAAGATGATGTATAATGTTGAAAATTTATGACAATTCTTTAATATTCACATTCAGAAGTATTCATAAGTTAGATAAATCTGATTTTTCTACAATCTAGCTCTATATTTTAATTTGCATCTTTCTGTTGGATTCATACAAATCTGGAAAAGGATTAACATCTACTCTTATTTTGTTATATCAGTGTCTTTTTGCAGTTCATTTAATTTTTTTTTGAGATCTTAGATTCAAGTTTTGTGTTATTTTTCATTTTATATGGTGACCTTATGTACCGTATAAAACATATTATGTAATTTCTCTGACTCTCTTGTATTATTAATCTTATTATTGTACTTTTTTGAGATTATGATTGAAACTCCTTTTTGAGTCACTTAAGAAAAAATATATTTTCCTATTTCCTAATTTTCTCTGTTTCCAAATTTATTTCTTGCATGCAGCAAAATATTACCTTTATCATTGTATTGAATTCATTCCTCCTTTGGAGGATTAATCCATTCATATTTGGGGTTGTAATTGTTAAGTTTCTCCTTTCTTGTTCTAACTATATACATACATGTGTGTATATACATATTATTTGCATACACATATATACGTCCTATATCCATCTTATGTCCTACTCCTCTTGTCCCCCTTGTCCCAAATGTTTCTCTGTATTATCCTACCACCTGTAGTGTTACTATAATATTGTTCATTCTTCTTATGCCTACTCTCCTGATTTTTGCAGTTTCAGCTTTTCTTCCTTTGATTCTTCAGGTTGATGCCCTGTTTTCTCGGTGACAATCAGATTTGTGACTGTTTTTTAAAGAAAATCTATGAAAAAGACTCCTCTACCTCACATCCATAGTCTGGTCTAGCCCTATCCATGTGAAAACAAACATTTCATTCCTAGTCTTGTATTGCTGTCTGATTGTGTCCAGCTTGCTTCTGTTTCATTAATCTTTCTGAGTATCCTATCCATCTCTGAGTTCTTTAGAAGGAATAACTCATGTTCTTCCTTTTTGGTAAAAATCCAATTATTTTCTTTAGTTTTAGGCTTAGAATTAAAGAAAATTTTATTTTGGAGTATAATCTGACTTTTTACTTTCTAAAATATTATATTCTGATAACTTGTAATGCGATTTGTTTTCCCTTTCTGCCTTCATTTTTTTTTTGATTCACAGTGTAATTCTGAAGTTTAGCTATGTTTCTTGGTGAATTGAGTTTGGGATTTCTTAGCTTTATTTTTCTGTGAATCCTTCCAATCTGTCCTTTCCTGTCTGTCTTTAATGTTTTTGGATAATTTTCCTTTATGGTTTCTTAAAATATAGTAAATAGGGTTTCTTTTTCCTTTGTCATGATATTTTTCTCAAAGACCTGTAAGTTTCTTTTCTTTCTTTCTTTAAATTCAATATTGTAACCTCTTAGAATTTCTACACATTATTCCAACTTTATTGTCTTTTGATTTTGTTCAACTAATTTCCTTCTACCTCTCTATTTTTGTATTCAAATTCTATTCTCCTTTTCAGAGAATCTATTGTTACAGAGTACAGTCTGTGGTTCTCCATCTTTTTATTCTGAATGTTCTGCTTTCTTATTAGCCTTCCTAGTTTCTTTCTTGAAAGTTTCATTTCTGTTCTTATTTCTTATATATTTTTACTTCATTTTATTGCTCTTCTGAACCATTTTGGTTATTCTTAAAACATAGATTTTGTTTCAATACTTTCACTTCTTCAGTGTATCATAACTGTTTCTTTTGTTGTGGAGGATTCAGTTATTGTGAGGGTTCATTTCACTTCTTCAGTAAGCTTTTATCGGTTTAATCTGTTACTCTGATTATTTTTCTATGGAGTCTTCATTGTAAAAGTGAATTTTACCCTAAATCTCTTCCCTTCTGTAGCATCAATGCTTTTGTACCCCTTTCCTAGCTTTTTCTCTGTTTTCTTGGACCACAGGGATTGGATGAGATCAATGTCTCTTAGCAGGTAAGGATGATCCATTGTGATCACTCCTTTAGGAAGATGGTGAAGGTATCCTGTGTTTGATCCTATTCCCAGACTCGTGAGTTTTTCTGTGCTCCACTATTCTTTCAAAAACTGACTTTTTAAAAATTCCTCATCATGTATGAATTGGGGGAGGATCCCCAGGGGCTCTGCTGAGCTTCAAAACTTCAAAAAGACCTTTTTAATTGGATCTCTCCTCTACCTTGCCTTCACTTATTTTGCTTCTTCCCTATTTTCTCCTTACATATTAATTAGTTAAATATTGAATAATATTAAATAGTTGGAATTAATTCTCACTTTTCAGGGCTTGGATTCTCTCCTTCCAAACTTCTACATGGGCCTTGGAACTCTTAGTTCCTTCTCTATAGTCACCTGTGTCCCTGCTTTTCCAGCTTCTATGTACCTCCAATTCACTGAGCTCAATCTACCCAGAGAGAAGAGTCATCACAAACTGCCAAGAAATTGATTCAAAAAGTCAATCGCCCAAAGTGCAGATTCGTGGTCAAAGTAGCCAAACATGGAGGGCAGGGAAGTGAAGGTACAGGAGTACAGGAGTGCTAGAATAAATGAACTCATTTTCAGTTACTTTATTCTGAAAGAATTACATCAAATTACAATGTAATCCCGTGTTTCTCTTGTATTTATAGTTTTGGGAGGATTTTTCTCATTCCTAAAGGGTGGTAGAGAAGCAATTGCATCCTAGCTTACCTCCCATTCCACCATCTTCCCTAGATTTCTAGAAGACCTTTCTATAGATGAGGGTTACCCAAGTACACCAAGAAAACAATAGATGAAGATTGCATGACTGAAATAATGTTTTGTACAAATACTTCAGCCATGCAATCTGATCGCTTTCAAATTATAGATTTATGGATTCAGACAGAAGAGCAAAAGAAGACAAAATGGAGAAACTGCAGAAGCTCCAATCATTGGCTCTAGTCTCCAGTTGTTGACTTCACCTACTGTAACTTCATTTCATGGGCACTCCATTTCCCCTCTCCCTTAAGAACTCTCAGTTGCACAGTTTTTTTTTATTTCTTAAAATTTTGTTTCTTTCAGTGAGGATTTGTAAGTACAGGATTTTGATTATAAAATTGAACAAAATCTTCACAGAACTTTTAAAAAAGACAATCATATCAAATGAACATTGTTGATACATGAAAACAGTAGGAATTTTGACAAAGCAAAAGCAGTTCATTATTGAAAGCTGACTTCCTCAACTAAGATTTTAAAATATTATCATTTTCAAACCAAAACTTTTGATGTCTTGGATAGTGAGTTGTGAAGGGTGCCCGATAACATTTTTTGTTCATTATTTTAAAACTTATGGCAATCAATCTTTTTTGTATGAGACAATGGGTATAAATATAAGCTCCAGTAGAGACTGTCAAAATCAATTAACAAAAATCCTTATTAGCGTTTTCACTTGTTGGATTTATTAAAAGATCCTGCTTCACAAAAAGACACATCATTTTTCCCCTTCCATAACTATTTGAGTGAACATCAATCTAACAGGCTCATTTGAAAAAGTATTTTGTAGACTACTTCCTTCCCAGCAAACTGAGGCCAGAAAGGTAATAACCTTTAAATGCATGGAAGATGTATGAATTATGCTCCAATTATCTTAGCAGAGTTGGTATCATGATGACATTTTTTTCCATAATATGATTTAAGTACTTACTATAATTTCCCCACCCCAAAGCAATTGAAATTATGTCACTGGAATAAGAAATCGATTTTGTTAACTGATTTTGTTAGATTATCTTTGATAAATGTATATTCACTTAGATGGAGCTATCGTGTCTAGTGATATCTGAAGAAAGTGCCTGCTATAGAGTTGTAAGAAGCAGATAACAACATGCTTACCAACATATAGGAAAATGAATTCATAAATGCATCATCTGATCACATAGCAAGAATCAGTCCAACATTGCTTTATGTCTTACTTTCAAAGTCCTGGAAATGCAATGCATTTTTGTTATAAAATAAAGAAAAAAATAGTAAAAAATACAAAATAAGGAATTCATTATTTGCAGAAAATATTTATTTGTAAGTAGTGCCTAAGTATATTTATTGACAAGGACAGAGTTGGATGTAGTTGGGTTTCCTTTCTTTCACTACATTTCAGAAAGTAATTAACTGGGAAAAAATTAGTCCGGCAATCAAAAAATAAGAATGTCTTCAATATTATCCACATATGCTCACAATTAAACATCAGGTTTTGTGGTTGATGCTTAAAGATTTTTCTTAGTATGTTCATTATATTTTGAAATGTTCAAAATATAGTGTTGGGTACAAATATTTTATAGAGATCTTGATTGACTACTAATTCAGAGATATAACTCTTGTACCATGTACGTGACTGAATTTTCCAATCAAATAAGGAGAAATATTCATATCAGAGAATATAATGGGTATTTTGAGGAAGTTTCACTAAAAGGAATCAATGTATTTTAAGTCATTGAAGTAGGAAATATTCCCTGCTGGCACATCTCTTGCTACCAAGTTTTACAACAGTAAAATCAAAGACCTAAGATACCCTTGGACTAGTATCTAGTCCATCCTCTCTGCACTAAGTCAATGATGCAACTAGGTGTCAGTAAGTTGGACACTCGTCACAGGGTATAAAATGGACAGATGAGAGGAGTGGATTCACAAAATGGATTCATTTTCAGCTAAAGAGCTATGCTCTAAGTAATAAATGTTAGAATCTAGAGTCAAGCTAGTTTCAGGGATAGAAAAGAGACCTTGTATCCCTAGGATAAATGTTCCAATTATTAATATACATTTTCATCAAGTTCTTTGCATCCTATGCTAATTCATCCTTGTTCTCTCCTCAAGCAGCAAACAGATTAGCATCATACCCTACATTATAACTTTTCATCATAAGACTCCTTGAGGGATATAACTCTTTAAACTTCTTAATGGACTTCCAGTAATGTACACAAATACATCATCTTTATGCCATACCCTTAAATGACCATCACATTAATCATTTTTCCCATCATTTTGGGTTAGGAAGACTTCTTAGAAGGAGAAAGTATTGGTTGGAGAGTATTTGTATTTTACTGTTAAAATATTTCCATACACTCAAGTGGATGTTGCTGTTTTAATCCTTTGACTTCTATCATGAGATCCTGGCCTTAAACATATACCTTCCATGTGCACTAAGACAGTTTCCCCTTAGTAAAGGAGAAAAGATATCTGTAGGAATGTCAAAGGTCAGCTCAAATTAATATTTTAAGTAGTTTCTGATACAGCAAAGTCATATAGATCTTCTGTTTAAGATTACTGCCAGGATATGCATCATTCCTTCAGCATAAGCGTGTGTGTGCATACTGTAGGCAGAGACATATGCATATATAACCTAGTTTTTCAATGTCACCTCACATATTTTATTCAAATAAATTACTGAAAATAAAATGTATAGTGTTATATGTTGCAACTATATATTGTGTACAGTTTGTATATAAAAAAGAAAGAATGATTAAAAGTCGATGAGAGACTGTTTATAAATCTTGATTGCTTCATAATTTTAACTTTGAGCAACATTTTTATCATAATTATAGGCTTTCTTAAAGCATTTATGCAGATTGTTGTTACTCAAAAGGGGGTTTATTCCATTTTGGTATAAACTACACTCTTTTTTTTTCTTTATGAAATCACTCTTCAAGTTCCCATACCCAGTACTCTATTGGAGTTGAAAATCCAAATAGCAGGAAGTAGTTATCCTAAGAGAACTACCTTCCTCCCTCCATTGTCTCTCCCATAAGCAAATGCAAAGAACCAGACCCCTTATATTAACAACTATTTATTCTAAGATCTTTTACTCATGTCTCAAATATTTTTGACCACTCATGTTCATGAAATTCACTTTTTTGTACTCATTTTACAGACCAACTATTAATCACAGCTCATGATAAAATATTATCAATTCAATTGTTCAGATGTTTTGCCAAAGTAAAGCTTCCCCCCACCAAAAAATAAACTCACCAATTTTGAATAAATTTTCAAATATGTTGACATTGTGAAGGCAGTCAGAAAATCCTATCAAAGTTTCTTTTCCCAAAGAAAATATCCCTACCCTCCAGTCAGCTCAGAGAATTGATATGAAGTAGAAGTAGGTCCCAGTGGGGAATGCAATATTGTTATGAAGCATACGGGGTCATACTAAAATGGAATTGATAAAAAGAATAAGGAACTTTTACAGACCCATGACTAGATGAGGTTCCTTTTAAAAAGCAACCCCTTGACTCTACTAAAATAATTAAAATAATAATAGCTCATATTGAAGGCAGAATAATACAATGGAAAGAGCACTGGTAGGAGGGAAAAGACTCAAATTTTAATCCCCTTCTGACACTTCTGATATTAAGTGTGTATAATTCTTAGCCCCAGTTTCCTCATCTGTAAAACGGAGAAACGACACATATTCTACCTACCCAACAGAGCAAGGATTATTTATTTGGAGTCCACAGATCCCCAAAACTTTGGCATAGATATCAACAGACCTGTGGATTTAATAGATGGGGAAAAATTACATTTTTATTTTCACCAACATATAAGTGAAATTTGGCATTTCTGCCAACTATCTAAAAAACATTATTCTGAGAAAAACTCATAGTTTTCACTAGGCTGCCAAAGGATTCCATAACACACACCAAAAATGTAAAGAATCCCCACCATAATGTTAGTTTGATGGGAGAACTTTGTAAATAATTAAGTTACATACAATCAATCAGTGAGACATTGTTCATATTAGTAGTGATATTAGTAAAAAAAATTATCATACAGCCCAAAGTGATCTATTCTTTAGTAGGGAGGAGTGGAAGTATTGGTAGTAGTATTTATAATAATTTGAAGAAACAGATCAGGTTGGACCAGAGTTTTCAGAGAAAGCTTCTTGTCAAAGAACTCAAAGTCAACCAAAGCAACATGCACTTATTTGTTAAATATGTGACCTCTACTCTTTAGATTTTAAAGCTTTATACAAACTGACCTTAACATATCTTTACAGGCTTTTTGCACATTATTAACATTTCACACTCTGTTGTCTACAACAGGCCTTCTGTCTATTCATCACACGTGACTGGGTCTAGAATCTGTGTCTTTGTAATCATCATACCCCATGTGTAGAACACATCCAACTCCTCATTTCAACCCTGCAGAATCCCTCTCTTTCTTTTACAAGAAAGCTCAAGTACCACCGTTTTCTCCATCTTGTCTTTCCCATTGGAATGTAAGCTCCTTTTGAGTATGGATTGCTTCATTCTTTACTTCTCCAATGCCTGGCTAGTAGTAGTAGTAGTGGTGGTAGTACTAATACGAGTAGTACTAGTACTAGTAGTGGTAGTAATAGCAGTAGTAGTTGCAATCATAGCCATAGTCATAGTAGCTGTTCTTGTGTCACGTCCAACTCTTTGTGGCTCTGTGGACACAAGTACTACCCAAGGATTTTCTCGGCAAGTAGTAAATGCTTAATAAATACTTGTTTGTTGATGGATAAAAACGTCATTCCTACCCTCATGAAGTTTAAAGTCTTTTAAGGGAGATGTAACATGTATAAATAAGAACGATATAAGATAGATGGTGAAAAGGGGACATCTAGGCAAAATGCACTCTGAAAACTTGAGAAGAGTACATTTTAAACTGTGGGAGTCCCGGAAAAGCTTCATGGAGGAGGTGGCCCCAGAGCTGAGGCATGGAAAGAGAGATGAGCCTTGAGGCATGGGCAAGTAGGATTTGCCTAACGTCAGGCCAGGAAGGACAATTTTCTAGATGGGAGAAACATCCTACATCCCTTGCAGCTCAGGGACATGGGAAGTATAGTCCTCTAAAGAGGTGAAGATGTCAGACAAACAGCATCCTCTGTCTCCCATCCCCCTCACCATAAATTTCTTTTTCTAAAAGGCTAGAAAGCAAATCTTGGGGATGGTCTTCTGACTTCCACCATAAAATTTTACACTATATTTAGATCATTGACATCCTCCCCAGAGGAAACAATTTGCTTCTTAAACATACCCTGCACTCAGCACTGCAACATGGCCTGACTCAGATCTAAATCTCCATCACCTAAACAATCTTCACTAAAGAAGTGTTCATAACATAGAAAATACCTTCAGATAACTTTAAGCACCTTAAAAAAAAAAAGATTAAGCACAGACATATCATGTTTAAATTATGAATTTATATATTTAATATTAGAACATCTATAAAATTATTTCCCTCTCCCAGATGAAATTGATTCACCATTTAAAAATGAACAATCTATTTTAAATCACAAAAGAAGGAAATGGAGAGTCCTTTACCCTTTATTATCACTCATCCACCTCCTTCTCCTCTGACTGACAATCAGATACCTGAATGCTAAGCCATTCAACCTGCTCTTCTGCTGACAACCTCTACGTCTCCGGTACAGCCCTCTAATAATGGTGCCAGGCACCACTACATTCACAGAGTGGAAAAGAATAAAATATTGCTTCCACTCAGGTGTGGTTTGAAGCATATCTTGATGCTCCAGTTTAATTCCAGCTCAGTCGTTAAAGAACATATGTGGATATATCTCGGGCTTGAATTGATCCACTAGATGGTTGGGGGTTTCTTTGGAGGGGAGGGGTGGAAGAAGGAGGAAAGAAAGACTTTTGATTTCATTTTTAAAGCATAAATAGATTCTATTATTATGCTTCATTATGATTTTTTGGTTTGCAGGTCACTTGCGATCAATATCCTAGATATATTGCATATTTAAATGCCAAGTATGTAATGAATAATGCAATTACAATCTTTAATCAAAAAATTTAAAGCTGGAAGGAACCTAGTCCATCCTCTTCAATTTACAAGCAACAAAGCCAAGGCCAAGAGAATTTAAGTGGCATTCCCATAACCACATAGCTAGTTAATGGCAGAACCAGGCCTTTTCATTATACCACACTGCCTAGAGAGGAATGTAAAAAGTAATTTTAATCTTTACATTTAAGAGCTTTTGTTTTCTGATGGATAAAATTGAGAACTACTACTTCGCAAATGTTGTATTGTTAAGGTATTGTTATGATCTACTTTGGCCCAACTTTTTTGCCCTAATTTATGTTGTTATTTTCATTTGTAATAACTTCCTTTCTTCTCTATGTCTATTCAAATCCTACTCATCCCTCAGAACCCAGTTCACATCCCACCTCCTCCAAGAAGCCTTCCAGCCTGCACTGATCTCCATCCCATTTGATGTGCAGTATTTACAAATCTGTACCACATGATGCAATACTTATTTATAAACTGCCCTTTTAATTCATTCAACAGATATTGATTTCTTACTATGTATAATTCATGTTAATTTTTTTCTAATAGACTAGACTATAAACTCCTCTAGAGCTTGGACCATGTGTTTTACTCTTTGGTATCTCCTCAAAATACCTAGCACAATGCTGAGGAATATTTCCTGAGCCTTTGATGCAATATTTATCTTGAGGAATACTTCAAAACAAGTCACATCATATGCTGTTGACACCAAAACATTAATGTCTGTTCTAAATAGTTTCATTTGTAATGGCTTTCATAAATAAAGTCATCCATATGTTTTTTGGTAGAAAATATACACTCCTCTGGAGAATACCTAGCTCTACAATGTGAGGAAATTGTGTAATAGTCACTGGGCATCATTTCTCATATTGATGAAATACTCAAGTTGAAAATTGTACAAAATTTGAGCACACTGCCTTTTGGCATATTAATCTTACATAAGTATATTAGAATATATCCTGCTAAATCTAGATCTCAATGTTCTGTTATTACTTTTATAACTATGTTATTTCATCAAATGTCTTTTCATTGATGTAACCAGGATGGTTAGCAAAATAACACATCAGGGGATGGGGGTTCAGGAGCTTAGAATCTGAAGAGGATTCTGATCTCAGAGGGTAGATAGTACCTGGGAAGGCTTTCTGGGATCCTTTGAGTGAGGGGACCCTAGATAATAGACAAAAACTCTTCCTCAAGTTGAGAAGGATTATCATTTTAAGGTAATATCGTTTCCTTTGGAACCATATTATTTCCCTAAGTGCTAAATATCAGGTTTTTTCCACCTATGAAAAGCATGATCTTTAGTTAGAAATTCCTTACTTTAATTATTGTCCAACGTAAACTTTAGAGTTTCCTAGGTTGAGAAAACTAGATTGAGTCAATACCTATGGTGCTCTATAAATTCTAAATAAAAAATCAAGATGCATAAATAAACATGTTACACTTGTGTCCTTCTTCCCCAAATGCCCACTTCATTTTAAACTTTTTGTCTTTTATTTCTATCAGAAGGTATTTATTTTTTAAACTATGTTTTGGGTGGCATTCCAATAATAAAAGTACTATGGGCACAGAGACATTTTCTCTCTAAATGTTGTTCAATATAAAAAATGGGAAGAACTAGGGGGTGGTTCTATAGTAAATAGCAGTTAAAATATGTGTTTTGAAAACTATTATCCTCAAAATGGATTTAATCCTTAAAAGTCTAGAACATATAGCATTTAAAAAAATGGCCATCATGAATGGGATATTTTTTAAAAGCCCCAATATGCTAGGAGGAAAAGCCTATGCATAAATGCATAGCTACATCTATATAATCTCAATTTATATAAGGCATTTCTTCATATAGACATACACATATAAATATAAATAACAGTAATCACTTATTATTATTTTAGTACGTTTTATGGAAAAGGCAAAATATTCATTTCTGAACTTACAGCTGAAAGTTTCAGTTTTTAAAAAATGACTTGATTATACAAAAAGGGAAAGCTAAATTGTACCTATATATAAAAATTAATAGCAATTAATGAGTTATGACATAGATATTAACTGTTTAAATTAAAATAAGGTTTATTCATATAAACATTTTCACTGGCTGTACAAGATAGTTATCGTCACCAAAAGGTAGAACAGTTTGGAAAGACATTTCAAGAATGACTGATGCTCTCAGTGATCTGAAACAATCATATGTGCTGGATAACCCACTCATCATGCTGATCTCCTGAGAGAGCAAAATGAACCGTGTATTATTATGTCCTACAGCAAAAATGCCTAAATATTAATGTTATACCAGGGCTGGTGTGGAGTAAACCATATTCCCTCAGTCTTCAAGGAATATAGAATCCATTTCAGGTCAGTGATGTGAGTTGTTCCACCCCCACTCCCATCCACATTTCCCCCCCTCCTCATCCCCTACCTCCCATCCCCAAAAAGGCCAACCTGATGCATTCATCATTGTAAGAAGGGAGCCTCAAAAAACTGGAAATCCTTGGATGGTTGGAGTAAATAGTATCTTAAGCTACCCATTTTTCCTATCCTGACCCCTTTGGGAAGGAAGAAAAGAGAAAGATTAGAGGGTCATTGGTCTTTTCATGCCTTACAGGGAGGGAACCCCAATTCTGTCCTGTGAGTACCATCTTGAGGAAATAGCAAAGAAATTGATGTTCACACACGCACACACACACACACGCACACACACACACACACACACACACATGACCCTGCAGTATGAGCACACCCTGACCACAGGATTTCCTTGATCCTCCAAGCCAGGTGTGGCCTGTGGCTGTCCTAATTCCTACTGGAATTGGACCCTAGTACTAATCAACTTCGGGTGCTATGTGCAGCTTGGACTTTGGGGTGGTTTCATTTCCTCTCCTCTCTGAGCTTCACAGGAATGGAGAAGAGAGACCAGAGGAAGAATCCCTTAAATTAAAAACAAAAGCAAGTCTTCACAAGGAGGCAAGCAGGAAACATCCTTTTCTTTCTTTCTTTCTTTTTTTTTTGTAGGAGAGGCAAACCTGAAGAAAGAGATCACCATCTTCCATCTTCCCCTTGACAATGCTGCAGGGATTTTATTAAATGAAGTGCAAAGGGGCTTTGGGGAAGGCGATAAAAGGGGGGGGGGATGTGGAGAGTGACTGGGGAGAGGGGATTGTTTGCAATGTTTCTATTTTCTTCTTTATATACCCCCCTTTTCTAATGTTCTCATATACTTCTTCCCAGACTCTGACGGATAAGGGAAATGGCTTAGTTTAAAAATGAGAGGGGGTCAGATTTCCACATCTTCCTCTTCTTCCTGGCACAAACCCACAGGAGAAGTTCTCTACCAGGTCCTCTATGCTATGAGTTTACACACTGGCTCCAATTTTTAAGACATATATGTGGGTTAAAATTCAATTTTACAACCCACATTTATATGAGATGTGGGTTTGACATCTGTTTGCCAGAGTGTTTTGCACTTAGCCTAACACCCACTATTAAGTGACAAAATTGTGGCAGCCTGTCAAACCCAGCTGACTGACAGCTGCTCCACTTTACAGAAACCATTCAAATATTTGCAGGTTTGGAAGCTTTATTCGATGTTGTACCCAATCTTTCAGTTATTTAACATGTAAAATATAAGTCAAAGTTTTAAATCTGTATTCCAAAATGTTTCCATTTTCCATACAAAAAAAGCTTTCAGTGCCTCTGTTGGAAAAGATCCAAATCCCAGTGTTTTCCTTCTCCTTTTTTTCCCCAACCAGATTCCAGCGTGCCTCCTATCTGCACAAACCCGATAAAAAAAATGAAAAAAAAATAACTGCCATCGCCCAGTGTCTTCTCACATGGCAACTAATGACATCTCCCCATGATTGAATTAAATCACCTTAAATTCCTAGGGGATAAAATTTTTTTTAGATGCATTTCAAAATAAAATGTGAAATCCCCAAACCAGGAGAGATCTGCGAACTAACAATGCGTGCCCGTGCGTTTGAGTCCCTGCACGCAGAGACCAGTGAGCCTTGCTGAGAAAGAGATTCTTCTAGGAAAATTAATTTCCAATCAAAATCTATGCTCTTTGGCACGGTTCAAGAAACAAACGCTTCTTTCTTTACATTTCTAAGTAGCTTAGTCCGATTAAGAAATAATTTGCAAATGACATAGTGTTTTTGTAGATTGAAATCCATTGAGTAAAAGTCATGTGGGTTCTTCGCCTCTGCTATTAGAGCCAGACAGACAAGGATCTCTTGGAACTGCAGCTGCAAGCAATGAAAAAAAATTATCATACATTTGCCCATATGATATAGCTATGCGTATATGTCTGTGCACACATGCACACAAGCACAGACTCGTACACAGATCCTTACTGTATTACGCATACACTTTAAGGGTGCATGGAAATGCATATATGTATATCTATGTGATATATCTACATATATATCACATAAAATATATATTTAACAATAGATGAACATGCCTTATACATCTTGCTATGTGAATGCTATGCTTTGAGTAAAATAATGCATTGGCTGTGTGGGGAAATTTTTTTTTCATATTCACCTCCAATGAATTAGAAATGGGTGATTTTTCCCTGCTAGGTCACATTCACAGAAGGTGGGTTTTTATCTTGCCTTTTGAGATCTGCAGGTGTGCTAGCATGTATGGGAAGGGGAGAGGTAATCCCCACCTGATGCGATGCCCCGAGACTCTGTCTTCAGAGTGAGTCACGAAGAACAGCGAGGGTCCAAACTTTAGGGCGCCGAGATTTAACTAAAGTGCATCGAGGGCAACCTGAGATACTGTGTGGCGAGACCTCAACCTTTGGCTGAGTGCTGCAACCTCCCGTGCCCCTTGACCTTAGAGTGAGAAGGTTGTGAGAGGTGGATGTCCGTATTGGGAGAAAGCTGCAGTCCTGCTGAGTTCCCTCCTGGCTCTTGCTCCAACCTCTACTACAAGGGATTCTCCCCTTGCCACCTCCCCAGAACATCCCCGCCTGCCCCCCACTCACCCACCTCCTTACCCGCCCACCACCAGAGCCGAAAATCAGCCTGGCGCGCTTAAAAAGGCAACTTTTACCTGCAAAGCTGTAGGTGCTTTTTGTGTCCATATTACTAACCTCTATTGACTGTCTTTCCTACAGCAGCTGTCATGTTGACGTGAAGGGGATTAGAGATGAGGTGGAGTAATAGAGGAAAAAAGTCATGATCGTAAACGGGAGCTGTTTAGGAAACAGGAGACTAACAGCAGCTTTGCATTACAGCCAGAGGTGTCATACACCCTTTCAGGAGAAGGGGGAAAGAAGAAAGGAGGGAGACAAGGGGGGAAAGGGAAAGAGAGAAGGGGAGAGAGAGAGAGAGAGAGAGAGAGAGAGAGAGAGAGAGAGAGAGAGAGAGAGAGAGAGAGAGAGAACAAAGCGCAAAGCTCAATCCTACTGAGTAAAGAAAGTACAAGGAGGAAATGAGGGAGGAATGAGTGGATGTACAACATTATGTAATGGAAGGGAGGTTGTGGATAGCATCTTGGGGGTTCAAGGAAAGCTGGGCATTTATCTACAAGGAAGCAGTTTGGCAAAGAGGGTCTCTCACAGGGTTAGAGGTGAGAAAAACCTAGGTTGTGTGATGTGTATAAGTGAAGAAAGGAAAGAGGAAAATGAAATCTAAGTAATTGAGGAAAAGGCCTGGGGGAAGGGGGGTGGTGAAGAAATAAACATTTAGGCCGAGGTGCCTTGAAAATAGGACAGGTGCAGGACTGAAAAGTGAAGGGACCTAAAAAAGGTGGGTCCGTGGAAAGAGGGAGGGGAGATGATTATAAAGATCCCAGGAAGGTGAGAGTGAGGGGGAAGAGAAGGTAGAACAGAGTGAAGGGAGGAGAAAGGGGTGTGGGAATGTAGGACAGTGAGTGAGAGAGAGAGAGAGAGGGAGGGAGAGACAGACAGAGACAGAGACACAGAGAGACAGAGGGAAAGAGGGAGGGAGACAGAGAGAGAGGTAGAGAGGGAGAGGGAGGGAGGGAGGGGGAGAGAGAGAGAGAGAGAGAGAGAGAGAGAGAGAGAGAGAGAGAGAGAGAGAGAGACTCGGCTCCACCTCCCTCCCTGCTCAAAGCAGCGTCCCAGCTGCTCTCAAACCAACTGCTCAATTCTATTCACAGTCGAGACGGAACAAAAAAGTGGCTATTTATTAGAATACTTGTTTGGTATTGTTCGGCGCCACACAAAAGGCGTTTCATTATGTGAGGAGGGGAAAAAGCCCCCTTTTTTTTTTCCAGAGAGAAACAATAACTTGAAATTGTCTTTAAAGTCTTTTCTATCAATAATAACTTTCATTTTCTTGTCTCTCCCGTGCAGTATGTGAGTACGTGAGTGGTGTGTGTGTATATGTGTGACTGTTTGTGTGTATGTGTGTGTGACACAGAGAGAGTGTGTGTGTGTGAGTGTGTGTGTGTGTGTGCGCGCGCGTGTGTTACCGGGCACTCCTGTCTCTGGTGACAGAGCCGCTCGGGAGCTTTGGCTGGGACAGGGTCTGGAAGGGGTAGGATGTTCGGTCCTGTGTATGCAGAGAGCCGTTCATTTTATCCAGGGTCTCTAATAAAATCTCAGGAAGGTGTTTTAAGGTTAGATTGTATAGGGGAGAGGCTGTCCCTGAGCTGCTATGGGAGGAGGATGGAACTGGAAGAGGAAATGTAAGTGTGTCTCTAACTTTTGAGGGGGTCTTCCGCCAGTACTATTTGGGGAGGGGGTGCGGCAAAGGCTGGCTGAGGGGGGAGGATGTTTCAACAATGAGTTTCAGTAAAAAGTAGCGGGGGGGAGGGGGGAGGTATTGTCCACGCGATTTTCAGTATAGTCTAAAAAGCAAGTGGAAGCAAGACGCGGAAACCACTGCTGAATCGCGTGCTACTGGTGTGTACATTTGCCACTGCGTTTTACATATACATAGTTTTTACACGACTTTGGGTTGACAGTCTCCCAAAGATCGTATATAAGTTTTTATATACTGTCTTTATGTAAATTCCTTACTACTATTTTTGAGGGGGAGGAGAGAGTTACAGGGAGGTGGCAAAGGGTCAGGTTGTATTTTGATAAGAGATCTCTTTCTACTATTCCCCGGGAATGCAGACCTGGAGGAAATGCTTTCATCTCTCTTCTCCCATTGCCCTTCCTTCCAACCTTTCTCTCTCTCTCTCTCTCTCTCTCTCTCTCTCTCTCTCTCTCTCTCTCTCTCTCTCTCCCTCTCCCTCTCCCTCTCCCTCTCTCTCTCCTTTTCTCCTTTCTTCTCCCTCCCTCACACCGGGGTGCCTTAGAAGGGCTAACCGCTGGCTCCCCAGCGCTTGCTACGGACTGTGCAGTGTCCGCGACGCGCCTCGCTTGGCTTCAAAAAATAACTAAATCAGTGCATTTGCAATTACATTTTTAAAATTAACATGTTGAAGCGTGGTGCCATTTAGTGAGAGGTGTTTGGCCCAAAGAATCAATTTAACTTTGACTGACCGACGGTCTTGACTATATTAAT
The DNA here is from genome assembly GCA_028658325.1 of Potorous gilbertii. Taxonomy (NCBI): domain Eukaryota; kingdom Metazoa; phylum Chordata; class Mammalia; order Diprotodontia; family Potoroidae; genus Potorous; species Potorous gilbertii. The sequence goes on along the minus strand of CM053771.1, from coordinate 406,466,489 downwards.
ACTGCCAAAAAAAAAAAAATCAATAGCAAAGAAGCCCCAGACACTACAGTTAATGACTTCTAAATTCCCATCCCTTGGTAGAGAGCATTAGAATGGATGGCTCGCATTTCTAATGCAATCTGATAGGGCAGATAATGTACTTCTTTCCAGTGAATTCAGGGAAGCAAAGGTTGCGGTGTGCTTGATATTTCTGGCTGGGCAGTGAGGGAGAGTGTGAATAGTGGGGAGGTGACAGCCTTGCAGTCCTGTAAATCCATTAACCTGTTTACTTCCTTCCTGAAAAATCTCATCCTCGTTAGGTTTCATTATGTAAAATGCTGAGGACCCTTGAATCCATAAATAAATGCACCCAAAGAAAGTTCCCATTATGGGTTATAATCGGGCTGGCACCGGTTCTTTCTCCCAAGCTAGAAGGCACTGGGGCAGCTCTGGAAACAACTCTCCCCCCCCACCCCACTTCACGTTTCCCGCCCCCGCCTAGCTACCCACCAAGAGGAAAGGTTACCAAGTTTAAAAGGTGAAATGGATTTTTTGTTGTTGTTTTCCTTTTGGTCTATCAACAGGCAGCGGGGGTAGAAATGTATAGATATTGATTGGGGGGAAGGGATGGGATTTGGCTGACTCTCTTTTCAAGAAACAGGTGTTTAAACATGATAGCAGCCTCCAGTCAATTAACCCATTAAAAACCCGTTTTATGACATTGATTTCCAAGAGCTGCTCGGTGGGGGCTTCCGTTTGGAAGCGTTTTTGTGAAAGTGTGTGGAGCTGGGGGAGGGCGGTGAAACTGACAGGATCCCAGAAAAGGCAAGATCCTTCAGTGGGTAAGAAATGTTGAAGGCCACCAAAATGAGTCCCTGCCAACTCGCACCAGGAGCAGCTGCTCTCTGCCCTTTGGCTGGCTTAGGAGTTTTAGACTTAGGTATTGTTTTCTCCCCCTGTAGTTAATGCTGTGGAGTTTTGTTTCTGTTTTGTTTTCCAGTCCCGAGGCTGGGCCCAGTGTCAGCCTCTAGAAGCTGGGACCTGGCCGTATAGTGCACTGTCCCCCATTCTCCCCCCAGCCTTTTTTGCCCATCCCCTACCCTCCCGACTAGAGGACTAGTTCGGGTCGGAGGCTCAGCAGCCTGACCCGCCCAGATGCAGCCGAGAAAGGGAAAGGTTGAGCTGAGTACACACCCAGTCTGAAGTCCAGCGCCCCCACGGCTTTTCTTACCCTCTATGACCCCTGGAAAGGTGGGACTGGGGGATCAGCCTCAAATACCAAGGTTTGGAGACCCAGGGAGGTCCTTCCCCCAATCTCTCCCATAGAGCTTGCTGGTTTCACTCCTCCTCCCCTCGCCACTCCCGGGAAGCGGTCTCTCCCGGGTGGAACGATGCGCGTGCGAATTAACAATGAAATTGCTTCGAGTGTGCAGGACCTCACGGTGGGGCAGATACAATGACAGTGTCCACTATATTTGCCAGATGTGGCGCGATGTAGCCCTCTAACTAGTTTCCAACAGGAGTTCAAATCTTCTTAGGTCCGGAGATTAATATCAAGTCAAAGACCTTGCTTGATATGAGATGAGAAGGTTGGGAATGCAAGGCATAGTGAATGGGGCTATGTGGCAGGAAGTGTGTGTGTGTATGTGCGGTGGGGTAAGTTGCCCCTTCTCCCTTGCCTAGAAAATTGTCTGTCAAGCTTTAGCACTTTAGCACAGCCTTCCATTCCTCTTCCCAGACGCCAAATTCAATGTTACGATTGCGTCCTTAGGTAAGGGTTGACTAAAACATCGACTAAGCAGGGAAGGGAGAGGATAGGGTATGTAGACTATATAACTCTTCCCTCCAAAAAGTTCAGGCCTTTGGACTCCAAGAGTTTAATTAAAATATTCGAAAACTGAAAGGCAAATCTGCGTGTGTCTTCTTTCAACAAGACCCAGCCCCCAAAACAAACTCAAAATATCTTGAGTTTGAGAAGGTTTTGTCACATTTGCCCTTCCTTTTCGTGTTCTCAGGAGGAATCAATCCTGTCCTTGGCCTTGACTCTATTCGGATATCAACAACTGAAGTTCATTGGCTGGAATTACACACTTTGAGTGAATAAATTGGTCAAGGGGTCAAAGGAGAAGGAAAAAAAAACGAGGAGGGAAACTTGAAGTACCAGAAACTTTAGGGCGACGTAGAAGAAAATAATGAATGTATCTTTATAGAAATCGCCCCTGTGTCCCTCCTCTAATTTATAGTACTTATGGGTCTTTTTTCAAAAACTTACCCCTTATTGTTGCTTGTTTGTTTTGAAAGTAATTTCTCCCCAAAGCCCTTTGTTTAGCATCCCCGGAAAGGAGCTAGCCGAGATTATTGGTCTCCAGCGTGTCGAGGAATTATCTTCAGTTGAGGGTAATAGAGTTTCATAGTAGCTGAGAAACATTTTATTTCTTCTTTAACATAACCCTAGTATCTCCACATAACTTAATCTAAACTTGATTTCCCCACTTCCAATAGAGAAGTCAAAATACGTCTTTGTGTGTCTAAGGAAATGCCATTAAGATAGAGCCAATAGACCATTTATTAGCTCGGAGTGTTGGGTAGCGGTGTGTGTGTGTGTTTTAAATCCCTAATCATTGTTAGACTATTTAGATGTCTCTTTCCCCCCTTGTTTGCTGTTTTCTGAAGTAAGCGATGGATGCGACTGAAAAGGCTTGAAATTGTGTCAGAGTGATGTTTTAATCTCATTGAAAAGTGTATTAAAGGACAAGATGTAATTTATGTGAGATGCTTCGATGAAAAGAGAGATTGGAGTGGATGATCCTTTCACTCTGTGTGAACCGCATGTCATGTTTATATTGAATCCTGTGTAGCTAATCTAATTTGCAATAACAGGGATAGCCTGTAAGAAAAAAGCCTCTATGATTTCACTTTATTTCTTTTCATATAGAAATTCCTTATGACTTGTCTCCTCTTGTGAGTGATGCCTTTTCCATTGGAGGCTAATGAGAGAGAATATGAGAAAGGGGACATGTTGTAGTCATAATGCCAGTTTCTTCTTTAGAACATACGACTCCAGTCCCCTGGGTATTGTCTTCCTTGGACTTCAGCGTGACTCGCCTTGCATTGGCTTGAAACACTGTTTTCGATTTCTTTATCATCAAGGTTCCAACAATCCAGTGTTTAAAGCTTAGCCCTAGACAGTATACTCAGTCAGTGTTACTGTGCTCCTGCATTGCCTGTTTCTTAGCCTGTTTTTTTCTTATAGAAGTTGTCTGTGGCTGAATCACCTCAGAGATGCTCGCTTTAGGAATTTGAAGTGCGCATTAGTCACCCGGTTTTCCTCTGTGTTGGGGTTAGATTTACTGCAGGTGTTGATTTCGAAGAGTTGTGCAGCTCCCTCCATCTTCACAACCCCCCACTCACCGTCCACACACAGAAAAGTTTGTTATCGGGCCAATCCTTCCTAAATTTCATATCTAAAGTCACATAAACCTGCTGTTCAGATTAGGTACTTTGTATTCTTATTATTACATCTAACACATGCATTCTTCATCAATAAAAAAAATACACGTGTTAGAAAATTACAACTTTTGTATAACGTAAAAAGGTGTATTCAAACTGTTAATTACAGGGATTTGTGTGAATGAAACTTTAGCAGTGACCCATTTAATTTTGTGGTAATTACTGACAAAATAAGACAAGGATGAATCACAATACAGTATATTTATCTTTCAGGAAGATATTGTGCTGGCATAGTTAAGCCAGCGTGTAAGGAAACATTTTTTAAAAGGGGAAAACATGAATATAAACGTGGATACAAAGATCAAATCCTGAAACCATTTGTATTAAAATTTGAAGGAGGTTCTGCTCAGATACCTACTGAAAAACCCAACTGAATTCAAGAGAAGTCAGCACTTTCCGAAATTCAACGATTCTTGAATCTACTTCTGTGATGGTTCTTTTGGCCCCGCCTAGTGCAAACTAAACTGAAGGACCAACTTGGATGTGACTTTACACAACACATTCTGAATAAGCGTCATATGAAAAGGGGGAAGGGGAGGGTTGTGAACAAAAGAGTAGGGTCTTCTAAGTGTAGGACCGACAACGATTCCGTCATCTTACCTTCACCAAGTACGAGGGGTGATGAAAAATTCACTCTGAGGACTTTTCGGGAAAAATAACACTTCCAGATAGTGAGTCCTAATACCAAGGTTTGCTCTTTTGCAGGACCCTTAATCCCTGGCTTTTTAGGCAACTAGAAGTAGTCTGTATAGACTGACGATACCCTTCCTTTATTTTAAAGGAGATTTTACCAACCAGAGTCATACATCTGCCACGGAGAGGGTAATAGTGTAGGCCAGGCGTGAACGCTCTGCTCCACCTGCAGACTGCCCCAAGCTCTAGTCAACAGGAAATAGACTCTCTGGTCATCCTCCGCCCTCCATACAACCGATTGGGATGGCATGGGATAGACTCCCTAGCACCTAAGGGCAGGGCAATCTGCATACCTTTGGAATCAGCCTAATGATTAGAATAGCCAAGATAACAATTTAATAATGATGAAGAGAAGACTGTGTTCGAGAGCTGTCATTTTTTCGATTCCTTCCTTCTGCTCCGCAGTGGCCAAAGCTTTAGCTCTGTGAACACTTATCCCAACGAGTGTGTGTAGAAAAGCTAGCCGCCCCGAAGTTCTCCAATTCTGCGCGTCTGACTACTGAGCAGGAGGGCAAGATGCCACCTTGGAAGAGGGCAAATTTCGTTGTTTTGAGAGTACCCAAATCGAATTTCACTCTGAGGTTGGGCCCTGCTCTCTCTATTCCCCTCCATTGGTTTAAACAAGCTGCCATTTCAGAGGATTGGAACTAGAATATAACTTTATGAGGGAATAGTGTGGACAGAGTGAAAACTATTCTTATCTGATGATTTTAGAGAGAAAAAGTAGAAAGTCTAAAGAGGATTTGAGTGAACAAGCAGTGTCCACTGAGGTGAAAGGACCCTGGTACTTGATGGGTACACCCTCCCCACCATTTTTCCAGCTCTGCTGAAACAGAGAATACAGTTCTTGTCCAGGGTCCCGGTCTTTCCCTCTCCTTCCTTTTCTTTCATTCATAAACCTGGTGGCTATAGACGCAGCTTGAATATTGACGTCTCTCCCCCAACTGCTCCGCCGTTAACCCAATTACAGAATTCATCAAGAACTGTGTTGAATTATCTCTTTCCATACAGTATCAGCATTAGCCTAATTAAAAGCTATAATGTCTGATATAATGATTAAATCGTTAGCTCTGCTGTAGGGAAGCAATATTTTGTTTTCCCTTCAATTAGAAGCTGATTGAGGTTTTCAGAGCAGGTCAGCTGTGAAATCTGAATTATATGTGTGAATACTGCTCACAGGGTGAGCCCCTACTCGAAAGCTCCAGAGATTCTCCAAATGCTTTCACCCAGAGAGCTAGGAGGCGACAACAAAACACACACACACACACACACACACACACACACACACACACACACACAGTCTCTCTTTCTCACTCTCTCTCACACACACAATTTGCTCCCTGATTGTGGATTTAGGGATCTCCACGCTAATCGTTGGAAAGAAGGCGTTGTTGCTTTTGGATGGGAGGGACTTTATTTTGCCTAACCTACTCCTCCCATTCTTTTTCTACTCTTTCCTTTCCTTTCCTCGGAAATTAGGGGAGCATCAGTACAAGTGTGACATTTTTAGTCGAAGGCAGTGATCGCATACTTACACGCCAGAAACGATTAAAGATCTCTCTTGCTCTGTTTTCCATCCCTAATGGAGCAGATGTTACACTGAGTTTGATAATATAGAGCGATTCTTTCTCGTTTTCCCCTACCCCTTTCTCTTTTCTCCTGTTCCCTTCCCCCTTTGCGTGACTCGGGCTCTGTCCACTGCCTTTTCCGAGTCGTGTTGGAGGTAGTAGGGGCTTGAGAAGGGTTTGAAGGGAGACGATTGTATGAAACCTAGTCACTTCAAACAAGGAGACATGAATTTCTATTTAATGTAACACGAGTGTTCACACATATTGTTACTTAATTTGGAAGAGCTTTCCTGGATGAAAGTGTATGGAGATGAGAGAACAGGACAGAGGACAGCAGCAAGTGTCTGCTGACGTTCCGTGTGACATGTCATAGGGAAACCTTTCTTAGATCCAGCAGGACAGAGACGGCTGCCGGGGTACTCAGGCTTTCCCAACGACCAGCAGACGGCGATCGCGGCCCGTGCTGGGACTTGGCGCCAGCAAGAGTTCAAGGGCTCATTCCCAGGAGCAGCAGCTTGGGAGCCTGGCGATGTCCCCCTCCCTCTTTCTCTATTCCTCTTCTCCTCCTGCTCTAACTCCTCCCGCCCGCCCCCGCCCCTCGCATCCCTTGTCTTCGATTCTGCGGCCTTCACTCCTTCCCCTCCCACTCCACTTTCTCCCACATTCTACCTTTCTTGTTGCTCTTTGTGGAACCACATGACTTCTAAGTTCCTTTTTAACTCCAAAATTACATTATTACTTTTTCCCCCTCCTTTGTCTTCTTCCTTTTTTCTACCCCCACCCCACTTC
>CM053771.1:406434716-406459450 GCA_028658325.1 Potorous gilbertii | reverse complement strand
TTCTTCCTCTCACTCCCCCTTTCTGATTCCAGTCAAAGAGCAGTTTCCTGGATGCTTATATCTGTACAATCCATGGTTGTCCCTTTGGGAGAGACACCAATGATTCTCAGAACAAGGTCTCAGACTCCTTCCTGATACCCTTTTCAAAAGACAGACTAGCTTCGACTAGCTACTTTTGCTGCCACCAAACTCAAAGAAGAAAGTAGAGAGCAAAGGTTTTTGCCAGCATAGTGAGGTACAGAATAGGAAGGAGGCATCTGGCAAGGTAGGTGTGGGTGGGCAAGGAGGGGTGCAACATGAAAAAACTAATGAAGGAAGACCTTTTGACAGATAATGCCTTATGGAGTAAGCTGCAGTCATAAGAGAAGTTACACCTTTGTTTTGAAGCTCTTATAGTCAACCTTTCATTGTCCTCCAAAACTGGCATCAGAAAATTGGCATCACCTGTGGCATCAGAAAATTTCACTTCTTTCCAATAATCCATGCTGTCAGAAAATCAGAAGATTACCTTCCTCTCAGTCACTCCACCACTGAAACTATAGACAGATATATAAGAAGTCATAGACACTTCGAGATGTAAGATCTACTGCTTGGAGCAAGCAGCTTACTTGGAGCATCAGAAAGCCGCTCCCAAGGCAGGAAATTTAGACTAATGTTACAACCTTGCATCTAGTGACCTAATGCTGCTTTATAATCTTTTAAATACTTTTTCATATTGTAAGTGTGTGGAGCTCATCAGTACCTTAGTCAATGTTTGGATTGCCTGACGATTTTCTTTTGGGATTGTTCCCAGAAACCAAAGAAAAGAAAAATGCAAGGCATCCTTCCTCCCTTATCAGATTTCTAACTTGAGATACTCTTTAGAATTTTGAGGTGAAAGGGAAATTCTTTTGAGGACCAACAAGTTATTCCAGACAAAGTTGCTGGGTTTCCAGGTGAGGAAACCAGTGTTGAGCAGTATAGTAGGTATTGAATTCTAAGTTTCACATAGCCCCTTCTGAAAAAAAAAAATGCTGCTTCTTTGACAATACCATGTAGTATTCAGTTATAGGAAATGTCCTTTCTGTCTTAATATAATCTTTGATAAATGAAGCTACTTATCTGGTCTTGAGCTTTTTATTGGGTTGGGGAGTATTAAAATATGGCTTGTGAGATTTTTTTTCCTTTATCTTTTGTTGTTGTTGTTGTTGAGTTGGAAGGGAGGAGGTTGAGATGTAAAAGGAACTAGGGGGTGGGCTTCCAGAGGAAATTACAGAGGGGAGTTAGTAGGAAGATTCACTTAGTCCTCATGCCAGGATGGGAGGCACGGAGAGGTCTGGCACCAGGTACCCTGCTGTTGCCTGATTGGCACAGGCAGCATTTGTCAATCAACTCTCACTTGGCAACAAGTTACACCTGCAGCTTGAGTTTAATACTTATCAATGCAGGCACCCATACTGTGTGCAACTGCTTGGGACCCAGTAACATCCAGCCACTAAACAGGATATATTTCAAAAGCCTTGAACGCTAAGTAATAGCATGATCTCATTCAAGGCTAACCCATTTACTTCTATTTAAATGCTCTGGGAAACAAAGGGTAATGTTGTATTTGGAAACAATTTTCTGGATTGTGGAAGGAAAAAATCTAGACCAATTCAAAGTCAGCTATGCAAGATCCAAGAACTACAAAGCATTCCTGTGATGCACGCTGGAGTGCAGGGTGTTTATAAAATAAATTACTCTATTGATATGGAAAATAATGCACCAAGCACAAAGTATTTTCAGGGGGTCTCTGGCGACTTATTTTAAAATCTAATTTAAAAAGCAGGAGGAAAAAAAATCTTTCAAACGCTAAGTGGATAATATAGTTTGTAATTTGTAAACCATTTCTTTTATTTCGGTCTTGCTGACTTTCCAAGATACACTGATGCACACCCATTTTCTCTTAAGTTATCAAAGGAGAAATGGGTATGTCATTCTGACACAATATCCTTGGTGGTGGTTTTTTTTTTAAAGATCATTCACAATGTAACTGATGTTTGTGGATAACGAGTGAAACAAATCAAAAGATTTAACAAACTCTCCCGAATGAGAAGGTAGTTGAAAATCAAGCTTTTAACCTGAATATTTAGTGAAAAATAAATATGAAATAACATTTCTTTTCTAATATAATGACATATTATTGGATGAGTTTACTATTAGATGCTGAATGCCTGAAATGAAAGTAGTTTAATCTGCACAGAGAACAATTCACTGTTGCCCTGCATACGGGAGCAACCCTGCAATAAAAAGAGAAAAAACCTGCAGCAATAATAACAGTAATTGAGAGGAAAGAATCACTATTCCTTACCTTAGACAACCATCAGGGTCAGGAAAATTAACAACCTTACAAAAAAGTAGAAAAGGTGTCACGTGTTCACTGCCCAACATGCTGAAACAATTTCCTCCTGCCTGTCATTACTCCTATTGTGGTTACATGTTTATTTCTATTAGAGAATGGCCATCATATTGCTGTTGTTCAGGTTATACATGACCAGCACTTTTCATATTTTTCTGGCTGCATAAAATGAGTGCATACTTGTAACTTCAAGGGAAGTAAGTCGATGAGGAATAGTTGAGGACAACTCATTTCCCCTGGTCATTTCCATGTTTATATAGAAACAGGAATTTCCCCTGCTCCCAGGTTCTGTTTCAGAACTAAATGTAGGAAACTCTTAAGTACCAAGAATATTTGCCGTTTAAAATGATCACTTAAAAATTGGAGTCCCTACTTTGAAAGTTAGGACTAACTTCTTTGTAAATTGGAGTACTTTCAAATCAACGATCAATTTCCCTGTAAGGTTGATCCAATATTTTGAAAATTAGCAGCAAATCAGGAATTCTATTGTCAAATGGCAGCTCATACTTGCCAGGGATAACTTTGGCCTTTAGTACATTCTGTCTTCAAACCAACTTTCTTAAATTGTTGTTTGAATGGTAAGAATCCAGCTGTACCTTGGTCATGTATCACCTTCTAAGTGGTATTTTTTTAAGAAGAAAAAGGAGAATGTCGATGGAAAGGAGGAAGAGAGAGAGAGAGAGAGAGAGAGAGAGAGAGAGAGAGAGAGAGACAGAGAGAGACAGAGAGAGAGAGAGACAGAGAGACAGAGAGAAAGAGAGACAGACAATATTGAAATGAAGCTGTCATCTCCAGAGACCATGGCAGACAGGCTGCTTGAGTTGGGGAAAGGTGGACTTATTAACTTTTAAGGCCTTCCCTTTAAGTAAGATGTTGGAGAAACAGGGAACTGCATCAGTCAGATGGGTTACCAGAAATGGTAGCAGCCACGTTAAGAATGGGTAACAAGAAAAAAATTAAGCTGGGAAAAAGACTGAGTATTCAATGGCCCAAGGCTGAACGGTCCAAATTGAAGACACACCATAATTAATAGAAATTCATTTTCTCCCTTTTGTGCTTTCTCCACTTCTTACACACACACACACACATCCCTTCACTCTCCTCTTTCTAAGACTGAGCTGAGAGGCAACCATGCCAACCCAATCTCAACTTTTTCATGCTTAGTAGGAGAAGGATCTCTGTGTTGCAATTTCGACCATTTAAACCTTGGTAAGGGTCGTATTATTACGACTCTAAGTCTTTCTTCTTCTTCGCTTTAAAATCAAACCATTAATCATTCTGAGAGCGCCAGTGGGGAAGAGAGTTGGGATGGCTAACTCCTAGTTCCCCCGCTAAGAAAGCAATGTGGCTTGTGCGACACCCCACCCCCCTTCGCAGGCCCCTCCCTTTTTCCCTTCCTTCTTTCCCTCCCTCCCTTCCTCCCTCCCAGAGTTTATATATCTCACCTCCCCACGTCACTCGACAGCGCGCCATGCAAATAATCCCCCAGCCGCAGCTCTCCCATTGGCCGCGGCAAACTCATTTAATGGCAGCTCTGTGCTCAGCGTATGGCTGCTGGGTCCCTGGCTCTGTGTGTGTCTCTTGCCTGCTCCTCCTCTTCTGATTCCCCCAGCCGACAGGAGGGAAACCAGAGAGAGAACAAATTACTGGGCAACTTCTCTCGGGCTCTAAGGTGTTTTCCCCCCCTTCCTTCCTTTCCTCTCTCTCCTTCTTATTTCCCCTCTCTCTTTTATCTTTCCTCCTCCTCCTCCTCCTCCTCCTCCTCCTCCCTGGTACAATTTTAATTGCATCTCCCCCCCCCCCCCACGTTTGGAGGCGGTGGCGGTATAAGCGCTTCTCTCCCCACCCCCCCCACCTCGGCACCTGGGACCCGCAGATGCAAATCACACGCTCCTCTCCTCTCTCCCTCTAGAAGTTGTAGCCACCAAGTTTTAAAGTCTTTAAAGAATAATCGAGGAGGAGGAAGGAGAGAAGGAAAGAGAGAGCGAGTGTGTGAGGGAGCCAAAGCGAGACAGAAGAACACCCTGTGCCGAGCTAGCGCCTGGGTACATCCGCCACTCACTCCTCCTCCCAAAGTGAAGCAGCAACTTTACAACTGATTTGCACCTGTTTGAACAGCTCCAGCTAGAGAGGCGACAGCAGCAGCGGCAGCGGCAGCAGGAGCCAAGGCACATCACCCTTGAGCCAAGTGGTTTTTGCACGAGGAAAAAGTTTTCACCTGTAATTCTGATAGCCACTGCGTGTGTGCTGGGTTTTTGTTTTGTTTCGGTTTTTTGGTTGCTGTTGAGTTTTTCCCTCTCTCAATTTTCTCGTGATTAACCATAGGATCTTGCATTTTTTTTTTTGACATCTCTCCATTTTTGATCGTCTCTCTGTGTTCCTGGTCCTCTATGCTTCACGCCTTTTTCTCCTGGTGCTGGTGAACACGAAAAGCCGCTTGAATGTACAGCATGATGATGGAAACGGACTTGCATTCCCCCGGTGGGGCCCAGGCCCCCACGAACCTAACGGGCCAGACCGGGGCTGGCGGAGGAGGCGGGGGCGGCGGCGGCGGAGGAGGAGGAGGAGGGGGAGGAGGCAGCAACAAAGCCAACCAGGACCGGGTCAAGCGGCCCATGAACGCTTTCATGGTGTGGTCCCGGGGCCAGCGGCGCAAGATGGCCCAGGAGAACCCCAAGATGCACAACTCGGAGATCAGCAAGCGGCTGGGCGCCGAGTGGAAAGTCATGTCCGAGGCGGAGAAGCGCCCTTTCATCGACGAGGCGAAGCGTCTGCGGGCTCTGCACATGAAAGAGCACCCGGATTATAAGTACCGGCCCCGACGAAAAACCAAGACCTTGCTCAAGAAGGACAAGTACTCGCTGGCCGGGGGCTTGCTGACGGCCGGCGCGGGAGGCGGAGGCCCGGCCGTCGGGGTAGGCATGGGAGTGGGAGTGAGCCCCGCCGGTGTGGGCCAGCGCCTGGAAAGTCCCGGCGGTACGGCGAGCGGGGGCTACGCGCACATGAACGGCTGGGCCAACGGAGCCTACCCCGGCTCGGTGGCGGCGGCGGCTGCCGCGGCGGCGATGATGCAGGAGGCGCAGCTCGCCTACAGCCAGCACCCGGGCGCCGGGGGAGCGCACCACCACCCGCACGCGCACCCCCATCACCCGCACCACCCGCACAACCCGCAGCCCATGCACCGCTACGACATGGGCGCGCTCCAGTACAGCCCCATCTCCAATTCGCAGGGCTACATGAGCGCCTCGCCCTCGGGCTACGGGGGCCTTTCGTACGGCGCCGCGGCTGCCGCAGCCGCCGCCGCGGGCGGCCCGCACCAGAACTCGGCCGTGGCTGCGGCGGCAGCGGCGGCGGCCGCGTCTTCGGGCGCCCTGGGCGCGCTGGGCTCCCTGGTCAAGTCGGAGCCGAGCGTCAGCCCGCCGGTCACCTCGCACTCGCGGGCTCCCTGCCCCGGGGACCTGCGCGAGATGATAAGCATGTACTTACCCGCCGGGGAAGGAGGGGATCCCGCGGCCGCCTCGGCGGCAGCCGCAGCCGCGGCGGCGGCCCAGAGCCGGCTACATTCTCTGCCCCAGCACTACCAGGGCGCCAACACTGGAGTCAATGGCACTGTCCCCTTGACGCACATCTAGCCTCAGAGACAGCGATGGAACGAACGAGCGGCCGCGCGCTAGTTAGAGAGCGAACGAGAGAGACTGGCAAGGAAAAAACGTACATTGCAACCAACACACAGAAAAACAACAAACTTGTACCTCTGCGATGGGACTGTGGCTCCCCAACCCCCACCCCGCCTTCGTGCCCTCCCTCCTCTAACCTCCTAAAAACCCTCTTGCCTCCCCCTTCCCACCACCGCCGCCACCACCTGGACTTCCTTTTTGTACAGAATGTTTTGATGTTCTTGTAAAAAAAAATCCCGATAATATTAATAATGAGGAAAAGAAGGTAACAGTTGCTCTATTTACCTTTTTAGAAGCTCCTGAGAACTAGTTGTTGAGACTAGTTTCGCGTTTTAGACTGAACTTCGGTGTTTTATTGAGACTTTTTGTACAGTATTTATCATTCATTGAAAAGGCATATAGCGTTTTATTTGCTAAAGAGAAAACAAAACAGACAAAGATATAGGCGATGCCAACTTTTATATATCCGCTGGAGCATTAACTCATCCTTGCATCGCTTTCATATGGCGCTTTATTGCCTAAGATAGAGTGATGGGGAACAGTTCTCATTCGTTACAGTTGTAGTAAAACAACTCTGAACCACACGTTAAAGTTTTTGGTTTTTTTTTTTTTTTGGTAGCTGTTACCACTTTTTTTCTGTTTATTTATATAAAGAGACATCTCTCCTCCTCCCCCCCCCCTTTTTTTCCGACTGCAACGTTATGTTCTGGGTTGTGTAAAACTTTCTGTATCTGAGATCTTCCCTCTTTTTTGTTTTGTATGATTTCTTGTAAATGCATTGTGATTTTTTTTTTATTTAGGCGTTTCGGGAGGGGGGAATTCAGATTGTGTACATAGTTTACTAAGAAGCCTTTCTGCTAAAAGAGGGAGAGAGATAAAGAAAAACCTCAAAACCTCCCCTTCCCCTGGATTTTGAGTTAATAAAATTTTAAGTGAAAAATGTTTTTCTCCACTAAATTTTAAATGTGGTGATTTTAATCATATGTATAAACACCCTGAAAAACAATTGGTAAATCTGAAGAGGGAAAGAGAGAGAAGTTAATCAGGGTGAGCCGAAAATAACACAAACCGCCCCCTTTCCCCGCAGGAGCCAGAGGGGAGATTTCTAATAGTCAATAACAAATGAAAGGGGAGAAAGTGAAAAATCAATGAGGCATAGGTTTTCAAAGGAGATTATTTTTAATATCTATTAAGTGTTGTTAAGGAGAGCAAAATATTAAAAAAAATATTTCCATAGTCTGGCCCATTCGTTGCTTGTTTTATCTGTGGAAGGCAATATCCTGGTGTGAGTTTACTTGCTGTGAAGCTTTGCCGCCTTAAACTGGTCTAGGGTCCAGACTGCACTTCTGTGTGGAGGGGGCGGAGGGAGGGGGAGGGGAAAGACCCCAGTGGCGGGACTGGGCCAGGGATGGGGGACAAAGAAAACGGCGGTGCACATGTGCCCCTGTTCCCCCTGTAATTAACACGATTGCAAGCATAACTGATCTATCTGGGTTTGGCTCACAGAAACACAATCTGAACCAAAAATATACTCAAACTGAGTCCCCTGGTCCCTGTTCTCTGTCCCCTTCCCCGCCCCTTCCCATCCTTTGGGAAAGGGTGAAATATTTTGTGGAACTTTCAAAATAACAAAAAACCCTGCGTGAACTGGGATGCGAGTTACTAACAACCGGTGTGAAAGCTGTCAAGCTAAATGCTGTGTTTGTTCCTGACAGGATCCTAAGGTTGTTTAATGCTTTAAAAAAAAATGAATTCTATTTTTTCTAGGTGTTTATCGGTACCTTGACATTTTTTTTCTGGAATTAAAAGTTTTCTGTAAAACTTTGTCTACTAGTAATTTGACAGCATTAAATATTGCATTTAAAAAGTCATACTGTAGCAAATACATTTTGAAATTAGTCGTGATGTTACGATAAAATTTTATTTAAAACATCTTTCTAAGTTCAGATCGGGAAATGTGGGTTTCAGAAGCTTTAGGCCCTTCTCCTAACCGCCCCTCTCCCACTTACTGTTTTTTCTTGGTGGTGAATGAATCCAAATGTGGGTAAATATTAGTTGGGGGAAAGAATCGGAATCAGACTGAGTTAGAAACTACACTTTTAACTCTAACGTCGATCTTTGACCATTGACGAGTGTCACTAGTTGAAATCATTCCGGATCATTTTGCTTATACGACTTATTCCTTAAAGTGATTTTCGAAATTTCCATGGACCATGTCTATTGTTTTTTAAGAAGGTAATAAAAATCTTTCTTTTTTATTTTTTTTAAAGTAACTTGATTCTTTGTTAGCACTTCAAAAGTGTCCCTAGGAATGTATGTGGCGCCCTATAGATGGGTCAACGGAATAGTCCTACAGTAACTTAACTTCCATGGACACAAAGAACTCTGACAAATCCTATACGTTTCTGTTCACCCTAGTCCGGCCTTAGTTTTGGAAACCGTTATATGGGCCGCGCTGGAAACATACTTAATCTGGGATGCCTAGTGAAGCTGTCCGCAGGGCTCCTGAAAGTTTCTCTCTGCTTGAATGTGTATACCTGTGTGTCAGTCAGATGTATGTTTATGGTGTGTCTATGTGAAGACATGGTCAAGCAGGTGTATTCAGAACCGGTGTCTAGATAGTCTTAGGACATCCCCCAACTGAACATTACCCACATTTGGAGAAGCCCATTGAGTATCTGAGGAAAACTGAGGCGTTTGACCTTAGCTGGAAAATCTGCAGAGATCAAAAAGTTCAGACATACTGGTCGAGATGGGATGGGCATTCTGAAAGTTGTTTAGAAAAGTGCTGGCATTTAAGTTGGTTTTCATCTTGCGTACCTAAAAGCTAAGGGTGCAGCAGCTAACACTGGGCGGCTCTCCCCGCCTCCTTCTTTCTTTCTTTTCTTACTTTTTCTCTTGAGGTTCATGCTGGGAACCAAATACTTGAATAAATCTGCCCAAAAGCATTTTTTTTTTGAAGGGGAGAGGACATTTTCAAGGTGTTGATTTTTTTTAGTGGTTCAGATACTAGTACTGTAGTGGAGTAACAAAATTGTAACACCTCCATTTAAAAAACTGTAGATAAATGATTAAGATACAGCTGTTCGAGTTTTTAAAGAGACCCCAAGTGGCTCCAACGGTGCTCAGGTGATAAATACCAATCATTCTATGCCCAGGGCACTGCCTGGCTTGGATAAGGTGATACCAAGCTCCCAGTGACTTCTTGCTCATCTTTGGCTCTCAATTTCTTTTCATATCTTAGGTAAAATGCGGAGAGGCTATGTACTATGGTTAAAAACAAAGTTTCAGTAACTTTGTTGTGGAAGCCTATGAGGTGAATTGTTGAATTCTGTATACAGTGGACCGTTCTTCACTGGGCCTTGTCATCTGAGCTTAGTAGGGTTTTAAAGAGATTTTATTTCTATTTTGACTCCCTCCTCCGTTTTAAAGAGAAAAAAGTTGTACTCTAACCCCCTCTTTCTTACCCCTCCCCCAAAAAAACCCTCAATAGCGAAAGGAAATCATTTACAATTTCAAGAGCATTTATGGATTCAGTGAGCCTGAACTGCAGATGTTCGTCCGATTAAATGACTGACAGGTTTATTAAAATAATGTATGTATAGAAATAATAACACACACATACATGCATTTCATTTTCCTCACAAAGGGAGAAGGTTTCATCGGAAGGAAATACCGGTTAATTAGGGAATTTCTTTACTTGTGCCTAGCTATAAGTAAAGCTGTAGAATACCCTGTGGGTGGACTGGTCAGTGGCCACCTTATTCTTTCTCTTTACTTCCCTACTCCTCCTGCCCACTTCAGGACCCCCTGCCCTCCTCCGGGGCCCAGATTTTCTCCATGGAGCCCCGAGTTGTAGCTGGCCTCCTCCCCTCCCCCCCATGCTCTTTCCAGAGCCATCTCCTCCTCCCCAGGAGCGTCCTGGAAGGAATGGAATTAGAAGCGTTGGCGGCAGAATTTAATAACAGGTTTGATTCCTTCGAAACTTCACGTGAAAAGAAAACTTGGCCTTGGCTGTAACTCTTTTTTCCAGGGTGCCTGTTTAGCAGTTTTGAAAGTCCCGGCCAGATGGGGAGAAGGTGAGGGGGTGGGGGGTGGGGGCTGTGTGGATTCCCCAGGGAACCGAGTTTGCCTCCCGCTCCGAGAGAGGAGAGACAGAGTGAGAAGTAGTGTGTGTGTGTGTGTGTGTCTGTCTGTCTGTGAGAAAGAGAGAGACACAAAGAGAGAGACAGAGAGAGGAGAGAGAGAGAGAGAGAGACAGAGAGAGAGAGAGTGAGAAATAGTGTGTGGGGGGGAGAGGGAGGGAGGGAGAGAGAGAGAGAGAGGGGGGGGGGAGAAATGTTAAGGGGTGAGGTTGGTGAAAATATGTGACTGGGCTTGGGAGTGGGGGGACCTCCTATACAGAGAGGCTCCAGAGAAGGAAGCTGGGATGATAAGGAAAGGGGCTAAAGTGATGCCTTGAAAGACATTTTAGGAAGCATAATGAATGGCAAGGGACGGCTTCTGTTTCCCCTCCCCCATCTCTTCCTTTCCCTCTGCTTTCTCCCCATCCTTCCTGGATAACCTCAGCTGGAGCCTAAAACCCGAAGGCGATTTCCTTGCTAGGGAGGCTCGAAACAGTTCCTTCCTTCCTTCCTTTCTCCCTCCCTCTAGGTCTTCTTCCCTCCCTCCCACCTCCTCCCTCTTCTCTTCTCTCCTCTTCCTCTCCAGCTGTGAGTCCGCCCGGCAGGCAGCCCAGCCCGAAGGGACCCCCGCTCCTCCTGGCGGTGTTACAGCGCCTTATGAGCTACAAACTCTAACCCACCCAAGGAAACAAAACATCTCATATGGAGACGCGTTGCACAGTAAACACGGAACTGAAATGAGGGCATTGGCGTCTGCTTGGCATTCAGCTATGATGGGGATGGGGGGTGTCATTTGAGATTGCAGTGACCACCCCTGGGCCCTTCCCAGTGAGCTTCTTTACCCTTCTCCCCCGCATCCTTCAGGGTGTTCTTCTCACACCCCACCTCCTCCACTTCCTCTTCTGCTTTCTTCCCCCACCCACTCTCATTCTCAGACTCTCTCTTCTCCCTTCCAGTGCTCCTCCTTCCATTCTCAATACTTTCTCCCTACTTTTTCAACCATCTTGCCTGTTCCCACTCGTTATACCCGTCGCAACAAGCTATTTCCTGATTTATCTCCTTTGGGTTCCTTTCTATTTCCTTTATTCTAGTTTTCATGTCACATTCTTTCCTCCTTCACTTCTAATTTTCCTACTTTCCTTTCTCTTCCTCTCAATTCTATCCATGGCCTTATTTTTTCTTTTCATCCTATATCACTTTTTTCTTTCTTCCCCCTTTTCTCACATGTTCCACTTTTCCTGCTTTCTATCACTTCTATCACCCTTTTGATTCCCAATTTTTCTTCACCTTTCTCTCTTATTCCTTTTCCTCCTGTATTTTCTCTAACCCTTTCACTTACAACCTTCCACATTCTTACTTTTTTCTTTTCAGCCTTTTAATTTCCTCCTCCTATATTTCTTCCCTTCCTCTATTTCCTCAGTAGACACCCTTTGGTTCTGCCTTCCCCTTGAGGAACTTGGAAAGTTCTGTATTAGCACCTCTGGAGATGAGGGTGTAATGTAAGGTCAGACAGGTACTAGGGATACAGGACCATGTCTTTAAGCATCCTCCTTGTTCTCTTCCCCACTAGTTTCTCTCATTCTCCCCTTCCTTGATCTTATTCAGGAGGGGCTCTGTCATTTCCAGGAGCTAGATTAGGAAGCCAGAAATGGGGAATCACTATCTACCCAGCTCCCAATGCACTCAACTGCTGCTGAGGCCAGGGTTGGGTGTCAGCCACCGGGGGATTAAGATGACTGATGCGAGGGAAGGAGGCAGAGTGTTTTTGTGTTTAAAGAGAGCAGGATTAGTGGAGAGAAAGTCCTGACCCTGAGGTCAGCTGTGAGTCAAACCCTTTTACAATCACTCAGCGGAACAAGCACATTGCTGGGTTGTAGCCTGCAACAAGTGGGTGAGAGGGGAAGGGAGGAAAGGAAGAGAAAGAAAAAGAGAAAGAGAAGAGAGCCTTTCTCCTCAAAAAGAGTGAACCTAGGGATAGGAAGAATTAAGAGTTAGACTAAAGAAAGGAATAGGGCATAAAAGCTAGCACAACCCACAGGAAGAAATATGTTTGAGGTTAGATCTATGCTCATAAAGATTCATAGTGAAAAATATCACAGGATTGTGTGTATGTATAAGATATATATGGAGGGGGCATAATTTTGTTTCCTCTTCTGATTTGGGTTATCCTCAAAGAATGAAAAACAAAAGGGATGATGGTGCCCTGCCCTGGAATTCCTGAGTGAACTCTTCCTCCCACCATCTTCTCTCCTGTGGTTGAATTAGATCTAGCAATGAACACAATTATCATGCTTCCAGAAGCAAAAACATAAATTGAACACCCAAATGTCATAAGCACTTTCTTTCACTTTTTCTGCAAGTTCTCCACAGACAGTCACGCCTCCTTTTTCTTTCTCAGTCCTCTAACCTCTGATCTGACAAAGACAGAAGTAGGAGAACTCAATGTGTTATTAAATGTCTGGAAACTATGTTACTCTGCCCTCCATCCAGAATGACAGTTATTTGGGATGTAAACTCATCAAGCAGGGGTGGTTGATAGCTAATGGGGTCTGCTCATAATCTCTGTTTTTCATAAGGTTTTGTGTGAATACTGGAGTTTGGTGGAGAGGAATCACTTGGTAATCTTTGAAAAAAGAACAAGAATAATGGCATCTGATGCTGACAGATCAGGAGGAGAGGTCAGGAGGAAAATAAAAGTGGAGGAGAGAGGGGGGAGTAAAGGGGGAAATACAGGAAGAGGGAAAGGGAGGAAGAAAAGGGAGAAGAAAGAAGGGAAAGGGGGAGGAAAGGGAAAGACAGAGAGAGAGTGGGGAGGAAGGAGAGGAAGACATAAAAAGAGATATAGAGAAAAGAAGAAAACAGAAAATAATAAAAGCAGATGAGAGAAAGAATATAGTGGAAAAAAGAGAAGAAAAAATAATGACATAAAATAACAAAACAAGAAGAGAGCAAATAAAGAGAACTCGTGAAGAGGAGAAAGAAAATAGCAAAAGAAGACAAAGAGAGAAAACAATAGAGGAGAAAGAACATAACATAAAATATCAAAATGGAAAAAAAGAGAAATAAAATTAATGAAAGACAAAAAAAGAAAATTGCAAGATGAAAAGAGAAAGAAATTGTAGAAAGTAGAAAAAGAGAAAAGAGAAAGCAATGAAAGAGAAGAGGAAAGAAAGAAAATAGAGAAGGAAATATGAAATTAAAGATAATAGAATAAAAAAGAAATTAGGAAACAGGAAAGATAAAGAGAAGGAAAGATTGAAAGAAAATAAAAGTTGATTTGTTTTAACAATCTGAACAGGGAATTTGAAACAAATATTTTAAAATCTGATGATGGAAAATAAATAATTTGTTCCAAGGCAGGGAAAGATCACTAATTTTAGATGTTAAAACAGTTGGTATACCATCTTTACTAGTAACCAAAATTTTCATTAGCAAATCAGAAGGCTGAACAAAGAAAGGAGGGGGGGGGGGAACGGAGGGAAGGAAGGAAGGAAGAACACTGAACTACAATGTTTCCTCCCTCATTCTCGAGAACCCAAAAACTAACTCTTGGTTAAGTGATAGCTGCTATTCAAATCTGGATAACTTTACCATGTTCACCATGGAGGCTAAATGGGTTCTGAGTTCAAAATCAAGTTACAAGTTATATAGTAAGTTGCTAAATGTTACCTATGGGGAAAATTTGTCTGTGTCAGAAACTCTGGACATTGTGAGTAATTCTCAATGCCCTGCAGGCAGCTTGCAAGGATTTAATTGCCCTCAGCCACTTCAGAACAACCATGTGGGCATATTAAAGATTTTGTTTGTGAAGAACAGCAGGTCATCACATGCAAAGCCTCGAAATAGTCAGCCAGTCAAATCAGTGGAAAAATCAGCTTTTGTTAGTTTTTGCAGTTTCAGGAATTAGGCATTCACTGCAGAGCTACAGTTTTGAGAAATTGCAATGTCAGGCATGTTCCCAATGGGGAAATATTGTGAAAGTGTGGAGGAACATAAGATTGTGCTTGACAATGGGGAAACTGACAGAGTCATCACCCAGACATTGTTTTCAATTGGAGCACCCCGGAAATGCTAAAAAGTGATCATATCTAGTGGCAGCAACAGCACTTCGTGCGAGTCCTCCATATTCCCAAGATGCTGAAATAAGGATTGTAGATATCAAGAGTACTGACTCTGGGCTTCATATGAGAAATACTAGACTTTCTATGATGAATACACATTGTGAGTATGTAAAACCACCTACAGTGCAGTTGATTGATATGGAACATGTCTATCTTTCTTAGGAAAAACCCATGCATCATCTTAATTATAAGCTAAGGACAGAAAACACAAACATTTCAGCATTTAGACATCTTAGAAACTACAAAAGCGGAATGTTCTAGTGTTAAATGTAACTAATTCAGGAATGGGCAGCTAGGTGGCAAAGTGGATAGAGTTCCAGACCTGGAGTCAGGAAGACTCCTTTTCTTTAGTTCAAATCTGACTTTAGATACTTACTAGCTGTGTGACCCTAAGCAAGTCACTTCTCCCTGTTTGCCTCAGTTTTCTCATCTGTAAAATGAGTTGGAGAAGGAAATGGCAAACCATTCCAGTAGCTTCACCAAGAAAACCCCAGATTGGGTCACGAGGATCAGACATGACTGAAAAACAAAAATGATAGCTCAGGAATGTAAACGCAATAGTCCTATCCTTTATGTCAGAAATTTGACAGTGGCATGGTGGAAAGAACACTGAACTTGGAGTCAGGATAGCTGAGTTCTTAATCTTGGCCACTGATTAACTATAGGAACCTGGGCAAATCACCTAAATTCTCTGGATTTCAATTACCTCACGTGTAAAATGTAGGAATTGGCTATGATGATAGCCAATATACCTTCCAGGTATAAAATTCAATGACTGACTGGGAAAAATGCAAGAAGTATAATAACACGAAAGGAGCATTGGGTTTGACATCAGGAGAGTTGGGTTCAGGGTCCTGTTCTAATGATTGTTGACTGTGTGATCCTAATGAAGTCACAAATTCCTGGTGCCTCTATTTCCTCATTTATAAAATTTGGCTAATTATCTCATTCGTTGTACTTCATAGTCTGGTGAGGAGGAATGCACGCAAACCTCAGAGTTCTACATGATGTAAGCTGTAATTACTATTACTACATGAATGTGCACCACTATTATTTTTCTGATTAAAATTTAGCATGGCCAAAAATCTAGCCTACTTTTTGTCTAAAAACAATGGTGCTCAATATGAGGTAGAACTGACTTTTACTAAGTTAGTCAATATGATCATTTCTAGATGAAGCCAATTCGACTTTCTGCAGTATGAGAAAATTCAAGGAAGTGTAACTGATTGACTCAGGCTGCAACATGGTTATAAAAAGCCTGATCCACCTGGGATGATGTGTTCATCTCATCTACTTTCACAACAGAAATGATTTAACCCACAAAATTGATTAATGGACCATTCTCCATTGGGAGAAAGCACTTGACCCGTTAGAAGTGCTAGGGTTTTGTTTAACTTCAAGTCTAAATTAGCTGAGTTAGGTCACTATGGCCTAGTGACCTAACTCTCCTGGACCTCAGGTTTCTTACTTTTAAAATGAATGGGTTAGATGAGAGCATCATTATAGTCTCATCCAGCTCAAAGAGGAAAAATCATAAATCAGAAGATAACCATGAGATCATCTTGGTGATATAAGTGATCCGATGATTTTGGGTGAAGAATAATAGCCTATGTTTACTCAGACAGTAGAGCTTTGTGATGTGCTCTATGAAACTTGTGCTGTGTGAATCTCAGAATTCAGAAAATGCAAACATTTTTGCACTAAAAAAATCTTAGAAGATGGGTTAGGGGAAGTTTCCAATATTCAGCTTAACTGTAATTTTGATGTAGAGAATCATTAGCCTTATTATCATTAACCAACCTTCTTCTTCTCTCTGCTCTCACAGCTACTACCTAATTTCAGGCCCATATTATCCTTTGCCCATATCATTGCAACAGCTACCTATTTAGTTTTCCTGCCTAAATGCTCTGTCCATTTCCATTCATTCCCCACATTGTTGCCAAAGTAATTTTCTTTATTTGCTTATCTACCTTTTTGATTCTCCTACTCAAGAGTTTCCCATTG
This sequence comes from Potorous gilbertii, assembly GCA_028658325.1. Classification (NCBI taxonomy): domain Eukaryota; kingdom Metazoa; phylum Chordata; class Mammalia; order Diprotodontia; family Potoroidae; genus Potorous; species Potorous gilbertii. The sequence goes on along the minus strand of CM053771.1, from coordinate 406,443,147 downwards.
CCTCAAGGATCAAACATAAGCTCCCCTTTTTAGTTTCTGAAGCCCTTACAACCTGGGTCCATGTGTATCTCTAAACCCAGTGGACATTACTCCCCTTCCCATTCCCTTTAATCAAACCGAACTGGCCTTGTCCCCATTCCTCAGATGTAACACTCCATCTCCTGTCTACCTTTTCTCTGACCATCCAACATGACTGTAATGCATTTCTTTCTTATGTCCATCTTACAGAGAGTCAGTCCTCTTCCTTCCAGATGCAGTTGAGCACCATCTTCTGTATGAAACTGTTCCTGATCATCACAAATGCTCATACCCTTGCTCCCAAACCACATTATTGTTAACAATGTCCAAATTATTTGGATTTATTCCATATATGCTTACCTAATTAATTGTCTTTCTCATCGGAACATACATTTCTTGCAAATAAGGATTGCTTCATTTATTGTCTGTAGATTGTTGATTAATAGTAAAAACTTAAAGTATGCACATCAGTTCTTTCCTCATGGTTTTATTCAATAATGCTCCTTAATTCCATCTACTGCCACCCCCAACCAATTATCCAGACAGTTACCTCAACTCTTCTTCTATACCACTTAGCTAGTGTAGAACTCACCTAAAGTTTACCTTTCCACATTGCATGAAGTTAGTTTGGGATTGGAAGGAGAGTACTATGAATTCTTTAAGGATGCACATACTTGCACACATATACCAGTAATACTATAGCAGTGAACTTACAGTAGATATTTAATAACTATTTGCCTAATAATGTAAGGATTGTTTTGACATTCAAATAACTAAAAGTACTAGGAGATAGATGACCGTGGATAGCATTCTTGTATAAACTGTTGCTAAGGTCATACCTACAATGAAGCTAAAATGTCTAATTTTAACTAATGAATAAAAATACCCACCCTGTCAATTCAATGAAAGAGGAAATTCAAACTGCTTATCCAGCATCATGTAAAAACTGGTTGATTTTACTGATTTAAAAAAAATCTTTTCAACACATTATTTTGGCCCAATGTAGACACACGTACTTTGACCATTTAGTAAAACTAGCCAGCATGCAAAGGAGAAAGCATGTCATTATTTCTATTTTCTGTTTTTCTTTAAGGCATAGAAGAAGCAGTAGGAGAGCTAAGCAAAGCTATGTTCTGCATGTTGACAATTTTATAACTATTTACCTGACTGGAAGCAATGTAGATTACATCTGTGAAGCCACTGTGGCTCTAATGGGAAGGACTGGTGCAATGAATTCCTCAGCCATTGTCTTAAGGACATGTTGACTGCAGAGCAGGTGCTGTATGGTAGTATATGAAAGATGGACCCGATCAGTCCAGTCAAATTTTGCTATGATTTTATAGCTATAATCATTGACTAGTTGAAAGAACACACGATTAGTGATCAGCTAGATCTAAATCCTAGGCTTCTCTGGCTTCCTTTGGGGCCCAGCTAAAGTCTACAGGGAAGCATTTTCTGATCACTTTTAATTAACTCATTTATTTTATGGAATAAAATAAGCATTTCTATAATATAGAATAATAAAAAAAAGAGATGATTGCACATGAAACAGCATTATCAATACTTCTTAATTCTAGTGAATGCCTTGCTTCTGTTGATTATTTACAATTTACCCAGTCTATGCGGCCTTCTCGAGAGCAAGGAATGTCTTTTAGTTTTCTATAATAGTGTCTGGCATGTAGTAGACACTCAATAAACATTTTTTACCTGCCTGTCTGTGATCAGCTCCCTGTATAACCATGCAACTGCTATGTGCCCTCATTCCCCCACTTACAAAAAGATGTATCTTTTTAATGAATGCATTTACTTTCTTCTTATCACAGAGATTGGGGAGTATGGATAGATAGGCAAGAGCTTTCCAAGTTTAGGGGTAAAGACATTATGTGGTGTCATCATTACTATAGTCAAACATTTTAGTTTCCCCTTTATCTACATGGCATTTCACTAGTTATTATGTATATACTTATGATGACATAAAAAAATCTCAAATACTCAAAACTTAAATGGATCCATGAGCTCATTGATTTGGAAGTTTCTTCCAATGATCCAGATCTTAACCCATCCATTCCTGCCTAGCCTGTGCATCTTTCACCAATGTATCCTACTACAAGCAACCCATGAGAAGTTCACCGAATCTGCTGGAAGTTGTCCTTAATTGCTGCTGCCACTTTGACAGGTCCAGTGGAGCCTATTAGCCATCTATCTGTTGTTTCTTGCCCTCATTACAAGAGCAATCATCTTCTTTTGACTTAGTACATTTGTCTGATAATATTTTTTTACATGGAGCTGTCTTTTTTAATTCCTAATTCATAACATGTTGCAGTCTGTTCACACCCCACATGTGATTCTCTATTGCTCTCTAGGCAATAGAAATTTTCAGTTCTGAAAACTAAACTACAATATAGTCAGTATAAAAATTAGCAGCATTTGTAATATATATGAAGTATAGTTGTCAGAGCTTAATGTGGACTTGGGGACCTTTAAAACAATATTTTAGATTCTTTTTTTCCCATAGAATTAAAATTTTTAGATTAAATTGTAAATTTTTTAAAATTACGTTATTTTCATTCCTAAATGTATCCCTTTGATTTTCCCAGGCCAGTAAGTCATCCTTTGAAACAAAGAATAAAACAGAGGGGGGAAGTAAGAAAGTTTAGAAAAACTAACTAAATACATCAACCAAGGATTGTGTCCACAATGTCTGACAGAATAGGCAGTGTTCCCTATCCATAGATATCCATTTCTGCAGAGAAGAAGGGTTGTAGATGCAGTCTTTCATTTCTTCACTGGGAAGTATTCAATTGTAAATGGAAAAAAAATAACGAGAATCTTACTAGAGAATCAGAAATGTATCAGAAAGGAGTTATTCTAGGATTCAGGTCAAGAGTAGCTTCTACCCCCACCCCCACTTTTTAAATTAATAATTTCGTTTTGTAACATCCACAGATGTTACTTAAAGGGACTAACATTAAGTCCTGTAAAAGAAAATGTGTAGCCATTGGGTCTGTATGAAGTGATTCAAAGGGGATCATTTTCTCCTTAAAATCTGCCTATAGTGACCACAGTTTTCATTATCATAGGACTTTTCACCATTAGAAATTTCAGGTGGATGCTACCTAGCCTATATTATGAGACCTCTTATACACCTAAATGGGATCGTTTTTTGGAAAATGACTGTAACATTGTCAGATTATAAAATATAAATATCTCTCCTCTGTAGGGCTGTTTATGTGGCTGTGCAACCTTGAGCAAGTCACTGAATTCTCATGTGTAAATTTTATATAGATTTATACACACATATATGTATATATATGCACATATGCATGTATGAAACTTTCTCTTTTGTAAAATTATGTAGTTGGATTAGTTGATCTTCAAGGTCCCTTCCAGCTCAAAGTGCAATTACTTTATGATTTTATGATAATACTACTTGTTAATACTGGATGTAATAATACCATGATTATACACAGCTGGGACTATTAGATATCTAGTCATTAAATATATTTATTGATGAATCTGCATGTTCTGGGGGGAAATATTCTAGGGAAACCTTCGTTGATTGTGATCCAATGGTGCTTTGACTGAAGTTCTGGATAACTACTTTAGTCATGTACTAAATGATGAAGAAAACAATAAGGTTTTTAGATTAAATGTCTGCTCTATAGACTTTATTTATTTATTTATTATATTAGACAGTGTGTTATTTGTAAAATAATTCTTTGTCCATCCTCTTTATATTTATCTCACTATTTTGTTTACTTACCTCCCCCCATTAGATTATATAAGGGCTTCTTGAAAAGTCTACCATCATAATCCTTGTGTCAACAGTATCTTGTACACCTTATAGTAGTAGGTGCTTGTTAATTGTTTGTTGAATGAAACATACCTACATGTTGCTTTTCTTAGTGAGACTTGCCCAATAAAAACTATCCAGAATTAAGAGGAAAAAAAATCCCAGAGAAGCTTTTGTTTCTGTTGTTGGCTAGCAGCATATGTTCTGTGTGAGAGTGTTGGAGAAAAGTAGAGTCAGACCCAGGCAAAATCAAGAATAGATAAAGTGAGACACTACATTCCCATTTTGTCCACTCTCTAATCCGTCACCTTCAATCTTTCATCTCACATACACACACACACACACACACACACACACACACACGCATGCATGCACGCACGCGCGCGCGCGCGCACAAACCACCACCACCACCACATTTCCGCTAAATGCTGACAGTTACTCCTTCACAGTAACCCTACCCTCCGTAGCCCTCTGCTCTTTTGCTAGGGGACCTGACTTGGATATTGTAACTTTAGCTAAAACTTAGTAGATAAATTAATCTCTTTGAATAGAAAAGAATTTGAATGTTCTTCCCAAGAAACTGGAATAATTTAATGATGCCTTTTCAGATAATACCACTATCCCTCATGTCTCACTCATTAATAGCATGGAACCATGGACTCTCACAACTTTCAAGTCAGATGGGGCCTTAATCCAACCTTCTCATCTTGTAGACGAGGAAAATGAAGCTGGTAACACTGAAGTCAAGGGTTATGGATCTGGTTAGTGGTGGACCCAGACCTCCTGATTCTTGTTCCATTGTACTAGAATGTCTTATTAATTAAGAAAATTTGAAGTAGGGTAGGAAATGACGTCTCTACCAAGGCAGGAGAATGGTGGAGATCTTCTATGTCAGGTGGGTTTTTCAATATTGTGCAAATCTCAGAAGATGGCCTTCTCTCCTAGTTCTTTACATACTGATATTTTTAGTGGTTTTAGCTTTTTAGCATTTTACATTTCAAAACCACTCGTTGCTGGTCAATAGGAAATGATCATTTATATACCAGACTAACCATATAAACTTTCTCTTCCCTGTTTAAAACAAAATCTTATAGATTTTTTAAATACCACAATCATGTTTAACACTTCTCTCAGTCTCATGAAATTTGTCCTTGTCACAAAGATAAACAGTTAAGTAAGTCAGCGGATGAGTGCAACATCATCCGACAATAAAATGCCCACTTCTCTTGGTCCCTACCCAAGCATCATGGTTACTGTTTGGGCCCTGATGGCTCTGAGTGAATGTAAACAGTAATTATCTCTCTTTTGGACAGAAAGCCTGAGGGTCTTCCATTCCCAGTTTGATTTTTTGGGAAACAGATTAAAGGGGCCATCCTTTCTTAAATATCCTAATCACTGAATGGGCATCACCTCAGTCAAAGTGAGACCTCAGAAAGACCTTAGCTTAAAAGGTTAAGGTCTTCCACTGCATTCTGGGCCATCCCTAGCTGTACTGATCTATAACTGGCCACTGGACTCAGATGACTGTAAAAGAGGAAGTGAAGATGGTGACTTTGCATAGTCTTCCCTCACTGGGATCCAATTCACTTGTAAGTCATGGCATCATCTTTTTGATGTCATGGTTCTCTTCCAGAACAAAGGACAAACCACAGAGAAGGGAACTGTCCATCCTCTTGAAACAGGATTGGTCATAGTTCATAATCTGAGTTCAGCTGCCTTTTAGTGGTAATTTTATATGAATTATTCTATTTTGTACATGTTTCTGATTCTTTCACTCTGCATCACTTTGTACAACTTTTCTCATATTTCTTAGAACTTTTCATGTATATTTTGACAGCACAATAATTTTCCATTACAATAATATACAACAATGTGTTTAAGTATTCCCCAGTTAATGACTATGTACTTTCTTTCTGGAAAAGAAATTAAAATTCTGAATTTTAACACCAAAAGAGGAACATTTTCATATATGTAGCAGAATACAAAGGAGGAGTCTATATGAAACTAGGAATATTTATTGCATGCTACTAGGAAGAAAAGAAGGAAGGAAGACAGGAAGGATGGAAGGAAGGAAGGAAAGAAACAAGATAGTGAAGGAAGAAGAAACTCTTCTAACAAATGCAAATAGTGAATCCACGCAATGGCACTGAACAAAAATGTATGTTTCCACACACTGTATCCATTACCTTTCTATCAGGAGATGAGTAACATACTTTACCATAGGTTCTCTGGACACATGGCTGGTCATTGCACTGGTCAGTGTTCTTAAGTCTTCCAAAATTGTTTTTATTTACAAAGTTGTTCCTGTCATTATGGGTATAAATTGTTCTCTTCTTTTCACTGAACTCTGTCAGTTCATGTTACCCAAGACTCTCTGAAATAATCTCTTTCATCATTCTTATTGCACAATAATATTCCATTATATTCTAATATCACAGTTTGTTTAGCCATTTCCTATTTATCTTAAGGGGAATCTAAGTCATCTCCTAGTAGTCTAGTTCTTTTCTCTTCTTTCTTCCCTTGTTAAACTGCACTTCAGGATCCAGAAGTTTATTTTGCTTATGACTTTTGCATCCTTGTAATCTCCCCCATTCCTAGCCCCAATTTTTGCCCTACTGAGTTTTATGTTTCCATACTAAACTGTGTGTTTAATCCTCTTTTGTCTATTTCAGATTCGAGCACTTTGATACTCAATATATGTTTGATACTCAAATGAGTATTTGATACTCATTCCACCCTCCATTTCTTCCACATTTGTTTACTTTTCTTATGTACTCTAGTTATGAGGAATAGCAGATCCACCCCTTTATTACTACTTTCCATACTAATTTATTCCTTTTTAACCTTCCCTTCTCTTTCCCCTCTTCAAATCCTCAGAACAGAATCAATCCATTTTTAGAACTTTTGTTTTTCAGATTTAATAACCCATCAATATTCATCAAAGAGCTTAAGGTTCTGAAAGGACACTTGTTTCTCCTTCTCCTAAAATAATTAGAATGTTAACACTGCATCATTACATCAAATCTTTCCTTTTAGATTTATCTGCACTCATGTATCTATATTTGAAAATTCCTATGTGGTTCTGATCTTTTAGTCAGAAAATGCTTGAAAGTCCTACATTCCATTAAATAGCCACTTTTCTCCCTTTTAGGATTACACTCAACCAATGTTGTAAGCCTATCTCTTTTCCCTTTTAGAATATTCTACCCCTAAATTTCATCTCATTTATTATGGAAACTGTGAGATCTTATGTGATCCTAACTGTAGTTCCTTACTGCTTGGATTATTTCTTTCTGGATGTTTTCAGTGTTTTTTAAAGTTTCATATGGAAATTTTATTTTTTGGATATGGCATCCCTGGGATTTTTTTTCTTTTTGAGGTTTCTCACAGAAGGCTATCAATTCATGCTTTTTATTTTTACTTTATCCTCTGAGTCTCATGGATTTGGGAAATATGTATTTATAATCATTTAAAATATAGTGTCCAGACTTTTATTTCCATAGAGTTGAGTGATTTTTGAATTTATCTCTCCTTGATTTATTTTGTAAATTTTCTTAATGTTAATTATCCTACACTTTCTCCTATTTTAAAACATCATTTGATTTTGTTGTAGTATTTCTCTTATATTGTGGAGTTTATTTTTTGTTTGGTCTATTATAGTTTTCAGGAATTCATTTCTTGGGTAAGTTTTACCATTTTTCTCTTCTAATTCTTTCCCCCTAGAATTTTCATTTCATTTTTTATGTTATTCATGTATTCTAGTTATTCATGTATTCCTTATGTAAAATCCATTTTTCCCTTTGAGTTTGCTTGCAAATGATGGAGAATTACTCACTCTTTTGGGGGAAATCAGTAGATTTACCATAATTTCTGACAAAGTCAGGCTCTGTCCATTTCTGTGCTTTTGATGTGGAAGTTTGCTTTATTCAGTCTTGCCGGGCCTGGGTCATTTCTGCTCCTCTGTCAACTTTCACCTTCTGGGGTTTTAGGCCCTAATGGATCCTTGGAATTTGTAGTGTTGCTTTTTGAGGACCTTCTCTGGCATCTCAAGACAGAATTTTAGGTTCCTCAGAGTCTTTGAGCCTAAGCTACACTATTTTGAATGTTTTGGCTCTATGCTGCTTGATGCCCACTGTTACAATTCAGGCCTACCCTAAAGTTTACTGACCACCCTGGGACTTTCTCATTGGGTCCTTCTGATCTTACTACCTCCAGACATAGAACCTTTCTGGCTACACAGGACCCTGGCCCATCCATGTTCTCTACGTGAAGCTTTCCTTAAGTGTTACTGGCTTTGTTGTTGGCCTCCTTTCCTACTGCCTTCAGTCTTCTGACTGTACTGGCATAGAAGAGATAAATTACTGTAATTTCTCATTGGATTCTTGATTATTATTTGATATTACAGGAACTTCAAGGTTTTGTTAACATCAGTAGATGATACATGGTTAGTGTGTCTCCCATTTAAGCCTCCATCTTGGCTAAAACTATTCATTTTATCTCTAGGGAGTTTCTTGTTTATTTTGTTTTGCTGCCAGAAAAAAAATGTTTCTACAGATGCTAGAGCAGGCTTTGGAGATAGAAAGATATGGGTTTTAAGTCCTGTCTCTGAAAAATACTGTT
>CM053771.1:406399259-406424362 GCA_028658325.1 Potorous gilbertii | reverse complement strand
GATGTCTCTTCCAGCTCTGAGATTCTAGGTTTCTATAAGAGAGAGACAGAGAGAGACAGACAGACAGAGACACAGACAAGAGGAAAGAGACAGAGACAATGAGAGACAGACACAGAGACAGACAGATAATCAAAGACAATGGAAAGGGCATCTGCTTTAGAAGCAAAGAATGTGGGTTTTATTCTGACCTCTATACTTGGGCAAATCATGGCTCAGTTTCTGCCTTTATAAAATAGAGCAAAGGATAATGAACCCTAGGGATCATCATGTCCAGCCCTCTCATTTTACAGATGAGGAAACTGAGGTACAGAGAGGTTATCCTTTCCATGTCTGAGGTGGGATTTGAACCCGTCTTCCTGATTCGAAGTCCAGCATCTAAATAATACTTATTACTATCTACCTCAAGTTGTTCTTAAAGAATTATTTTTAAGGAAAGCTCTTTATCTATCTTAATGTGCTGTAATGATTTGAATGATCATTAGTATAGGTTTAAAAAAATAAACCTTAATGTGTTATAAAAATGTGAGATATTATCAGTAAACAGTAAATAAAGAACTAATCAATTCAATGGGGAAGATAATCAAAGCAATATTTTGTTTTCAGGTAGACCAAACAATTGACTAAATTTTCACTTTCATACCAGTTGTTTTGGCATCATCCACTACAAGTAAAAAAATAAAAACTACTTCCCAGAAGAAGCTAGCTCAGTATCAACTGAGTGAGTGGTCATTCAGAAACTGGTATAAAGTGATACATTGGTTGATACATTGCTGGTTATTAGGGATATCTGTTTTGGTTACGAACTAGTTATTCAATTATTATTTGATTGTATTAAAAATAAATGATAAATTCTTACTAAATCCAATCCCATTTTCAGAGTAAATTTTCTAGAGAGACATATTACATGTTGTTATATTATGTCATGTTCTATTAACCATTTAGTATAGAGCCTGGGAAATAGCAATTGCTTAATAAATATTTATTGACTGACTGTTGAAAGAGTGTATATAATATATTTGTATGAACATACTAACCAAGTTTATGATAAGGTAGAGACCTAAGACAATTGTCTGAACAATTTAGGCAAAAGGTCTATAATTGAGAGAAGAAAACTGAGCTTGAATTAATTATCCAAATTAGCTGTCTATATTAATTGAACACACCAAATAAATACTTGACTCTTCATTTGACCTTTGTAGACACAACTTTTGGCACTTGCCAGCACTCATAAGCCTGACAAGAGAAGAAAGCAGAAGAGATAATGTGGCAGGTCTGCATGCAGGAGGGATATCAGAGAATTGAGGTGATTATCCAGGTAATTCAAGTAATCCAGATCCTATTCCTTTGCTTCGATTGCCTATATATTACAGGTTAAAGCTTTTTGTGTGTGTGCTTGAATTTTGTTTGTTTGTAGAAACTCTGAGTGTGTGTGTGTGTGTGTGTGTGTTATGTGGGGGGGGAGCGGGGGGAGAGAGAGAGAGAAAGAAAGAAAGAGACAGAGAGAGAGAGAGAGAGAGAGAGGGAGGGAGGGAGAGAGAGAGAGAATGTAGGTAGGGCTGTGTTTACATACAAATGGGCTGGGGATTCAGCTGAAAAATGGGTAAGTTTGGTAATGTTTTAAATATTTAGTTACTAACCCATTGTTTCAGTTGTGGTTGAGAGCACTTAATTACTGAATGATTTAATAATTTTCTGCATACAGTTTTCTGCATACAGTGCATACAGTCACCCATTCTTGTATACTAGCTAAAAATGAAAATGGTTCCCCAAACTGGCCTTGCATTAGGAGGAAATTTCCTTATTAGCTTTCCTCGATTTGTACCCTGCTTGGAATTAAAAGTTTTTTCTTCATTTTTACATCCCCAGTACCTAACAAAACACCTGGCACAGAATAGTGAATTAATAAATGCAGTAAATGGTTGATTAATTGATGTATGTGGCCTTTTTTAATGTTCTTGAGAGGAGATAGGAGAGGAAAACTGAGAGAAGAATCATAAAAAGTTGGGAAAACTTTTCTATTGACTGTCTTATATTTTTACCATTTTACATTAATCAAAATGTCAAAAAGACTCTCAGAAAGCCATACATGCAACATCATCCTGGTTAAATAAGCCTAACTCCATTCAGCAAGCATTTAATAAATTATTAATTAAATTAAATTATTTTCATGTTCAGAGCATTGAGGAAGATACAAAGTTATGTAAGAGCTGGACAATAACTTCATGAAGTTAACTGCATATTGCCATCCTAATAAAGCTAAAAACTCATAGTTATACTTATGTAACAAGAAATTTTAGCCATACAACTAAAATTTTAGACAACCCTCCCCTCCACATTATTTTAAAAATTAATTAAAAATAAATAGGTTTTGATTGCATTGCAATTTTTATTTCTGGAGGGAGTACCTAGCAAAGACAGTTTGCTTGTTCAAAAAGAACTTTAAGGTCACTCTTCATTGTACTGTGTATTTTACAAATACAAAACAGAAACACCTTGACATCTAAGCCTTGCTAAGTAAAATAGCTGATCTTTAAAGAGTTAAGAACCTACAGCAAATTTGGAGGCATATAAATAAAAGCAGTAGTTTGTGGAGCTTTAAAAAAAATGCATCTCTGTTAATCCTCCACAAAATCTTTTGTTAAAGTACTCGAATCTGAAACTAAGTAGTAGAGAGAAGGCTAATGCTAGAGTCCCCTTCCTGTGGCTTTGGGTTTAACCTCTTGGAATCCCTTCAGCTGTCAAAAATCTTAACCATTCTTCAAAGTCTGACTCAAATGCTACCTTCCTCAATCTTATCTCTGCCTCTTGAGTGGGAAGTTATCTTTCCTTCTTCAGATCTTGAATTGCATGTTGTATACCTCTTTTTTTTTCTATTCTACCCTAAACTTATTACGTAGTCATGGCTAATTTGTGTACATGCCGCATCCCCTTCATCTACCCTCCCTCCACCAACTAAGCTCCATGAGGTCAGAAACTTAATTTTCTTTATATCTACCTCGACCCATCCCAGTTTCTATATGACAGTAGTCAGTTAATAAATGACTGCTGAACTGACTTGGGTCAAATTATATTGGATTGAATCTCTTAAGTTCCCACTGCCGTATTTTAGGGCAATTTGGTTTATAAAAGTCTATGTAACTCATTCTCTGACCACCCAGGGAATTTTTTAAGGCAAACATTTACCTTAGTAATACTTAGTCAAACCAACATTATTTTATTCATCAAACTAAAAGAAGCCAAATCTTAACTTTCATTAATGAAAATTATACTTTAATATTTGTTATACTTCTATAATATAATTATGATTATACTTTAAATTACACTTTACTTTTAAAATACAAGCTTTTAAAATGAATTAAAACCAAAATATTTTGACATATTAAAATGTGTCCGGAACATGCCTTGCATACACCTGACCATCAGAGACCTCCACTTGTGGCCCTATTTTTCCAAAGGAAATAAAATTTCAAAGCATATGTATAAATAAAAAAATGAAGGCATGAAATAAATACTTGCTCATGTAACAATCACCAAATATACCTTTCAGTGTCTTTAATCTGGGAATTATCACCTCCCCAAATGGGTTAACTCACAAGACTTTAGTCTGCTTGTTGAGTCCTGCAACCTTTATTTGTATTGATTGATTGATTAATGTCCTATTCATTGATGTAAAGATGTTTAAGAGAAGAGAAAAATCTGGAGATTAGACATAGGAATTTGGGAAATCTTTTTTTTATGGCCATCTTACATTGTATCATTTCATCTTCACCTAATAATTTGCTGACACCCAAAATAGGTGAATTCATGAAGTCCTTGTGCAATGTGTCATTTAGCAGGGAACTCTTGATGCCTTGTCCTGAAACTCATGAAGAGCTGTGAAGGAAACCAGAGGAATGCCTAGAGCAGAAGGTTGGAGGGAAAGGGCTTCTAATATGATACCTCAAGTTGTGGCAGAAGCCCAGGAACCAAAAGTCAGTAACCATACAAATCAAATGGAATTTGACTAATTTTTGTGAGGGTTTTTTTAAACTTCAAAACAAGTGTCCAAATTATAGCAAACCTGAGCCCAATTTGTGCTTGCTCTCTGCAAACTTGACAAGCAATTACTGTAATATGATACTATCTTGACCAATGGCCTTTCACCCATGCTGCATCAGTATCACCATTCTAGATTCTTTCTATGCTATTTTTTTTTTCAGAGCTGGTAGGTTCAGGGGAAAAGAGAGAAGGATCTGATTTAAATATTATTTTAATGTTAGTTTTAGCTGGGATGGGTTGGAAGAGAGGTGGAAGGATGAGAGGGAATAAGCACAATCTAATGTTGTTTCCCCCTAAATAAAAATTATAAATAGGATCTTAACTTCCCCACATTGCTTCTAGAAGCATATTTGATCATATAAATATTACACACACACACACACACACACACACACAGATATGTGTCTGAACATGCGTATGTGCATAAGTATATTCCTGCATGTTTCCCTCCCCTTCCCAAATGGGTGGGTTGGGGGTGGGGGAGTCACAGAATAGCTGAGGCTGATATTGTTTCACTTTCAGCACTCTGCTCCTTACCTCATCTCATTCTTCCCAGGATGATTACCTTAGCATCCTATATGCACAATTTAAAGGGAATTACCTATTACTTCAATTATTTGTTTCTTATCAACTGATGTTACACTACAAGGATTTGCATTGAAAGGACACAAAGAAAGAGCAAGTCATGGCACGTTGCCAAATAAAAGAGTAATGTTCTGGTGAATTTAGCCTAAATAATTTACTGCTATATAAAAGTGGAAAAGTGGAAGGTGAACCCTTTGACCAATAAATCTCCTCTGCATGTGAAGCCCTTATCTTGTCCCCTCCAATATATTCCACACTAGGAAGCCATCATCATTGGCTCTGGTTTGTTATTTGTAAACCTTGATCTTCTGCACTCGGTGTCCTAAATATGGATAATTAGCATCAGTTTATCACGCCTGTGCATATTTTCTCTTCTCTCCAAACATGCATGCTTCTATTGGCTGCCATTCTGCCACAGAAGATTATGGAGACAGATTGCAGAGAATGAATGTGCTAAACGAGATTAGGAAGGAATAGAAATAGCAACTTGGCCAATAAATTCCTCGTGAGAGCCTTATCATACAATTACACGTTGACTTGTTTCACACTCTCTCAGCCTCTTAATCCAAGGCCCCCACCAAGAATAAAATTTCACTAATTTCTGAATTACTGCATATCCTCCTGACTTGTCACTGAGAATGGTTAGAAGAAGCAATCCTGTTGAAAACAGCATGTCGAACTTTACAACTAAAAAGGCAAGTTAAAAAAAAAACTTTAAATGTTGAAATATATGTCAGAGATATTTACAAAATTTAGTAGAAGATGCAACAGTCTAGGGCATCTGAAAAATGAAAGCATGGAGATTTTCCGTTCTTTCATTTCCAATTTCTCTAATTGTAATATGTTGGGTGACTGGCAGAATTGTCCAAAAATTGAAATTGCTGCCTTTATTCTGTACTGTTTAATTTCATAATGGGACTGTTGACCTACCTGCTTCTTAATTATTAGTAGTATTATGTAGCAACAATGACGATAGTGCACCTGTATGATCTGGGGCAAAGTGTTTACACACTCTGGACCTCAGTACTCTCATCTATAAAATAATGATCCCTAAAGTCCCTCAGAGCTCTAGCATTCTATGGTTCTGTGATTCTATATACATAGTCATGTAGATAATTAGAAAAAAACTGGCTCTCTTTGCCTTATGGATGAATATAGTCAAGAATTCTATGGAATGATAAACTAGAGAAAGGATGTCCTACAATCTCTACAAAGGAAACTCTTCTCTTGTTCCTCTTCACCTATTTATCATTATTTTCACCCAGGCTGGATAATAAGTTAGGCATTTAAAGAGACGCATTAACTCTTTCAGGCCACTAGGGGAGCATTTAGCACAATGCCTAGTGATGCATTGCTGCACACTCACAGGATGAATGGCATCTTGCTGTGAGTAAACACTGCAGGATTGAGGGATGCTTGTGTCCACTGGAAAGGATGGAAATCCTGGTGAAATCCTCAAAATGATAAATTTGCACTTGAAAAAATAGCAGGACAGGAGTTCTAGGGAGAGAGAAAGGGAATGGATAGTTAACTCACTAAACAGGCCACATCAGGTATAAAATAGGATTTTCCAAGAATGTTGAAAAATAATTGTGTGTTTCCTTTTTTATCTGAAGTGATGATCCTCACAAATCACAGAGGGAAACAATCAATAAGACATTAAGTAAAAGAGGGATACACTTCCCAAGACCTCTTTGACTTGGGACTTTAAAGAGTCATTCTCAATTTTTTTATATTTGTCAAAATTGAGAAAATATATGCTGAGGCTTTTAGAAGCTTCTAGGTGACCTTAGGCTGTTTACTGAGGGAGTCCTCTTTCCTAGAGAAATTACTTTCTTTCCTACTGAAATAACCAGTTGGGGGAAAAACACCTTCCCTCACTTTGTGTCCTTGAAAGGAAAGTCAGGAGTAAGGAGAAGTAAAAATGTATGTACCACTGGGCAAATAAACCATTGTGTGGAATGTATCTGTCCCAAGGGCAAGAGACACCATTGTTGTATAAAATAACAAACAAGTTGAGTTTATTCTTGCCTGGAGCCAAAGCCAGGAGAGCCTGGGCTGTTAGTAGCCTGAGATTCAGCCCTCCAAGGAGTATGCCAGTTTCTTATACCATTTGGTCAGAAGAACACAACATGGGACTTCTGTCTTCTTTCCCATGCCCACTTTTCTTACTTATCGTCATCATAGACAGGTGTGTAGGGAATCTATAGAAACCATAGCTTGGCAGCACTGAATATCTGATTAAGGAATGAGGCTGGATTCAAATTTTCAAGAATAGGCCTATTTTTAGCACCTCTCCTTCAGATAACTATCCAATCTTTTCTTTTAATCACTTTCTTTCCTATCATTCATATGATTGCCTTACATTTGAATTGTTTTATGCTTTTCAAACTGTTGTCATAGACATTAGCCTATGTGGTTCTGGAAACAGCCCTGTGAGGTTAAGGATAAGGCAGAAGCATCATTATTCCCATTTCCCAGATGTTAAAACTGAGGCTCAGGTAAGTTAAAGTGGCACAACCATGACTCCAAGCTAAATTTCTTGACCCCAAAAGCAAATCTTTCCACTGTCTCTCTTGGCGCGGAATTAATGTCCCGCGTGGCATCTGGAAGACACATTTAACTTTCAAACATTTCGTGGGGCCTAAGGTCCTTGGCAGAGATATAGAACCAAAATCAGAATCTCCTGGACTTGTGGATAAGGTGCACTCACCCTGGGGAAATGGAGGAGAAGGAAGAGAGCTATAAGGATAAGAAAATGTGAAAGCATATGAAGTGATATTAATAATTGCCTCCTTCTTTTCCCTACCCCCTTTCCCACCTTCCACCCCACTCCCACCCCCACCCCTTTTTGTATATTTCCTGAATTGGTGAGCTTCGTCTGGGGGGAGCAGTTTGCCATTAATCTGGGAACAAACTGCTAACCTCGGTGACTGGTATTTTAGCTTTTCTTTTCTCACTTTTCTTAGTGTGGGGAAAGCAGTAAAGCTTGTGTGGACTGATTGTGAGGGGCTCTGCTGGAATTTGGCAGCGCGAAGGCTTGGAGAGCAGCCCCATGCTGGCTCCCATTCACCGGGCCAGTATTCCTCGAGCTTTGGAAGTTTCACTCAGCCGTGCACTCAATGGCTTCACAAAGCTGATTACAAGCTTCAGCGCATTCCTGAAGGAGCCAAAAGCGACGCAGGTGCAAACGAGCCGAGGGAGCCCCTTATCCCGGTGACAGAATGGGACAAGCTGGGAAAGGCTTGGACCACACAAATCCAAGGCTCACCAGGCAGCAGAAAGCCTGTCTTGGGAACCGGGGGTCATTATCCGCTCTATTCAGCGGGGACCCAGCAGCGGCGGCGGTAGCGGCGGCGGTGGCTGCTGCAGCAGGGTCTTGTGGCTGTAGCAGCGGCAAACAGATCACTGGGGACAGCTCCAGGGTGCTGGGGAGGCCCTGCCTGAGAGAACAGAGACTTCCAACCGGGGCGAAGAGTCCTCAGTCCTGCTGCAGGACTGCGAGCTTTGGGTATCTTCGACTTTGCCCTGTTCTATTAATATCTTCAGATTAAATATACGTATATGGAAAATCTGTGACAACAGAAATACAAATATTAAGACTGAGACGAGACTAACGGCCTGGTTGTACAATGTAGCTTACTTTCAACCAGTCCCTTCTAAAATACAGAAGAGGCAAACTGAAATTCTTCCGTCTCTGAGCCCCTCTGAATTCCTATGCCCGCTACCCACTCTCGAAGCCCCCACTGTCCCACTCCAGTCCACTTCAAACATCTATCACAAGAGTATTCCAAGAATCTCGAATGTTTGCCTGTAGAGAAACCCCAGGTCTCCTATCTCCCATCTACTTTTCCCCCTCCCTCCTTCCACATAACTGAAGAGTACTGGAAAGTGGGTGCCGCCAAGGGGGAAAGTTAAGGTCCTGCTTCCTTTCTACGTGATGGAGAAAGGCGAGTTTGGGGGTAATCTACAGACTACTTCTTGCCTAATTCTAGGGGCACTCAGAGCCCACCTTAGTTGTATTTCTGTCTTAACGGTCCAGTATCCAGGAGCCTTACGTTAGTTCGTGTCCCGAAACATTTCACTGAACCTGAACTCAGAGAGACAAGTTTCCTGCTTGCCTGATCTTTATTCCTGAGCTGTTCTACTCTAGTGGGAGAAAAGAGCCGCGGGTCACCTCTCACTGTAATTAATTACGGCCCTTAGCCGCTACCAATGACTGAGAAATCAGTCTTTCTTGGGGGTGGGGAGAGCGGAGGGGGGAAGATATAGGAACAGAGACAGAAACAGAGAGGGGGAGAGAGAAAGAGAGAAAGGAGGAAAGGAGGAGGAGTTGGGGAGGGGGCAGAAGGAAATATAAAAAGGTCTTTTCAGTCTGACATGGTAGCATGGGAGAGGCAAGAGAGAGGAGAAATGGGGGAGGGTGAAGAAGAAGAAAAGAGGAGGGGAGTTGGATTTTGAGTTCCAATTGCCTCAAACCGAAGTAATTCCAGTTTTACCACTTTCCTACAAGAGTAGAAAGAGGTTCGGACTTCTCCGTGTCCATTAATACATTCATGCACTTTGTGGGGAGGGGGAAGGATTTCATTTCTCTGGGATGCCCGTTCTTTGCCCCTGGTGCCCTCTGGCCCCGAGTCTGACTTTTTCCGCACTCTCGGCGCCCTCCCCTCCTCTAGCCGACTCGGCCTCTGAAGGCCAGCGGGGTAGGTGTCCTCGTTCATTCCGCTCCCTGGGAATGAGTGCAAGCGGGCCCACTGCGCCGAAGTCAAGCTACTCCCGCCCCTGCGCCCACTTTAAGGGACTTTCTCCCACTCCTAACCCCCTGCAGCCTCCTTTCGTCTTAGAGAAATGCCTTTAGCACTAGCTGCAGAGGCGGGAGCAACGTTAACTGTTCTTGCCTCCAAACCCACCCTTTCTTAACATTCTTTTTTGTTTATTTGTTTTCCATCCTTTCCATGGGTTCTCGCAAGGTCTGGTTTTCCTTAGTTGGGTACAAAACTCTAGGTCCAGGCGGCAGGCCGAGATGGAGGCGGCAGCAGGGGTGAAGGGGCCGCCTGGGAGCTGGGTCGGCCGCGCGCGCCGCCGCCTAGGCTGGCAGGAAGGTGCGGCGCGTTCTGATGTTCTTTTGTCTGATAACTAATTCAAGTTAATGCGATCTTTATGTAAAGCTAACAGCGGATAATTGTCTATTTTCTCGCCAACAATCTCCATCACAATCACTTATCTGGAAACCTGCGGTTGTATTAATCGTTATATTCCTCCCCCCACCCCCACCCCCCAGATAAGCTTCTCTCCAGTCACTAGTAAACACAGGAGGGTATTTAAACAGATTCTTAGTGCCCAGAAGTTGCTCAGGGCGGTGTTGGTCCCACCCATAGACGGAGGAGGGGGTGCGGATAAACAAACACCCGCTGCTAACTCTGGGTGTGTTGTGTAGGGCTTATTATGGGTGGCTGGGTGGGGGGGAAAAGACGAGGCGGACAGAGTGAAAGAGTGCAGATGGAGAGAGCAGGGCACCTATAGAGGGGTGGTAGACTCAGCAGTGCCCCAAGTGTAACGGAGCCAGCTCGAGGTCGCGGAAGGTGCGCTCTGTGCGCTTGAAGCGCACCCTTAGCGTACCAGGTTCCTAGGGACATTGTGACTCTACATCACATAAATCCATGCTTTCAACCCTTCTAGCAACAAATTTCCCGGCCTTTCATTGTAAACTTGGTGCAGTTAAGTTACACTCTCCCCTTCCATCTTCTTCATTCGATTCCCCGCCTCCATCCCATCTAGCTCAGGAATCACCCTGATCTTAGTCTCCTTACCCTTTCAAGGAAGGTTCAGTATCAACAACTTATTGGCAATATTTACACTAAACAATGATTGAAATCTCTAGGGAAAGAAAACATTGACTGTGGAAATATGCTTCTGCGCTGCAACCACCATCAGTGCTGTGAGTTAGGTGGAAAGAAATATACTCTCCGGGGAAAAGGTACTTGTATTGCAAAGATTTTGTCTTTTTGAGATGAAGTCAAAACATCAATGTCAAATGAAAATCATTTTAGTTGTGTGTGTGCGTGTGTGTGTTTAAGGGTTACTTGAACGTCTGCAACAAGGGTGAAACAGGATTTAATTTTTAAACCAGGTACAGTTGCTGACTTGGGGTTGAAGGAGTTTTTGATTCAGCCTTCTGCTTGAAACTCGGATTTGCCACCCGAGTGAACAAGATCCTCTAGTTTAAAATCACGTTTCCGGAAAATAACAAATTCAGCATCAATTCGTCACACATCTCTTTGGTCCCACGGAAAGAAAGCATTACACATGGGTCTCTACTTCCATAGTTTTACTTAAAAAAAAAAAAACTTCTAAAAGTGAACGAGTCAAACTAAATCAAACAGCCCCAACGCTGATTTAAACTGGAAGTAGGAACAAAAAACGCCTCCCTGAATTCGGGAAAACATGGATGCCTATTGAAACCCGCAGTTTCTGGATCTGCCCATTAGCAACTGATGAGGTCTTTATAAACAAACACGCAAACAGACACTGAAATTGAATAAACTGTGCGGCTGATTCTTGTCCCGTTCGCGCCGGAATTCCCAGGGCTCCTTTTTCTTAAGGCTTTCGAGAATCATCCCACTTCATCTCTCACCTGAATCTTGTCATCTCTGCCATCTTGAAGTGATCTGTGAACAATACTGGTCCCTCGGACAGACCAAGCTGGTCAATCAGGCAGAACAGACTATGCAAATGGAGTGGAAAGGCGAAGCGCTGGAGAACAGTGGCTTCCATTGTCTTGGGCATTTCAAAGCGCAGAGCAGCTGCAGCAGACTTGTCGTCTCGGACCTTTGGTTGCCACACTAATGTCATCATTGCAAAACATCAGATTTGGAAAACTATACATTCTGAATGCATTAGTAGGCAAAGATTTCACTTCTCCGTGACATGTTTCGGAGTCCCAGATTCCCTTGTGTTGATAGGGGGTAGGGAAAAAGGATAAGGTGAGGGGGAACCCGGAGCAGGACTGGAGAGGAAAGAGGGATTTAAAAGCTACAATAACTGATCGATTCATAGTTTCCTTTTCTGATACACTCATATACTTTTTAAACCTTCCTTGTCTCTCTGAGCTTGGACGCCTGGTTAAGAGACGCAACCTTCATCCTTCAAGATTAAAATCAAATTTAGCAGGGCTGTTGCATCTGATGCTTTCACATTTTTCAGGAGTTTTTCGATTTAACTTTACGACTCCATAACGGACTAACCTGGCTTTGACGTTCACTCAAAAGTTGATTGTCGGTACAATTTTTTTTTTTTAACTACACAGAATGAAATGTGGGGCTAAAGGATTAGGCACTAGAATGAAATGAATGCAGACAAATAGTGATTTTATAATTGCGAACTGTAGTTAGCACCTCTTTACAATCATTTATTTTAAAAGACTAACTTGTGAAACTGTTCTTGATACACAAGAAAGCCTTATTTAAGATAATTATCAGCACCACTACGTAGAAAGCCCAATGGGCTTTACTAGGAAGTAAAACTGTGACTTAACGGAGTGAAATTCTATTAAATTATTAATTAATTGCTCTCCCCCTTTAACTTCTCAGATGACCGAATTTTAATCCTCCCCTCCCCTGCTTTCTTCTCGTTTCCTCTCTTCTTCTTTCCTCTCCATTCATTTCATCACTGTGTTCTTTGTTTTTCACCACCACCTCCAACCTTTTCCCCTTTCTCCCTACGTGGAACTCTTGCAATTAAAAATAATCTCTCTCCCTTTCCAGCTTCAAGGAGTCAGAAACACCGAGAAACCTGTTGCTGAGATCCCATCTACTGACTTGTCTGAAGAGCTCTGCATCTGGCTCAGTAACTGTGATCAAGAAAGGGCAAGGAAGTAGAACGTGTGGACTTCTATTTTTGGCTAGAACAGAAGGTTGCAGGTGGGGGTGTGAGGAAATGAGAGAGAGATGGAACTCTGGGGAGTTGACTTTCTCCCAAACCTGACTGTGACACACCCTGAACCTCCGAATATTTCATATCGTGTTCCAGAGAGCACGTGGCCATAGCCATGGACTGGTTGGTTTTTGGTAAAGAGAAGGGGTAGTTTTTTCTCTCATCCACTTTACATGTGGCCCCTAGGATAGTTATTCCTAGAAGTGACTGAAGATGAGGCCTGGGGGGAAGAGGAAGGACAGATAATCTTACTCAACTCTGAGAATATTTTCTGTCCTCTTATTTTTTATCAGGATAAAATCTAACCGAATTTTCCAGGTTATCAATAAAGGAACTCTTTGGGCGTAATTAAGGCAGAATACCTTGACCAATGAAAACTATTTCCGATGTAATAAGAAGAGGCTGAGCCTTGTGCAAAGGGTGGTGCGCAAGTTTGAATTCTACTCCGGCAGGGACTCCAGAGTAATGGCATTAAAATTTCTGCTGGAAATAATTTCTATTCCCACTATCTGTGTCTATGTCTGTAAAACGACCAACACCCACCCACTTCTTGCCTCCTTCAAGAGAGGAGGGGAGTGGGGAATCTCATTGCTAAGAACAAAATAGAGAGAAAAATAAATGAAAACGAAATTGGCAACCTGTGTCTGTTGTGATTTTTAATGAGGAGGGCAGGGCAGAACCAGGATTGAGAAACAGTGCCAAATGGCCCAAAGGGGGGAAAAAAGCAACTTTTTAAAAGGAAAATGTGTTTTGCAATCTACTGGATGACAAAGGAATATGCTTGGTGGATCCCATAGGTAGAGTTACATCCTATCCCACCTTAAGAAGGGCCCAGTTTGGAGAAAACTATCAGCTTGGAAAGAGAATTAACGCACAGCTGTGTTTAAGTTTTCCCTCATCCCACTTAGTTTCAGCCCTGGCATCTCAGGAAACATTCTCGAACGCTCTCTCTCTCTCCAGGTCAAAATCTCTTAGATACTTTCACTATCATAACATCACTCCAGCACATTCTTTCAACTGCGGTGGCAACTCACAGAAATACGCAGAAATGCGGAAAGGCAAACTCTTTCCAAGAAAACCATAAATTTCCCTAGGGATTGGGGAGAATCGGGCTCCCGAAGGGAATAATAATTAGTATAAGTCATTTACATTTACACAGATCTTTTAAAATGTACGAAGTGTTTCCCACGCAACAATTCTGTGAGCTAGTGAGCTCTTGGTCCAGTCATTAACTTCTCCGAATCTCAGCTTCCTAATCTATGTAAAGAAAGCTGGTTGAATTACATATTCTCCGAGGGCCTTTCCCAGCTCTAAATCAACACCTTGCCTCCTCTCACCAAATGATAGTCTCTTAGAATTCTCCAGTATTCCCTCACGCCAATCTCCGTTCTCCACTAAGAGAAGAGAAAGGCTCCAGGGATTCACCAATTTTCTTTTTAGTACCAGGATTCAAGTTAAAACATTTTTTTTCTTTCCCAGGATACTTAGGTCTTGGATCCCCTGCATACTCCAAGGCCCCCAGCATCCTGATTCTTTGCTTTCCTGGAGATCTATTTCCCGCCCATGCTTCTACACCTACATGTCCCTTCCTCTTGTTCCTTCTTATGGCTGATCACTAAGGTGATCACTAACCAAGGTAGTGTTCCCTAGACCTTTCTTCAAAACACACCCGCACTTAGCTTATCGATTATAAAGTCTCTTCCCAATAGTGGCTACCCTACAACCTCCTTTCTCCCCACCACCCGACCCACTTTCCTAATACAGAAAGGGTAGAGTGGTAGTTAGAAAAATTATAACAGGAAGAATCTGAGAAAACAGCAGCCGGAGAAGTCGAGAGATTAAGGAGAAAGGGAATTTAATAACGATATCAAGTTGCAAACCTGAATCAGATTTAGAGTTCTTTTGCACCGCCATCTTTATTTTACAGATAAGGAAACTGGGGCCAAGATGTTAAATGACTTGCCCAAAATCACGGAGTCAATGTCAGAGTTGGGCTTAGGACCTCTGACTTCAGATATAAAGCGCTCTTTGCACTGAATCGGCCGAATTCAGCAACAGCACACTGTCCCAAGGAGACCACAGGGGAGGAAAGCTGACATTCCAAGCTCTCAAATACATTATTTCCTCAGATAGACTATTTCCTTAAGGCACACCTTTTAGGGCTCCCCCTGTCATCGATACCCTGAGCTACCAACTGATTTGATTCGCAGCATTGCTAGTCTAGACCAGGCGCGAGTCAAGAAACGCTGTGCCTCGAACACCCAGATTTTGGGGTCCCGAGACCACTACCTGGCAGTCACAAGTCTGGCTAGGAACAATGTTATCTGATTCCACTTTTGACTTGAGCCTCCTTTCCTTCCTAACATCTTCTCCCACAACCAGGGCCAGATAGTGGTTACTCTGGTAAATGTTCTCACTTTTTTTTCATGTTCGCTATCCACTGGCTCTGAGCTGCCGCATCTCGCCGTCTCACACCTGGGGGAAGAAAATCATATATTCAATGAACAGAGCATAACAGGTTTTATTATTTTTTATTATCATTTCCTTATGAAACAGGTTTGGTTGAAAATTATGCAGAAAACAAATAAGCAGTTCATTCACACACAAAAACACACACACACACACACACACACACACAACCCTAAGCAATATCAACCGTGAAATTTAAATTCCTCAGAGACAGCAGAAAATGCATTCTATAGCAAGGCCAGGCTGCCTTAAATTGCTATCTCTCTGTCTATCTATCTAGCTACCTATCATCTATCTGCCTATCTGCCTACCTATGTATACACACATATATACATATACTTAACATATACACAAACAAGTCTAAATGATTGCTTTGTTGTTTTTTTAACAAATCCTTACTCATATGTAGATCAGTTGAGTCCTGCCAATGGGATGCATGTTCCCCTACAGAGTTCATCTGACCCTTGATTGCACAAATCATGGGGGCTCTTATGATTTTCTCAGTGAGCCTAAGGAGTTGTAACAAGATTTAAAGTGGTGTGCTGTATGGAGCCAAAGCAGAGCTGCCTTATTTTTAATATGGTTTTTATATCATATATATGTATGTATGTATTGAAGCATGTTTCTTTCATGAGAATGCAAATAGCATAACATTATCAGAGATTCCTGGGGGGTGGGGAGATGCTTCACATTGTATTATATTGCTTTATTCATTTTCTTTCCATTTTTAATTTTAATTCTTGCCTAATTGCTAGATTATGATCTAAGTCAGCAATCCTCAATGGACTATAAACTAACTTTTGTGGAATCTGGCTACAAATGCTAGCTTATGTTGAAATTTACATCCATTTAAGTTATTGGGGGCAAATCAACACATTGAGAAAGCAACTTCTTTTGGTTATTTTCAGCATGTTCTCAAATTTCCCATCAGGATAACTTCTTGTCCTCCAGCTTTCTTTCTAATCTCTTTTTCTACAATGTGTCAGATAAGTCAGGGAACCCCAATAACTAGTTTTTCTTCAATGAATGTTGTCAAAATAGGAAAAAGGAAACTCAATAAACTTTTGCCTCCCTCTGATTTTATGATGGTGGCTTTTGAAATGTGTTATACTTTTGCCAAAGGATTCACATTATAAAATATTTAACAATATTTTTCCAGTCAGAATGTGGAAAATATTCTACATTAATGTGAATTGGAATGGAAGAGAAGTTAGAGATTTTGGTCTTTCTTTGAATTAGTGTTTTCTGAGAGCTAAGGGTAGCAGATTTCATCCAGAAAATTATTGCTCTAATGAAATAGATTTCATTACACCTGGAAGACAGAAATTATATCTGTATATTTACCTTGAATTCAGCATAATTTGTGAAGAAGCAATTCAGTATGAATGGGGGGGAGCTGGATCTGTTTTGCACAGACATCTTAAAGTGTTTCATGGAAAATGTTGAATAGAAATACAATATTTCTTTTTGTCTAACAGAGCTGTCCAGTTGCTTATTACGATTCCATACATGCATGGCTTTATTTTTAGTTAAATTAAATTATAAGTCAGAGAAAAAGAATTGGTACTCAAATCCCAGGTATGACAAAGTCCTTGTAGGTAAGCTAATGGAAATAGTTTATTCTTTTCCATTAATGTTCCTACCCTTTTGTTGCTCAAGGCTTCTGTTCAGTGATAAGAAAATAATGGAGATACTTTATTATATAATAAATAATGCCCCATGCAAAAGTTGCAAAGAAAAATCCCTAAAAATTCAATATGTATCTTGCTGGAGAGTCATAAATAAGCACCCCAATAGAAATCCAAATAATTTCACTTTTCTGTGTCTCCATGGGTAGGGAAGCATATTTATTAGTATGACAATGCTGTTTATTTTTGTGACGACTCATGTTTGCTCTGATTTCACTTGCTGAGTCAATGATGGAAAAGCAAACTGGAAAGCTGAAGGAATTTAGTTGTATATTGTCAAATATGGCTGTTCTACTTTTAAACTTTCAGAATTGGTTTGCAATAAAAGGAGGCAAAAGAATAAACAAACACAGAGAAGAGGCTACTCAAAATCATAGGGAAAAGGGACTAGTCTTACAGTATAGAAAATCTAAGTAAAAGCAAAATTCCTAATTAACTCACCCCCTTGTTTATTTAACATATGTATTGCTAGGGCACATTTGCTCCAATGGCTTTAAAAGAAATAGGCAGACTCTTAGTTAAAAAAAAAAAGACTACAATAGCCCTACATTTTCAAATATTCACAGACAAGATATTCTGGATAAACAATCTAAGATTAGCTAAATTAGGTCAATGTTCATACAAGCCAGTGTGATATATCCCTTGTGTTAAAATTATCTGGTGTCAGCTACACTGATTGAAAAAGCACTCCAGACAAAAAAAAGAAGTCTTATTACAAGATGTCTCAGGAGCAGATAAGGCCGAAAGAAGTCCCATCACAAATAAGTGACCTTATCTAGATTTTAATATGGTGGTAAGTAAATTATAAATGTTTTTTGCAAGTAAGACAACTTGCAGTGAAAAGCAGAAGTTCCATAAAAGTCCCTAAATTTCTGAGTCAATGGTTCTAGGGTCCTAGAAATCAACATTTGGGGTTCTTTTGTTCAGCCCTTTAGCTTGTGTCCCTTATGACTGCCCACCAAACTCCTTCTGCTTCATGGTAGGTCAGGTGGGTGCCTCTAGCACTGGCTGGATGTTTTCTAGTTATCTATGTTTTATTTATTCCTTACTTTTTTTTCATCTCCATAAAAACTCCTATTAACTTTAGAGAAAATTGTTCCTAGCATGGCCAAAGAAGAAAGGATTGATAATCTAGTTTATAACATAAAGAAGGGATCCATCACTTCATTCAGTAGTAGAATATAATTCATTTTCCCCAGACTTTTATCCCCCACATTCTAGTTTAGTCATTTCCCAAATGAGCAAATTATCCATAATGCTCAGGAAAAAAGGATCCCAATGATGGTGGTCATTCCTTCACCAGAAGAACACAGAGAAGAATCTTTCTCTTACATACCTTAATAATCTAGGCATGTCACACAGAGTATTTTAATACTCAGCAGTAAAAGACACTATCAGCATAGTGAACATTGATAGATGTATTTTTGTAACCAGATACAGATCTGTTGACATAAGAGATATCAAATTATTTGGAAACACATCTCGCCTTGTGAGAAATGTTCATCTTCATGCTTTAAGTTGAAGTTTAAGTATCAATGCACCAGCTTGGATACATAATAAAGAGTAACAAAATAGAATTTAAAATTAAAAAAGACAGCTTGAAAACTGAAAACTCCTGACTGGATTTTTAATAGTAAAGTGAACACTTTGAAATAAAGAATATTGTAGTAGTTCAAATATTTCGGTGGCGAGCAACAGCTGCGTGAGGATGTGAACTTTGCAGCAACAGCTGCAAAAACAAAAATAGAAAAAGCAAAATGCACTGGAAGCTGAGGTCCGGAATGAAGAATTTTGAAAATTAAAAAAAAACATTTTTTAATGAAGAAGTGGAGACAAAAGGCTGAAGGACTGTTCTTGATGTGCCCATATAGAAGGCGCAGTGAGGATATCAGTCATGGAGTTACTTGAGGTATCAAGGTTCTATATTTCACAGTCAATGCTGAGGATCCAATTCATTCATTGCCTTTAGAAATCAGAGCACTATGGCTGCCATGCCTTTTCTATGCCAGATCACTGAAGTCAGTGGGAGGTTTTATCTTTATGATTCGGTAGATCCAACGTTAGCTCTGTACCAACAGTACATGGGTTCCATTCTTACTTCTGACACTGAATGATCTTTGGTATAGGGCATGTCATTGTACTACCCTGGGCTTCAATTTCTTCATCTGTAAAATGAGGAGATTGGACTAGATGACTTGTTGGGGCTCAGGCACTTTTTCATCTATGAGAGGTTTTTTCCTTGAATCCTGGAAAATACAGTTCACACCATGGTATTTAGTGCAGAGGTTTGTTAATTTGTATTTGGTTAGCAGTTTCAGGGATTCCAGAAAAATGATACCTTGAGTCAAATAGTTAAACATCCTTTGCATGTTTTATTATTTCTCCAACCTTTTGTAGGTATTCTGGGGTATATTCTGGGGTGTTCATGGAGGACTAGCTCTTTGAGGGCTCACTGAGTCCTTTGCAGAGATGCTCATCCCCTTTTGGTGTCCCTTTTTACCCAACTCTTACCTGTGGCTCCAAGAAGCTGTGGCACGCACATTGGCCACACGCCAGTAAAAGCAACTAGGTAGACAGGCTAAATAAGATTGAGGGTAATCAACAGATCTCAAACCATCCAGGAGTTAAGGTGATGTTTATCCCAAACATGTGAAGACTTGCCCCCAGGTAAAGTGACAGATGAGAACAATTTGCTCCAAAGGCCATGAAGGTGGCTAAAGCAGGTTCGATGAACTTGGTCAGATATCAGAGGCCAAGGTCATTCACTGACTCCCAGGCCATCGATAGTGCCTGACTTTTGTCTTGCCATTGGACTTCGATGATTCTGAGAGAGACAGAGAGAGAGAGAGAGAGAGAGAGAGAGAGAAATGACTTGGCACAACCCTGTCTCAATTAAATCCAATTCATGTGCAAGTGAAGACATCATCCTGTGATGTCACTTGTCCTCTTTCAAAATGAAGGACAAACAGTGGGCATTCTAGTTGTTTTCAAAATGGACAATGTCATATAATATCAGGACAATATTTGTGCTTAAGAGGTCCTGAGAGCAGAATGAGGAATATGGAGTGCAGTGAGTGATTGTCTTCCAAGTCATGGAGCACTTTGCATAGATCAATGTTCTCTTATTGTGAAAAATAGAATTTAATTCCTCTTTGCTAAAAGTTGTAACCATTACTTTTTTTTATTTGTGCCAGAGAACATTGAGAATTCAAAGGAGAACCCTTTGATTCATCCTTCTATACCCTATGCCACCGTCTACTCCTGGAATAGAATTTGCTCAGGTCTTAGGAAATAATCAATTCCATTCAACAAAATGTGTCGTAATTGGATGCTGTGTTAACTGTGAGAATAAATATTTGCTGTGGAGTTGAATCACTTTCCCAGTGATGGTTGCCTCTATTGACTGGCTCTTCATTGATGATTCTTAAACTGTTATGTATTAGCAAACTTTGACATAGTCTTTAGGGTACTTCTATTTCTTTCCATATTTCTATCTAAATCAATATCTCTATTAGTTCATAGATAGAAAGATATAGATGTGAATGTACATATATACAAATCTGCATACTTGTCTATGCATGTATGTATTTTTATCAGACCTATGATTTCCTTGATATAGGAAAATTGCAGGGAAGCAATTTCTCAACCAATGCAATTGTCCGGGGGGGTGGGGTACTAAAAGATCACGTGACTTGCCTAGGGTCGCACAGCCAGTATGTGTCAGAAGTGGAACTTGAAGGCAGGACTTCATGACTCCAAGATCATGCTACCTCTCGACAGTATTTATTTCTAACATGAATTACATTTTCAATGACATATGTCACTGGCATGTCATCAAAAGCTGTGTCAATTCTTCTTCTTATCATCATCATGATCAACAGTAATTATTGAGTGACCAAGACTCATTGGAAAAGACACTGATGTTGGGAAAGATTGAAGGCAAAAGGAGGAGGGAACAGAAGAGGATAGATGACATGGGATGGTAGTGTGATGGAAACATGAATTTGGAGAGACTTCAAGAGATAACGGAGGATAGAAGGGTCTGGCATACTTTGTTTCATGGGGTCACAAAGAGTCAGACTCTACTGAACCCAACACTGAAGTATGTAGTATAGGGTAGGATGGTCAAAGTGTTGTCCCAGAGAAGCGCATTTGGAGAATGCTGATGGCATTGTCCTAAGGGCATTTTGTCCCCAGTAGACCTGGTAGTTGAGAGAGGGTCGTCTCTTCCAGCAGCTGCAGTATCCTTACATGAATCTATATTCTCCTTATTCCTCCCACTCCCCCCACTATCAGTAGAAATTGCTAGCTTGGATTCTGCTCCTATGTGATTAGGTGCTAGGCATATCAAAAAGTGAAGGTTGTGTCCCCTTCCTTCAAAGTACTTATAGTCTAGTTGAGGAGGTATATAAAAAGAATCCATGCTGTAACAGGAGATCTTTAGAAGAAGACACGGTTTGACCTTGGTGTGGTCAGGGAAAGCTCTACATAGGAGGCCAAGCTTTAACTAGGCCTTGACAGAACTTGACTTAACGTATAATTAAGTATAAAGGAAAGGGGAAGGTAGCCCATCCATCCATCCATCCATCCATCATCTATCCATCCATCCAAGAGCAAAAGCTTGAGCAAAGTTTCAGAGATGGGAATAAAGTGTTCTGTGCATAGAGACTAGCACAGTCTGGTTTTTCATGGCATATCTGTGTAAAGAAGTATTGAAAGTTAAAATTGAAAAAGTAAGTTGGAACAAGATGGAAGAGAGTCCTTAAAGTTAAACTAAAAAATATGAAATATATCTTGTAAGTAATAGGGAGTCAATAGAAATCGAATTTTGGTGGGGTAAGAGAGTGACATGTGTCCATTCTGGCATGTGTGTTTTGTTAATGGCAAACAGGGACAGGTGTAATATATGCGATCCACAGAGAAGTTGCTTTGTGTGTTTCCTTGGTCTGTTCCAATGAAATAAGTTCTGAAAAAATTGATAATTGCTAGCAAATATGACAAGAAAGAAAAATGACAAGTGTTGGAGGGGCTGTGGGAAAATTGCAGCATTAAAACACTTTTGGTGGCATTGTGAACTGAGCCAACCCTTCTGGAGAACAATTTAAGCTCGAAGGGCTATAAAAAACCATGCAAATCCTCTGACCCAGAAATACTACTATGAGGTCTATGTCCCAAAGATATATAAAAAATAGGAAAAGGAACTATATGTACACAAAACATTTATAAGTACTCCTTTAGTAGTGGCAAAGAACTGGAATTTGAGTGGATATTCATCAATTAGGGAATGGCTGAACAGGTTGTTGTATATAATTGTGATGGAATACTGTTGTGCTATAAGGAGAGAGGAACAGGATGCTCTCAGAAAAACCTGGGAAGATTTACATGAACTAATGGAAACTGAAATGAGCAGAACCAGGAGAATGATGTACACAGTAACTGCAATATTGTATGATGATCAACTGTGAATGACTTAATTATTTTCAGCAATACACTGATGTAAGATTGTTCTGAAGGACTTACGATGAAAAGTGCTATCCAACTCTGGAGAAAGAACTGATTTAGTCTAAATGCAGATTGAATCATACTCCTTAAAAATTTTATTTATTTTTCTTGGGGTTTTTGATTCTGTGTTTTCTTTCACAATATGACTAATATGGAAATACGTTTTGCATGGCTGTACATATATAACCTATATCAAATTGCTTGCTTTCTTAATGAGAAGGGAAGGGAAGGAGAGAGGGAGAGAATGTGAAAGTCAATTTTCTTTTTAAAAAGTGAAAGTTAAAAATTGCTTTTACATGTAATTGGGAAAAATAAAATATTTTTTATAAATTGACAGTCACTTCAGAAAAATGTCAGAGTATGTGATTCAGTGGCTGCACTGAGTTATGGAGGGCACATTATAAACTATATATGAGGGAAATCATGAAAGAAAGGCATCTTTACAGTTATTTTGTTTGTACATGTAAACTGGTGCAGGACAAAGAGTTCTGGGTTTAAATCCCAGCTCTGACACTTACTATTTCCAGTGAGTGATTGTGTGGGAGCTACAACCCTTCTGTGCCTTAGTTTCCCCAATTGTCATTGATAAGATGACTTTGAAGGTCCTTTCCATCTCCCAATCTATGATCATAAGTGGATGGGCTTCTACTTTGACAATACATAAACCCACAGAGGACTTTCCTTAACAGGTCTGCAAAACTTTTCTCAGACTTATAGGCAGAGAATTGGGCTGATTATCTCTTCATATGAGCAATCCAGATATCTAATCAAGTACATGCAGACTCTACAGATAAGTTGAACTGTTGTAAATCTTAATACTAATGAAAAACCATGATTCCAGATAATGGATGATGAAGCATGCTAGCCATCTGCTGACAGATGGACTTAAAATGCAAAATGAGACAGAACATTTTTGGACATGGACAACAAGGGAATTTGCTTTGCCTGACCATGCATATTTGTTATGAGGCTTTTGTTTTTATTTTTGTTGTCAATTGGAGAGAAGAGAGAAGGAGAGAAAATAAATGCTTATTAATTGGGAAAAATCTTAGTTCTCTAATTAGGACTATTTACAACACAAAATAATGTGATAATAAAATCTAACAACAGTAAGACATGAGGGGGTGGAGAGCTAGAAATGATGTTCAAAAGAAGTATAAAAAAACAGCCCCCAGACTCAAGGAACTTGCAGTTTATTTGGGGATATAAAACTGACACTCATGAAACAGAGAGTAATTGAGATGGTATACATTTCAGTGCTCACTAAACAGTATTGCCTGGCTTACTCCATACCTGGCCTCATTCTGGAAGCACTCAAGGGGTTCAGAGAGGTAGGAAAGTAATTATTTTAATACTTGAAAAACTGTGGTATTGTAGGTTTAGGGACTTTCTATGACTCGTCCCCAATATACACAAAAGAATTCAATCCCATTTATATCTGGCAGACCAAGAAAATGGTCCTGAAGTCAACCTAGCAATGAGCCCTTCCTAGGTTAGTCAATAGAGCTCAGAAGATAGGCTAGAAGACAGGCTCCGGCACAAAGCTTTTCCAACTCGGAGGGTCCTGCTAGAAGCTCTGTTCTTTGGTCATAGCCTCAGAGAAGACAGTCACTCAAAGATCTATGCAAGCAACAGAGTAGGATTTTGGTGGAAGAGATGACAATACATTAATACAACATTTTCCTTACAGCAACAACATAGGTAGGTGGTATAACAATGATTACTTCCTTTTTTATATAAGAGAACTGATGCCCAGAAAAGTCAAGTGATTTACCAAGAATCACAAAGAGAGTAAATGCCAGCGGCAGGGCTTAGAGACCAGTTCACTTCCCATGGCTCTTGGTTTTCTGTCCAAGATCAAGAAGAATGCTACAGTCTGGAAGACTTCATAGGAGAGGTGGCACTGGACTTGGTCCTAGAACTTACCAGTGATCTCTTAGTTGTCAAATCCAGTCAAATTCAGCTTCATTCTCCTCAATCTCTCAGGAGCCTTTGATATTATCCATCATCCAATTATTTTCTCTAAATTTGAGAGACATTACTCACTCCTGATCCTCCTCCGACCTATCTGATTGCCCCTTCTCTCTCTTTTACCACATCCTCCTCTTGATCATGCCCTCTAAATGTAGGCATCTTTCAGGGTCCTGTCCTGGGCTCTTTTCCCTTCTCCCTCTATATTATTTCTCTACATGATCTAATCATATTCATGGACTTAAATAACATCTCTATGCTGATGATCCCACCCCAAACTCTCTGCTCATGTCCAATTTCACATCTCCAACTGCCTTTTAGGCATCTCAAACTGGATATCCAGTAGACATCTTCAAACAAACATATCCAAAACAGAACAATCCCCATCTTCACTTTCAGGCTAATTGGGAACAAAAGCTTCATTTCTTTAAAGTCAAATCTCATAGGTATGAGTCTCAACACACTCTCTGTCTCTGTCTCTGTCTGTCTATCTGTCTCACCAACTGTGAGAGTCTCAACCTTTTCTCCTCTGAACAATCTTTGATGCTTCTTTGAGCAATCTCATCACTAACCCATCCACCCTTTAGAACAATAACCCCAGGATATTGGGCATTTTCCCCAAATTTACTGGATGTTAAGGATGATTTTGGTTTACACTTAGTCTAGGAATCACATATGTGCATAAGACCATAGAACTTCAGAGCTGGAAAGGTACTCCCAGATCATATAATTCAACCTTTTCCTTTTATTATTGAAGGGATTGGGAGAAATCATAGGATCATACATTTAGAGGCCATCTAGTCAAGTCTCCTTCATTTAACAAATGATAAAACGGGGGCCCAGAAAGGTCATGTGACTTGTCCAAGTGAGTTTCAGAAGTGGCATTCTAACCTGGGTAGTCTAACTACAAGCTCATGG
>CM053771.1:406378629-406398759 GCA_028658325.1 Potorous gilbertii | reverse complement strand
CTGACTCCTGCATTGGTGCCCTATCCACTGCTCCAGCTAGCTGCCCCTCCTGGTACATGGTAAGTACTATATAAATGTTAGTTGTTATTGTTAATTACTATTGTTGTTAATGTTATTAGAGAATAAAGTGCTAAGTGTGGTTTAAGGGGTTTGGGGGGAGGGGAGGAGGTCATTCACAATGGTGGAGGATGAATCATAGATGGCATGGTGAACAATGAGATTTTTTGCTCATTTTCATTTTGAGTCTTCTTCTCCTCCCCCCATACACATTAAGGTTCTAACTAGTAGAAGGAAAAGTATCTGTTTTAAGGAATCAGAAGGAATTAGAGTCCAGTATGAATGACAGAGGAAGCAGGGTCATCCCATTTCTCCTGTGCCATAGAAGTGATCAGTTCCCAGAGACAACAGATGGAGAAAAAACAGCTGCCTGTCGTGGAAAATAAAATGTAGCTTCCCCTCTCCTTTAAATAAGGGCTCTCATCATTCAACCATTCATAGGGACAAGTCAACGTCCTCAATTCTAGGGCAGATGTGGATATCTTTATATGCTCTCACTGGGGTATTGACTATGTGGATTTAGGATTCATTAGAGGTCCTAAATTGACCTTTCAGGACAGGCATCTTCTGCTACTAAAAAGCTTCAGCCTTGGCAGCTTATTCTCTCTTAATGTAAAGAAATCATCTCTATACAGACACAAAGCTTGTTTGGGGGGTCATTGAATTTGAGGAAAAACATGAGAGGAGTGAACATTCTTATACCCAGGTTCTCGTATTTGCTCTTATGTTCTACAAATCTGAGAATGTTGCCAATTTAAAAAAAAAACGTGTAAGCAAATGGTCTTTTGAAGAAATTTGGCAGAATGGAGGTATGCCTCTTTTAAAGAAAATCCAATCTGTAAAAATCCAGCTTTACAAAACAGTAAAATAATGGGTCTGTTATTAGTGCTACAAAAGAATTCATTTTACAAAAGAATTCACCCTTGTGTTCCTTTAAATAGCACTTCCCCTAATGTATTTAAATATGTGCTTAGAGATCATTAACTAATTAGGGAGACTCAAAGTAAGGTTCTGGGAGCTGTTTTGAATTGAATATCAATCAGAAATGCAAGAACTCCAAGTTCTAACCTCAAAAGTTAGTGGTAAAGAAAGTACTTTGTAAGTCTTAAAGTGCTCTCCTTATAAGGCAACAGAGTGTTGCATATGAAGTCAAAGCTTTGCGGCTATTGTGGCTAAGTTATTCCGGTCTATCCAACTTTTCGTAATTTCATTTGTGGGTTGCTTTGTTTTTGGCAAAGATACTGGAGTGGTTTGTCATTTCCTTCTTCAGCTCATTTTCAAATGAGGAAACTGTGGCAAACAAGGTTAAGTGACTTGTCCAGGACCACACAGATGAGTCTTCCTGACTCCAGGCCTGGCTTTCTCTCTGTTGTAAACAGAACACCTACTTGCAAATCCCAATTCTGCTACTCACTCCCCCATGACTATGAAGTCCCTTCCTTTCCCAGGCTTCATTTTCTTCACCTGTAAAATGAGGGAGTGGAGTTGGGCGGTCATTCCCACTTCCATCTCTAAATCTGTGAATTTATGATGATTTATCCAAGCCTCAGTTTCCTCATCTGTAAAATAAGGACAATATGTGTAAAGGGATGAAAACATAGATCCAAACACCCCACACCACCCAAATATCTACTTCACAAGGCTTCTATGATGCCTAAACGCAATAATTTAGATGCAGTATTTTGGAAATTTTAAAACCTTATATAAACGTCACGATCTTTGTTCCTGAAAAGTATGTAAATCTAAGCCAACTGATTCTAATGACAGTCACAATAAAACAACAATATAAATGTCAGCTGCTGATATTACTGCTATTTGCTATTATTTTTAGAATCAGTTGGCTTAGATTTACATACTTTTCAAAACATATCTTATGCACAAAACAAACTCTATCTTTATTGTATTATTTCATGCCCTCCTAGAAATGAGGTAGAGACAAGCAGAAGTGTTCCAAGCTCTATTCATATCTGTGGTACCCTGAGCAGTGAGGTCTTTGGTGTCTAACTCAACACTTCCTACTGCTCCATCTTCAGTCCCCCAGCTGAGCTATTATCCTAGGGAAGCAACTGTCCTGCTTCCCTTCCTTGACAATAGTGTCCTCTAGAGACATTATTTCTGAGTCCCAAATTGACATTATGTTTTTTTTATGACGTTTTTGGTGCATATGGATAAGCCTCTGTGTGGATCAAAATTGCGTTTTGGAGATGCTTGAGATAACTCTTCAAGAATTAATAAACTAGACTGACAATTATGATCCAAATTACCGGTGTTAATAGAAGTTTGTATTTTGAGTTGGTTCCAATTACTCATTCGTCTTTGGATATGTTGAAGAATTGATGTGAAGGCTATCATAATACTTTTTAAAAATGAGATAGATGCAATGATTCTGATGTAATTCCGATAAAAGGCATGAGAGACAAGCAAGCCTCATAAAATCTTTCCACAAAACATGAATCACATAGTGTTGGTTTTGCAAGGAATCTTAGTTATCATCTAATCTAACATCTGAAGCTGAGAGAGGTTAATTAATGCATAATTAATACTATTACTTAAAGCTGAATTTACATATCACTGTAACATTTGCAAAAGATGTTACATATGTTTTCTCATTATCTAGTGGATTCCAGCGGTTAGAATTTCTAGTAAACATAGAGTACCAATTAGAGAATCTTCCAAGTGGGTCCTTTAAAATGTCAGACACCTAGAATTCATCTCATATGACCTAGTATTCATTTCATATGAAGCCCCCACATTTAACACTGACTCTGGGCTCACTCTTCCCTTACTGTATTTCTCACTAGCAAGCCAGGTTCATCAGACAAAGGCTGCCCACTTATTCCTGTCAGGGTTCTGGGAATAGCCCTGAAGGAGAAGGAGTTCTACTTGGGTATCTCTTTTTAGTGGATGCTCCAATTGTTGGAATCTACTAGATTACATTGCAATTTTATAGTTTTCTAGAGTATTTCAACATCTGTGATATATGTGTCTAATGCAATATAAATAACCACCTCTATTTGACTCGAAGCCCAGCAGTGTAACCATTATTCCAGGGGACATTGAAGATCATTTTATCCCAAGGTTCCTCAGCTTTTTGTGTGTCTGGGACCCCTTTAGCAAATCTGGTGAAGCCTAAGAAAAATGTTTTAAAATGAATTTTAAAAATACATAGGATCACAAAGGAAACAAGTTCTACAGAAATGCAGTTACCTATCTATCCATATGCACATGTATGTGTATATATACATACACATATATGTAATTTTAGATGCATATATGTAGTTCATGGATTATAGTCATATGTGTATAGTATATATAGTTTATATATACATGCATGTACATATGTGTGTATGTATGTATGTAGTTCATGGACTTCAAGCGAACACCTGAATTCTAATCCAACCCTATCAGATGACATATGAGGAAATCTAGGTCTGGAGAGAAGTGATTTGCCCAAAGTCACTTAAGCAGCAAACAGCAGACCTGTGATTTTAGGAGACAACTCTTTGACCCCAAATCTGATGGTCATTCTTATTAAACTACACTGCTTTCCAAGGAAAAAGTCTTTTGTGCTATATTGGAAAGTGAAGGAAAGCATGGATAGGGAAAAGGACTTTATTCCTTTGGGAATTGACACAGAAACAGAACAAACACTACAATTGGTGTTTTAATAAAGGAACTGTCAAAGCAAACTTATTTAGGTCATTCAAGGAAAAAAACATAAGGACCTCTACTGAAGTAGAATAGTAAGAAAATATGTATGGAGAAATTGAAGAAAGAAGGTAGACAATGGGGATGTATGTAAATGATGATCATGTTGATTTCTATTTTCTGTTCCTTAGAGTTTAATTAGTATGGTATTAAAAGAAAACAGTGGTAGAATATTCTTTCATGTTACATGGAAATATGATTTTTTAAAAGAAGGAAAAGCAGAATTTTAGAGTTGAATTTTAAGCTGTAGGAACAGTCCTGAGCCTAGACTCATAAGAGTTTAATTCAAATCCTATGTCTTCCTTTTACTACCTATGTGACCATGGGCAAGTCCCTATAACCATATGGGCTCCATTTTCCACATCTGTAAAATGAGAGGGTTACATTAGGTTACTTGTAAGTTTAATCCTCTTAGACATTAGAAATTGTCCCTCTAACATTCTCCTTTTACAGTTGAGAAAATCAAGATTCGAAGAAGGGAAGTTATTTGCCTAGGGTCACAAAGCTAATAAATGGTGGGGCTTTGCCTAGAACCCTGGTCTCCTGATTCCCAGTTTGATGCTCTTTTTATACCAGGATGACTCATATAATTGAGTCATGCATGCTCTCAGATTTTTACTACAGACACATATATTATTGGATGAATCAGTGAGCCGCTCTACCACTTTGCTCTGCCAAGCCAGACTCCTCTGAGCCTCTGTTTCCTCATCTCTAAAATAAAATGAAGCAGTTGGATTTGCTGACCCCTGAGATCTCTTTCACTTCTAAATCTATGATCCTATGATCTTTCAATTGAGAAATGAAAAAGAAAAAGATAAGCTGCCTATATGGAATCACTCTCCTAGATCCAATGGTAAAAAATGGCCACAGCAAAGGAAGAGTATTAGTGGAAATGTTCAGTAATATACAAAGAAGAAGAAAGCAATACAACTGTTAACTTCAGATGTTCACATATAAGAACTCATGCAATGTGAGTCATGTGCAAGATGAATTAGAAATTCAGTTATAAGGAGGCAGATTTGGGCCTATAATTCTCACAGGAGACCTTAAGAAGCATAATGAAGGAGAGTCAGTCTTAGAGACAGGAAGACTTGGGTTTGTGTCTTGCCTCTGATACATACCATCTGCATGCACTTGGGTAAGTCATTTAACCTTTTTAGTGCTCAAGTCCAACTTTCTAAGACTATATATTACAAGCAAATTGACTGAAAGGGTCAATAGATCAATGATAATGAATGAGGAGGAGAAGTCAGATTTACTCAATTCTTATTTTCTTTCTGTTTTCTCTGCCAAGGGAAGTGATCTTCCAACTGACACAACAGAATAAAAAATTGGGGGTGGGGTGGGAAATTTAGAACAAAAATTGTTATTAAGTTGAAATTCAAGATAAGTGAAGAGGTAGAGAGTATTTAGCTACATTCAATGAATTCATGTGAATGGTTAGGGAAAACAAGACAATGGAGAAGGGAAAAGATATAGCAAAATTGGAGATTTGGAAAGATTTTGCAAAAGCTTGTGAAAAACAAGGAGAGATTTTTCTCGAAACTTAAGACCAGTTTTCTTAACTTCAATTCTTGACACTTCCTACCATTAAATTCTACAATTAAAGGAGTGGCTTGTGAACAACTAGAAAAGAAATGATGACCACTAAAAGCCAACATGGTCTCGTTAAGAATAAGACATGTCAGACTAAATCACAACTCTTTTTTCTGACAGTTTTACTAGACTGATAAATCAGAGACCTGCTGCAGTTTGCCTAGGTTTAAACAAAAAGATTGGCAAGCTTTTTCTTGCTATGACTATGGACAAAATGAAGAGATTTTATCACAGTTAAGTGGATTCCAAATTGATTGAACTAATGGACCTGAAAAGTAGTCATATCTTGATAATAAGTTGGAGACAAATGTCCTTATTGGGGTAGAGCAGAGATCTTTCTTAGGCCCTGTTTTCTTCATATTTTCATCGGTGACTTGAATGAAGGAATAGATGGCATGCTTATCAGATTTGGAGATAATATTAAGTTGTGAGGGATTGGTAACACCTTAGCTACTACTGAAGGAGCAAGCCAGCAACCCAAAATGATCAAAATTCAGATAGTGTGGACCCCCTTGTAATCTAATGAAGCCTGTGAAATCTTCAGAATACTGTTTTTAAATGCATCTGACAAAATGCATAGTGTATAAAGGCCAACAAGTCTGGATTCAGTCAAAGGGCAGCACTTGAGGACCTAGAGGGCCACAGGTAGCCTCAAGGCAACAGGTTCCCTGCTCTTGCCTTATACTTTCCTTCTTCAATATCCTCCTTGTTCACATTATTTCCTATACATGGAATATCCTTCCCCCTTTGCCTACTCATCCTACAAATCCCAATTCAAATATCACCTTTTCTGCTAATTGCTTCCCGATTTCCCTCACTGGTAATGTCTTATGCATTCAGACCTCACACAACACCTTGGTTTGAACTCCCTAATGCAAAATTATAATGTAGTATTTTTGCATTATAGCTCTATGTCTGTGTTTTATCTTTTCACTAGATTATAAACATCATAAAGAAGAGACCCTATCTTTTCTAGATTTCATATTTTCAGGCTTGTAATAGTACTTTACAAATAGAAGACCTTACATAATGTTTTTTGGATGAACAATATACATAATTGATATAGTTCTTTATGCCTTTTAAAGTCATCACCTTCAAATGTGTAGAGAACTTTGTAAATTGTGATTTGAGGATGTATTCCCTTTAAAACCTAGGGCTCATGCCTAGGCATTTGCATAATACTTCTCATCGATATAGTGATACCTCAGTGTTCGGTGCCTGATGGGCAGGGGTGCGAAGAGATTTTTTTTTCTGCCTCTGTCTTTGAGAAAGGACACAGACAGTTCTAGACTCAGTTCAAGAAGAAGCTCTTGAAGGGAAAGAAAGTCTTAAGGAAGAACAAGAGACTTTGGGGAAGTTCCCCTCTAATATTGAAGACTGTCTCCTTTGGTTGAGCTGAGATAGCTTGCGCCCAGTGAGAGAATTCATTCACTCTGTATTGTCTGGTGTACTCTATTTAACTCTATATAACTGTGTATCATCTGCAAATTTGGTAATAAATTGATTTAAGCTATATAACACCTCTGATGCCTATTTTTCCATAAGCTTGAATAAACGAACTTATTAACTTTGAAAAATCTGCAGTGGTCTTCGGGAAACTAGCATTTGGTAGGGAGTCAAGCTTTCAGATTTAGCTTGGGACCCTCCTTCCCCATTATGGGGAAAATCAGCTTGAATGGAAAATTATTTCCTCTAGACTAACAATATTTGGGGAAGTTGATAGATATCATTTGAGTCTAGTTCCCTTCTTTTAAGAGAGCAGAGTAAGCCAGCCTCATAGCCCCCATCTTCTGCTTTCGTCCTGCGTTAAGAATCAAAGTCTCCCTTGGAGAGGGGTGGGGAAGGGGAGAGATTCTTGTGTCCCCGTGAGCAGCATGGGCATCGTACACCTTACACCTCATTTGATGCTCACAACCATGCTGTGAGGTAGGAGGCAGAGAAGGTATGATTATACCATTTTCCAGATGAGGAAATCCGTGCCCAGAAAAAAAGAATGACTTGCCTAGTATCTCCTAGTGACAGAATTGGTTTTTAACCTCAAGTTTCCCGAGTCCAAGGGCAATGTGTGTCTCACTACATCTCAGCCACCTCTCCCTTGTACTGTCCTCTCTGGTGTGAGTCAAGGAAGCGAAGCCTTGGAATTCTTGAATATAGTCAAAAACCCCTTACTGTGATTCCTAATATTTTTATAGCATTTTATGCCCTTCAAAATTCTTGCATATAACATGATCCCTTTTCACCCTTACAATCCCTCGAGGAATTAGGGGAGAGTATTTATTACTAACTCTTTTGTAAATAGAAGCATTGATGAGCTAGGTGGTCAACTGATCCAAGATTCTATAGCAAGTTACGTAAATTATAAATTTCTTCATGAAGTCACTCTACACTATGCGAATTAAACCTAATTAACATAGTCCTTTATAACTTTTAAATCCATCACATTCAGATTTATAAAGAACTTTGTAAATTTGGGTTTGTGATATGTTATCTTTGTAACCTAGGGCTCAAGCCTGGCGTTTTTTTTTTCAAAGACTATTCATCGATAGCACTGAGTGCCACGGCTGTCAAGAGCCTGGGGGAAGAGAGTACCATCTTACATATAAGTAGTGCATATTGTAATTCTTATAATAATGTCTTATCACTTTTTATTTTTGGGAGGGCAAGGAGAGAAGGGGAGGCAATCAAGATTAAGTGAGTTGCCCAAAGTTGCACAGCTAGTAAGTGCCAGACTGCATTTGAACTCAAATCCTTCTGACTCCAGGGCTGGTACTCTAGTCATTGTGCCACTTAGCTGCCCCATTCTCCTGCCACTTTCTAAAATTCATCCAGGAGCTTCTGAGTTTTTCTAGCTATAACTTATCATTAAGGGTTCTGTTATTCATTCAGCAAACAACTTGCTGAGCATCTATTGTGCTGGACTAGTGACTGCTGGAAATTATAGGCTAATAGATTTAAAGTTGGAACAGATGTTAGATTCCTTTACTATACAGGTGAGGAAATAAAGGCTTGTAATTTTCTCAAGGTCATAATGATTGTATGTGGGGAGGTGGGACTGAAACCGGGTCCTGAAACTCAAAATTCATCACTCATTCCACTGTATCCTATGACTTATTCATGAAGTTTATACTCAGGACAAGATGCTAAGGTAGAAAGTTTTAAGACATAGTACTGCATCACGTTCAATAGCAGGTAAGACAAAGTGTTCAAAGGTATCCTCAGGGTTATAAGCATGGGGTAGTGAGTGATTACCCTTGACAGAAATAACAGATCAAAGATCAGATATTAAAATCAGTTTTAGACATCTTGAGTTTGCAACGCTGGCGGTACATCCAATTGGAGATGTACTGTGGACAAATGGAATCATGTGTCTAGAACTCAAAAGAGAAGACAGGGTTGGATATGAATCTGGGATTAATTTTCATAGAAACCATCATATGAAACCATCAGCTTGAATGAGAAAAGTACAGTGATCAAAGAAGTCCAAGGACTAGGTGTTTATGTGACTCTCCCATTACACTTTAAGTTCCTCGATAACAGGGACTATTTTTTACCTTTGTTTGTATCCAATATTTACTGACCAATTGGCATACCTCATCTCATTTGATCCTTACAGCTGCTCTGTGAAATAGATTGCAGATATCACTCCCTTATCCCTCTTTCCCCAACATCATCCTTGTTCAAATTTCAAACAACTCAGGAGTGTTATGCAGAGTGCTAGAGATGGAGCAAGATGACCTGAATTCAAATCCTGTCTTAGACATTTACTAATTGTGTAAACCTGGATAAGTATTTCCACTTTGGAGCAGCTGTATTTATTAAGATGCATTTCTTTGTATTGAACTGAAAACTAGCTCTCTGAAACTTCTATCTATTGATTCTAACTAGTCACATGAGTCTAATCCTTCTTTGCTATGTTAGCCTTTCAAGAATTTAAAAGCTCTTATCATGTTCTATATACCTTATTTTCTTCAATCTAAAAGATACCTAGTTATTTCAACATATCCTCACATCATATAAACCCAGAGTCCTTTATCACTCTGGTCAGTCTCCCCTGGATGCCCTTTAGTGTATCAACCAATGTCTTCCCTAAAACATGATACCCAGAATGGAGCATAATATTCCAGATATAATCTGAATAGGACCAAGTACAGTGGGAGTAACATTTTGCTCTTTTTTAGACAATTTTCCTCTGTTAATGGGGACAAAATTTATGTTAAGTTGTGTTAATTGGCTGTCAAATCACACTAATAACTTAAATTGAGCTTTCAATACATGAAAATGCCTAGATTGCTTTATCACACAAGCCATATTTATTTTTTATTTAGTCGTACACCCCCATCTTGTATTAATGGAGTTGATTTTTGAAAACCATATGCAGCACTTTATTATTTCACCTTCTTAAGTCATTTTGTTTGACCTACCTTATCATTCTAGCCTATAAAGTTATGTTAGATACTGACACTGTCACTGAAAATGCTAGCTATCCCTCCCCATTTTGTGTCATCTTCAAATTTCATAAATATGTTCTGAATACCTTCATCTAAGTCATTGCTAAAACTGTCAAACAGGACAAGGTTGAGGATAAATACTTCAAGCACTCCACTAAAGACTTTTCTCTAGATTGAAATTCAATCAATTTTTATTTGGGGGGTACAGGTGTCTCAGCCTGTTACAAATCCACCT
Source organism: Potorous gilbertii (assembly GCA_028658325.1). NCBI lineage: Eukaryota > Metazoa > Chordata > Mammalia > Diprotodontia > Potoroidae > Potorous > Potorous gilbertii. The sequence goes on along the minus strand of CM053771.1, from coordinate 406,388,715 downwards.
AACTATCCTGTTTTTATTCCATTTCTTTCAAACCATAATGAGAGACTTTGTCAAAAGCTTTGTTGAGATCTAGGTATACAATGATTCTCAACTTCTTCTGATCCAGTAATCCTATGAAGAAAGGAAATGACATCAGTTGATTGTGCCCTTATGTGGAGGAACTCACTGTTCTTGGTGATAACGGCTTCTCTTTTTAAATACATATAAAATATCCCTTTAAATAATGACTCATAAGGTCATGAGTCAAAAAAAGTCCATCTTGGCGGTCTATACCTTAAAGAATATTCCCTTTGAAGCTTTTGTGAATTGTTCCATCACCCATTTTCAATTGTGTTCCAATGACAACGCAGCTGTCATTTCTGATTGTTCTTTCAGTAACCTGGGATGTAGTTTATCTTGCCCGTAGACTTGAACTCATTGGAGGATGCTAAATACTCTTTTCTAAAATCACACTAATTTTGAATTTCAACTCCCTGTTTACCGTTTCTGATTGAGGGATCTGCTCTGCACTAACCTTTCAGATCATAATCATTCTTTTCCTAATCATTATAGAAGCTAACATTTAAATATATATAAAATATTGATATATAACATCTATTGACTGTAACAGTCATCTCAAGTGTGGTTCTTTTACTTGCCATACCTTTAAGTTTTCAAAGAATTGTACCTTAATCTTTACAACAAACCTGTGAGCCAGGTAGTGTGGGCATTTTTATTTTAATTATGTTACTGTTTAGTCCATTAGTTGCCTCCTCTTTATGACCCCATTTGGAGAATTCTTAGCCAAGATAATGGAGTGGTTGCCCATTTTCTTCTCCCGATCATTTTGCAGATGAACTGCGGCAAACAGAGTTAAGTGACTTGCCCAGGGTCACACAGATAGTGTCAGGGACTGGATTTGAATTCATGTCCTCCAGACCCTAGAGTTAGTAGTCCATCCACTGTACTTCCTAGCAGACCTATTTTAATGATGTACAATGCAAAGCTTGAAGAGGCTAAGTGATTTGCCCAGGATCACATGGATAGTGAATATCAGACATGGAATGTGAACCCTAGAGTCAGGTCTATCTGACTCTGGATCCACTACACGAAGATGTCTCTCTCTCATTATTAATTATCATTAATAATAAAAATATATTTTCACATTAAAACTCTCAACTGCATAGAAACCTGAGTGAATGTATGTGGCATTTAAAATGATTTTATGCACATTATAAAGCTATTCCATCTAATTTATAAAGAAGAGTGCACATAAAACAGGTCACAACATAATTAACTGAGAAATGATTCCTGGCATAAGCTGATTTTCCACATACTTTTCTATAGTTGTTCAATTTTGACACAGATTTTTGTACTCTTTGCTCATAGGAAGAAAAGGAATCTCTACTTAACCTCTAGAGTATGGGGCTACAATTTTACCTAGGGGTGGGAAGGAATATCTCTAGAGGTCTTTGAAGTGAACAAGGGGCTAGAGAAGCTGAGATTCAGAGTTTGGTAACACAATTACATCAAGTGACTTCAAATCCAGAGCTTTAGATCTAGTTAGATTCCTTCCTGACTGTCCTGCTCACAATGATGTTGGCACTGTCTCTTTTATGTTTTCTTTAACATATCCAGTATTCTGTAGATATGTAATACTGATTGAATATAACAGTAATCTCAAGTGTGGTTCTTTTACTTACCATACCTACTTTAATTATCTACAACATTCTCTAGCTACAAGTCAAGGAGCACTTACTATGTGTCTGGTGCTATACTAAGTACAGAGGCTAAAAACAAAAGCAAAAAAAGAAAGTCCCTATCCTCAAAGTTTGCATTCTAAAGGGGAAAATAATACTTTAAAGGGAACTGAAAAGCAATGAAGATTGGGGGTGGGGGAGGGAAGAACTACTGCATAGGGTCATGATAAGGAAGTCTGGAGAATAAAGGATGACTGGTCTGAGTCCTTTCTCAAAATAGAAGCTCTGGGAGGAACTCACCAGTGGAAGAAAACGGCAGAGGAAGGAGGTAGCTTAAGCATTGTGGCAAAGTCTGTAGAGTAAAAGAAGGCAAAAATAGAATGGAATAGTTTAAAACTCTTTATTGTCAATCATCATTATCCCATTCCCCAGGAGTAGTTATTCCATCTCTTCTTTGATCATCCTGCTATCCATGAAATAGATAAAACCCCATTTTTTTGTCCACATATTTTAGTTAATAACCATTTACTATTGGGGAAGATCAGGATGTTTTTAACTTTCCTGTTTCCTCATTCATAAATCAGTTCCTTGTAGCCAGCATCTGAGGGACATTGCTGATAATTAGATTGTATTAATTTTCTCCTCTATCTTGTTCAGACCCCACCCACCTGGGAAATTTTGGGTTTGATCAAAAGGTAAAGAGATTTTAGTTTAGGTAGAATCCAGCCCATTGTGTTCCAGTCAGACAGGTCTGAGTAGACCCACTTGGTCTAGATCAAAGGTTCCAAAACTTATTTGACCTACTGTCCTCTTTTAAAAAACAGTTACACAGCACCTCCTGGATATCCACTTTCTTTAACCCTTTAACACTTTCCAAAAAATCTGTGTCACTTAAAAATTGTATAATTTTTATATGACATCTTAATTTTAATAATTTATTGTACATCTGTAGGGATTTTCCTGCACTGAAATTTTGATGACACAATATTGCATCATGTAACCATATGGCATCATAATGTAAACAAGTCATTCTATGCACATGCATAGCCAATGCATGCTAGGCTTTCCAACAATGCACAACATGCTCACCTGCCAACACTTGCCTGTTAAGACCTATTGGAAGACTTGACCACTAATCAGTTGAAACTTGAATTTTGTGTGTTTATTTGGAAAATAATGAAGTGACTATGACTTTAGCTCTGTTACACAACAGATGAATCATGTATGAACAGTTTTTTAAAATTTTCTTCTCTTCTTTCTTTATGCTTCCACCACCCCCTTATTTTTATTTAGCACCCACTAATTCAGGCACTGGCCTGAATTGTTCCAACATCCTCAAGGCACAGGATAGCCCACTTTGTGAACCTATGGCTAAATTACTCTAGGTAAGGTAGAGTTGAATGATCAAAGTCACTTCCCCCAGGCCCTCATTAGAATGGGTTCACCTCTCATTATAATATTCATTCTTTTCATTAATTACTAACCAATCAAAGTTGATTGCTCCCTGTCAGGAACACTCTTCTAAGGGTATATAAACATCAAGAAGCAGTCATGATCTGTCTTTGCTTCACAAGAGATGGACAGATGACCAGTTCTTTTATTAATTACTTGCCAGCTATATATAATTAATGAAATTATTAATCACCTGGAAATTATATCTCTTGAACTTTTTATATGTCACAAGTATGAACTTCAGCTGTAGTGTGTCTGATATTATAAGACTGCACCGTGATTTAATGCCCATCCTCTGTTACCTGCCTTGTTTCTGTGTGCAACACATTGGTCAAAAAACATCTAAGTTATTTGTCAAGTTCCATGTCTATCTCCATTGACCTCTTTAAACAACTTCCTGTGGGACTGCTTAAGACTAATTGTATCACCCTCATTTGTGCTTGTGTCTTTGGATTTTCTCTCTAGAGAGTTTATCATTCCTCTGACTTCCCTTATATAATTTAAAGTTATGGTATCCTACCTATTGTTTCTCTCTAGTCTTTAATATGAATTTTTCTCATGCTCTCTCTCTCTCTCTCTATCTCTCTCTCTCTCCATACATACATACACACAAACAAACAATTAGTAGTAGCTCTTTGTGTGGAAACAGAGAACTGAAAGCTTAGGTATAAGTTAGTTACAGTTTAAGAATATAACGGAACACTTTTGTTATGTAATAAACAATGAAAAGGACAATTTCAAAGAAACCCAGGAAAAATGAAATGAACTGACATTGAGGCCAGTCAGTAGAAGCAGTAGAACAATTTGTGCAATAGCAATCTTGTAAACACACGGGATTTTGAAGTACTCTGATAAACACAATGACAATCACAGTCCTGGAGGATGCGTAAGGAAACATAATACCCACCTCCTAACAGAAAGATGATGAACTCAGGGTGCGGATCAAGAGGATTTTCATGGGGGGGGGGGTTGTTTAATATGGCCAAAGTAGAAATTGATTTTGCTCAACTATGCATCAATATTTGTTAAAAAGGTTTTCTTCTTTCTTTCTCAATGTAGAAGTGGGAGGAGAGATGGGAAGGAGAGAAAATAGCAAAATTAAAATAAAAAAGAAATGTACTTCCTTCAAAACTGAGTTGCCCATCATACTGTAGCTGGCATTCCCCTTTATGTCTCATGCATTCTATGATCTAGTGCTTACCATTCACCAGTTTACCACAATTTCTTCCTCTTCTTATTGAGATATAAAAGTAAAAACGTAAAAATCAGATCTCTATTTTGTTTTGAAATACAGGTGCTTCTATAGTCTAACTTTTCATTCTTTATGTATTGTTTCCATTATTTTTACTTGCACATAAACTGAAAAATAAGATATTTGAATACAAGATCATATAAACGTATACATACTACCCAATTTGCCTATATCTATGATATTTTTTGAGTTACTCATTACCATGATGAAGTGAAATGTAAAGTATCACTGAAAACTTCCTGTAACAATTATTAAAGTACTCATTCTTTCAGCAAACCTTTCTGAGCAATGACTGCTTGCAAGACATGTGCCAAACATTTGTTAATTTGAAGAGGTTCTTTATTTTTCTTCCTAATAATGTTATTATAATCTCTCTCTGAATATATATATGTGTGTGTGTATATAATGTATACATACATACATATATGTATGTATGTATATCCAATAGAGTATGTACTTTTGATTATTTCTCCTTTACTTTTTCCCCCAGTCGCATCTCTCTGATGACATCCTTTATGCTCTATCTCCCATATAAACTTTTTGTTATATATTATAGCCTATTCATGTCTATCTTATGCCTCTCTATTGCCCATTTGTATCTTTGGTATGCATGTAATATCAAGAGAATCAGAGCAAGGCCACTAACATGAGTGGATAATAAATCTTTCCTCCCTCCAACAGCTTTGGAAGAATTTTGCATTTATAGAGCAACCTGTTTTCATTTTCAAACCTATGTGGGAGACTTATGAGAGGACATGAACAAGAATCTCACTGAATGGGCAGACATGATTGGGTCATGATCTGCAATATACATGAATGAAATGAGAGATTCTTCAATATGATGCATCAAAGAAGAGAAGTATATATTAATTTATGCATATGAATGTATCTTTCTCTTTCCTCAAATTTCATAAACAGTGATGCCTCTGTGTGACTCCCTCAGTTCTCCATGAAATTCCCAACCTTCTGTTAAATCTTTAATTTCCTCTAGATTCATTGGTTTATCAAAAGTATAATTAAACCATCTATTAGGATTACACACAACTACAAGATTTTCCAGAGTTAGTGATGATATTTTCTTAAGAAATCAGGAAGGTAAGACTTTCAAAGCTCTCACAATTCAATTCATTTTCTATAATCATGTCATTCCAGACTTTACACAAAATCAAATATTTTGTTTGAAACAACCAGTTTGAAAGATTGGGATGTGTGTGCATGTGTATTGTTATTGTTTCATCAGATGCTCCTTTGCTGACTTTTTTGCCTCAAAATGAGGAGAGTTTATCCTGGCAATAGCTTTGAATAATTTCACTGACTCACCTGAACTGAGGATTGATCTTCCTTAGCAGCTGTCTTTCCCTTTCTAGAATATTAATTACTGTCACTGAGATGTCAGACTCAATGGATAGGTCAATGACTTTTCACCTTTAAAACTTGAGTTTCCATGGCAACAGGATCACTTTTTACTAGATGGGCAAATTATAGGTAAAAGAAATCTGAAGTCCAGACAATAGCTAAACTTTGGACATGAAGACATACTCTACTGAAGATTCATCCCAGTTTGGAAACTATGTTTGTAAACAGAATCCTAGCATCAGAACTCCAACAGCATCTTTTGATCTGGAATTCAGCCCTGGTGAAAATGGAAGATGTGAGACTTAGGTGTTCAACTGTTCAAGATATGGCATTCAAGTGTCACTTTTGCTCTACAGGAAAATAAACACTGGGGTGCTGTTGAGAAGACACAACCATGAGATTGGACATGTCAACCTTTGGGAGACTCACTCTTCATACTCTGGATTTCACCTCAGTATAACATCTCCCCAAAGCTGAAGTTTCTTAGGAAAATAAGGAGTCTCTCCTCACCCCCAAATTTACCATCCACCTTTTTGTTTGACATGTTTAATTACCTCTATAGAGGGATCCAACTGAAATAAAAGATTTATAGATCCCTATTTCTCATAGTGGAAGGGAAAGTGATCTGTTTGTGGGAGTTATATATATATATATTTTTTTTTCAGGCACTTTACTGAGACACCCCAACCCCCCTTGGCTGCTGACTGTAAAATAAGAAAACTATTACCCAGCTGGGGTAACAATGAGCTCCCACAGTGCTTTTCTGCTCAGCCCGCAGCTGCCAGTGAAAGTGGAAACTACAGCAGCGGGGATCACATTCTTTCCTTACAGCCTGTTTCTATGGGCAAGGAGCCCTCCCACTGCTTCAATGTATTTTCTATGCAAAACTGCAGAAGAAGTGACATTTTAAAAGTTTTGACCTTTGTTTTTTTTTTTTGCATGAACCAAGGCATACATTTTTTAAACCCTCTGACAGGGTGTCTGTTAGAAACTGCAATAGCCATTACAGTAATAATAAAATGTTCCAAATTTGAAAATTCTATATTGAATATAATGCACAGATAACCTTTGTCTGGAAAATGATAGCTATGTGGGACTTGGAACCACTTCTTATATTGTTACAGAAAAACAGATTATGACAGACTTGAGGCGTATTTGGGAAACAATATCACTGGACGACGTGTTTTCATTTGTTAATTTAAGATTTTGAGAGAAATCTATCTTTCCCCCTCCAAAAAAACATTTGGAAGTGTTTTGTATTATACTATCAGGTGTTTTCATTTAAAAATAGCCATAGTATTCATTCATAAAAGCTGTTCCTCATATACCAGGCAACATGAAGCCTTGTGATCAGCCAAGAGTATTCATTTAATTTTGGAACATTTAGCTTCTTTAATCCAAAGCGACCTCAACAACATTTAGAAAGAAATAAAGAGATAATTAACCCAGAGGCAAGGAGATTAAACCTTTAGAAAACCTTCCAAAAAGTGAGGAATATGAATCAAGTTGATATTCAAATATGAAGAAAGAACACTGTAAAAATAATCATGACAGTATACACAATGAAGGCCAAGGAAGGAGGGGAGAGAAAGAACACCAAGCCTCCCAATCCAGGCAGGCTGTCAGGTTAATCCATTACACTCTCTCCTAGTCACTATCCCTGTGCCAACTGTAATAAGGACAAAACGCTGCCAACTTCCTCCTGTTCCTTGCTAGGCTGTCTGTGTTTTCTGTCTATCTGTCCCTTCAGACCAGAAATAGCTGATTTTTGTACTTTGAAAGATAATTTCTCATTTGCAAGACCTCCAGGAGGCAAGAACAAAGTTCTTCCCTTAAGGTTGTCAGAAGATAGTTGTTATTGACTTGTTGTGCAGAGGTTAGAAACTGAGTTAATTAAAATGATAATCTGACAGGGCAGGCAGTCAGATACTTCGAGTCCAGTTCTACTCCAACCCTTCTTTGTGCTGCTTGGCTCTGGACAGATCTCTTCGTCCTTTCATTTTCTCCACCTGTGTAATGAGGATGTCAATGATTATTTAAGTCGGAAGACTGGCAGGTGGAAGCTCACATAAGACAATATTAAATGTTTTGAAAGAAAAGCAAATCATAATTCGGTTACTACCATGAATTTATAGGGGACATTCTAGGTGAGATCCTTCTCAGCTAAATGATAAAATCCCATTCACCAAGACAAAAATGAAAAAACTCAAGTAGGTTTTTGTTATATGATTTGTCATGTCCAACTCTTTGTGACCCTATGTGAGGTTTTCTTGGCAAAGATACTGTAGTGGTTTGCCATTTCCTTCCCCAGTATGTTCCCATTTTACAGATGAAGAAAGGAGTCCATTAGGGGTTAAATGACTTGCCCAGGGTCACACAGTTAGTGTCCGAGACTGAATTTGAATTCAAGTCCTTCTGACTCACTGAATTTTAGCAGCTGATCAATTCAGTGGGGGTGAGGGGAAAGCTTTTTTGGTACCATGTACCTGAAATAAGTTGTCTTTTATTTTTTTTCCAATTTAAACCACTTTTTTTTAATGGTTTTATGAAGAAAAAGCATTGGCATTTAGGTTCATTCTTTCTTAAGCTCTTCATGGATCGGTAGATATAAGAAAAAAATGACAATCAGAGCTGGAAAGACTCTTGCAAATAATCTAATCCAACCCTTCACTGTAAAGAATCTCTAAAAAGAGTAACCTTTAAATGGACTTTTAGAGACTGAGTTCCAAGAACAGTCAAAAGAAAAAAAAATATCCAGTATTACACAGACATAAATGGTGGAGGAAGAGCTAGACTCAAAGTTGCTCCTATTTCTGCTGCCCCATAATGCAGTTTACTTCTTCTTTTAGTTGGTACTAAAGTTTAAACAGATAACTAATTTTCTAACCAGATTTTCTGATTTTTTTTTGCCAGATTAGTTCCATTTATTTTAGTAGCATCTTTTTGTGATGTAGCTTTAAAAAAAGGTTTTTTTTTTAAAAAAAGTAATACTTTCTATAAAAGATCCCAGAGAGAAGCAAAGCAAAGCTGTAGAGGCCATAATGAAAGGTTCTATAGGCCCCTTTAGCAGCCCAGCTTTTAAAAGCCTGGATGAGGCACTACTACTCGTACTGCTATTAATGGGAATGCTTCACACAGCTAAATCTTAGGGGCCTGGCTTTGAAAGTTTATCCCTCACTGTTTCTGATTGTAATACTTATTAAGACAAATTTGAAACATGTTATTTAGTGAATTGTGTGGTCTCTCATCTTAATACAAGGATGAAAAAGTGCAGAAATGATGATGATTAACCCAGTAAGTCCTTCCATCATGTACATAAGGTACTCTGCTATGCCAGGCTCTATTGTGAGAAATAGTCAACTATCTTGGATAAATGGCATATTCCCATTAGTCTAGGGTTACTGAATGTCTGGTATAATCCATGCCAGGGAAGCAGCTGTATGGTATGAGTGTACCAGTGGCAAACTGAAGAGAACAGCCGAAAGTTTTGGAGGAGACTCAGGCAGTATCAGAAATGCAGGGATGGTTTCCAAACAGACATCAGAAAAAGACTTGAAACAAACTATGTACAGTATATACAGCATGGATCACATAGCACTTCTACATTGGCAAAAAAAAAATCACATTTTGAAGACCATTAGGATGTTACTTGAGATGTAAGGGCATTACAAAAGATCTCTCATGAAATGCAAGTAATTGGTAAATGTTTATAGTATAAAAATACATCAATAAAACAAAAAATACATTAGGAACAATTGTTATATGATTGACAATGTAAGGATCCTCCAGGAAGACATTGGACACTTAAGATAAACTTGTCAAGGTTTTAAGATTGTATACATTTGGATTTAGGTCACTCGGGAAAATTTTCAGGGGAAATTTTCCTAAAGACTGGTTTTACTCATAGTAGGATACATACTTGATCTACTATTTATATTAGTTCACAGATGTCTTCAATAAAAGGGTTAACACAAAAGAAAAATTTGTAGTTGTGAGTTTTGGATCACTTAGTGCCCCCTTTAAAAATACAAACTCTTCTGATTTTGATGAGCATTAGGAAAATCATATCAAGCTCATGAGCTGTGACCATTTCTTGAACTTATGCTGGAAAAATTTGTTAACCATTTTTTTGAGAATTAGTGTATCTTTCAAAAGTAAGTTATACCAAAGTAAATTATATCATTGCTTTCCAAATTTTATTCTAAAATCTGCCTTTCCAGAACCTTAACATAAATTTCTGAAATGTAGAGTTGTAGGGTGAATTCTGAAATAACATTAAAAGAAGAAAGGATCTCAATTTCAAAATGTGGTACATTAAATTCAAAAAAATGACAGAGGTCCTTTAAA
>CM053771.1:406361777-406378129 GCA_028658325.1 Potorous gilbertii | reverse complement strand
ATTTTTTTCTGCAGTATTGCTGGGGGGAATTCCAGCACAGCATATTTCAGGATGAAAGAACTGAGAGGTGCTACAAGTTGAGGGTCTTTTACGCTCAAAATAAAACATGTTCACAAATGCTTGTCTTTTGTCTTGTCAGTAATTTTTCTGTAACTTCTTCATGCTAGGTTGGTAACAAATTTGCATGACACAAAGGGACAGGCATGCATATTAACTGATGATGTTTACAATAATTAGTCACATTTTAAAAAATGGAGGGTAAAACTTTAATGCAAACTGTATTCAAACGTTTAGCTTGTGGACTGATCATTGTTCAAATGTATTGTGAGATGCTACAAATGTGTAAATTGCCCTTTAATTAAATTTCATGTGTCACTGATTTATTTGGTTGAAAAAGATCTTGGAGCGTTATGGATATAGACATGGAAACTGGCTGGAAAAATCTGTTGAGATTGTCTGTGTCTTTCAAGCACCAGAGACTATCAAGGAAGCATCTCTCTCTTCTCTCTGTTTTTATCTCTTTGACTTGGTCTCCTTCTATTCCCTGCCCCTCTCTTTTTCTCTCTCTGACTCTGTCTGTCTGTATCTTTTTCTTTGTCTCTCTCTCTCTGTCTCTGTCTCTCTATCTCTCTCTGTCTCTGTCTGTCTCTCTCTCTCTGTCTCGGTCTCTGTCTCTCTCTCTCTCTGTCTCTCTCCCTCATCAATCTGTTTTGGTTTCATGTTGAGGAATAAGTCAAGCACCAAGTTGGATGTAAATAAATGTTGACTGAGTGATCCACTGAGTTTTGTTTCACATGGTAGTCATCCTTGCATAAGTGGAGGTAAAGACTCAAGACCGTACCAATCTCAAAACCCAAACTGGCATACTCCAAGGGACATACATTTCGGTATCTCTCACTTGTTAATGTATCTGTTATTTGGACATCACAGTAATTATGCAAATAATAGAGATAGGAATGGGAATTCTTGGATGTCATAGTTCTAGAAGACAAGGAAACTGTCCTCATTCAGCTAACATCCAGCGTATTTGCCTTCATAGATGCTCTAATCTTCACTTTTGTGGTTTCCACTGAGTGAAAATGAAAATATAGAACTGAAATATAATTCCATGAATAAATGTATGCAGGTTTAAAAAGCATTTATTCCATACTTTCTGTGTGAACAATTTTTATAGAAGACTCTCCTAGGATTTTCTTCCATTTGCTGTCATTCTCCCTCATTCCTTTCCTTCTTATTTTCTCATTTCCATAACCTCAGAATTATAATACCAAGTTAAACCCATGATCCATTCAGTGCAGATCTCTAATGGCATAAAGGGAAGGCTCATGGGAAGATAAGGTTGTCCTCTATACCATCAGTGTCAAAAAGATTAGGACTGTTCCCCAAATCCTTCCTCAATGAATGACCTATTATTGATGTACAAATCCTTCTTGAACCTATTTATTCAGTCAATAAAATAATCATCTATTAAGTACTTGCTTTTGTTGTTGTTTAGTCATGACCAACTCTTTGTGATCCAACTTGGGGTTTTCTTGGCAAAGATACTGAAGTGGTTTGCCATTTCCTTTTCCAGTTCATTTTACAGATGAGGAAACTGAGGCAAATAGAGTTAAATGACTTGCCCAGGGTCACAAATCTAGTAACTGTTTGAGGCTAGATTTTAACTCAGGTCTTCCTGACTCCAGGCCTGGTGCTCTATCCACTTTGCCACCTATATGCTCAGGTACTTAAGTAAGTGAAGACACCAGTCACTGTGCTAAGACAAAGGCTAAATAGAGAAAAAATGCAAAAAATAGTTCTTGGACTCAGGGAGCATATATTCTAATGCATATTGTCTATTGGCACTTTTATTATTTCATTATATTTAATGGAAGGTAGCCTGGTGCAGTGGATAGACAGTCACTCAAGAATCTGAAAGAGTTGGATTGGAAGGTGTGCCTCAGATATATGCTACTTTTGTGATACTAAGCAAGTCACCTAACTTCTCTCAATGACCCAGGGAGTTCAGAACACTTGTGAATTCATATTGTTTGAGGAAGTTTCCTTACCAGGGATTCCCTAGACCCATATAATCACAGGTGTAAAAAAATTATTACAATAACTCATATTATATCAACATATTATTTCATATAAATATATAGTTACATAAATTTATATAAATAATATATTTATAATCATATTACAGTTGCATATTTAGAATATATTTATACTCACACCATATTATTTTATAATATAATAACAGATTACATGTGATACGTATGTTAATACATTATGAATACACATTTAATATTAAAAGACCCAGAAGAAGCACCCTATCATATTGGGTAGATTCAATATGGAGACTTTACAGAAAAATAATGGACAAGAATTAGAGGATGAGAAGGTGGGGTGAGTTGACATCCGCACTTACCAAAGAAGCCCCTCTGCTGAGGAAAATCCATAGAAGTATGAAAGTAGAAGCAGATATTTCAGTCATAGCATTGTGGGACACTAAGTAGTCCTTCCTTTAATTCTGACATGACAGCCTTTACTTCCCTGCCTTAGTACTTTGCCTTTGTGGGCAAAGTTAATCCATTCATTGTAAGCAGTCATCCTAACCCAATTACTATACATCAAAAAATGCTTAAACTGTGTACTCAAAAACAAGGTGCCAATTTGAATATTACGAATATGTAATTAGCTTCTTTGCAATGTCAAAATGCCCTAAAGTCTACTTTGTCCTGCTTTCTCACACCCACCCCCAATATAGGTTTCTTGACACTGCTTTTTCTGTCCAAAGGTGTAGAAATTCCAGTTCAGTTGTTGTTCGGTCATTTTACAGTTGTGTCCAACTCTCCATGGCCCCATTTGGGATTTTCTTAGCAAGGACACTGAAGTAGTTTGCCATTTCATTCTCCAGCTTAATTTTTTTTCAGTTCATTTTACAGATGAGGAAAGTGAGGAAAACAGGGTGAAGTGACTTGCATAACTAGTATCTGAGACTGGATTTGAAATCAGGAAAATATCTCTTCTTGATTCCACATCTGGTGCTCCACCAAGGTGTCCAGAAATTTTGCTACAATGGAAAGAATAGTGGTTTTGTAGTCAAGACACTTGAGTTTAAATCTAGCCTCTGATAGTATCTATGGTCAACTCTTGGATAAGTCATTTAACGTCCCTATACTTCAGTTTCCTAATCTGCAAAATGAACACATGAGACTAAATGGCCTCTAAGGTCCATGATCCTATGAAATTTCATTTCTATTTTCCTATGAACTCTACTCCAGCCATTAAGGAGAAGATCCACTTGAGGAGAGATTACCACAGACTCATTTTACACTCTAAGGTGGGATTAACTTTATGCATATTCTATTAATTTCCCTGATTCCATAGAGCTGGTCATCTAGTCATGCCACCTTTGATTGCCTCCTTGCCCTTACTACTTTTTCTTGAGTTAATATTCCTTTTCTAATCAATTCTACTTCTTCCCAGGACACTCCGATTTGATTTCCATGATAAACTGGAGTTTTGACTACAAACTATTTTCACTAGCTACTACCATAGAATCCCACTGACATTTTATTCATTTTTTTGACCATGAATACTGATTCCTGAATAATACCCAAACCTTCAAATTGTTCCACTCTTACTGTGTAGCTCAGAGGGGTTTTACCTATACCTGGCATCTATAACCTTACAATTTTGTTCTAAATTCTAATTGTTGGATGATAGATTTAGAATGGGAAGAAGCCATAGAGTCCATTTTACAGATAATAAAACTAAGATTAAATAATTCATTTGCGGTCCCATGGGTATTAATGGTAAAGCTTGAAGTTGAACCCAGATTCCCTGTCTACAGATACTTTCTGGTTGTTTTCCAAGTGAGAAAATAATCATCAGAAAGAAGAGATTGAATACTGATACAAAATGATTAGTGGCATTTCAAGAAAAAGAAAACAAACGAGCATAAATGGCTTCCCTAATTGTTCTTTGCCCCTCCATTATCATTTTTTCTGAATGTAAATGGTTAGAATAATATTATATATAATTGTTATCTGATTCATAAAAGTACCAGAATCTGTAAAGAAAAAATCATCTTAGTAATTTTCTCTTTTGAGTGTGGCATAAAGTTTAGAAAAGATTCACTAGGGTAAGATGCTACGAAATAATTTATTTATTTTAGGAATAGGAAAAGGAAAAACAGTGTCTCATTTCTCCACTTCCTCCTCACTACCCCCCAACAAACGTCAATATCTACATTTACATATAGTCTTGTATTGTACGTCAATTTCATGATGGTATGAAATTGTTTGGCCAGGTTCTGGATAGTGGACAAAGCTCTCGTGCCTTCCCAGTCATCAATGGAGTGAACCAATGCTGTTTGCTTGCTCCCATGCTTTTTACCATTATGTTTTCAGCCATACTGACAAATGCTTTCAAAGAGGATGAACATGGCATCAAGGTCAACTACTGTACTGATGGTAAGTTCTTCAATTTGAAAAGGCTACAAGCCAAGACCAAAGTAGAGGGAGTGTTGGTGCATGATTTTCTGTTTGCAGATGATTGTGGACTCAATGCAGCCTCTGAAGCTGAGATGCAACAAAGTCAATTCTCTGTTGCCTGTGCTAAATTTGGCCTAATAATTAACACCAAAAAAACACAAAACCCACAGGTGATCCATCAGCCACCACCACACCATCCATACATGGAACCATCAGTTACAACAAATGCAAAAAGTTTGAATGCTATGGACAAGTTCACTTACCTTGATAGTGTACTTTCCAGGGATGTACACATTGACAACGAGGTTGATAAATGCCTTGCCAGAGCTAGATCAGTGTTTGGGAGGCTCCAAAGAAAAGTTTGGGAAAGAAAAGGTATTAGACTGACTACCAAACTGAAGGTCTACAGAGCCTTTGTGCTGACCTCATTGTTGTATGCCTGCGAAACATGGACAGTCTACCAGCACCATGCCAGGAAATTGAATGGCTTCCATTTGAACTGTCTTAGGAAGATTCTGAGGATCACCTGGAGGGATAAGTTATCAGACACTGAAGTCTTTACTCTAACTAAACTGCCAAGCATTCAAGCTATGCTTCAGAGAGTGCAACTCCGATGGGCTGACCACGCTGTTCAAATACAAATTGTGTGCTTGCCAAAAAGACTATTTTATGGAGAACTCACATGGGGCAGGGGATCACATGGTGGTCAGAACAAGTGATACATGGACACTCTCAAGATTTCTCTCAAGAACTTTGGATTTGACTTTGCAACATTGGAGACATTGGCACAGGACTACTCAGCATGGCATGCCCACATCAGAAAGGGTGCTGTGCTCTATGAGCCAAGCACAAAGTAAACGTAGGATGTGCAAATTTGGAGTATACACCCCAAATATTCACATGAACTATCTGTGCCAACCTGTGATAAAGCATTCCAAGCTTGTATTGGTCTGATCAGCCACAGTTGGACTTCATTTTATCATGCTGATGCCATTTTGGTCCTCTTCGAGAATGATGGACAACAACTAACCAACCAACCAAATGTTGAGCAGCTAGATAGCATAGTGGACAGAGCACTAGGCATGGATTCAGGAAGAACTGAGTTCAAATCTGACCTCAGATTCTTATAAACTTTGTGATGCTGGGCAAGTCACTTAACCCTGTTTGCCTCAGTTTCCTCATCTGTAAAATGAGCTAGAGAAGGAAATGGCAAACCACTCCAGTATCTTTCCCAAGAAAATCCCAAATGGGATCACAAAAAAAGCAGACATAATTATAACTAAACAACAATAAAATATAGTGGGTTATCTATAGCAATGAAATCATAAGTCTAGTTAAAAAAAAGTGGGTATATATATGTGTGTATATATATGTATATGTATATATACATATATATACACATAAACACACATATATCTATAGAATAAATGACACAAATATGGATAGATATAAACATGTCAGCATTGGACACCCAATAGAGAGCTACACTCTGAGAACTCCTGAATTCAAGTCTCACCTGTGTTATATACTGACTTATTGACCTTGGGCAAAACATTTAACCTTATAGTACCCAGGTAGCCCTCTAAGAGGGAAACAGTAACACTTCCTTTCCATTGCCTCATTAAAGGGGCCATGCCCTGACTACTTCTTAAAGAGGCTTATTCAATGAATGGGTGTTGCCTTACCCTAAGTGAGTACCTGCATAGACTTTGGCCTAAAGGGGCCAAGATCTCCCAGTGCATCCTCGGTCATCTTCAGTCTTCCTGAGGAATATCGGGTAACTGGATTCAGATGGCTCTGGAGGAGAAGTGAGGCTGGTGACCTTGCACAGCCCCCCTTCACTCAAAACAAAGTCAAGGGCAAGCCATGCCATCATTTCTCTGATGTCGTGGTCTTCTTTGGCAACGAAGGATGAACACAACCCTCTAAGACCATATATTGAAGAGTAGTTGCTAATCTGTATCCACAATCAACAAAATCACAGGACATATATATATATTACATACATACATACACACATACATGACTAGAACTATGATTTTATTAGAGAGATACTGGGATCCCTGAGAGGTTAAGCCACTTGCCCAGGGAAGCACACAGGTAATCTGCATCAGAAATGAGACGCATACATATAGACACACATACATTTGCAAAGACATGTTTTCTTTAGGTAAGCATCTTTTGCTGCTTCATTTCACTTGCTTACCTAAAATGCTTTAGTAGGAGGTCAGTACTTTAATAGTTGAAATTTGAATTCCCTCCATCTGCCACTTCAGATGAGGGCGTATTTTGTAAATCTTCCCTGTCTGATTATATCCAAGGTGAGGGAGGCTAAGGAAGGTATTTCCTTTTCCCCTGATAGAAAGAACCAATTTTTTCAAGCTGATGGTTGACTATTGGGGTCAAAGGTCAAGGTCAGATGGTATTCCCAGACTTATGGACAGTGAAGTGCTTGCCAGAACCAACAGAAAGTTCTTTGAAGAGGCTACTTATAATACAAAACAACTGGAGGGTGAAGGGAACGGGGCAAAAAGATGGCACAGAGCCCAAAAAGTACACCCGTAAATCTGTAATTTAGACTAATGAAAAGCTCCCGATTTAGTTTAGTTATATAAGAATCCAGGAAAGCTGCATGCTGTTTCTTGCCTCGCTGTATTTTAGTTGCCTCCACAAAGGGTTCATTTAAGGTCAGTCGGTGGTGGCTGAGGTTTTTTAGTCAGAGTGGATGACAGCAAACAGTGTCCTTCTTGTACAAAGTCCTGACCATAGTGGGTTGAGATGGGGGGAAAGAAGAGAGGAAAGAAAGTAACTATCCCTGCCTTGACGGGGCACAATTAACAGTCATTTTTCTCTCCAGACCAGAGATATTGATGTACCCCCAGAAATGGCTTTAAAGGTAGTGTGAGGGGCTGAGATTTTTAGGAAATTGCCTTAGAAGTGCATGTCCCCTCCCCCTTCCCTAATTATGGTGAAACTATATGCAAAAGAAGCAATTAACCATGAAAGAAAATACCAGAGAAGTAGTTAAAACAGAGAAACAAGCACAGTAATTATGCGAGATGGATCTACAAGCTCTGAGAGAAGAAGAGGCCTGGGCTTGTATGGTAACAGCTGGATTTCACACTTCGGTTATTAGCAATTGGAGGTTTAAATGGGTGCATTTTCTTTCAAATGAAAATACATTTCAATCTTTGGGAGCTTCTCTGACAAAGTCGGGATTGTTGAAGAGTCTAAGAGCTCTTTTACCAAATATAAGATACCCAATGAGAGATATAGATTTGGGGTAAAAAAATTAAAAAATCTTCATCCTGTGTTTTTTGCCTTTGCTCTGACTTTCCACCATGCTTAGGATTCTTTCCCAGGTCCCATCTCGGCCTCTTAAATTTGCTTGGCCTCCTTCAAGTCAGGCTCAAATCCCTTCTGCTGGGATCCTTTTCAGAATTCAAATCCTCCTAACTCCACACACCCAACCAAGTGCCAGAGTCTTCTGATGGAGATTACCGCTCATCAAATCCATATATATTTTGTCTTCCCCTCCCAGTTTGACTTTTTGTCTTTTTTTCTAATTAAAGGGGCCATGCCTTGACTCACTTCTTAAAGAGGTCTCTTCACTGAATCGGCATTACCGCACTCTAAGTGAGTACCTGAAAATACCTTAGCCTAAAAGGGGCAGAGTCTCCCATTGCATCCTAGGCCATCTCCAGTCATCCTGCTGAATATCTGGCCATGGGACCCAGATGGCTCTGGAGGAGAAGTGAGGCTGATGACCTTGCACAGCCCTCCCTCACTCAAATCCAAGTCAATTGCAAGTCATGTCATCATTCCCCTCTTCGAAAATGAAGGACAAACACATCAACAATACATTTTGTATATACCTACTTAAGTAAATGTTGTCTTCCTCATGAGCATGTTTTTTTGTATCCTTGACATATCACACAGTACCTACTATGCAGTAAAGACTGAAGGAAAACTTGTTGATTGATGAATCATCCTCCTATCTGCTGAGCTCCTTCAACTCCATCATTAGAGTCAGACTCTCAGATTTGAGAGGGACCTCTGAAGTCATTTGGTGTAACCTGCTATGAACAGAATGTGAAACTTGGAGAAAGGAAGATAGTTCAAATCCTTCCCCTGACATACTTGACATCCACTTCATAGGGTTGCCAAGATCAAATTCAGTAACCTGTAAAGCACTTTACATGAAAACTTACATAAATGCTTACTATTATTATTTATCACATCAAATCATACCTGAACAAGAATCTCTTGTATCCCTGACAAATGGTCATTGACTCTCCAACTAGAAGAGCCCCATCAATGGAGTCGATGTATTTTCAGTCAACTCATTCCACTTTTGGACAGCCCTAATCTTAAGGAAAATTTCGCTTTTACATTGAACCATCTGTCTCACTGTATTTTCTACCCATGAGTCCTAGTTCTGCTCTCTGAAACCAAACAAAAGAAATCTAACTCTTTTCCTTTATGGTAGCTATTATATGCCTTCATCCCAAACTTTTTTTTTCTAGGCTAAACAAATCTAATTTCCTTCCATCCATTTTCACATGATGTGAACTCTTCAATACCATTATCAACTTCCTCTGGACCTTCTCCTGATTACCAAAGTCCTTTCTACACTAGATGTGATCTGACAAGGGCAGGCTATGATTCTAATTCCAGGCATTACATATACCTCTTTCTATTAATACATCCTAAAAATCAAATTAGCTTTTATGGCTAACTGTATTACTTCACTCATGTAGAGCTGTGGATCAGAGCTATTTTACTTAAAAAATCTGTCTTGCCCCACAATCCTAACCCTGTACTTCTATGGTTGAATTTTGGAAACTGGGCATAAGAATTTCCTTTTATCCCCATTAAATTTCATCTTGTTAACTTCATTCCAACATTTCAACTCATCAAGATCATTTTTTTATCCTCATTCTGTCATTCAACATGTCAGTCAATCTACCTGCTATTATAAGCTGCAAATGTGATAAGTGTGTCATCTCTACTTATAGAATTTATTGATAACTAAGCTAACCAGAAATATGTCTCTTGTATTCTTCTAAGAGGAAGGAAGAAAACAATCATTTATTGTCTATTATGTGCCAAGTACTAGGTTAAATTTGACCCTCACAGCAATTCTGGGAGGTAGGTACTGCTATGATGCCTGTTTTTCAGAAGACGACTTGTATGAAGTCCCATAGTTAGTGTCTGAGGCTACATTGAACTCAGATCTTTCTGACTTTGTATTAACACTGTTCTAGTTATCATTGTTATTGGGGGGGTAGGTTAGTTAAACAGACTTGAATCTGTGTACTATCATTTATAGCCCATTTATAGTCCTTTTTTGTATTCCAGACTCCTTCTGGCAGTATGGTGACACCTATGAACCCCTTCTCAGAATAGTGTTCTTAAGTAATTGAAGGAAATGCTAACTTTCAGCTAGAGATTAGTAAAAATAAAGAAAAATTTTTCCCATCCAAATTCATGAACCCCCTGAAATTTATTCATAGACACGTGTGAAAAGTTCCTGATCTAGACCGTATCTCTCCATAGTATCCAGAGGGATATTTTGTTAAATGGTTCATTAAATTCCAGAAATACTAAGCCCCTGGCATCCTCTTCATCTACTTGTCTAGTAACTGTCAAAAGAAATGGTATTTGTTTGGCATGACCTGTTCTTGATAAACCCAGAGGGGCATGTACTGACCTAAACTTTAATAATGTATTCTAGAATTTTTACGAGGAATTAAAGTCAGTATCACTGGCTTTAGTTTTAAGAATTTACCTTTTCCCCATTAAATAAACCTGTTAGGATGCAACTTTTTGAGTTATTAGGCCAATATTTCCAAAATTATTTTGTCCTTGGAACATTGTTAGACTTGAGAAATATTAATAGAATTTTGGGGATGTAGGTATGAAATGCTCTCAGGAAAAAGGAAGGATCATGAAAATTTGGAAAGAAATTAAACTTATTCTAAAATGCTGTAGAAAATGCACATTTTATATATTTGTATGACTATGTAGGGGTTGTGCTCCTCATTGTCTCCAACTAATCATCACTTTGTTTAGACTTGATGTGTCATTAAGGTATGACATTTGTCAAGGATAGCTTCCCAATAAGATGTATCTTGTCTTATACCCAGATTGTCCCAGTGATGACATATCAATGATAGCATACTGAAGATATTTGATTGATTCATGCCCAGTTCAGACATAAGGGCTACCCTTGGATTTGACCTCCAAGAAAGATCATAAGCTGAAAGGTTAAATAGAAGAAGCTAGTTAGAAACACAGTTGTGTAATCACATAACCCTTCCAAAGAAGCACCAGGAAACCGATGGAACTACATAGGAGTTCTTGGACCACACTAAGTCCCTATACCAAGATGGAGCTAAAGAGTGGCAAAAGATATGGAAAAATAAACCTGGAACTTGTCTTTCATTTGTAGAGATTCTTTCCTCTATGTGAAATACAGAAATGTCTGTGTCCAAAAATTACAGTTTTTCCCCTTGATGTTATTGCAGGGGGAAAGGAAGGAGAGAGGTTAGTGCAACACAGTAGGCAGTAACCCAGCCCCAGAAAGTTCTGGTTTGGAAGATTGTATTAATCTCTAAGAAGGTGAGAGTGGTCTTGGATGTTTCTGGATTTAGGGATGAGTCTTTAGATCTGGTTTCCTTGGTTAGGTTAGATGAAACCTATTCTATATTTAATGCTTTGTTATTCCAAGATGCTTGCATGGAAGCTGGGAAATATTTTTGTTTTGTTAGAATGATCCAGATATGAATAAATTTTGAAGTCATCAGATGGAGGCATGGAAAAGAAAGATTGGGATAGTGGGAAAAGGAGAAAGGGAGGGGCTGAGAAATGGAAGAGTGAAAGAGAGAGGGAGAGAAAGGAAAAAGAGAGACAGAAGAGGGTGAGAGAAGAAGAGGAGAAAAGAGGAGATGCGAGGAGAGATGAGAGGAGAGAAAAGGAGAGGAGAGGAGAGGAGTCTTGCCTCTAACCAAGTGTGATTTGTATTAACCTGAAGCTTCAGTTCTGGGCTATGGGTAGCTTGTACATAATGTTATATTTCATATTTTAGAGTGAAAATATAATTAACATTTAAATTCTACCACAGAGCCTCCAATCTTGCATGGAACATCGGGACTTCAGGGAACATAGTTTGGGAAATGCTGTGTTAGACAATAAGTACCGAACAGGAAGGGAATAAAAAACGTTTACAGAGCATTGGCCATGTATCAGACAGTGTGCTAAGTGCTTTACAATTATTACCTCATTTGAGCCTCACAACAACCCTATAAGGCATGTACTATCATTCTCATTTTTACAGTTGAGAAAACCGAGGCAAAGAGATGAAGTGACTTACCCAGGGTCACACAGTTAGTAAACATCTAAGGCTGTGTTTGAACTCAGGCCTTCCTGGCTCCAGGGCCAGTGCTCTATTTACCATGCCACCTAGGATGGGTTATTCTACCTCCAGGATAGAATAAACAAGAAAAATGTCCAAGGTACAATTGCTTTTCAGCCAATTCTTTTTGTATTTTTAGGCAAAAGCTCATCAAAAATGATGAATACAGTAACACTATATGAAAAATATTGACCTGAATGTCCTCATCCCACATGTTTATGGTTCTGTGAGGTTACTAAGACAGAATAAGCAGAAGATAGAAAGGCTGTTGATTTTCTGCATGCGTCACTTCAATGACTACTCTATCCCAGCAAGCTCTCACTGGCTGTAACTCAATTAATAGAGTGTCTAATAAACTTGGGGTTTTGTTGCGCTGTGTTTTCTTTATCTGGTTCTAAAAGTGAATTAGTTTTTCTGTGCAAATCCAGTGTTCTGCTCATCTTTTCATTACCTTGTAGTTATGAGAAAGAAAATATCTTAGCAAGGGTGACTAATGGTAAGGAAGAATATAGAAACTTACTCTCTTTTGTGGACTAATCCTTCCAAAAAGGATGGTGCTTTCTTTCATTCTTTCAATTCTTCATTCACTCATTCAATTTGCTGGACAGGATTGGTGCTCATATTATTAAACAGGGTGCTATAGAGAATATGTAAAAATGGTCCCTCATCTTCAGAAGTTTAGACTTCACTTAGGATGACAAGCTATACATGCTTGAAATAATCTGAAAATAAGAGAAATTTATTCATTTACTTACTCATTTAAAGGCAACTCATGTTACAGTAGATAGTGGTGAGTTGGGTCTGGAGTCAGAAAAACCTAAGTTCAAATCTGACTTCAGACACTTGCTAGTTTTGGGACCCTGGGTAAATCCATTAATTTCCGTTTGTGTCAGCTGCTCCCTCTGTTTAGAATACTCTTCCTCTTGATCGCTACCTTTTGAAATTCTATCCATTAGTTGATTTATCTCAAACTACACCCCTTCCATGAAGTCTGCCATTTTTTCTCCCAGACAGAATTAACCTCTCTCCTTTCTACACTCTCAGGGCCCTTGTTTTGTATCTCTTTCACAGTCCTCCTTTATGATGGGAGGCAATGTTGTGATTGGAAAGGGCACCGGATTTTGGAGCCAGAAAATCTTGATCTGAGTCTCAACTCTAGGATTTCTTATCCATATGACCTTGGGAAAAGTCCCTTCATTTCTCTGTTTTAGTTTCCTCATTGATAAAATTAAGAGGCGAGTTTAGATATTCTCTAAGTTCTCTTCCAGTGCTAAATCCTAGCATAACTCATCAAGTTAGTTGTGTACCTGTCTTATTAGAAATTCTTTTGAGTCAGAATACCTAGTTTTCATTGACCCTTCCTAAAGTGCCTTTACATAGTACACTGGATAGAATGAGAACTCTCCAAGGTCTGGGATGACTCCATTTCTGTTTCTGTATCATCTATGCTTAGTACAGAGGCACACAGAATGGAAGACAGTTAATAAATGCTTGTTGATTTAGAAAAGGCCTTCAGAAAAATGTTTAATGAATGAACAAGTAGATAATGCTCTCAAAGACTGTGCAGTCTACAAGGGGAGAAGAGGTATGTATAAAAATAGCATGTTTTATGATGTTTTACAAAGTGTTTTTCTTGCGCAATCTTGTGAGTTGATAGTACTGATACCTTTATGCCCATTGGGCATATGAAGAAGTAGGGCAAAGCTGATTAGTTGTCTATACTAAGTTACTGCAAGATGGTGAAACCACTGCAGTGGAGGACCACCAGGCTGCCTCTGGAGGGGTGAGCTCTCCAGGTTGGAAAAACAGAGCAGGTTAAATCTTCTACACTGGACTCAGCCCCATGAGTGAAGTAGCTGCCACACTTTCAGCCTAGTTAAAATAGGGAGAGCCAATCTCAAGAAAACAAAAATCAAAGAAAAAACCTCAAACACATTACCCTAAAAGCTATCCTACAGTGTGTAGATTGTCAGATGTAAACCAAGTATACACAACCTTACTAATAATGGAATAGAAAATTAGGGAATGGAATGCAATAATTGCAAGCTAATAAGCCTTCGTGGACATTTGTCTTAACTCAGAGTGCCATGTTATCTGCTAGAAACCAGCTTTCTGTTTTTATTTTTTTTACAGACTCGTGATCACATCAGTGTCAAGAGGTCCCCTACGTGGAAACTACCTCCACCAAGGCAGAACAACAACTCATCTATAATTTTTAGAATTAGAGAGTTGCCTGAGACCATTGAGAGGTTAAATCATTCACCTAGGGACATATACCCAGCATTAGATCAGTGCCAGGCGTTATACATAAGTCTTCTGACTTCCTAAGGTTGACAAGCCACCCATTATGCCATGTTGTTTCTTTTTCCTGTTAAGGCAATGTACTCAATTCCTGCAAAGGACTTCTCTAAAGACTTCACATTACTGCTAGAAATATGACCATCACTTTCCCGGAGCTTTACTAGAGATGCTACAGTTTGTGCTCATTTTTGGGATCTTTCCCAAGTACTCCATTGAGGGAGAGCCACTTCACTCAAGTAACATATGCTTCCTCAAACCCTTCAGAATTTTCAAAGAGTGCAAAAGAATTAAAATCAGCAACGAAATGAATGACACATCCAATCTATTGTGTTAGTAAATCATTTCCAAAAGTCGTCTTAATTTTTATTGAATTATAAATAACTTCCCGGGCCATCAGCCAAAGGAAGGCTGCTTTAAGAGAGAAAGAGACACAACCAACACGATGGTCTTGCTGGAGTTGAAACTTTCTCCTCGACAGCTGCCTTATCACTGATTGCTGTAGTTATCATATGCAGTTTTCTGATCTAATTCCAAGAATTTAAAATGGAGCAGCAGAATAACAAGTAAGGTATTGTAATATAACGGGGGAAGGGGAGGTCCTCAAAATTTAAATATAGATGACCGTATTGCCCTTCCCCTACTTGATAAAATCTGTTGGTTTTCTATTGCCTCCACGATCAAAAAAATAAAATCTCTATTTAGCATTTAAAGGCCCTCACAACTTACTCCCTTCCTGCCTTTCCAGTTTTCTTATAACTTAATCCTGTCCATGTAGTCCATGATCCAGGTACTCTAGCCTTCTTAGTGTACCTCATAGGACACTAGATCTCCCAACTCCATGCTTTTTCACGGGTGGTCCACTCCTCCCCTCCTTACCCTCTGTCTCCTAACTTCCTTGGATTCCATGGAGACTCAATTCAAAATCCATCTTTTAAAGGAGACTTTTTATTCTGTACAACCCCCCCCCCCCCAACACACACAAACACAGCCGGTTGTCTTAGAAACTATCTCCCATCTACCCTATATATTTTGCATCTACCTAATTATTTATATATTGTCTCCCCCATTAGAATGTGACCTCCTTGAGAGCAGTAATTGCTTTTACTTTCTTTTGTGTCAGTAGTATTTAACACAGTGTCTTGACACATAGTATCATCTTAGTAAATGCTTATTGATGACTGATACATTTCATTATTTATTTATACACATCAAATTCATCAACAGCAATTCTCCCACAAGACAATGACATCATGGAGGGGAGCAAGAGAAGACAGAGAAGAGGAAAGCCCGAATATTGAAGCAGGGGTGAGTTTTGTCTGGTAAGGAAAGGTTTGGCTTGTGGATCCCAAAAATGAGCACAAACTGTAGCATCACTAGTAAAGCTCTGGGAAAGTGATGGTCATATTTCTAGCAGTAATGTGAAGATGTGATTTGCGTAGCTAAGAGAAAATCTAATAGCAATCAAAAAGATATCAATATAACATATCAATATATTGAATAATGATATATGATATTATTAATAGTATATAATATTGTTACTATTAATATAATAAATGATATGATAATGAATAACAATAATCTATAATCAAGAAAAAACCCATATATTTAATGTACACTAATAGAAAAATTCAAGGCTATGACACTAGAGTATAGGGAGATTGCAATTCAATGAATCATAGAAAAGACCTAAGGCCAGAAGTCTTCAATTACAAGGTGGAGCAGATCGATGGAAAGAGCACTGGATCTGGAACCAGAGGAGATGGTTTTGAATCCTAGTTGCATCATTTACTCCCTCTCATAGGCAAGTCTTCATCTATAAAAGGATGGGGCTGTACTCACTAATCTTTAAAGTACCCTCTAGCTCTAAATCTACAACTGTATGATCCCAGACAAGTGGTCATCTAGCATCTATTTTATGATTTCCAGGCATAAGGAATTACTTAAGTACCAATGACAGCCCATTACAGTTTTGGACAACTCTAAATAATTAAAAAATGTTTCTGCCTCAGATGAGAGGAACTCAGGAGGATATTTAGGATTTGGAATCATCCCGCATGTTAAGAGCCATGGCTCTTAACCCAATACTAAATACTAAATACGTTAATCTCTAGATCAGGCAAATCTTTAAGTGGAATATACATCTGTCCTTAGCT
>CM053771.1:406304824-406361277 GCA_028658325.1 Potorous gilbertii | reverse complement strand
TATCTGGTCACTGGATCCAGATGACTCAGGAAGGGAAAGTGAGGCTGGTGACCTTGCACAGCCCTCCCTCACTCAAAACAAAGTCAAGTGCAAGTCATGGCATCATTTCTCTGATGGCGTGACCTTCTTGGATAACAAAGGACAAACACAGATCATATCATGTCATGTTATATCATGTTTCATTATGTTACATAACTAATAGAAGCCTGGGAGTCGGGACTGGATCCATGATTTCATTTATGGTTTATGGAAGTCCAGTTTAGGAAACTCCCTTTACTAATGCAGATTGTCCCTTCTCTTCAATTTATAGTCTTAGAGAGTTGTTAGGGGCATTGAGAAGTTAAGTGACTTGCC
Source organism: Potorous gilbertii (assembly GCA_028658325.1). Classification (NCBI taxonomy): domain Eukaryota; kingdom Metazoa; phylum Chordata; class Mammalia; order Diprotodontia; family Potoroidae; genus Potorous; species Potorous gilbertii. The sequence goes on along the minus strand of CM053771.1, from coordinate 406,360,923 downwards.
CAAGGCCACACAGCCATTGTGGATCAGAAGTAGAACTTGAACCTAGGTCTTTCTGATTCTGAAGCAAGCTCTCAATCCATTACATCATATTGCCTCAGTCATCATTTTACAACTGAGAAAACTAAGGCTTGGACACATGAGGCGATGTGCCCAGAATCAGACAGAAAATAAATGTCAAATACAGATATGTAGGTCTTTCTGACTCCAAGTCAAGGATTCTATGTACTATGCCATAATGAAATTAAGGTTGGTCTCAATGGGTCTATGAGTTCATTCAACTCAGTGAACCAACTCACAAATACATGTCATTGGGTTCAGTGGTAAGAGGGGAAAATGTGAATACTTCAGTACTGTTCCTCACTGCTAGGGGGAAAACAACTCAAGCAAGAATGTACTTATTTGGTTGTGAGTCAGGACAACTTTCTAGAAGACAAGCATTTTCTACCCCCAATTCGTTAAATCAATAATGCCCAGTAACATGAAGGCACAAACACTTTCCCCCTCATTTTTGTCTTGATATGTATGTCTGCATGTACTCTGATTTGCTATTTTACCAAGAAAGGAGCTCAAAAAGTCTCTATAGGGTCTATCCCAATTAAATAATTATGTAATGATAGGTACAGTACCCAGCACACTCTGGGTGCTTTAATTAATAAGCAGACCTTGCAATAGTGATCAAAGCCAACCTCCTTTCTAAAATCCCCAAATGCTTAACCCACACTCAACAAATGAGCCTTCAGCCCCACAATGAAACTGGTACTGTGCTGTACCTGCCTCCTGGATCACTTAATTGAGGCTAAGGGAGTAGAATGATTTCTCCAAATGAGGCAAAGCAGTTGACACACAGCGGGAAAGAGTAGCTCAGCAAGGAGTACGCCTCAGATGGTCGGCCTGCCAAGATCCTCACACCATTAGGTTACCCAAACTGAAAAAGAGCACCACTGGCTCTCATCACAGCACCTGCTTTTGAATCCCTTCTCTCAGCCCTTTTGCCCTGCTCTACCTTCTCCTTCTGCCCAACAGCTGACTTTCAAGTGCTGAAAATAAAGTGATAATCTCCCTAGTACATTCCTTCCCTAAAGAGTGCATGGAACGAATTCTATTGTTTTAAGCTTATCAGATAAACAGATTTTTTTATGTCCTCTGACACATATATACATACATACGGTTGTTTTTATTTTCCTAGATTAGATAACATATTAATTATTAGTGGCAAAGCCCACACTGAATTTTTCAACAAGCAAATCAAGCTAGTACATCAAAGATGTGCTTTAATATATTTGAATAGAAATACATTTTTTAAAAAAGATGTAGCTGCCTGAATTTTATAATAATAAAGTACTTGTAAGGGAGTTAACAGGCAATGGGGAAGGAGGGACGATTAGAAATGACAAAGTGGAGTAAGAAAGTTTCAGTGATTTGTATTGCTGAGAGAGTCCTCATAAACTGAAACTAATCAAAAGTGAGATAGCTGGGGGCCTCATGAATAGAGCACAGGCCTGGAGTCAGGAAGACTCATCTTCCTGAGTTCAAATCTGACCTGACTCTTACTAGCTGTGTGACCTTGGACAAGTCATTTAACCCTGTTTGCCTCAGTGTCCTCACCTGTAAAATGGGTTGAAGAAGGAAATGGCCAACCATCCCAGTATCTTTGCCAAGAGGACCCCAAATGAGGTCACCAAGTATTGGCTGAAAAACAATGAGAATGACAATAAATATGTCTCTTGGTGGTTTTGTGTGTGATATCACACTTACTTGTGTGATAGTAGTCAAGTTCTAACCTGTCTGGATCTTTGCTTCCTTATCTCTCTAATGAGGTTGGATAAGATTGGGGGCTCTTCACTTTTTTATGCCCTGAACACCCCTGGCAATCTGATGAAACCTATAAATCCCTTCTTGGAATAATATTTTTAATGAATAAAATAAAATACAAAAGGTTACAAAGCAAATAAATTATATTGAGATAGCTATTGAAATATTTCTAAAAATTCACAAGCTCTAGATTAAGCATTTTTGGATTAGATCAACTCCAAGATCCCTTCTAAATTTAAATCCTGTGAAGTAAGCTGAGATAGAGGAGCTCAAGGGACTGGGAAATTGAGTTCAATATCTAAGTGGAGTAGTGAAAATGGAAAGAAGAGTGGGTGATGGGCACATGCTATGGTAACATACAAATAACTATGGCATGAATGTTTCTGATTTTTCATCACAGAGGACACTAAAAGGAGATTTTCTGTTAGTTAATGGTTACACAGGTTCTACTGTGGTTAGAATATTTAGACTGCCTGAATCTTCTGGAAAATTGCCCCAATTCTCTAAGAATGTAAGAGACCCAGTCTTAGCAAGCCAAAGAAAAGTTCAGGAGGGTTTGGGTAACATTTATGGTTAAACGTCAGGAGACAGAAATGAGCCAAGTTCCTCTTTTAAATCTCCTTCTAGATACATACCAGCCCAATCCAGTCTCCTCTCATGGGGAATCACTACAGCTGTGCCCTGTCACCCTCAGTGCAGTCAAAGCAAAAGAGATATTTATCTTACTAAAATGGCCAATACCCTGGGGACATTTTTTTTCACTTTAGCCCTAAAGGGGCAAAAGCAGAAAAGAAGCATTTTTTTTAAAGCACACAACATTAATCCCTAAGAGGGAATAGTAAATACAACAAAGAACTAAAAATAGATAGAGAATAAGGAAAAGAAAATGCAATTAGGAAAGAGAAGATCTCAAGATCTGCACTAGCCAGCTATTTCTCCTCCCTCATCTCAAGCAGAGACTCTGGATAAGTTTTAGGGCCATCCTTATGTGTCTTTATCCCAATTGTTTCGTCTGATAAGGGTGATTTTCTCCATCTGTGCAGTCCATATTAGATCATTCAGCCATTAGGAATAGGAGGGGACTTGGGCACATCCCCATTGTCTGAGCTGTACTCCTTTGTCCACTGAGGAAATTAATGACCACCTGTACATGGGAGATGAAATCAAAGTACTCTCTGCCAGCCCCAATACACCCAGCTCATGTGTTCAGGGGGTTGGTTCCAGAATCCCACCTAGGGGCAGGACCAATTTCAGGCCAAGAGTGTCTGAGTTTCTAAGCAGTCTGATTGGTTGGCATGTGTGTGCAGACAGGGCTAGCAGCTGCTATCCTGACTTAGTACAGCTTTACCCAATTATTCAAGATCCCAGTAAATAATATCCATTTAGTCTCTTTCCCTGGAAAACAGCAACGACTCCAAACACAAAAAGTGAAAATAAAGACCAAAGGAGCCCAGACGGAAAGAGCTGGCAGTGAAGTTCCCAAGGTTTCAGATAGTATCTCAGTCACTGTCTGACAGTTGGGTGCTGAAGTCAGATTCCTACTGCTGCTTAAGCCCTGCCCCAGGGGAACAGGCTGAGCTGTTTAACTCTTTGCGCCCACAGCCTCTTGGGTATGTCCATTGGCTCAACTGGGGATCTTTGATTATTCTCTCCTCCTCCCCAGCATTGGTGGGGAAGGTGGCCAAATCTCAGAACTGCTTGATGGCACTATGCACTACAAATAAAATAATAAGTAGCATGTATATAGCACTCGAACGTCGGCAAAGTGCTTCCCACTATATCTCACTTTCTCCTTTGGGAGGCAGGGACAATCATTACCCCTAAATGATTTGCCCAGGGTCATAGAGGTAGGGTTGGAGGTGGAATTTGAACTCAGGGCCTCCTGACTCCAGGGCTCTATCTACTGCACTATCTAGCTTTCTATAAAGACAAAAAGCACGAGGACTAACAATATCCTATAATTTGCAATGGCACAAAACTAATTGGGTAAGTGTGACTACTGAGTGGGAAAGGGAGATTAAAGTAGAGGGAGGTACCTTCAGGAAGTACCCAAAAAAGGGAGGATGAGGGCAGGGAATTCCTCTTCCCAAACCTCAATTCTATGGCAATGTCTTAAGCGGTTAATTCTTCCATACTGACAAATTTAGTGATAATTTCTGTTTGGAAGGGTTACTTCTCAATGCTAGATATTGAAGGGTAACAACAGAATTGTCTCAGATTGATGTTGAGGGGACCATTTAATTCATTTAGTCGCCTGACATGTAGAAGAACAACTTCAAAGATTAAATGATGGATATCTTAGTTTGTCTACAATGTGGAGCGTGTTTAATTCAAAGAATCACCTAGTGAAGTAGAAGGTTGAGTGTGTAGGGCATGGAAAAATGAGTAAAACAATGTGTAATTGGAGTAGGTGGAGATGGTGAAAAGGAAAAAAAGAATGCGATAGAAGACATTGAAGAAAAGTCAGCAGCAGCAACAATGATGGTTAGAAGTGACTACACTGTAAATAATTATTTATTGTTGGTTTATTATTTCTTACACTGTAAATAAATAATCTAATGAGTAATCTCACTATTTATTTAAACCTATGAAATCACAGAGTTTGAGACATGTAGAGAGAGGAATGAGCAAAAGCTTATTTTTGAAAAAAGGTTTTTCCAGTTTGTTTAACACATTATATAATAAGTTAGAAGAGGGACTCAGAGATAATAGATTAATTAGAGGAATATGATAATTTTTAGGAAATCTCCACCCTATGCTTTATAACCTAGATTAAGAGAATTAATAAGAAAATGAATCAATATCAATAAAAGATAGTGTTATTATAACATATATGTTATACATGGAAGGTATCTACTCCTCAGTCTTTAAATTCAGAATAAGGCTATGACATTTTTTAATATAAATCACACAAAATAAATAACTACTAGTCAGAATTTATATGGAGTATTATAGCTTGCAAAATATTTTACCTATTTTTTTTCATTTGGTCCTCACAACAACCCTGTGAAGCAGATGCTGTTATCATCCTGATTTTACAGATGTAGAAAGTGAGTCACCATAGTAAATAAGTTAGAGGCAGGATTTCAAACTCAGACCTTCCTTATTCCAAGTCCAGCATATTATCCACTATACCAATTCTCTATGTCATAAATGTGAGAGGTAATGGAGCTCAAACTAGGTCTTTAAGGAAAAGAGGAAGCTGTAGACCTTTAAGAAATCAATAAACAAGCTGTTAGATGTGTATTGTTAAGCAAATGTTTAAAATAATCTGAAGGGAATGAAAGAGGAAGAACAACTCATGGCAGTGTTACTCTGACTTACGTGGTAATTATCAATTGACCCATGGAGCAGTGTCTTCTTTTTCTGAGTGTGTCAGGGGTAGCGGGCTTAGGGAATAGACAGAACTGGTGCTGTTCTGCTTCCAGCATTGCTAATCGATGACCTAGCATCATGGATTGTTTTATCTGCCTCCACTGTGGAGGTCATCCAACTAGTGAAGATGAAATGGTTGTGTTCTGGTAGCAAAAGAGACTGATGTGGAGGGAAAGAAATAGTTTGTCTTTAAGATTCTGAAGGTTCCATGAGCAACTCAAACCTAAAAATAGAATTTTGAAATAAATAATTTTACTTACATCTACAATAACAATTTGTTCTAAATTTCAGGCAATACGATATGAGTGAAAAAGGAAAGTAAGGTTGGAATATCATTTTTTTAGGAAGTAAAGATTTTGTCCCATATCCCAAATTATTGCACATAGTAGGTGTTTCATAAGTGATAATTGACTAAAGATTAAATTAAAAATATCAGTCAGATAATTCACTTAGATTCCCCTTGAAGTCAGTAAATGTAGCCATAAACAATCAGTAATTGTTGCTATATCTTTCCATTGGCTTCTATTTTATTTGACTTAAATGTCTAAGCCATGATTGTCACCTCTTTCAAGCTAGTTCAAAGTGACTTGGTGGTTTAAAAAAGAAAACAAATTGAAGGTACTTTTGTCCCTGATGGCTAATACCATCATCTTGGTCTCCAGTAGAAATATACTTTCCAGACCATTGTCTCACGAATGGACGTCCAATGATTCTTCACCATCACTCCTGCCATGTTGGCGGAACCAGAGTCACACACGTTCCACAGTTCCCAGGCTGGAAGTCTGCAACAGTAAGTGAGGCATAACTGATTGGACTCATGTGCCTCCGTATCTGTGACCACAGTCTGCCCAGCAAAGGCCAAAATGGAGCTCAGAGAAGCCGTTCTGACCTATTGAATTCAGGGCATGGAAATGACCCAAGTCCGGGTCACTGGCCTTGGGTACAGAAGATCCAAGCATCTCTCTTCTGGTTACAGGAGTTGACTTATCTTCTCTTTCCATGCACTACACTACTAGGCTCGCTGCCCACCACTGGGTTCCTGCCAAAGAGATAAAATGTTAAATTAAACATGGATTGCCCAAGCTGTCAAGGTCTCCAGATAGTCAGTTGCTGTTAACATGCCTGCCAATTAAGATGCAGTGCCTCTGGGTGGCTGAGAGGAAGAAAGAGGAAATGGTAAAAATTGAAATGAAGAAAAAACTAACTGAAAGTGCACATGGGACAAACTCTCCACCCAACTGCCTTCACGTTTTTTAGTGAAGATCATCATAACATATAAAATAATAATTTAATGGCAAAGATGGTAATAAATAATAAAATATTATATATAAATCATAAAAATCATAATTTTCACAAAGATAATTATACCCATAGTAACAAGTCAAAGGCCCATAGACTGAGACAATTTAGAATAAATCTAAAAGAAAATTTTAAGTTTGTTAGCGTATGTATTGCCAACAAATGGCAAGTATGTTGATATTGAAGTGTTGATGAAAACATTAATATGTAGGGTCTGTATGTTAAATTTCTCTGCATAGCTATATTATTATTTTTAAAAAATAACTTCATACGGATACTTTGTTTGACTTCAGGGATCATCCCAGAGTTCTTAAGAAGTGATAGACACTGACTAGCTCCATGACCCTGGGAAAGTCATGGAATTTCTTTTATTCGACAAGTAGTCATTAAGTATCTACTGTATAATGTGCTGTACTAGGTCGTGGGGATATAGAAACAGGAATTTAAAAAAAAAACACAACAGCCTTATCTTCAAGGAGTTTACTTTCAAATTATAAGCATCTGTTGTTGTTGAGTGGGGGTGTTGAATTGTGCATGTGACTTCATTAATTAAAGGGAACTCTCAATGAGGAAACTCTCTCACCAGACTTCAATTGTTCTGCCTGATCCACTGAGAGGTTAAGTCACTTGCCAGGTTCAAAGCCAATGAACAGAATTTGAACTCAGGTCTTCCTAATTCAACTAGACGAGACAGTGAAAAGAGGCCCGGATCTCGAATCAGCAAGATGTGAGTTCAGTTCTTGCTTTGAAAACTTATTAGTTGAGTGACCTTGGGCAAGGCACAACTTCTGCTTGCCTCAATTTCCTTAAATGTAAAATTGGAATAATAGTAGTGCATACCTTGCAGAGTTGTTGTAAGGATTAAATGAGGTAATATTTATAAAGTGCCTGGCACATAATAGGCACTTTATAAATGCTTTTTTTCTTCTTTTATTTATAAATGCTTTTTTCTTTCTTCTTCAAAGGCCAGCTCTTTATTCACTGTTCATGACTGCCTCTCATTTGTAAAACTGGAATAATAATACCTTGTGGGATAGTTTTGACAATCAAATAAGGTTATTTATATATGTATGTATACATATACATATACATACATATACATATATATATGTATATATGTATATATACATATATATATATATACAATGCTTTGCAAACATCAAAATAGTATATAAATACCTGCTATTATTTTTTAACAGAAAAGAATAGTTTTCTTTTGGTTCAATGGGATTCAGAAAAAAAATAGTTCTGAAACAGTCATCCTGCTATTTTTCTGTTATATTGAACATTTTGTAAACTATTGCATAGGTGGCTAAAATAGCTGCTTTTTGCAGTTTAATAAAAGTATTAAGATGCAAGCTCACCTTCCCTTGGCTTATTAAAAGTACGCTTTGCAAAACTCCAAGAACAGACAGGATGATGGGGATGATAGCTACCTCATCATATTCTCACCTGATTTTAATAACTTCTGCAAAGTTAATCTATATGTAACAGTTTTTCATTCAATGCTTTTTGGAGATTATGAATATTTAGTATGTGAATCTTTAAAAAAGCCATTGTTCTTCAGTTTTAATGGACCCATGTAACATCTTGGAGATTGTGGAGGATAGTTGACCCTATTAGGATTCTTATTTTCTAATATCATTTATTGGTTGAGTTTTCCAGGTTATTTTGATACCTGTTTTTGTAGTAAGAGGCTATATTATCTGGGATTCCATTAAAGATACTGAGGTTCTAATGTATCTGTCAAGTCATGTCTTATTAGGTATCCAGTAGGCATCAAATGTTTACAGCCTGCTGTGATGTGTTGCTAGTTTTTAATATTTCTTTTAGCAATCTGCACAGATCAGTAATTCTAAGTTCCTTAGGAATAACCCTTCTCTATTTTCTAGCATCAGCAATCTGATCCAAAATGGCCTTCACAAAATCTTTCATTTCCATAAACAAATTCACATAACCCAGTTATTCATTTTATGCTTCTTAGCTGAGTTTATGTAACTGAAATTTTTATTCTACTCTTGGATCTTAGCTATTTTATTGGTCCTCTTCACAGGTAAATAAATCTAGTAGTAGATATCTGCTCTCAGTCTAAATAATATGACTCAGTAAAGTGGTACCAGATTATTTCAAATGCAACCAAATATTTAAAAATTAATTTTCCATATTCTTTTTTGTATTCTTCTTTTTTGTTGTCTTTAATTGAACAATGCATTGTACAAGTTCGTTCCTTCCTTCCTTCCTTTTTTCTTTCTTTTTTCATTTCTTCCTTTGTTTCTTTCTCTTTCTTTCTTTCTTTCTTTCTTTCTTTTTTATCACACATGCCAGGTAGACATTGTTTCAATTTTCCAATGTTTTTCTGTGAATTTTAAATAGGTATCTCAAGTTGCTCCTGGCACAGTGATGTTTTATATCTGTCTTTATCAGTTCTTCTTGATATCTCCACTTTTTTGAGTATGATTTTTACCATGGTAACCACATATCCTATTCAAGTCCTGCAGTGTTTTCATCATCAAATACTGTGGGAGAATGCATTCATTCATGAAGGTATAGTGAACATCTGCTTTCTTGAATGATTCTCTTTTGATATAATTCCATGGTAGTTGATTTCATGGTATCAAACTCATAAAGCACTTTTCACATTTCCAATCTAAGTATGCCCATCCCCTTTTCAAAATAATATCACAATTGTTTTTGTTACATATTTCACTGTTAGGTTTAATCTCAGTTAATTTCAGTTTGCATTCAATGGCAAATTTCAATCACCTGAATTTCACTAACTTTTTTCTCATCAGATTTTAGTAGCCCCCTGATTTCATCTTTCATTTTATTTCATCTTTTATCTAGGCTTAGGGATGAGGTTATATAATGTTAATGGAATGGGAAAATCTTTCCCTCCTAGGTAATGTGCCTTGTGCTCGGGGCCAATTGACTGCTGTGATGGAGCCTGAGTCACATGATGTGGTGGAAGGAGCTTGCTGAATAGATAGATCGGGAAGTGTGGAGAAGGAAGTGAGTGTAAGACAGAGCTGAGGGAAAGCAAGGCAGAGCTGAGGCAAAGCAGCTAGCATGAGTGAGAGAGGGAAGAATTTTCCCTAGGGGAACTTGTCTGTGGGAAGGTTTAGGGATGTCAGTGCTCCTGGATTGGTGAAATGTATAAACTTTTTTGTTACCATGGTGGAATTGCCTTTCTGATATCTGAATAAATATTTTGGTTTTGACTTTGAGGAAGAGAGTTACTTATATTTTGTGAATTTGCCTTGGAAATACACATGCATATTCATAGCAGCTGCTGTGAGTATGGCACTGGTGCTACAAGTTATTTCCCTTCACTAGTTAGTAGTATGTTGTCTTACAATTTGAATCTGAAGGTAATATTGACAAAAAATAGTTTTAGGCCTCGTTTGTAACTGGTAAGATCTGTTTCCATTTTTGTTATAATATAGTCTTGGCAAATAATGAAAGCATTCATATATTCCTTCCATTTCCTACATGATTGTACCTAAGCTGCTTTTGTGGTCAGAGTCATCTGTGCTTGTAGCATTTCCAGCAGATAAGGTATTTTTGTTTCTGATCTGTTCTGGTGTATCATGCTTTCTTGTGATAACAGAACATGAAGAAATATCACTTATTCTATTACCTTCTAAGAGAGACTGATGATTGTGACCATCCAAGCAAGGACAGATATTTCTTTGACTCTTAAGAACAGTTTCATCACATTGATTGGGACGCTACCTTAATCAGTGGAATCACTAGAGGCTTTCGGGGTTCTTGAAAGTTCTCTACAGTTTACTCTAGCATCTTAAAGTATATAAAGTCCCCTGTCGCTATCACCTCATGGTATTGACAATGGATCAGACTTTGAGATGGCTATTATGATGATTTATACTACTTAAATGTTAGGTTTAAGAATGGAAATATTGATCACCTTCCTTCCCACATCTCATAGACAATTTGATGCCAAAACTGCAGTAACTCCAAACACAAAAGTCATGTGTTGGGTGTTCAAAACCCTTAATAAATGGTCCCTTCCTACCTTTCCAGTATTCTTTCTTTAATAAATATTTTTTTAATTCATTAGTTATTTTTGCATTTCTTTTTAGATTTTGGCAAGCAATATATCAATTACATATGAAATCATACAAAGAGTATTTTCATATTAGCTAAATTTCAAAAAAACAAAAAATAAAGGGAAGAAATGATACTTTAATTTGTAATAACTGTTGATTGGTTTTCCCTCTCTGGAAGTGAATAATATTTTTTTCATCATGAGTCCTTTGGAATTGTCTTGGATCCGTGTATTGATCAGAGTAGCCGGGTCTTTCAGTTGATCATCCTTATAATATTGCTCTTACTGTACATAATGATCTCCTGGTTCTTCTTGCTGCACTTTGCATCAGTTCATCAGGTCTTGTCATGTGTTTTCTGAAACCACCCTCCTCCTCATTTCTTACAACATAATAATATTCCATCACATTCATATGCCACACCTTGCTTAGCCGTTCCTCAACTGATGAGCATTCCCTCAATTTCCAATTCTTTGCCACCACAAAAAGAGCTGCAATAAATGTTTTTGTACATATAAGTCTTTTTCCTTTTCCTTTGATCTCTTTGGGATAGAGATCTAGTATTTCTAGGTATGCACAATTTTATATCCCTTTGGGCTTAACTCCAAATTATTCTCCAGAATTTTTAGACCCGGTCACTAATCCACCCAAAATTCACTAATGAACCTGCTTTTCTCTCATTCCCTCTAGCATTTGTCATTTCTGATAGGTGTGAGTTGGTACCTCAAAGTTCTCTTAATTTGCCTTTCTCTAATCAATAGTAATTTAGAACATTTTTTCATATGTCTATAGATAATTTTTATTTCTTCTTCTGAAAATTTGCTTTTCATGTCCTTTGACTATTTATCATTTGGGAGATAGCTCTTATTTTTATAAATTTGACTCAGTACAATGTTTACTATGTATTTGATAAATGAGGCATATATCAAAAAAACTTACTGTAAAAGTTTTTGGTATTACTTCATTGACTATGGCACCTTTTAGCAAAATGGACTTTCTTTGATCATCCTTTTTAATTAGGTCTGGTTTTCCTCTTTCCAGTTTTTTATACCTTATTCCCTTCCATATAATCTGAAATCCAATAACCTTGACCTCCATCCTGTTTCTCACAAATGACATTCCATCTCCCAACTCCAAGCATTGATTATTACCCATACTTTGAACCCTTTCCCTCCTCATTTCTGGCTCCTGACCTACCTGGCTTACTTTAAGTCTCACCTAAATCCCACCTTCTGCAAGAATAAGCCTTTTCTTATTTCCCCTTAATGCTAGTGTCTTCTCTGTTGATCTCCTATCTACATCTTGTTTGCACATAGTTGTTTTCATATTTTCTCCCCTATTAAGCTGTGAGTTCTTTGAGAGTAGATACTAGGTTTTATTTATTTATTTAGCCTTTTTTTTATATCCACAGAGCTTACTCAGTTTTGTGACTGGTCCATAATAGGTACTTAATAAATGTTTGTTTACTGACTACTATGAAATAACATCACCGACAACTGTTCTTGAGAAGTGGGGTGTGGTAAGGATATATATCAGTCATCTTCTATGATGAGAATTGAGGTATAAGTAACTGAAGGATGTTTTGAGCACAGTGCTTTGAAGAAAAGTACCTTAACTTAGGTTAATGCTATGGGAAATTACCGATAGGTTCAGTGCTGGTCCTTAACTGAACCATGAGGCAATGGCATAGAAGGGACTAGTTGCAAACTCTGGAAGGCATTTTGTTCATTCCAGAGTTCTTTTCACTTTATTTTCTTTCTATCCCACCCCTGCCTTCTTCTCAAGGTCTCCTGTTAGCAGAGGGGCTCGCATTATATTTTACTGGAAAAATTGAAGCATACATCAGGAGCTCTCACTTATCCCCACTTTATATCCCTTTCCCATCATCCCCTACTCTCTCCCTCTGTGTTCCAGTATTAAAGAAAGAGATAGTTGTTCCATCTATTGCCCCTTCCCTGTGTCCTTGATATCATTCTTCCAGTCTTGTCTGGAAACCTACAATTATCCTTTCTCTCTTTATAATTTTCAATCTCTATTTTTATCTACTAACCTTCTTCCCTGTTTCAACTACCTCATTTTGTAATATTGGAGTCATGTTTGAATCTTTATTCTCCCTCGTGCCAATGGGATCAGTAGGCAAATTTTTTAAACACAATTTTCCTATCCATCCCCTTCTCTCCACTAAGGCAGTCAGCATCCTATTTTCAGTCTTTGATCACAGCACTTTGACCATAGCCATAGCTTTCCAACAGGTCTCCCTTTATCTATTCTTTCCCTTTTCCATTTTATCCTCCAGATAACAGCAAAGTGATAACCCTAAGGGAGAGGCTTGACTATATCCCTCTCCAGCTTAAGTATTAAGTTATCCACATGGGTTTATTAAGCATTTCTTATGCACCAGCACTGGGCTAAGCACTGAGGATACATTTACAAAAAATGGAACAATCCTTACTCTGAAGCAGGTCATATTTTAATGAGAGAAGCTCCCTATCACCTTTAGGCTAAAACAGGACCATAGACCTAGAAGGGAACTCAGAAGACATCTAGTCCTACCTTTATATCTTACCTTTGAGGCAACTAAGATGCAGGAGTTGAAGTGATCTATGAAAAGTCACTTGGAAAAGGCCAGAGGTAGAATGTGAATTCAGGTCTTATGATACCAGGGCCAATGTTCCTTATATTGTAGAGCACAGACTTCTTATCTGTTCCTTTGGTATTTAAAGCTCATCATCATCATCTGATTCCAGCCTCTTTGCTGGCTGAATGCACATTACTCTTGTCACACTTTTTGTATTCCAGCCAAATTATCCTATTTGCTGTTTCATATGCATCAGATGACCTGCTGTGTCTATTCTCTTCCATAGGCTGCTTCGCTATCAGTTAGAATACATTTTACCTCACCTTGCCTTAAAATTCTTAGTTTCATTGAGAGCACAGTTTAGGTGTCATCTCCTACTGAAAGCTTTTTCTGGTGCCTAGAAAAGGAGGTTAGTTTCCTCTTTCAACACATATTACTTTGTAATTATTTCAGATGCTCCCATATGTGTGTATGTATGTATATATGTGTATATATGTATCAGTGATCATACTGCTTTTCTTTAGAAGACTGCAATCTCCTTGAGGACAAGGACTGCTTCTTTTTGTGTCATTTTATCCCTAGTACCTAGATCAATGCTTAGCACATGGCAGAAAAATCAATAAATGCTTACTGAATTTAATTAAACTGAATTTTCAGAGAAATGCAAATAGATAGATGTGTATCTGGTCTTTTGATGCTGCAGAGGCTTCCAAAAACTAAAACAAATCCAAACACTAAAAAGAAAAAAAAAGAACTTCCCTCTGAGAAACTCAGGTGGGCTTTTTGAAAGTAATTGACACTTTTTCCAGTCTCAATAGGGACCCTTCCAGCAAATTCCAAAGCTAACCAGGAAGCTGAGGGCTTCCTTTAGAAAGGACCTCAATTATTCAGATCGTAGGAATGGTGTCCTGAGTTGGTTCTTCAATGGCACAGTGGATCCAAAATCTCATTTGTGTATTGAGGGGGAAATTCTTTTTCCCCCATCTCCGCCTATGGCTCCTCATGGGGTGAAGAATTCATTCACAGAGAAAGAATCCTCTTGGCTCACAGGCCACTTTTGTCTACTCCCCCTCCTCCCCACATACACACCCATCCCCCAAAGATACAAAAGCACCCACTACAAATGTATCCCTGCCCCATGTTGGTTAAACATATTAGGTTATGGGGGAGGGAAAATAACACTTGTTCCAGTGTTTTCTTTATAACAGAAATGACTGGGTGAAGAGTAGACAACCACTGTACCCCTCAATACAATGTTATGGTGATATCTGACACAGCACACATCCATCAATACAATGATTTCTCCTCACTGTGAGGAGGCCAGAAAGGATTTTCTCTTAAATAGCCAATGTGTCACATGAGTTCAATTGTCATTGAAACATTAGGGCATGCCTCCATAGGCAAAGCAAAACAGAAAGTTGAGACGATTTTCTGATCAAGTCATGAAAAATCTTTTCTTTCTCTGAACTTTTGTTTCTTGTGGATCAGATATCCCCTGGTTTGGAGGTCAGGGTAGATCTGATTTGGGGATTAGCCTAAGGTTGGAATTGGAAATCCAAGGACATTTTTAGCTGAATGTGTAACAACGACCATGACAACATCATTTATGTCGTGTTTAGGATTTGGAAAGTGATTTACGTAAGATATCTTATCTGACCCTTACAACAACTCCAAGAAATAAGTGCTATTGTTATCTCTATTTTACAGATAAGGAAATTGAGGCATAGAAATATTAAGTGACTTGCCCAGAGTTATACAGCTAATAAATTTCTGAAGTGGTATTTGAACTCAGGTCTTCCTGATTGCAAGTCTAATGCTTTAGAAATATCTAGAAATATAGAAAGAAACTCACAGTGTCAACAATGGTCTAGTTGAAAAGAAAATTATCTTAAAAAGAGAGTCAAATTCTTGGAGCCAATCCATGGAGTATTCTTTCCTGGTAAACATGAAACCTGAAGGGTAGCACAGCAAAACGGCTCACAGGATCACAGGGACAGAGCCGAAAGAGATCTTAGTACTCATCTTATCCAACTCACTCATTTTCAGATGAGATTTGTAAAATGGTCACAATGACCCATGGTCACACATCTAGGAAGGGGCCAAAATGGAATTTGAATTCAAGTCTTTTGAATGTGAGTCCAACATGGTTTTTATTATACTGAGTTCCATGATCATAAGAAGTCAGGGATCAGAAAGTAATCTTTATACCTGGGGTAAGTTTATTTGAGTGCAGGGGTGGAGGGGGAAGGGGCGTGGGGTTGTGTGGCTTTAGAAGAGAGTCTTTATTGGTCAGTTGTAGGGAAATGGGCAGCCCGTATCTCAGATCCATCATCCCTGATCCCTTCATTTCTGGGAGGAGGCAGAAGTGGAGGAGGTAGCAAATGTGGAGAGATTGACTGTGGGGGAAATGAAGGACACATGGGAATGAGAGGTTCAGATCTAGACAAGGGAGAAGGGTAGTAAGACCACATGGTATAGTGTTTTCGAAAACTGCAAAGAAGTAGACACACCCCACCCCCACCCATATTGGTACCTCATTGATGTACCTTGCTTTCAGCTCAGGGCAACTAGGTAGTACCATGGATAGAGCACTGGGCCTGAAGTCAGGAAGATTCATCTTCCTAGTTCAAATTCAGTCTGAAATATTTATTAGTTGTGTGGGCAAATCACTTAACTTGGTTTGCTTCAGTTTCCTCATCTGTGAAATGAACTGGAGAAGGAAATGGCAAGTCACTCCAGTATCTTTGCCAAGAAAATCTAAAATAGGGTTACAACTAAACAATAACAAATTTTAGTTTGGGAACAGATAGATCCGACCTGCTATTTCTCAACTGATTATTTTTTTTCTGTAACTACAAAAACACTCAACTGGACATCAATCAAGTTCTCATTGATTTTTAGGGGGTGAGAAAAGATACTGACCAATTTCTTTAAAAAGAATCGCATATTGTGAGAAACAGATCTTGTCTAAATATGAAACTTCTTTTCTCAATCACAGATATATGTGCCCACTATGATCCAAATTCCTTATATATGGAGAAGTCCTGATCAGGAAAAAAAATCATCAAAAAATTAATTTTCAAACACATTGAATACAGCAGTGTCCTGGATAGCAACTGGCATGACATCACAAAGATTAAGTCCTGTCAAACAAATTTAATTTTCTATGACAAGGAGACAGGCCTGTTAGATCAAAAGGAAGCAAGAGATGCAATCTATTTCCACTTTAATAAGGCTTACAATTCTTTTTTTTTATCACAACTTGCTCATTAATGAACTGGAGAGATGCTTTCAGTGTACAACTGCTAGAGGGTTGTATTCAGAGAAAAGTTATTAATGGTGTTGGTATGCTTTACAAGGAGGTGAATCTTGGGTTCAGTATTATTTAATGTACATTTCATTTTAAGGGAACCCAACCTGTGATTTCACTGGTTTAGGTAACTCCCAGTGAGGAAAATCATTGAAAAAAATGCAGGTAAGGACAATAAGAGGTTAAATAACTTACCCAGGGTTACATAGCCAGTATATATTAGAGTTAGAACTTGAACCCAGGTCTTTCTGACTCAGAGACTGTTTCACTATTCACTATACTACCCTGCCTCTCAAAGATATATGCTGGTTATGGATATCAATAAAAGGGCAACCAGGGGGCACCACAGAGCATAGAGTGTGCCAAGCCTGGAGTCAGGAAGATTCATCTTCATGAATTCAAATATGGTTTCAGATACTTACTAGCTGTGTGACCCTGTAGGTCACTTCAACCTGTTTGCCTTAGTTTCCTCATTTGTAAAATGATCTAGAGAAGGAAATGGCAAACCACTCCAGTATCTTGGCCCTGGACTCAGGAGGACCTGAGGAGGGGGAGGAGGAGGAGGAAGAAGAAGAAGAAGAAGAGGAGAATTGCTTGTAAAATAGTTAACCAGTTAATTGGCCTTTATTCTTATTTTGCAGGTGGGGGAGGGAGAGGAACTAATAGAGGAATTCAGATTTCTAAAATTTATCCACTCTTTCTGGCTTTCCTCTCCTCTCCTCTCCTCTCCTCTCCTCTCCTGTTCTCTTCTCTTCTCTTCTCTTCTCTTTTGTTCTCTCTCTCTCTCTCATTCTCATCTCTGTATCACAGTATGAATCTCAGAAATCCTCCCTCATCCCTGCTTCCTTAAAATTCTCTTCAATATGTACCACCCTTTCCTCCACAACTTGCTTCTTCTATTTCTAGGAAAAATTACTTTTCTTTCCTTCCTCATTTCCCCATCCTCTTCCCTTGGGTTCTTTCTGCTTTTCCCTCCTCTGCTTTCTCAATGTTCCAGATTCTCATAAGTAAGTCAGATCCATCACTTCATAGTCTTTCTTTCACTCGTTGTGACTATGATTTCCACCCCCTGTTCCCCCCACAACCAATCCCACATTTTCCTCTTCACTGAGAGAGAGAGAGAGAGAGAGAGAGAGATGGAGAGAGAGGAAGAGAGAGATGGAGAGAGAGAGAACATTCATTACACTATTATTTGGACATAGAAAACAAATGGGAATCAGGCAGTCTTTCCTTTTGTGGTAGTAAATGACAGAAATGTCAATAAACTAAAGTATTTATTGAAGAATTTCTTGAGATTTGATAGCTCAATCAAATAAAACACACACACTGTGTATATATATATATATATATATATATATATTCATGTACATATATGCATGTATGTATGTATGCATATACATATGAGAGGAGTTTCATTCTTACTGGTACTATTACATTTCAATTTTTAACTTCATAGTAGATTTTCCACAATGATAACTAGTCTTCATTTTGTGGTTTATTAAGCCCTTCCTAGAGGTGAAACAAAAGTTGAGAGCCTCAGTAGAGTTTAAAACATCACCACTTCCAATGTTTTCAAAGAAACATTCCGTCCTAGCCCTGCTATGCACCCCCTGCTTACCTAATGTCACTCATGGTTCCCCCCCTCCCTGCTCCCGGCCTCCCTCCTTACATGCATATTCAATGGACCATATGCTTGATCTCAAATATCTCCAGGCATTATAGGTCCTATTCACCCAGCGTGCCTTGGAGAGAGAGAGAGAGAGAGAGAGAGAGAGAGAGAGAGAGAGAGAGAGAGAGAGAGACAGAGAGACAGAGACAGAGAGACAGAGACAAAGAGAGACAGAAACAGAGAGAGAGAGAGAGAGAGAGAGAGGGAGAGAGTGAGAGAGAGACTTTTTGGAAGAGAGTTTAAGGGGTTACTGAGAAAGAAAGCCCAATGTGCAAGTAATCTGTATGAACCAGGATGGGGTCTATTTTAAATTTAGTACACACATTTTACAGCAGAAAATCACATATGAGCATTAAGAAATTCTCTTATTCTTTTCCCATAAAAGAGTGGGACAGAGATCTCATGAGGGATTTAAGCAGGAGCTTACAGACATAAAACCTACCCGTTTCTCAGGATCCAAGGGGAGCCCAAAGAAAGGGGTTTGCAGGTTGACAAGGCAGCCCAACGCCAGCCCACACCGTGACAAAGACAGCGGCAACTCCAAAGCTGCCACACCAACTGCTGCCAGAGTCTGCCACACAGCCAGATGCTGCTGCTGGAAATTCCCCTCGAACAGGGTGGCATATGGGGTCTGGAGAGTGTGAGGGGAACTGGGGCAAGCTGTCAGGGGGTGGGGGTGGGGGTGGGGAGAGCAGGACATCCGCCACCAGTCTGCCTTTTGACTTTTTCTCTACCACTGACACAAAACTGAAAATTTGGTTGACTGTAGAAAGCACTGGGGAAAAAAAAGCCCACCTTGTGAAGGATACACCTTTGCCTTGACCAATCAATTACTGGAATGGCCCACAAAGCTACAGAACTCCCCAGGTTTTTGTTTTGGTGATTTATCATTCTTATGCTATTGAAGTTATTATCACTGCCTGATTGTCGAATGATTTTTTATTTTGAAGCTAAAACATGGTATCAATTCAGTCCAATCTCATTCAATTACAAGACAAAACAAAACATCTATTAAGTGCCTACTGTGCATCATGCACTGGGGCAACAAATGAAAAATGCCAAAGTTCCTGAATTTAAGGAAGCTAATAAATGAAAATAGAGCAAAGGACAAGCACACATACACACACAACAGCCCTGGAATATGAATCCAGAATCCGCAGTTATTTTTAAATATTTGTTTTAATTAACAAGCATTCATTTCTTCTCCTTCCCATTTCCATCTTCCCCCACTGTTTAAAAATAATAAAACCCTTATAACAAATAATGGATAATCATACAAAGCAAATTTTCCCACTAGCCATGTTCAATAATATGTCTAGTTCTACTTATTTAATCTATCACTTCTCTGTTAGAAGGAAGAGATCATCATTGGCCTATAGAATCATGGTAGATCAGAATTTTTGTAAAATTTGTTGATTCTTTAAAAAATATCAATGTTATAATATATATAATAGTCTCAGATTTCTCTTAAACTATCCCCTGTATTTTTGGGGTCCAATAATATTTCCTTATGTTCATATACAGTAGATCCTTAGATGAGGGGTGCCTTCCTAATGTCTAGTTCTTTGACACTAAAAAAAAAGGCTGCTATAGATATTTTTGCCTTCTTCCTACCGCTTTGCTTTCTTAGCCCAAATTGTCCCAGATTTGTATAATTTCTTGTTCTAAACCAGTGTCTCTTAACCTGAAGTCCATGAACTTGACTTTTTAAAAATATATACATGGTTAGATAGATAGACAGAGAGACAGATAGATAACTATATTTCAGTATGTTCAGTTTTCTTTGTAATCCTGTATAGTTGCTTTTATGGATTTAAAAATATTATTACAAGAAATTCACAGACTTAACCAGATTGCCAAAGGGGTCTCTAGCACGCAGAAACACAAAAGGTTAAGAATTTCTGCTTTAAATTTTGTCTGGTGTTGTGGGAATGTGTGTGTATGGGGGATGGGGTGGGGAGGGGAGGTTGTTAACTTATGCCTCCCCAGTCTTACTAGCCTCCTGGTCCACAACATCTAAAATAAAGGAATTGATCTTTAGGATCATGTCTTGCTCTCAAGTTCTGAGATTCTTTGAGTCTCTCTCTCTCTCTCTTTCTCCCCCTCTCTCTTTCTCGCTCTCTTTCTCACTCTCTCTCCCCCTCTCTCTTTCTCGCTCTCTCTCTTTGTCTCTCTCCCCCTCTCTCTTTCTCTCTCTCTCCCTCCCGCTCTCTCCCCCCTCTTTCTTCCTCTCTCTCTCTCTCTCTCTCTCATATAGAGCAAATTGTTCTATAATACTTTCAGTCCTTCCCAAAGACTTCTTCCTTCAATATCTGATGACTCTATAAATCTATCAGCATGGGTGTTGTTGCTGCTTGTCCCTCATTTTCAAAGAAGACTAAAGACATCACAGAGTGATGTCTTGACTTGGGTGTGCGTTGGATTTAAGCAGGGCAGTTACACAGAATCGGTAGCTTCATTCCCTCTTCCAGAGTCATTGAAGTCTAGAGACAAAACAAGTGAAGATGGCTGGTAATGACTCAGATACAGTGGATCAGTGGATAACCTTGGCATCTTCAATGTCTTACCAAGCTCTGGGCACTCCTTTGGACTTCCTTCAACCACCTTCATGGCTCTTGGAATAAATTCTTCTCATCTAACCATTCTGTAATCCCTCCGTCAACATAGATTAAAATACTTCTATCATTTGGTAGATGGTCTTGGAGAGAATTTTAAGCATTTGGGGTCAAAAAATTGCCTTCCTGTAGCCATGCTTGAGGGAAAAGGGTTTCTTTCCCTAGACCTCTTGCATAGATGCAAATGGAACATGAGTTATCTACCAATTATCTCAAACTTTCACAACTTGACCCTAAAATTATCATTTGAAGGAGGGAAACCAATAATCTATACTCACAATCCATAATCTTCCTTTGAGAATTCAGGATTGTATTCTTTGGGAAACTAGATTACTGTGGGGAGTGATGTTGTGTCATAAGCAAGAAGGCTGAAGAAAAAATGTCAGGCACTGCTGACTCCAAGAGTAAAAAATGTATCTGCTTCAACATCAAAATGGCAAGAGTATCTCCCAAGGAGAAACTGAGGTTTTATAGAAACCCCAAACCCAGAAAATATTGAATGAAAATGATATTCTATCCAATCTGTGGTTCAGCAAGCAGGACCAAGGAGATCCCATTAAAGTCAGAAGGCTCCTGACAGCTCCAAGAACTTGGGATAATCTCTACCCCTTCATGTCTTTTATATAATTCACCTGCTCTGCCCTGCCTGTGGCCTCACTTCCACATATCCCATTATCTTCATTTATTCAATGTATTTAACATACTTACTTATTCTACACATCCCATTATTTTTAAAGGGCCTATTCTGGTGCTTCTAAGTAGCAAGACCTCAAGGATAGGTAACGCCTCTGAGTTAATGCAAGTATTTGGATTCAGTCAAAAGACCACACTTAAGGACCTAGAAGGTCCCATGTGGCCTTAAGATTGCAGGTTCCCCATCCTTGGGTTAATGTTTGCCTCCTTATCTGCTTTATCAGTTGCCAAGTGCTGTGTGCATCTCTGACATCATATAAATAACAAGTAATCTAATTACATAGGAAAGGAAGAAATATAATGTAAAGGGCAAAAATTATCACTGTGACATTAATAGAACTATGATTTTAGTTGGTTTGAGATTTACTATTTATGTGGGCTAAGCTTTTAGCATATGAAAGCTGGGAAAAGGAAATAGGAGAGAAGTAGGTGTAAGCACTTTTTTTCTTTTCTTTAAAAAATCAGAGATTTTTGTAACCAGTCAGCATTTGTGATGGATACAAGGACACAACCAATAAAAAATAGCAGCCCTGCAAATCTCTTCCCCCTTCTGGAACATCTATATGACTGTGCCCTACTTTAAGAAAATCCAATATAAGAAAACCCAAACTTACAAAACAGATACATTAGGGGCAATTGTTCCCACTACAAAAAGATTTTTTCGCTTGACAAAGGGATTCACTGTAGGGTTCCTCTCAGTAGTGAGGGCCCCTCACACACAAAGGTCAGTTCCCTTCAAGTCAATTTGACATTTGCAAAGTGCCTACTGTGCGCAGGCACTGTACCAGGAGCAGGATAAGAAACAAAATTATAGGCTTCAAATCCTTAGATTTTCATAGTGTTCAAACTTGTGGATGCCTGTGGAGGGGAATGTTTACAAAACAAAGAAGAAACAAAGTAATATGATTCAGAGTCCCTTGAGAAACAGCCTCGAGAAGCAACACCATATTCTTCACCTGTTTTCTAAAAGAGAGACTGAAGTCAAGTCGCGTTTTCCCTGACCAGAGCTAATAGTGGAAGTGATGGCCACAGCTAGAAAGAAAGGAGAGAGAGTCAAGAACCCCGGGAGCTCAAGTGAAAATCTGGGTCTTCCACAACTAGACGAACTTCCCTTTAAGGTTTTTAGTGTGCTCTTGAGGCTGCCACTCTCATCCAACTACATGGAATGATGATTTTAATGGTGTATGGGATGTTATGTATGAGGAAAGGGAATGAGAAAGTTATATGTAATCAGCCTAGACTGAGAAACCAGAGTCAGTTTGTAAGAATCTCACTGATTCCAAATCGAGAGTTCTTATCCACATTGCATCTCCTACCTGGGATTGACAACATAACCCTATGTGCTCTAGGTCCAGCCTTGCCACTAACCAGTGGTCTGTCATTTCATTTTGCTTAGCCTTAGTTTCTCCTTGTAAAATGGGAATGATAATATTTGCCCTGCCAACCCCTACAGACCGTTGTTCAAAGGCATGAGGTCATGAATATGAAAGTGCTTTGCTAAAGTATTGAGGAAATAACTACATTTTGCTTCCTGTTCCTTTCAGTCTTTCTAGGACACTGGTAGGGTCGGATGACTAAGAGACCAAAACTTGTTTTCCGGGAGCCATCTCAACCTCTTTTCCCCTTCTGTGGCATCCAATCTTCACCCCTCCAGGTGCCCACTGAATTTATGCTCTAATATTTGCACTTCTGTAGTCCAAGTTGATTCTTAGGGACAGGTCCGATACAGGAATGGGCAGGATTCAGCTTATGGGGCTGATAAGAGCTGATTGTTAATTTCTGGTTGTGAATATTTTGACCAATGAAATTGCTAATAACTACAAATCCGATTTTTATTTGTTGTTTTATTGATTGTCTAGCTTTTAGAAAGTGACAGACAAAATAGCAATTCAGACTAAACTTAAAAATGTATCGGGTATATTTTCTAGAGACTCAGTTGTTAAATGTTTATTTGCATACACCTGTTCTGGTATCAATAAACAGCACCATCTTCCTTCCTTTCTACCTTCCAACCTTCCTTCTTTCCTTCTTTCCCTCCTTCCTGTCTCTCTCTTTCCTTTCTTTCTCTTCCTGCCTCCTTCCTTTCTTTTTCTTTCGTTCTTTTCTCACTCCCTCCTTCTTCCTTCCTTTCTCTCTCTCTCCTTCCTTTCTTCTTTCCTTTTTCTTTCTGTCTTCCTTTTTCCTTCCTTCTTTCTTTCTTTCATAGTCTACATGTCTTTTAAAAACAATCTATGTAACAAGTTGATAGTTTCATATGGAATCTTTTTTTCTGTTACTCTTTCAACATAGAAATGTTCATAGTGGTTTATGATTTTCTGGTTCATAATGAAATGTTTTTAAGAAATAAAAACATTATTAACTTAATTTCTCTAACACTATTTACTTAATTCTCCTCAGAAATGTTAATTGACTATTTATCTGTGCTCAGAAAGTAACAGTTGTCTGAGTTTACTTGAGGGTGGCAGTTAAAAATCTCTCAATTCCACTCAAAAATTTTCTTCAGAATATCATCTAGACAGATTTTCTCTCAAAAATTGGAAAACTCACTTATTCTTGCAAGGCATATCACAGACTCTTAAAAATGGCATTTACCTCCCCAAGTCTCTCACTTGTGGTATGTGTGTGTGTGTGTGTGTGTGTGTGTGTGGTGTGTTCATATTAGGGGTCCAGTGGTAGAATAAAAGGTTTTTGCCACATGATCAATGAATTTCAGGCATCAGGGGAAGAAAAGGGGCAGTGGAGAGATTTTGAAGAAGATGAAATTCTTCCCTGGATCCTTGAAATCATAGACAGATCAGGAAAAATGATGATTGATAGGTAAAAAGCAAAGAAAGGATACATCTCTCCTCCTTGGAGACATTAGAGCCCCATATATCATTCAAAGAGTGTATGAGCAGTCTACTTTTCATTAAAAATTTTATCGCTGACTATTTTTTATACAAGTTATTTCTGAGCAAAACTACTTTCTTCCATTAAGCCATCCTTTGGAACAAAGATAGATAAGTAAAATTATACAATAATTACATCAAGCAGTGTATATTCCATTTTGTACTATAAGTCACCACCACCACATCCATGTTGAAAGGAAGTATATTTAATGATCTACTCTTCCCCACAAGGATTGGTCATTACAAGTACTGAGAATTCACCTGAGAGTCCTTTTCTTTGACATCTCTGTGTTCTTTTTTTTTTCCTGATTCTGTGGATTTCACTCTGCATCAGTATCTACAAGTGTACCTACTCTTCTCTGAATCAATGTCCTGAAGCCAGCTTAAACTGGCTCATAAGAGGTGATTGTTAAATTCTCAGTGTGACCATTTATAAGATTGCACTCTCCTTGAGGACAGGGACTGAATTTTGCCTCTTTTTGAAGCGCCAGTGCTTAGCGAAGTGTCTGGAACATATTAAGCATTTGAGAAATGTTTATTGACTGATTGATCAGAAATCAGAAAATGCGAAAACTCAGGGCTTGATATATTGGTTGGTTGATTGATTTAGAGTAGAGAAAATGGCAGGGGGAGGAGAGAATGTTAGTAATGTAGGTTAAACTTTAAAATGTGTCATTAAACATAAAAATAAAATTTTAAAATTGTATTATGCATACATTTGGGGGAGTGGGAGAATGGAGGAGAACTAATTGTTAAACATTTACCAGCACATTTCTGTTTATGAAGTAATAGTGTTCTATTACATTAATAGCACAATTTGTTCAGCCATTCCCCAAATGATAGGCATTCACTTTGTTTCCAATCTTTTGCTGGTGGGCACACAAAAGTAAGCTCTATTTCTACAGTTAGCTGGGGGTATGAAAATTCTTTTATTTCTATGTGATACCAGAGGTCTTTCCTGAATGAGTCTGTAACAACATATATTCAACATATGGTAAGATGGGTTGGTTAGGCTGAAATATTGTATAATTTTTACATAAGCATTTTGATTTCACAAATGCTATTTCCTTTAGACATAAAAATAAATTTAAAAATCTTTTAATTTCACCATGGAGGGTAGGAAGGAGTCCTGAAGCAAAGAAAAATTAAGTGATTTTTTTTCTAAATGGAGGGGAAAAAACTTTAGTAATGGAGTTACTTGAAATGATCAGATGGCTATAATACTGTTTGTGGGTATTTTAACAAAAAAAAATTAAATCATTAATTTTTTACTTTGACTGAAATTATCAACCTCAAAGCAAATATTTTGCATACTAGGGAGATGTGATAGCAGAACGATGACTGGGTTAGAATAGGGTGTGATTCTTGGATACTTAGATAGTTATTTCAAGTAGTCGTTTGAATTGTTTCCACTTAGGCATTTTTGTGATCTAAGCTGATATTGTTTAGCCCCATTTTACAGGTACAGTAACTGAGGAACAGAAATGATTTGCTTCCCTGAATAGTGACCACTATCACCCCAGCTAACAATAGATGCCAAAGTCTCTTCCTGTCTTTTGTTCACCCCACTGTGCTATCTGATCTATCAAGTAGCCTTATTCTGTTGAAAAATCATTCAATTAGACTTTTTAAAAAAATTTTAAAAAACCCTCAAACCTAAGATTCCCTAACATTTTCTGTACTGGAGGGAGGATTTTTCCAATACTCAAGTGTTCCAAATATATTATTCTTTTGGTCACTCCTTTGTTTTCCAGTTTTAAACTTCTAGGTCTAAACTGGCAATAATACAGAGAGAGGAGAGGTGGGATGGAAAGGGGTCACAACCACTTACCCAGAATGCTTCTCTACTGGGATGATGGGAAGCGAAGGACAGCATGTGGCTACTTTGATCTTCCGTCTCCAGATCACCGAATCTAAGCCCTGGGCATTCACCCCTAAAACTATGCTGCCCCAAGCAACCACTAAGGATTTTATTGATTTCAAAAAAAAGGCGGGGGGTGGGGGGAAGTGGGCTGCAGAAGGTACCACATCCCACGCCCTCTGTGTCAGGCTAGAGAACCTTGTCTTTGGACAAAGGAGCTGCATGAGAAATCTGGCGTAATTTAAAGCCCAGGTTCAGCAGAGACCCTAAAAGTTTCATGGGGGCACAAGTAGTTTGTCCCAAGGCTTTTGTACAAATCATTAATTTCTTTCTGTTTTATCTTTGCCTTCCTTTCTGGCACCACTCATCCATAGTGTGTGGTATCTTTTGTGGCTACTTATCCTCCTACCTAAATACCTAATGGTATTTCTATTCTCTTACCCAAAGGTATTCCATAATGGAAACAGACCTTGTATGTATAGGAGTAATATATCTATATCTATATTTGTATAAATATAGATTATCAATACGAACGTAGATGTAGATGTATATATCTATCAATTGACTTTTGTGTGTGTCTACACACACACACACATATATGTGTATATATATACATACACACACAGATCTATATATACAATTCAGCAAACATATGCCTTCTATGCACAAGGCATTATGATATACATGTCAGATTATTGAAAATGAACTATGACCATTTCCTATAGGAAGAACTCAGTGGAAAAGAACTGGGAACAAAAGGAAAGAAGGGAGCTTTTATATCTTGAGGTGAATAGTGGCAATAGTAGAAGAGGCATTAATATAACAGTGCTCAATGTAAAGTCTTTGGTCTTTCTTTCCCTTGTATTATGAGCAATCGACTAAGAAACTGTGATTTTATTTTATTTTATTTATTGGTCAGTACACAGAACTCCACCCACTAAAGCATTCTGTGAGTTGCATAAATCTTTATGAAGAACATAAAGTTTAAGTGACTTTCCCAGGGTCACACAGTAAGCTTCAGAGACAGGATTTGAACTCATGTCTTTCTGAGTCGAAGCCAGCCTGCTCTAGCTTACTTGTCAACAATAAATAACATTCTTGTATCTCCTCTTTAAAACAGGGAGACATAACAGTAAATTACATACCTGCTAACCTATTAGAACTTGAATTAAAAAAAAATGCTTCTCTTTCCCAAAGGAAGCTAAATAGACACCTGAGGTCTACACTAAAACATAAAATGGAAAGATTTAATTATTTGTCTGTTTTTTTCATTTTGAACCTTGAAAATGGTGAATTGTACTTGTTGGTGGCCACACCTCAGGGGCATAGGATAAGATACTGCACTGCTAATGATAGTGTCTTTGTCAATGGAGAAAAACTCCTAGAGTAAAGTCAGTTTTCAAAACACAATCACTTTCTAAAAAAAACAAAACCAAACTCAAGAATCAAAGCATTCACATATTTGTGTGTATGTTTTTGTATGCACGCACGTACACACACTCTGCTATTAGATTTGAAGAAAGAACACAGGAAAGAAAGAAAGAAAAGGAGAAAAATAAGAGAAGATGAAACTGTGACTTTCATTCTTTTTTTCAAATTTTAGTTTTAAATCAATTCATTAGAAAAGTGCTTCTTCCAAGTTGCATGAACAATCACACAAAAATATTTTAATGATTGCTCTTTACAGAGAGTGATTCCCTCAAAGTTTAAAAAAAATGAGTGGAATTATATTGGGAGGTGTAGCACCCCTTATCATTTCAAAAGACTGTTGAGTTCATTCATTCATTAGTTTTACAGCAGACAAATGAGGTGTCCCTGGGGAAAACCCACAACAAATTTAATCTCCTTAAAAGAAATATGTCTCCACTTATTATAATATTCTACCCACTGCCAATGTGGCAAGTCTATGTGGCACTTATTGGCTTGATATTGTTAATGAAGTTTTAATTGGCTTTCACTTCGACACCAGTAATCTCGTAAAGTTATTAGCCTCCACTTACACTGCATCCCAAACGCAATGCACCTCTAAACCACAAAACATTTCAAGATGCCACAAGGAGCTACTTAAAACATTGCTATCCTCCTCTGAAGAGCTGAACTCTTACTCTTTTACTGTCTTGGATTTTGTTTCTTTTGATTTCTTTCTTTCCTGCACCAGAAACACAATATGAACATATCTCCCTGAATCGCCTGAATTGCCTATTTATTATGCAGTATCCTCCAATACATATCGTTTTGTTTAGGGGGGATTTTTTTTAATAGAGGTAAAAAAAAATACTCTGCAAATATCTACTTATTTTTTTGCAGGTGGTTTTAATCATATAAACTTTAGGGTGCTTGGCTCTCCCCCTCCCCATTAGGTTCTGCTCCCCTTCAATCTTGTCAGCTGTAAAATGGGTCTCTTTTTAACGTCTAATGGATCTGTGAGATTAAAGGTGGAGTCATGAATTAGTGGTAGTGACAGCTCAGCACGATGGCCCTGGCAGCAGGGGGTCCTCTTTTGTTTCCGTCCACTCTGACCTCCAGTGCCACTCTCTGTCTGTGGGAACCGGACAAAAAGAATGGGGAGGGGGGGTAGTTAAAAAGCACAGAAGTGGCAGATCCTACTCCTGGCCAGCGGAGAGCAGACATTCTTCTGCCCGCAAATATTCTGACATCATCCTAGTCACACCTCCACAGCAATCCATTAGTTAACTCTTTTATGTTTTACAAATGAAAAACAATGAGTTCTGTTACAGAATTAAGTGAGAGCCAGTGAAAGGGAGAATCTTTGTGTGTGTTTTATTTTTTTTTTCTAAAGCAAAAGATGCTCTGTATAGTAAAAGTAGCTTGGTTTCTAATATGGAAAGTCAATGCTTTCTTGGCTCCTGGCCGTCGGAATTGTAGTGGAAATGAACATTTTTACTCTGAAGCAAATCTGCCGGGCACAGAGATCATTTCAGGTTACAGGGAAATAAATAGCACTTGATCAAGGACCTGTTGTTACGAAGCAACACAGCACAATGGTCTCCAGCTGGGGCTATCAATTGGTTCAGCTGATTAAATCCATTTTTGATGCAAATTTTTGAGAAAAATATTAAAAAGTCATTCATAAATATCGAGCCAGAATTGGTAGAGGGGGCCTCTCTTTTTAATTACCTCCCAAAGAGAAAGACCCCTCTTCAGACTCTCAGCTTGCTCTGATAGGATCCCCTTGCTCTAACTTGTTCTTCAGGAGAGGTTGTCTTCCTCATTTCTCTGAAGATAGGAAGCAGAAATGTTCATCGGTTTTCTTACAGGAATAAAAAGCATTTCTCAGAAAATGCGGAGGAAAATATTCTTGGGAATAGTGATTTGGACAAGTGGGAAATGATTCTTCAGTGTGTTTTTAATTGGTGCCATTTTAGCTTTATAAAAGGAGGTCATATTTCTACCTCAACTTGTGGAGGGGCTCATAAGAACGACTTGTTCAGAGAGCACGATGCCAATGAAAAGCTAAACAAATCTCCCTATTTTCACTTAGTACAAATTTTCAAGGCAACAAAAGGTTTATTCTAGTAAGACTTTGTCAGACATTAAAGGGTCCATATTAAATTCCTCCCTCACACCCCCACCCCAAAAGAATCTTTTTGACAACTAAAAGTCATTTCCACTTAAAACTTAGGGAATCGTCAGGGCAAATGAGTCTTTAGCTGAATGATAATTTTTTTAGAAAAGCTATGACCTGGCTGCATCACTTATATATAATGGATGATTAACATGCATATTCTGATCATGAATGGTTAAAAAAATTAATAGTGCTACAGTATAGGTCTTCACATACATACACACACACACACACACACACACACACACACACTGTCACTGCTAAGCAAACTGTTTCGTTTAAGTGTGCTTTGTGTGACTGATAAAACAGCATAATGTTAGTCTGCATTCAGGTATAATTTAAAGAGAAATTGAGTTACAAAAGAAATAACCCGATTTCATCCAGATGTCTTATGTGGGAGGCAGTGAATGTCTGATGGGCTCCCTTTCACATTTCTCTTTGAGAGGTTTGGATGGGATCAGATCAGGGATCTGCCAGTGGCTTTAATAAATTCCTGTTTGTAAACAAATTTAGAATTAAAAACCAGAATCCTAATGCAATTTATATGTTCTTTAAAAAACCCTAAATTAACCTCAAATACATTTTAGCATAAAAAGCTACTTATTATAACTATTTTGTACCAGAAGGACTAAGGCACCAGAATTATTCTATTTGGGTGAAAAAAAAAGAATCTTGCATATTTTCCAGGCATGTATTTTAGCATATTTATAAAATAATTGGTTCTTTGCTTTTTGAGTTTGTGGATATGAATTACCAGAGCATATCATTACTCTCTATCTAACCTCATTTTTTTCAGAATGTGTAGCTATATCTTCATTAACACTTTATTTTTAAAAAGGAAATTACTCCACCAAAATGATTTTTTTCATTATTGTAAACTTGAGAGAGACAAATACATATTTTAAGCAAATGTTTGCTTTATATACATGCTTATGATTACTTTAAAATGTTGCCTGGAAACAGAAAATACATACTCCCTAAACATAGTGAAGTAGTATACTGAGAAATCTTGTTAATTTTTTCCCCACTGGATAGCTATCTACAAAGATATCAATAAGATTTTTTGATTATTTTAGATTACTTTCCTACAGCTAGGAAAAGAAGTTAAAATATTTAAAAGAAGAAAAAAAGGAGAGAAAACAGAACAATAAATACAAGCAGCAGAAGTTAAAGAAAATAGATCTGATTCTTATTAATTATGTATGGGTTTCTTTCAAATCAGTATTTCAGTGTACAAGGGAACAAGGTAGGCTGAAACTGAAGCAAGCTCTGATTTTTTCAGAAGTATATCTACTGTGTTATATGGAAAACATAAAGAATTTTCCAGCAGTTTTAATACAAGGAAAAACCATTTATAATAGCCTCATTTAATACAGTGAAACCAGCTTTGAACAGACTACCTTGTATTAAGTAAAAAGCTACAGAAACAAACTCTAAGATTTCACATCTACTTTAATGGCTGCTAAGTGAGAGATTGAAGGATATGTTGTATTGAGGAACAGATGGAAATCTGGGATACCAGATTCCATTCCTAGCTTTCTCACTAGTTAATCTAAGGTCTTGTGCCTCAGTTTTTCCGCCAATAAAAACTGAAATATAATTATCCAACTATTGTCTCTTGAAAAATCAATGGCATCCTTGAATAGTCTCATCGGAATTACATGGAGGTATAAGAAATAGTTTGAAGGAAGGACTCATGCAAAATTTCCTGTGTGTTCAAATTATAGACTTTGATGCTTATTTTAAGAGGTTTTGAAGGGGAAATTCTCTTTTATTGACTATCACCTCTGTTCTTACTCCAGTCACCCAACTCTCCAAGAATTACAATACGGAACAAAAGGATGAAATGGAAAATGGCAGGGAAAAAAAGAGAGTAGTGTATGTGGGGAGGTGAGAAGAGACCATATCCAATAAGTTTCTGTTTATGCATGCCCAGGAACTGAAGAATTGGAGCAGCTATCCAGAAAATTCAGGCTAAAAATATACTATTGACTCAGTTAGGAAGCTGTTTCAGTCAAAGTTGAATTTGAGGTGTGGCTGTTTTTATATGTTTTCTATTCCCATAATGTTCTAAATGTTAATATATGTATATGTACATGTATATTTTATATGTATATATATATATTCACACACATACACACATACCAACTGATCACTTGAGTCTCCTTAGTCAATAAACCAAGAGCAGAAATGAAAATAGCTGATTCTCCATTCCTTGTTTCAAACATGATCTCCCAAAAGGATCTGTGATATTATCCATGTGGGCATTCCATCTGCATCCAGTGGTACAGATCACAGTTTATTTATGCATATCTATCCTGGGTGACTCTTACCCATATCTTTGCCAGATGATTTTTACCCCAATCTGAGAGTGCCATTTGCTTTTGACTAGTAACAGAAGGATTCCAGTGAACCATTGGCACTACCTGTATTATTCCCCTAGTTCATACTCAATTGACTGGGAGGATGAGGGAGTATACACAATAAACTTTTAAGCTGAATTTGCATTATTAACATTTCTTCCATAAATTTCTTAGGTCGATATTATCAACAGCTAGGTGGTAGAATGGATAGAACACCAGACTGAGAGCCAGAAAGGTTTGAGTTCAAATCTGACCTCAGATATTTACTAGCTATGTGACCTGAATCAAGTCACTTAAACCCTATTTGCCTCAGTTCCTCATCTGTAAAATGGGGACACACTGGAGAAGGAAATGGCAAACCACTTCAGCATCTTTGCCAAGAAAATTCGAGGGACAAAAGCTCAGGGGTCAGTAGAATCAGACATGACTGCAACACTGAACAACATATGATCAACCAAACAATAAGTTAAGCCCATATTTGCAGTGATTGCCAATTTCCAAAGTGTAAATGCTCACCCTAAAAATTTAACAATCAGTTCTTGTGAATTTGTTCAAGCAGGTTTCAGCACAATTATCATTATATCCAAATCTGTGACTGACACTCCAGCTTTTCAAGCACATCCAGCTTTTGAAATCTTTGCCTTTTAATCAACTACATGTTCCAATGACTAGCGCAGTGTCTTCCACACAGTAAGCACTTAATAAATGCTCACTAAATTGAATTCTATGTGAATTAAATGTTTCTGACAAACAATGAAGAGAAAGCTTGTTTCAATAAATAGTGAGTTCCCATTTGCTGGAGGTCTTGAAGTGAGGGACAATAAGATCATTTATTGAGACTATTCATTGGTGGGATTTATGGATTGGCTAGAGGCTGAACTAGCTGTCTTCTGATGGGACTTCCTTTCCAAGTCTGGGATTCTCTGATTCTTTAATATATGGTGTTGACCTTATCAGAGGGATTTTCTACATCAGAGGCTTTGCACTATTTTTTCTTTTTCTTAAGTTAGAATTATTGAAGTTTTAAGTAAAAAAAAAGTAAAAATTATTTTATTGAAGTTTTTATTGACCTCATGACTTTCCCTTTTGGTTTTACTGGAAAAATTTAGTGAAAATAAACCTGGGGATGGGTTTAAGCAATATCATTTTGAGGAGAAAGGAAGACAGCTGAATAAATCATTGAAAAATACTAGATAATTACAACAATATTTCTGGTATTGACTTTTGGATCATAAACTCCTAAAAGGAGTTTCTAGAATTTTCTTAAAAATCTCCAAGAGTTCCTGAAGCTTGGTAATGGGTCATAACCTTTAACGGGTGGGATAAAAGAAAATTTTCATTTACTATCATTCTGAATTCTTTACACAGAGAAAATACTACTTTAAGTGGTTCTCCAAAATATTCTTAGAATATTAGAGAAGTAGCGGGCAAAGAAAGACTTCATTTTACTTCTTTGTAAATATACAATTTGCAAAATAAATACATAATTTATGTATTTTATTCCATCCTTTTATATTTGATCTGTTTTGGGCTATCTTTTTTTTTCCTGCTCTCAGCTACTAGCCCTATAGTAAAGTGTTGGAAGGTAATGACTATCTCTAACCAAAATAAATACATAATAAATGCATACTAGACCTGACCTAAATATAGTGTCTTTCCCCTATATAGGTGTCTGTGTGCTGATAATATAATAATCATAACTCACATCTATGTAGCCATTTAAGGTGTACACATTTGACCAACATGTAGGAGCATGTGATTCATTACATTGAATGTATATATGTGTATATACTTACATATTAATATTTCACTCATTATTTCCTATGAGTATGACTTGTCTCCCCAATTAGACTGTAAGTTGCTAGTATGCAGGAGGTATTTTTTTTCGAGCTTGCTTTGTACTCTAAAGGACCTTATATTGCATAAAACACAAACTAGGGGCTCAGAAATACTTGTTGACTTATTATTGATTGTGTTAGATAAACTCACAAATTAGATCATAGATATAGAGATAAACAAGGACCTTAAAGATGTTCTAACCCAACCCTCTCATTTTACAGATGAAGAAAATGTGAACCATAGAGGTAAAAGGACTTGACTTAAATCACATAGGTATAGAGGCAACTGTTTGGGGAATAAGCCTAATCAGTTGTTAAATCTGTTAAATTGTGTTGGTGCTGAGGTGTTGGCTAAGTTGAGTATTTAGAGGCCTTTGAACTGGAACTAATTTTAAGTATATGAAAGATTGTAGTAAGGATACTGACCAATGAATTTCTGTCTCTGAAAATGACCCAACTAATGTGCACTGAAGCTGAGAGATGTTTAAATTGTGTGGTGTTTGTTATGAACGAGTGAGCAGATGATGAAGGGTATATAGTTTAAATGTAATCCTGTCTGGAGAAATATCCTATACAAAGCCATTCAATAAATGTTTGTTGAATGAATAAGAAGAAAAATAATTGATATACTGGGGCAAAGCAGAAGTCTACCTGACTCCAGTATTTAGTCTTTGACAGCCAATGATACCAAAAGATGATTTGTAGAAAAGAGTAACAATAGCCTGCCTTTACTTTAGTGTGGAAGAAGAAGGAATTATCCTCGAATAGTCTTAATCTCCTGGCTTAATCACTGATTCTGGATCTATCAACCATGAATTTATGTAAGTCCTTCTTATGATAATATAAAATAATTAATACAAAATATTTATATTTTCATCTTGTACTGTCTTTTGAGATAACATGTACAGAATGTTTTCCAAACTATGAAAAGTTGTATTTCTTTTTCTTGCTCCTTCCATTTGGAAAAAAAGACAGCTTAGAAGCAGGGGAATAGATTGGCCCCATGAAAGACTTTTGTCCCTCATTGCAAATATGTCCAATGCTTAGAAACTAGCTTTTGTTCTCCGAGTCATCTACAAGGGGTACAAAACTGGATCATAAGATCATTGTGAAAAATCCTTCATAACCATATCTAAGTAATCGCTGTCATCTGTCTCTGAAATATGTGTGTACACACGCACACATACACACACATACACACACACACACACACACACGTCTTATCTCAGGAGAATGAAGACAGGAAAGAGGTTTGTGTCTGAGAGCAAGCTCATTTAGCAATACATCTTCAGCCAAGAGAGTACTGTACAGAAAATTACTGGCAGAGTAAATTATCTTTTGTGTGTAAATGTTTCTTAGCTCTGAGTTTGCCATAGCATGAAAGTCTCTCTTCAATGCTAGCCATCAACCTCTTTCTCACAACACAAAGCTTATGTGGATTTTGTGTGAGAAAACTGAAAATTCTTTTATTCAGTAGCATGAAAAAGGGGTGACATTTTCTTACCAATAATTAGCCCTAGTCATCAAGTAGCTCCGTGTAAAGGTGCTGACACATTCCTCAATAGCAGTGAGTGATATGTCTAAATAGCATTGATTAGAATATGATTTCAAATGAATGACGTGATCAAGTCTTGACATAAAAGTACTTGTGCCTTGTGTCAGTCATTTGCTCCCTGCCAGGTGTGTACTGTACCATTTCCCCAAGACAGCCAAATCAGGTGCCTGCAGTGCTGTCACCCAAAGCTCACAATGTTATGTTGGGGCTGCTTCCAGAGACCATCCTCCCCTTCCATCATCCACTTCTCTGTCTCTACCATTCCAACCACCCCCTACCCTGCCACTCATACAGTTTCTACTTTCTCCAACTAGTGCAAGGATCCCAATTCCACTTCTGCTACACAAATAAAAACTATAGGAGAGGATGTATTAAACTGGTAATAACTGGTTATAAACTATCCTGAAGCAGTTCAGGACAGGTGCTGTTTAGCTGGGGTTGGCCAAGAAAGTAAGCTCAACAAGGCCATCCAGTTGTAAATCAATGGTACTTCTTACAGAAGACTCTTTCAAATTTACACTTCCTGTCACTTTTTCCCCCCATTTAGCCAAATTAAGGGTGAGGCTTAATGACTTTATCTGATCTAAAGAGACATATTCTCTGTCTCTTACTGTCTTCTAGTGAGCCATATTGCTATCTGCAGTAAATAATTGGGATGGGGCATTGACTCCCAATTATTTTATGCCAGAAACATACTCCTCTGCCAAAGAAACTTAATAAACCAACCGACCAACCAACCTCACCCCACATCATGGTATAGCAACAAATCTTAAAGGTTTAAGTGATAAAGGTACATGAAAGGGCTTAAGATTATAATATTGACTGATGTTTGTATATCATTTTAAAACTTATAAAGTAGTCTATATACTTCACTTCTTTGCAATAACTCCATGAGGTAGGTAGTCCAGGTACTATTGTCTTCAATTGACAGATGTGGCATCTGAGACTAAAGAGAAGTTAAGTGATTCATCCAGGGACACAGAGGTAGTATCTGAGATGAGACTGATACTCACCTAAGTCCACCTCTCTAACTGCTATGCCTCTAAGCTAATGGAGGGTAACTCACAGCATTCACATAATTACTAGCAAAAGACAACTGTTCAGAATTCTGTAGCTCTAGAAAGAATTCCCACTGGAATTTCCCTTGGGATGTCAAGTGGCAGAAATCCATTAAGAGGAAAGGGACACAAACAGAAGAGAACAGAAGACATACATGCTACTGAACTCTTTAAACATTTTGTTTAAAACTGCTTGCCAGTGATTTCAATTGAATTCAATTCAATACACATTTATTAAATACCAGTCAAATGAAATAGTCTCTGTCCTCAATGAATCAATAAATAAACATACTAAATGCCTATTTTGTCTCCAGGGAACCAAAGACAGATGCACAATAGCCCTAGACCTCAAGGAGCTGATACTTTAAAGGGATGGTATAATATGTACAGATAATACTAAAATAGTATGAAGATAAAAATATATAAATATAATAATAACTATATAAAAGATATTTGAAATGTAAGAAAGGAAGGTGTTTAGTATTGGAGGCATCAGTGGAGTCTTCAATGTTTAATTGTGTGTCTGAAAAATTATGCACAACATACTTTTAAATTTAATCTGAATTATTAACATTTTTCCATCACTTTCTTAAGTCTAGACAATCAAGAAAGCCATAAATCAGGTCAGAATTTGTAGCCTTTGCTTATTTCCAAAGTGTAAAGGCTCCCACTAAAAATTTAACAATTGACTCTCAGAAACTGGTGTGATCTAGTTCTGAACCCTGAAGGAAGACAATAAACCTGCGGTATGCATGTGCTAAGGAAGTATATTCCTGGCATGAGGAGCAGAGTTGAGAATGAGAATGCAGGAGGTAGAGGATGAAGTTTGAAGAATATCTAGTAGTACAATTTAGGGAAAGAAACAGAGTTCTGAGGGTAAGTGGTAAGAGATAAGGTTAAAAAGGTAGCCAAACTGTGGAGTTCCTTAAATATTAGTATAAGTTTATATTTTATCCGGTTGACCAGTGGTTCACAACACTATTGTTCAATGAATCTCTCAAAAAACAACTAAAATGTGCTTTGCACACTGTACCCTGGAAATTTAATTTTACTATTTATAATATTCTACTTAAGACTGAATAAATTGGTATTTTTAAGCATAAACCCCTTATACAATTGTCATAAACTCCCAAGGGGTTTGTATATTACTAAATGGGGACCACTTCTGTAGGTAATAGGGAGCCATTAAAAGTTTTTGAATGGGCGGGGGACAATATGGTCAGATGTGTGCCTTAAGAGGATTATGTTGAAACAATCTATTAGAGAAGAGAGAGACTGGAAGCAGAGGGATGAATTGGGAAGCTACTATAGTAGCCCAAGGAAAAAGTGATAAAGATGAAATGGGATGGAAACTGTTTGAATGGAGACAGGAGATGATATGGAAGTAGAGTAGATAAAATTTAGCACTTAACTGATTATGGAGGGGAAGGAAAAATCAAGGATGACTCAGAGGTTAAAAATTTGGGTGTTGGGAGGAATGGTGTTCCACTCAACAGAAAGAGCCAAGTTTGGAAGAGGAGTAGGTTTAATGGGAAAGAGAATAAGTCCCATCTTGTCTATGTTGAATTTGAAAGGCCTATGAAAACTAGCTGGCAATGCATGGATGGAGCTGAAAGGAAACCATGGGAACTGGTGGTGTCTGAAATGAAATTGAGGGAGAGAGAGAGGGAGGGGGGGGAGAGAGAGAGAGAGAGAGAGAGAGAGAGAGAGAGAGAGAGAGAGAGAGAGAGAGAAGTTGGTGGAGGAGGAGCAAAAGGTGGAGAGGAGGGGAAGGAGAGAACAGAGGAGAGGAGAAGAGAAAAGAGGACAGGAGAGGACAGGAGAGGAGAACACTCTCAGGTTAGAAAGGACATGGATAAGGAGTCATCAGATAAGTAGGAGGAAAAAAAGCAAGAGATACTTGTGTCACGGAAGTCAAGAAAGAGGTGTTTATGTCTGGTAACATAAAACCAGAGTTAAAACCAGCTTGAGGGGGCAACAGAATGATTGTATAAGATCTGAGATCTCATACTTGTTAAGTCCTAACATATTAGGAAACAAAACTTGAGAACTTAAATACATATGTAAACAATTCATGCAAAAACTTTTCAGTTTTCCTTCAGTTCTCTGGATAATGCAGACACTAACAATTTATGATTATCTCAGTTATCCATTCTAACAGGATAGTGTAGGGTGACCTATATAAGGATGGATGTAGACAGATCACTGATGTGGGGCCTTAAAAACCCACCTGTCAAGATGGATATAATTACCCTCATTTAACCAGAAACCAGATGTTTCTGAT
Organism: Potorous gilbertii; assembly: GCA_028658325.1. Classification (NCBI taxonomy): domain Eukaryota; kingdom Metazoa; phylum Chordata; class Mammalia; order Diprotodontia; family Potoroidae; genus Potorous; species Potorous gilbertii. The sequence goes on along the minus strand of CM053771.1, from coordinate 406,322,075 downwards.
TAATTTCTTCTATTTTTAGCTACAACATATTCTTGGAACTCTTCTTGATCCGAGGTGAAGAAAACACATTTCCTATCACCATGACCATCCTTAGGAGAAGTAAAGAGACAAATGCAACTTTTCTCCTGTCATTCCTTCTTTTGTTTCTTTGGGGTCACAAAAATATTTTGAAATCTGAATGAAAGGACATCTTTCAACAATCCACTTTCTGTTGCAATGCCAGAGTTCAATTCCTGTGTGTCGAGCTTTTAAATATCATTAAAGTAGATGGTAAAAAATAATGACTTAGAGATTCAGAGATTTCTAAAAATTGCGTGTAACGAACATAATTGGAGGAAAAACTGATAACCTAAAAGTAGAAGTAGTAGTTACCAATGAGTGACATATTTAGGAAACCTGCTTTCTGTCTTTCTAGCTCTATGACGAGACCATGAAGACTTCTTTCAGTACATTCTGCTTGCTTCATATCATATATCAGAAGATGATAATTGCATACCATGGTTATGACTTGATTATTAATTCATTAAAAATATTTCTAAAATAACTAATATTATCATGACATTGTGCTAGATACTATGAGGACGTAAGGAATTATGACACTATCCTTTCCTTTTCAGTTAGTTGGAGAGCTTATAGTTAATTGGGGAGATAAGACATAAACACATCTAAAGGTAAGTAATATGAAGAAAAGGTAAAAGAGACCTAGCTCCAAATCAACAGGTGCATAAACAAGTCAGAATGTAATGTGTGCTGGTGTTACATATATATGTATATGTATGTGTATGTACATATGTATGTGTGCTTATGTGTGTATGTGTGTATATATGTGTGTACATACACATATATAAATATCTATAATCTATATATATGTATGTATATACACACATATTCAAGAAAACCAAAAATGGGGTCACAAATATCTATACTTATCTCTCTCTCTCTCTCTCTCTCTCTGTCTCCATCTATCTATCTATCTATCTATCTCAAATGATGACCTTCTCTAATACAGGATGGGGAGGGAAGGAAATAGTTCAGAATTTAAAATGTTACAAAAAATAAATTAAATTAAAAATAAATATAATCCTTTCTACAAAAAATAGTGTAATGTGTGAAGACAAGGTTATCTAGAATGAAATAAAAGGTCAGTGAAAGAGGGATTCCTTTCATTCTATTCTACTCTAGCCTGATCCATTCTGCTCTGTTCATACTATTTGTATTAATTAAAGGCCCTGTGGTGGACAATTAGAGCTAAAAGCCCAAAATGACAACTGTTCCTTCCCTCAACAAGCTTCCATTCTAAGAGAAAGGCTGAAATTTGCATTGATGTGAACTAGTCTTCTGCCATATCAGAGACACATTTCTCTTGAAGGAAGAGAAAAGTGTTCAGAAAGAACCTAACCTTTTTGCCTTAATAGTATCCCTCCTTCCTAGGAGGATCCGAGAGGCTTCCATGGAGGTAATTTGCAAAGGAAGGAAAGGATTTCAAGAGGCAGAGATTTGTAGGGAGGATCTTCCAGGACTGAAGGATTATGTGTGCAATTGGATGAATGAATGAAAAAAAAAAAAGAATTTTTACAGTGTGTCTGCAATGTGGGTTCCAGGCACAGTGCAAGGTGCTGAGGATATAATAATAATAGCCACTGCCTTCAAAGAGAAGCATATCTGGGAGTGGTGGCCAGGAAAAAAAAAGTCTCAGAGGTCAGAGAGACAGGGACTAAAACCATAAGTGGCCGTTGGAATGCCCTTGATTTTATGATTGGGAGCTAGAAACTGATTGGGAACTCATCGAGGTGGGATGTAAAGTAAAGCAAGCTGACTAGATATAATGGTGAATTTTGAAATCACTCCCTCACCAATTCTTTAGTAAATACTACTCATTCTCAAAGCAAGAATTCTAAAACTGAGGGATTAATTCTCTCTCAGAAGGGACAGTTCTAGAGGTCAGTGAAGATGTTGTATTAGGTGGAGAACCAGGGACAGTCTAGGCACAGCACTAAGCACTAGGAATACACTATCAGCTGGACAAGTAACTTCACCCTGTTAGCCTCAGTTTCCTCATCTGTAAAATGAGCTGGAGAAGGAAACGGCAAACCACTCCAGTATTTTTGCCAAGAACTCCCTAAATGTGGTCATGAACAATCAGACATGACTGAACAACTGAATGACAAAGGTGAAGGTAGATAAAGCTCTAGTGTCTGACTGGTAGAACATGTTGGTAAACATCTAAAATGGAGTTTTGCTCAACTGTATCAACTCAAAAGGTTCTTAATGCCTGTCCTCAGTGAGTATCCTTCTTCTATGGCTAAATAAATTTTCCTTTTTAAACTGTTGAATGACCAGTGAAGGTCTCATTTTGTTCCACTATCTAACCTAAACTACCAGGGCACTGATCTGAGTCAGGCCCAGCCCAGAACAAGATTTGGTAGAAGATCTGGATATGTGTGTCTGATCAGATATAATGGTTCATTATTTTGGAAAGAGTATGAAGGATGAACTGGACAGGAGAGAAACTAGAGGCAGGACCATTACTTACTTACAATAATTCCATCAGGAGGAAACGAGAGCCCAAGATAGATTGTGGGAAAGAAAGAGCAAAGCTACTCTAATTTAGAGGAACTGGTAACTAGTTAGATGTGAGGAAGAAAATAAAGTCAAAAATGACTTTAAGGTTTTGAAAGCGAGTGGCTGAGAAGATAACTATATCATTAGCAGGGACTTCAGAAGAGAGGCAGGTTTTAGGGTGAAGGAATGGTTTCAGTTTTAGAAATGTTGACTTTAAAATGTCACCACGATTTTCAACTGGATATATCTAGTAGACATTTGAAATATGTGGGACTCAAGTTAAGCGGAAAAGATGGGTGTGTAAATTTGAAAATCATCTGCATATGAGTGAGTAGATACTGAAGTCAAAGAGTAAATGGCATTGTGAAAGGAGAGAACTCACAAAGAGGTTAAGAATAAAAGCTTGGGGGATATCCAGGGCATGAAAGTTGGAAATGTATATGGCATATTTTTTAAAGTGTATGTAGGAAAAGAATGGGAGCTAATGTTGGAAAAGTAAATTAAAGCCATACTACTGAGACCCTTGAATGCCAGACCAAAGAGTTTAGACTTTATTTTGCAGTTAAAAAGGAAACAGTAAAGTTTGTTAGCTGGAAGGTGGCATGATACAAGCTATATTTTAGAGATATCTACATATTATAGTTGTGCAGGATAAATTGGAGAAGAGAAAGAGATTGGAGGCAGAGAGATCTGTTAGTCCCCGGCCCTGGGCAGGAGAGAAGAATTAGCCAATTCAAGTATAATGGTTTTGTCCACATTTCTGTTTCCAGAGATTATTGCATAAGAAGTTCAACCTTGATCACAGTGGCTTAGTAAATGTTGTTGTTAAAATTTCATGAGAATTACAGAATTTCCAAAGACTTGCCATTTCTTTCACATTCTACCACTTTTAAACTTTGGCATATGACTATGTAATTAGTTCTACCAAAAACAGAAAAATAATTCATTAATTTTTGTTTTTCCTTCCTTTCTCTACTTAGCCCGTATTCTACACTTTGGAATTAAACTTTTCATGGAAATCACAGAAGTATCCTCTATCTCTATGGCCTTTGATCAGATGATTTCTCCTAGAATCTTTATTTAAGGAGGACTCCACAGCCAGTCATATTCCATTCCTCTTCAGACTTTCTCTACTGTACACCAGACAAGATATCTTTGACTTCCCACAGGATGTTCTTTGGTGGTATAATGGAGAATACTGGAATTGGAGTCCAGAAGATACTAGTTATGTGACCCTGGGCAAATCACATAACTTCCCCTAGCCTCAATCCTTATAAAACAAGAATTACAACCCCTTCTTTGAAAGATTGTTGTAAGGATGAAATGAAATAATATATGTAAAGCATTTAGCCAACTTGAAAGTGTTACATATCACTTTTTGATATTTTTATTTATTTAGATGTTTATCTGTTTTAGTGTCGATTTTACATGCATTTTAGCTCTCATATTTCTGGCTCCCAAAATTGAACAACAAAATGTAGGGCCCTCATAACAAATATGCATAATCCAGCAAAAGAAATGTATTATATGCATCTTAATAACTTGGAGAGTAATTCCACATCTTTTTCCAAAATGTCTGGAACAATACAAGCTCTATTAATGGTACATTACTGTGCCTGTTTTCCCACATCCCCTCCAACACTTGTCATTTTCTTCTTTGTCAATTTCGTGGGTGTGAGGCTGAATCTCAGAGCTGCTTTATTTTACATTTCTCTAGTTATTAGTGATTTGAAGCATTTTATATGGTTTTGATAGCTAAAAGTTATTATTAGTATTACATAGTACCAGATTCCATATATAGTACCAGATATTTTCATGATCCTGGCAATTTAGTTAGCATCTCAATCCCAGAAAAACCATGACATAAATATGAAAGAAGTTTAAGAAGAAGGAAAAGAGGCTAGATTTGAAATATGTTGAATGATGAAAACCATCAAGAAAGTACTAACATTGGAAAGAAGCCACTGGCTCTCATTAACCTCAATTTAGAAGTTTATAAGAAATATCTGAGAAGTGAAGCTGATTAATTGCCTGCAGTTTTGGCATTTAAACATGATTTTGGGAGCTGTGGAAGAGAGTACATCAGCTAAAGAAGTTGATGAAGAAACTTAAGACCAAGTAATTGATTGGAATATTCCAGTGCTGCTTGTCCATGAAATGGAATTACATTAGTAGTTCCTCTATTGAGAGTTCACTGAAAATAAGAATTTATCTTGAATGGAAAATTGGAGGCCCTGGTCTATATAGTCTCTACAAGAAAAAAATTTGTTCAGAGGAGGAAATCGTAACTTTTTTATATAATCAAAATAATCAAGGATTTCTTCTCACCCTAAAATGTTTGTTTACAAACAACTCTAGTTCCCCATCTAACACGTACAACATTTCTTCTTTCATTTGAATAGACCCATAACTTTATTAGTGTAGAGAATCCCTAGGAAAGAAAAGTCCCTTCACTGATACAGATCTGCACTTTATCTACAATTTATAGTAGCCTAGGGGACTTAGGCCAGCTCTCTAGCCACAACATCACTGACTTTCAACGCCTAATTTTATATTTCCTCAAACTAGTCAATTCATATACAATGTAGAAAACTCTGTTAGCATGTTTATTCCTGTTCATATTAAAAGCAATTTTATTTTATTTTTAAATTTGTCCAAGAAAAAATAAACAAGTTTCAGAACACACAGAATCAAAAATATGCCCAGCATGTATATGTCCTGGTGAGGGATGAAGCATAAATAGAAGGAAAGAGTCTTATACCTGTCCAAACTTTTTCTATCATACACGATGAAGCATGAATCCATGAAACATCATATCAAATTAGCTTGCTCAATTGAAGTATAAAGAGCCTTTTCCTCTTTTGATTATTTTCAATTTATCCTGTATATATCTAGTTTGGGCATAGCTGTTTATATATTGCTTCCCCCATTAAGTTCTTTGAGGACAAAAGCTATTTTTATTTATGTTTTTATCCCCAGTGTTTGGCATGGTGACTGGCACACAGCAGGTGCTTAATAAGTGCTTGTTGAGATGATTTTTTAAAATTAATATATAGTGTCAGGCACATCAAACTATTTTGATCTCTAAGTAGCAATCCCCCCAAAATACCCTCCTGAACCAAAAAGAAAACTAGATATACAAAACAATCCAAAACCAGAAACAACACCCCCTAAAAACACATACAAAAAATTATGTTTTCCCTTCTATAAGCACATCCTCTTCCACCACCACCATCAAAAGTACAGACACTACAACTACTTTTTCTTGAGTTTCAGGGCAGACTCATCCAAAAAGTGAATTAATCACAAAAGAAAGAAAAGCTTCTAATTCCTGAGAGAACAAGCTAATAGAATGCTGTTAGTCAAACTCTGGCAATGGTCCTCCAACAGTCAGAGTCTGCAAGCATGCTTAAAGCTGTTCTCTTGTTTAACAAATACTTTGGAGGGTATGAGGGGGGTGCTTTGAAGGGAAGAGAGGAAAAATCTCTTTGCTAAAAAGCCATTAGGATGAAACATTGTATTTGCAAAAAGCAGGGTATTCAGAGGAGTACACAGAGCAAGAATGTAGAAAATTTGAAATACATCCTTACCAATTCTTAATAAAAATGATCTATATTGGGAATGTGTTGGTGGAGGGAGGGGGAGCAGAAGGGATGAAGTAATTAGCAAGGAGCCTGAACTTTTATCTTTGCATCTTATTGCAGGACTCTTCAAGCTAAAAAAAAAAAAAAAACCAACCCCAAAACAAATCCAGAATGTGACATTCCAGCCTATCTCTCACATATAAATATATGTAGTATATTTTGATAGCAGGTTAAATCAAACACTTGAGCCTTGAAGTTTGCTCCAGTTTAATTAAACCTAGTTCCCATAAGAAAGGAACAGAGCCCATTTTGAAACATTTTCATTCTTAAAGAAAGGAGAGCTTAATGACAATCCTCAGGACCACGGAAGACACCACTGATTACACTCAGCTCAGAAAATAAGCTTGCTGGGAAATGAGCCTCTGTCTTCTTTTTCCTTTAGCAATACTTTTGGTGAAATTAACATAAAGTCCACTCCCAATTATCATCTGCAGAGAGGGGAGACTGAGTTTTGTCTGCCTCATCGCTGGCTCCCATTCCAACAGTCATGAACAGATGAATTAGAGTGAGCCCTTTCATGATAGATGGTTTTTCTCTTTGTTATACCGCAATATTGTCGAATTTCTACTGAATTTTCAATAGGATTCACAACCGGGAAAAACGTGGAGTTATCAACCATCGTATTAGCATTCATAATTATCACCGGTAATTGTTACACCAGTTTTCTAACAATTACCATTTTTCAGCAATAGACTGAGGGAAAAGTGCCATTCATTTAACTAAGCTGTGTAAGGTTTTCATTTAATGAGATTGTCCAAGCATGTACAAAAATGAAAAACAGAGAATACTAAATATATATTTAAATGCAGACAAATTCTGATGACAAAGTAGTTATTTTACCGGCTCAAATCAAAATTTTAAGCAGTTTACCTTTTTGATGTCTTCTAAAGAGTTTTATATAACAAACTTTCAGTGTCATGACTAATGACAGCTCATGCCAAGGATTACTTTCTTAAAACTGCTACTCAACCTTTGTGATTTGCAGTACACTTCTTATTACAGGATACATTATGCAGAAACCCTCTGCTGTGTGATGGGACATGGCAACCCTGCTGTGAGAATGCCTATCAGAGCTTCTTTTAAGGCCTTTTCTCAATTGTCAGCAAAGTATTTTTTAAGGTTAAAAGGTGTAAAATTATTCCGAGATGCTTTTCTGACCTGTCGCCTATCACTGCAAAAAGCTATAGTTCATTTTTTTCTAAAATTGTATTTTTTGAAATGCAGTAATATTATAAGAATAAGTCTTGTGCAAGGAAAATAGTTATCTGAGATTTTCATGATTTTTTTGAACTTATTCCCTCCCCCCCATGGACAACAATATTTATGGGGAATTAGTACTTGGATTTTTTTTAATTTTCAATTTGATATTTTTTTATCTTCCAAAGATGCTGATTCCTTGGGAAAATTAATATAAAAGACTCCGACTTTTCCCATCTTTTTCATTTGTTTCTTCCCTGTTCATATTGCAATGCATGCTTCATATCCCATAATGTGAAAGTCAAATTCACCGCTGTCGTGAAGTATAATCTCATTATACAAAGGCATACAGAGCCGATGAGCTGTCATTCTTCAAGCTGCTACCTGTACTTTGATTGAAACCACACTGGAAATCAGCAGGAAAACCAGAAGAAGGGTTCAATCCTCCCTACTTGTCATTTGCTTTCATGGTTTTCCAAGCCCTGCTTAGCTGTAGAATTCCCAGGCTACGTAAATCATTTAAGGTCAATGATCCTATAATTTTAAATCCTTGGCCGAGGAGGCCCCCATCTCCTGTTTTCTATAGTGTGGAATTCCCAATTGTCACTAACTGTTTATGCTCCACTAGAATGTCTGGTAGATTTTGAAAACGAGTTGCTGCCAAGTCTCATGTAGAGTTTTATAACATCGTATAATCCAACTTATACGGAAAATCAGAGAACAAATTCAGCCTCACAGGGAAGAGAGAAATCTGTGGAGCAGTCAGGTCCAGAAATAACCTAATTTATTTCTCTTTGGCAAATCCAGGAACAAAGAGAGTGTAAAAGCAAACTGTGTATGCCAGGACTCATCCAAAATGAGTCTAAATTAAATCCAACTTATAAAATTTATGTTTGTACACATCATTTGCTTTGGATTTTCTAGCCTAGAATTGTGGTTTTTTACCTTTTCCCCCCTCCTTTGCTTTTTTCAGTTTGCAGAGATCCTACTAAAAAAAATCTTTTCTTTCTTTCCTGTAGTCTTCAGCAATCCAGAGAAAATAAACTCCACACCTTGGCAGGACCTTTCTTTTAGGGTTCTCTCATTTCCATTTTTGGTGCCCCCTTTGCTTCTAATTTTAACTTGTAAGTGACGAAGATTTGTGCCCATTTTGTTACTTACATTTTTTTAAGCACCATTCTGAGCTCAATGACTACTCTATATTTTATATATGACTATTTTATAAATAGTTCAAATAACTATTCTATAAATAATCTATTCTATAAGTAATCCATTCTATAAATAGTTCAAAAACAGTAATATTCATCAGAGGTTAGAGAAACTAATAACCCTTTCTTTCAGAGTAAGCATACAATGAATTTGTTTCTGCCTCTACATATTCAGCAGAGATGAATAGAACGACACTTGTAAAGGATTATGAAATTCTTAGATAAGAAATATAGCATCAGAACAAATATTACTGTTAACAAATATCCTGTCCCTCTTTTGTGCTGTAATATAATAGACAGAACCAGAACAAGCATAGGAATATAGACTCAAATGTCAAAGGTATCTCAAAGGACACTGAGTCCGATGCCCTTGGTTAAGAGATGAGGATCAAGCCGACTATGACAGACTGCCCTCTGAGGCACGGAGGGGTGATCGAATGTGTCCCATTTCACTCCATTAGTAAAATATCTGAGGTAGGATTGGAATCCGGGTCTTCCTGGCTCCTAGTTCCATATCCCATCTACTATACCCCATCAACTCTAGCTGCAATTTAGTAGACGAACTATGATAAATAAAGCACTTAAGTTCTTTGAGTCTCAGTTTCCCCACCTGTAAAATTGAAATAATAATATTTATACTGGGAGTCAAGATAGCATAGCGGACAGAAGTCTGGTCTTGGAAGACCTCACAGATAGCATGATTATTAACGATTACTTCTCTGACTCTGATATGTACTAGCTGAATGAGTCATATCATTTTACTTCTCAGTATACTAGGCAACTCTCTTAGACTCTAGGTTGTTGATGACTTGCACTACCTGTATTGATGAAAGAAGTTTCTAAACAAAGGAAATCCCAGGTCTAGTCTGGAAGAAAAAAAATGTGTACACCAACCTTTATAGGACTATTACGAGAAAAAATACTTTGTAAATCTTAAAGCATGGGCTGTGAGGTGATAAAGTAGATAGAGGGTGGGGTCTGGAGTTAGGAAGATTCGTGTTCCTCAGTTCAAATCTGACCTCACACACTTAACAACTGAATGGCAAACCACTCCAGTATCTTTGCCAAAAAAAATCCTAAAGGGGTTAGACATGACTGAAAAAAATGACTGAACAGCAACAAAAAATCTTAAAACACTATATAGAAATATGTCTCATTATTATACTATATCCCAAACCCCCCTCTCTTTTTTTTATCTTGGTGCCCAACAAGACATTTGTGGTGGGGTTTTTTTTTAACAGAGAAATGGTAAATGACCTACTTCTTAACCATTAAAGGACACTTTTAATAGCACTTCAGTAAAATTATTTGTGAAATAAATGGGTTACTTAAGAAAGAAGGAATTAAAAGCATCACTTTTAGCATTCAGTTGAAACTCAGGAAGGTTTGGAGTGTTTAAGCAATAGCCATGCTCGTCAGTCACAGAAGTCTTCTTGGTTTCACTCCTTTTTCAATCGCTACCATTCATTTATGTGTATAGCACATGACATACATGCCAGAGGAAAGATTCATCTCCTTTAGTGGTACAAATAAAGGCAATGATATTCTTATCAGTTCAGGGGTACTCCTTCAGATTAGTTTGAACTAAGGTTTTGTGGTTGTCGTTGTTTGCTACATATAGAAAAATAATTGCTTGTGTGTCTTATGGGTAAGAATATTAAAATTTAGAGTCAGAAGACCTGGTTCCTTGTCCCGGTTCTGCTATCCACCAGTCATGTGACAATGAGCAAATCACAATCTTTCTAGATCTCTTTGGCAAGATAAGGTATTTGAATGAAATATTCCCTTATAGCTCAGAAGAATAATGAGTCTGTGACTAGGAAACTAAATTCTGGGTGAGGCAAAGATTTCTTTAACCAGTTGTTTGACTACATAACACTACATCTTTCTCATACAAATTTCATCCAAACGTTCAAAGTTGTCATTGAGTTGTTTCCATTGTGTCTGACTCTTCTTGGCCACATTTGAGGTTTTCTTAGCAAAAATACTGGAGTTGTTTGCCATTTCCTTCTGTAGCTTATTTTATGGATGCGAAAACTGAGGCAAATGGGGTTAAGTGACTAGCCCAGGGTCACACAGCTAGTAAGTGTATGTGGCTGGATTTGAACTAAGGAAGATGAATCTTTTTGATGTCAGGCTTGCAATTCTAAGCCAACATTAGCATCTCCTTAATGTTTAGCACTGTTATAGAAGGTTTTTACTAGTCATTTGTTTGTTTAACTCTATACCCAAGATCTGAGAAAGCTTGTTTACATTTGTGGAGGATTCAAGAGTGGGAGGATCCGATAATGACAGTCACCATCTCAAAAGATCTCAATATGTTGAGATGTTGGACTGAACTGTAAGACAAAGAACATCTTAAGTTAGGGGGGATATGGCTAAAAAGTCATTCATTTTCTAAAGTCCTTGCAAACTGAGGCACCATAAAAACAACAATATAATGTAACACCCAGAAAAAGAAAGGAAAAGTTGACTGTGTTAATAGAAAGTACTCAGTTATACTGGAGGAGCTAAGTGATGCAGTGGACAGAGCTCAAGGTCTGGAGTTAGGAAGACTCATCTTCCTGAGTTCAAATCTGGCCTCAGACATTTACTAGTTGTGTGACCCTGGGCAAGTCACATAATCCTATTTGTCTCAGTTTCCTCATCTGTAAAATGAGCTGGAGAAGGAAATGGCAAATCCCTCCAGTATCTTTGCCAAGAAAACCCCAAATGGGGTCACGAAGAATTAAACATGACGGAAACGACTGAACCACAACAACATAATAAATTCAGTAATAGTATCTATGTATTCTGCTCTGACAGGTGTCACAATGAATAAACAGAGGAAGACCTGCATTCAAACATTGCTTCAGACACTTACTAACTGTATGACCTTGGGTAAGTCACTTAACCTCTGTCTACCTGTTTTTTTATCAGTAAAATGAGGAAAACAATTGTCCCTCCCTCCTAGAGTTGTTGTGAGCATAGAATGAAATAATATTTGCAAAGTGTTTTGTAAATCTTTAGGCACTGTATGAAGGCAAATCACACCTAGAGTACCAGGATGACCCCTTTGGGGCAACATGTTTTAGAAGAGACATTGATAGGATAGAATGTGTCCAAAAAAGACACTTATGTCATAGGAAAGTTATCCAATCACTATTTTCAAATATTTTAAATGCTATTATCATATGAAAAAGTGAATGGACCTGTTTTTACTGCTGTTCAGTTGTTTTTAGTCACATCTGACTCATCATGACTGAGGTTTTCTTGGCAAAGACACTGGAATGATTTGCTATTTTCTTCTCCAAGACTTACTCTTCTGGGCCCCAAAAAAACAGAAATGAAAGCAATGGTGGAAGTTACAGGGAGAGCTTTTTCAGCAAACATAAGAGAAAGCATTGAAACAGTTGGAGCTGTCCAGAGCTGGAAAGAATTTCCTTACAGGGTAGTAAGTTTCAGGCTGGATAACCCCTTGCTTAGAATATCGTGGAAGAGATTTGGGTAGAAATTCAGAAGATGAACTCTGAAGTTCCTTTTAACTCTATGCTCCTATAATTTTATCAATCTATCTATATTTATTAGGCTTCTATTTTGTTCCAGACTCTGTGCTAAGCATTAGGAATACAGAAAGAAACTCAGGAAGCCTACAATCTGTGGGGGAGAGATAAACAAATATTTACAAAACAAGCTATAGGAAGGGTAAATAGGAAATATTTAACTAGAATAAAGAGAGATTTGTGGCAGTTTCCAGTAAAAGATGAGATTTTAGTTGGGACTTTACAAAACCCAGGAAAGTCAACAGTGAGAAATGAGGAAGGAAAGCATTCCAGGCATGGGACACAGACAGAGATGAAAAATGAGCCTAAAGAAGGAGTACCTTGTTCATGGATCAGCTAGAAGTCCAGTGTCAGTGTGGAACAAAGAGTACGTGTTGAGGAGCAGGGTGTAAACAGACTGGAAGGGTAGAAGGGGGCTAAATTATGAAGGGCTTTGAATGCCAAATAGATCATTTTGTATTTGATCCTGGAGGCAACAGGGAACGAATGGAGTTTATAGATTGGTGATTGGGGCATGACGTGCTTCAGGAAATTCATTTCTAAGATAGAACTGTGCATAAGACACACTTAATTTCTGAACGATGACCTTTGCTTTGGCATCTTAAAGGTTATATACGTAGTTGTCTCTGATATTATGACCTTACCTATATATTTGGTGTTTATTATGTATGTTAGGATGTACAATTCTTAATTTAAGCTTAAAGATAATGTATTTCATGTATAGCAAATAGCTATTATTCTCAAGGTAAGCTTAAAATTGTATATGAATATATGTGCATATCAAACATTTATTTTTAATATAAGCTTTGAGACCTGAAAAATCTTCATACTCCAAATTGCAGACACATGGAACTAGTTAACTCATCATTTGGAAGCTGGAAAAAGCAAGTATCAATGGACTAACAGGCGTTTACTGAGGATCTACTTGGATGGCCAGAGGATGCCCAGTAAACTTGGGGTTGATGGGCCAGATTCCTTCCTTCCTTCCTTCCTTTCTCCCTGCCCAAACTCCACTTAATGGCTCTTTTCTGGACCCTTATGCCTTCAGGGTGATTATCAAACAACTTTTGCTCATTATCAAACAACTGAGTAAGTTGTTGCTCAAACAACTGGGCCTTCTCCAATCATTCTGATGAATATCTGCTCACTGGATCCAAATGACTCAGGAGGGGAAAGGGAGGCTGGTGACCTTGCACAGCCCTCCTTTACTCAAAACAAAGTCCAGAGCAAGTCATGTCATCATTTCTCTGATGTCATGGTCTCCTTCGTAAATGAACAGATGAACAAAGATTGAGAGATTATGTGTCCACCACTGTGCTGGGTATTACAAGGATCTATAGAGATAATGAGGTATGGCTGTTGCCCAGAAGGAGCTTAGAGACTGGATCAGTGTTGTCTCAAGGTTACACAAATGGTCTTGGGGTACATCTTGCAGGTTCTTTCTCATTTATTTGCTTTAGGGTTATTGGAAAGAGAATGATGGTCCCAAAGAGCAATGGTCTCCAAAGTAGTCTCTATGGCCCATGGTGGGGATCAAGGAGGAGCGAAGAATAACCTCAAGGGGTACATGATCACCCAATTGGAGAGTAGAAAAGGGCTGCCTCCAGCGGTGTAATGTCTTGATAAAAAAACTAAAATTCAGTTTTCAATGTGAGTATTTATACCTTGGAAATGAACAAATTACACATTGGGACTCAATTTGTTGTTTTGTTGATTGTCTAGGCTTAAGGAAGTGAAGATGAAAATATTAATAATACAAAACAGACTTAAAGAAAGGGTGTTCTTAGTACATTTTCTCCCAGAGAGCTGGTTGTTCTTAAACATTTACCAGAATACTGCTGGGTTACATCTACTTCCCACTAACGGAAGTAGTAGTTTTCCAAGATGATCACATCTTCACTATACCCACTGATCCTTAGCAATCTTCCACTACCCTCCCCCCCATCATTGTGCAAGCCCCTAACCTTTCTTTCACTCCTTTCTGAGCTGGCACTGGTTTCTCAGGAAAGTTTCAGCCTAAAATACCATCGGGGCAAAAAGTCAACCTTTATTTGGCATGTTCTCTCCTATCCCCAGATAATTCTGTGGCTGCAGCAGACACCCCTTGGAGGGTTGACTGCACTTTAGAGCAGTGACTTATGAATAACAGAGGTCACCTCATTTCTTTTACATTGTGAAAAGGAAAGAGTGAGTCACACAAGGTAAGCAGGCATGGATGGGCTGTGATTGGTGCTTCCATCCCCCTAGCCATCCAGTTCAAAACCTTGGTATTTGCTTACTGCCACCCTTGTTACCATCCCCTCTCTTGTGGTCACTCAGCTGATGATTCACTTTGGGAAGGTGGGAAATTTTAGAATTTCTCCCTCCATAATACCTATCCATTCCCTTGACCATTTCCTTATCTGTCCCCTTGCCATCCCCACCAGGCAAGTAGGGTGAATCTCTTCATCTTCAAAACTTCCATCTGGGAATCCAGATTGGAATCCATCCATCTGGGAACCCATATCCTGTTGCTATATTTGGTAAGTACCTCACATGGCCAAATACTACATCAAAACTAGCTCTAGCTTTGCTTTACTCAACTCCATGGCTACCTTGCCACCTCACTAGGGACACTATATCCTACCCCTCACCTTCTTCCAGTTCTGGAACCATAATCAGATCAACACTACTTACTTGAAAGGGTATATAAATCTACTTTCTCATGTCTTCACTCACCATCCCTTTAACTTTGCAAACCAAAATACCCCATCCTAGCCACAACCACTTTATTCATGTTGTATTCTTTAATTAGAAGCAAAGGAGTGAACTGTCACTTTTGTGTTTGTAACCCTGACATTTTGCACATTAATCTGGCACATCTGAAGTCCTTATTAAATGCTTTTTCATCCATTCATTAATTTATTTTTCCCTCCATTCCCTTCTCTTCATTCTTATAGCCACCATGCTAATTCAAATCATCATCTCTAGCCTGGACTACTGAAAGGGCTTCCTTACTGGTCAATGTGTTTAAGTCACTCACCACTCCAATCTGTCTGCCAATCAACTGCCAAAGTGATTTTCTTAAAGCAGAGGTCTGAACATAACACCCCCCTACTAAGTAAACTCCAGTAGCTCTCTATAATGACCCTAGGATCAAATATAAATTACTCTATTTGGCATTTAAAGCCCTTCACAACTGGCTTCAACCTACCTTTCAACCTAGCCTTATTATACATTGATAGCTTGCCTTCCTGCTCTCTACACTACAGCTGACCTGCACTTCTTGCTGTTCTGAACACTCAGACAAAAATATAACCTAAATATACAAACATGGATAGGAAATTATGCCCTGACATTAAGCAGAGCCAAATAAAGAAAGAGGAATGAATTAGAACTGAAAACTTTCTGCTGAGTGGAAACCAAAGATGATTCAGTTTTGCCTATTGTTTTTGCACTGTATGAGGTGAATGTGTATATACAAAAAAGCATAGCTGATTCTGAAAAGCTGTTGTATTCGCCGACTGTATTACCTATAGTTGTTATGTATCTTTCAGTTAAAAATATATATAAAATGAAATTCACCTGTTTGACTATCTAGTTTGATTAATTGAATGACTAATTGTCATTGTAATTGTTAAGTCACTTCAGTCATATCTGACTTTTTGTGACCTATTTGGAGGTGTTCTTGGCAAAGATGCTGGAGTGGTTTGCCATTTCTTTCTTCAGAATTAATTAATAACAAACAGTTATTATTTATGTCTGTCATCCCCCAGAACATAAAAAAGATTTTATAAAAAAATAGTGTACCATTTCCAATCAAATTTATTTCACAGAGATATTATTATATATTATATGATCCTTATTAATAATTTAGTGAGAGCAGTCTGTCCATTAATAAATAATTAGAATATTTCATTTAAATCTCATCCTTTTAAATTTCTGTTTAATTTAATTTAATTCCTGTTTTATAATGGACATAATACATATGATATATTCTATAATTTACATATATGTGGATGGATGGAAATATGTGTGTATGTATGTGCATGTATGTGTAGGGAGTGGTATTCAATTTTATTTTTAAATCAATAGGAGTATGTGATGAAAAGAAGTAGGTTAGGTTATTGTTAATGTATTTTTTACTTAATTTGAAGATCTTTCCCACTCATTAATAGGTCTGTGTGACCTACTTAAATCACATGGAAGCCTAAGTCACATGTGGTGGGAGGAACTTGCTGACTGGGTGGAACAGAAAGGGTGGAGCAGAGCTGGGAGGAAGTTGGTCAGAGCTGGGAAGGACAGAGGAAGCAAGGAGCTGGCTATGAGTGAGAGAAGGGTATTTTACTTAGGGGAGTTTGTTTGTGGGACTGCCTGATAATATGTATAGATTTCCTGGTTACTATGATGTCTTTGGCTTTCTGGTGTTGGGATAAATGTTTTGGTTCTGTCTTCCATGTGGAGAGTCTCTTATATTTTGTGATTCAGAATTGTGCCAGCATATTCATAGCTGGCCATAGGACCATCAATATCACATTGGCGTTACAGTACCCTGAGATTAAACCCCATTAAAGCCCCAGGCATTCCCTCTCTCTGTCACACACACATACACACACTTTGGGGACCATTGCTCTAGGCCCTGACCCAAAGGAGTGTGTGATCAATCAGTGAGAGGATGATGAGATGGGTCTCATCCGACCTTTCCTCCATAGTCAATTGTGGGGAGGGGGGCGGAGCCAAGATGGCGGAGTAGAAAGATTCACCTATGCTAGGTCAGAACCCACAGCCCATAGATTTCCTGTAAAAAGAACTCCTGACAAATCCTGGAACAGTGGAAGCCGCGCAGCAACACAGTGAAGGAGATTTCCGTTGCAGAGAGCCCTGAAGAACCGACCACAAAGGTACCCCAGACGGGAGCGGAATCCTGCCCGGCCGAGCGCTCCCCTCCCCCGCCCTGGCCACGCGGCACTGAGAGGAGCGAGCAGAGCCCAGCAGGCATCAGGGACCTGAATCTCCGGCGGCTGCGAAGGTCCCTCCACCCACAGACGCACAGGTCAGTGAGAGAGACGGGCTGGGAGGGGAGCGGGCTGAGAGGGGAGGGGGGGATCTCCGGGACTCG
>CM053771.1:406267681-406304324 GCA_028658325.1 Potorous gilbertii | reverse complement strand
ACAAATGAGGAGAAAATTTTGGAACCCAAAATTTTGTGAAAATGAATGTAAAAAGTTAAATAAATAAATTTATATTTAAAAAATTAGATAATTAGAAAACAATATTAGGGCATAGGCATATCTTTTCTAGACTTAATGAATGAAGCTTTAGGACAAGCCAGGATGACAAGGATGATGAATCCTTGAGGAATTGGTTTTAATTTTTTCCCACTAGGTCTCTAAATTTTGAAAACTTTTTATTCCATGTAGTTTGAAGATTATAAGTATTTTGTTTTATTATTTCCAATTATGCCAGCTCATCTTACCAACAAAACCCCCTTATTTTTATGAGCAAATGCTTACAACTTAACAATTTGTTGACATATTGTTGTTGAATGCATGTGGATATCACCCATAGAGTGTTCATGAATGTTCTTGAATGTTAACATTTGTCTAGAAACGACGTTAAGCAAATGCAGTGTCATATCATTGTCAACCTTTACTATTGTTTGGTGAAGTAACTTTTATTTAATCCAAAAATATTTCTCTGGGCCTATCATATGCTGTAAGAATATCTTCAGGACATCTAGGTGCCTTAGTAAATAGAATACTGGGCTTGAAGTCAGAAAGACTTACCTTTCTGAGTTCAAATATGGTCTCACACAGGTATTAGCTGTGTGACCCTGGGCAAGTCACTTCAACCTGTTTGCCTCAATTCCTCATCTGTCAAATAAGGTGGAGAAGGAAACGGCAAATCACTCAGTAGCTTTGCCAAGAAAATCCAAATGGCTTCACAGAGAGTCCAAAATGACTAAAACAACCGAATGATGACAAATGAGAACAGCTATCAACTTTTTTCTTCCTTTTGAATGAAGGGTTCATTTTTCTCTAGCTGCCTTGGGGTGATGAGTCTTGAATTTTGTTAACATTGTAAAGATTTGGAATTGGGCACCTTCTAAATCTACTTATCCATTTTACTGGCTTTTGGGTGTTGAATTGTTTATTTTTTTCTTTGACTCTGTCAAAACTTTAACTTTTTGGCTTTTGCTTTTAATTATTAATAAAGGGAACAAAAATTTCCTGCTCCATTTTTATAGATAGATAGATGATAGATAAATAAATGATAGATAAATTATCAAATGCTTCCTGGGTGCCAGGTACATTGGAAAATGCTAGGGATACAAAAACAAGAAAACAAGATGGTCCCTACTCCCAAGGAGCTTATGTTCTATAGGGAGAAAACAATTCCTAAAGGAGAACCATAAAGGGGCGGTGATGATGATAGTTCATGATTAAGTGGTGCAGAACAGAGAAAGAACTGGAGATGAAATGAGCAGTGTAAATGGAGTCCTTCCAGATATGGTGATTCCTTCATTTTACAGAGTAGCAAACCAAAACCCGAAGTTTTGTGCCCAGAGTCACATGTAGGTTAGTGGCAGAACTGGGATTTGGATCCAGGTCTTCCTTATTCCACATCCAATGCCCTTTAATGAACCACCATTGACCAGAAGACACTAGAAACATTTCCATTTTCCCTAGTTTAAAAGCAAAACTAGTTTTTTTTAGATGATACTTAATTCTAATTGTTCTATTTAATTACAAGGAAGACTAAACACTCTTGTTTACAATTGTCTACAACAGAATAATTAACTATCACCCAGAAAGTCATGTTGGCAATCACACAAGGTGGATTAGGAGAGGAGCAATTGAGATCCTATTTGAAAAACCTGGAAACGCCAGGATTCTGAAATAGATCTTCATTGTCTTTATTTATTTCTAAAATGTTGCCATTAAAATTAATAGCTGTATCAATCATTGGATCAACTCCAAACCCATTTTAAAAACAAAAGTCACAAAACTTCAAATTTTCCTACTTCCTCTGGTTTCTATCAGGCCCTGAATGTTTTCTCATCTCTCACAAAGCTGGGCCTCCTGTAGGGAAGCACAAAGCTCTGTCATTATAATGGCGGCACCCAGTGAGTGAGACAACAGGCTTATTAACAGTCCTGGGAGCCTAAAGCTGCTCTGAATGTTGCCTTTTCAAAAAATAAAAATAAATATTCTGCATAGGCCTCCTTGGTAATAGTCATTGAACTGTGGAATTAGGAAAAGCAGGGGCTTCCTTATTCTTGAATCTTAGAATATAGGGCTAATTTAGACACAAACTATTTACAATCAGAGCTCGAAGGAACCTCAGAGGTCACCTGGTGGAATTGTCTCATTTCACCGATGAAGAAACTAAGGCCCAGAGAGATTTAATAGGCTGACCAAGGTCTTACATTAAATGGCAGAGCTTGGTTTGAATTGGGGTCCCTTGATTCCCCAATATAGCATGCTTTCCATAATGGTGGCAATGAGGATTTGGGACACTTTAATGATTCACTAAGAAACTTTTTGAAGGAACTTTGACCCCCATCTGTCACTTTTCTAACCAACTCTATGCTTTAGCCAAGAGTCCATTCCTGTTGGACTGTGGGCAATTTCCTTGTTCCTCACTGTTAAAAACAAATACTGAATCCAGTTAGAGGACCTTGAAAGACTCTTCCATCTCTAACATTAGATAAGTCTCTGATTCTTAGATAGGAGCAGCAGCTGCAAGAAAGAAGAAAGACAGCTAGCTTTGTTGGCTCTATGCTATGAGTGGAAGTCTAGAAACTCACTGTTCTACTCAATTTGCTCTCAGGTATTCTTTTCAGGAAAAGGAGCCCTATTGAATTGACTTCAAAAAGAGCAAATAGAAGCACAAAGATTGTAAAAATGAAATTTCCTAAAGAACACCCTTTCCAAATACAAGTTAAGATGAGGGGAGAGAGGATTGGTGCCAACTGAAAATTACTTACTAGGACACCCCTTAAAAGTGAGTGCTATGCAATAGAAACATTTTTCTACATGATCAATGCAAGAATTTGTTCTGCATATTACAATAAAAATTATAATTTTTTCTCTTTTATTCCCATTGGAGGATAGGAAAAGGCATGTGAGAGAGATTAAATACTCAATAATTAAAAATAAAGTAAAATAAAGTAAAAATTTTTAAAAAAGGAATAAATTATTTGTATTCTTTGAAAATTCATTATCAACCTTTAGATGAAACAGAGGCCTCAAAATCAAGATGGCTGCCAAACCAGAAGACCTATCAGAACATATTGTCCTTTATTTTCAGGTGGGAATGTAGACAATGGTCTAAGAAATGTACCCTAGAATAGAAAGAGATTGAACCCTTGACAATCGTAGTTCCCACGGTTACAGTGGGGCAAAGGGGATAAGCCCAGGTCACATTATATAGTGGATTCTTTACCTTTTTTAGTATCAGGATGATGGTGAAGCCCATGGACCCCTTCTCAGAATAATAATTGAAAGAAATGTTAAATTTAGTTGTAGATTTGCTAAAATAAAGATGTATTTTTTTCCTATTCAAGTTTTCTGCTTAAAATATTAAATACATGTTGCATAGAAGAATTAAAATGAATGGGAGAAACCATAAAACAAAACAAAACATAATACAAAAGAAAATGGTCTACTTCTATCTGCGATCCAGTTTCATAGTTCTTTCTCTGTATGTGGAAGGCGTTTTGCCTCAAGAGTCCATTGGAAATTTTTTAAGTCTTTGCACTGCAATGAAGTACTAAGTCTACCAGAAAAATTCTTAGCACACTGTGGCTGTTGCTGTGTACAAAGTTGTTCTGGTTCTGCTCCTTTCAGTCAGCATCAGTTTATATAAGCCTTTCCAAGCCTCTCTGAAGTCTTCTTCCTGTTGATCATTTATTACAGCACAATAGTATTCCTTTACATTCATATATCACAACTTGTTCAGCTATTCTCCAATGGATGGGCATCCCCTTGATTTCCAGGTTTTGGCCACCACAAAGAGAGCTGCTATAAATATTTTTGTACATGTGGAACACTTTCCCATTTCCATGATCTCTTTGAGATAGAATCCCAGAAGTGATATTGCTGGGTCAAAGGGTATGCACATTTTTGTAGCCCTTTGGGCATAATTTCCAAACAAATGACTGTTTTTGAAAGAACATTCTCCTAAGTGCTTGGCATATTTCTTGTGAAATTCTCACATATTTTTTGGGTTAAACAGTAGATAAACATTTATTAAGTGTTCACTATATGCCAGTTATTGTGTTAAGTGCTGGGGATATAAGAAAAGCAATAAATAAATAAGTAAATAAACAGATAAATAAATAAATAAATGGAAATTGAAAACAAGAAGTCAACAGTCCTTTCCCTCAAGGAGCTCACATTTTAATAGAGGAGACAGCATGTAGATAACTAGTTACAGAGAAGATATTAGACAAAGGAGATGAAAGTTATGTGAAAGGGGATAGAGAACATTAGCAGCTGGTGAGCATATGGCATAATATACTTTTCATGGATGATATTTGGAGTAAGGCTTACAAACTGATACAACTGAAGTTAATGCCCCTTGTAGCTACCATCACTTCTGAACCGTGGTTGATATAGATTCAGATATTGGAGACATTTAATAACCACTCTTTGCGTACCTGTCTCAGTTTGAAAACTGAATAAATTGAGGTCCAAGCATTCACATGTGCACTGTTTTAACACAACCAGACAAAGAAGAACATTGAGTGACTATAACATTTAATTGGAATGGAAATGAAAAGCAAACCAACATAGATAGTATTTGTCACATTCTTGAAAAAGTATAATTTCATTCCACTTTTTACAGTTTGTTTGATCTTCTAAATTCTCTGGAAGTGCAGTCAAGGGGACAGCTGGAGGGCAGTCTCTTGCATGGGTCCTGGGTACAAAGACTTTGGGGAGGGGAAAATCAGTTCCTAAGATTGCCTGTTCTCCCTGCTGGTTTTCCCCATACATATAGTCTTCAGCTTCTCCTTCAGATCCTATTCACCTCTCCCACATGTAGTTCTCCTTCACTAGACTTTCTACAGTTCTCCTTTCCAGCCTTCTGCTCTACATAGTCATGAACCCAGCAGCAATTTCCATTTCTCTTCACTTGCTTAATGGGAGAAAAAATTCCTTCCTTGCCCATTTCACAGAAAGGAAAAATGAAAGCATAGTTCTTCTCAGCCTTGACAAAAAAATTCTCTTTCCCCTGACCCTTTCACTGGGAGGAGGGTCAAGAGAGATGCTCTCCTTTACTTTGGTGGAGAAAAACTTCTTTGTTCCTCCTCAACAGATACCAGTATAAGAATGAAGCCTGGGGTGATGAAGGAAGCTACACACAGACCATCCACGGGCTTCAATGAGCCTCCAACTTCACAAAAAAATGATGAGTAAGTAGACAGAGTAAGGTGGCACAGGATAGAACACTGGGCTGGGAATCAGGAAGACTGAGCTTTCTGAGTTCAAATCTGGCCTCAGACACTAGTGACTCTGGGCTAGTCATGTAACTGTCGGCCTCAATTTCCTCCTCTGTAAAATGAGCTGGAGAAGGAAACGGCAACCACTCCACTACCTTTGCCAAGAAAACCCCAAATAGGGTCAGAGTTGGATACTACTAAAATGACTAAACTCAGACAAACATGTATGTGTCTATAATACAAAATCACCATGTGGTATATAGCAGATTAGACTAAATCACCTCCGAGGTCCTTTCCAGATTTCACATTCGGTGATTCTATATGTAAAAGAGAATAAATGAGAAAATTTAACTGAGATAAAATTGAAAAGTTTGATTTCCAGTTGACTCACAATCATTGAAGGCAGAAAAGGGTCTTTTCACCAAGAGACATGTACTTTATCTAGTTGCCACAGACTGAGATAAGTGAGCATGTACCAATGGAAATGCTATAGTCGTTATGATATGACACAAGACGGCATGACTTTTCAATAACCAAAGATGTCAAAAGAGAAATAGGACTTGACCTTTTTTTTTTAACTAACAGGGAAACAACACAGAAGGCTTTGGATTGTTTCTTTTCTTCTCTACCCCTACCAAGCTGATACAAGAAAATAATGAAAAAGTGCTTTCTTGCTTGACTGGTAGAAACTGTAACTGTCACCAGATCAAAAGTATCATATACAGAGGAAAAGGGTACTGGGTTTGGAGGTAGAGAATCTGCATTCAAATCATCTTTGCTCCTATCCTCTTAAAATCCCTGGCTTCCTCTTTAAACAAGAAGCCTTTCTTGGTCCCCTCTTCCCAAGCCCCACTCACTCTTTTCTTATCTCCCCAGTTCCCATGAATTTCACTATCATCTCTACTTGTATGGTTGTCACATTTATTTGTTCAGACTTAACCTCTCTCCTGACCTCCATTCTCACATTCTCAACTGCCTACTGGACAGCTCAAACTGGATGTCTCGCAGATGTCTTAAGCTCAACATATGAAGTAGAATTAATTATCTTTTTTCCCAAGCTCTCCCCTCTCCCTAACTTGCCAATCACGATTAGGGGCACCATTCTCTCCATCACCTAGACTCAACCTAGACACATCTTCACCTATTTACTCTCTCTCACTACCCTATATTATGTTAATAGTAACAAAAGCAACACTAATAGCTAGAATTTGTACAGTACTTACTATGTGCCAGTCCCTATATACACCTCTCCTCTAACATTGCTTCTCCCTTGGCGCAGACTGGAATCACTTCATGACTAGGTTATTACAGTAGCCTGCTAATGGTTCCTCCTGCCTTAAATCTCTCCCCTCTGAGATCCTTCTTCCTCTTAGTAGACAGAGTGCTATTCTTCAATCTCAGATCTGATCAAGTCATCCCTTTATTCAAATCAACTCCAGTGGCTTCCTGTTGCCTATAAGATCAAAACCAAATTCCTCTGTTTGACTTGTAAACAAAGCTCCTTCCTAGTGTCTTGTTTCTCTCTCCCTTGCCTGTTCTAGAGCACTTTCCCCCTGATTTGAGATATAGTGAGTACCGATGTTGACTCTGAGCAGTCAGTTTTACTGACTGTCCCCTATACCTAGAAATCTCTTGTCTCCTCATCTTTGTCTTCTGGCTTCCTTGGCATCCTTCAAGCCTCAGCTCCTTGTACAAGAAGTCTTTTCCCATCCCCCTTTATACTATTTATTCTGTATATTTCTTATTGCACAGTTCTTTGCTTGTTATTCTCCCCTTCCCCACCCACCACTCCCAACTAGATTGTAAACTTCTTGAGAACAGGAACTGTCTTTTGCTTTCCTTTCTATTCTCAGGGTTTAGCACAGTACCTAGCATGGGAGGTGCTCAATAAATATGCTTATGACTAATGAAGAGTACCTTCTCTTTTATGAGGTTAACTTCTATCTACTCTGTTTATATCTTATATGTATGTTGTCTCCCCTCTTTAGAATATAAGCTCTTTGAAGGTAGGAACTATCTTACTGAATAGTTTTATTGTTTTGCTTGTATTGGGCAACTAAGTGATGAAGTGGATAGAGTGCCTGGCCTGGAGTCAGGAAGGCTCATCTTCCTGAGTTCAAATATGGTCTCAGATACTTACTAGCAGTGTGACCTGGGCAAGTCACTTAGCCCCGTTTGTCTCAGTTTCCTCATCTGTAAAATGAACTGGAGGAGGAAATGACAAACCACTTCAGTATCTTTTCCAAGAAAACCCTAAGTAAGGTCATGAAGCATTGGACATGACTGAAATGATTAAACCACAGCATTTGTATATATCACTTATCATAGAGCCTGGCTTATAAGAAGCACTAAATAAATTATCTATCTATCTATCTATCTATCTATCTATCTATCTGTGTGTCTGTCTGTCTACCTGTACATCTGTCTGTTTGTCTCTGTCCATCTATCCATCATCTGTTGTGTTTAAGTTAAATTACCTCTCGCAACTCAGATGAGTTGCTTTGCCTTCCCCAACTCTCTCTCCCACCCCACCCCCCAAACTGATCAACCATTGGTCAACATGCCTAATAAAGTTCTTAGAATTCCAAAAATATAGTTTCCTACAAAGTTTATATTCAAATTCCTTCTGTCTTAGGAGTATCTGACAGGACTTGTCCAATACTGAAATAGCCTTCAGGACTCCAGGACCAGTCAGTTCCATGCTGTGGTGAAATATCAAAGACTTTACTACAGAATTACAGTAGGTGTTGAAATTAGGAATCCAAAGTCAAGGACTACAATGTCTTATTCCCCACATAGGATACTTCTATTCGGCTACTGAAGAATGATTAGTTTCATCAAGTTTTGTCATTTTCAGGAACCATTTTCCTGTCTATCATGTTTGCCATTTAACTGTAAGTGATAAGGCTGATAGTCAAAAGGGAGTTAAAAATGTTTTACTGCAGTGTGCTTATAAGATTGTTTCTAAATGTGTTATATTCAAAGTCAGGCTGCTTTTGCCCAGCAGGTCAGGAGACTTAACTTGCTGTTGGTCAGAGTTTAATAGGATGGAACTTCTGGGGACCAAAGTTTGGAGTTGAAATCTAGGACCATATTCTTAAGATAGTCATAACTATGCCTCTCCTCAATGGAGAAAATGTACAGCCTAACCCTTAACCCTTCCAGTCACTTTACAAATAACCATATAGCAAAGGAAATTAATCTGTGGTCTGCTCCAAGAGACTGGTAGATAGATTCTAGGGGATCTGTGAACTTGGATAGGAAAAAAAAATCTTTGTTTTTATTAACCTCTATTCATATTTCTTTCCACTATGAATAAAGGCAGCAAACTGCAGTAGTATTTACACTTTTGCAGACTGTCAGTCTGTCCATGATGCACAAACTGTGCCAAATGTGGTTCTTAACACAATTCATTATAGTTCTGATAACAAAATAATAGATCTGGGTTAATTTTTTTGTCTGGAGGGCTCAAAAAATTTATCCCTAAACTATTTACCATTTCCCATATCTTAGCTTGTGTGTCTGGCTTCCTCATTATCCTGTTTCTATTAATAGCTATAGATCTAGCCTGAGATGATACAGAGATAATCCCGTTCTGAACAATAATATGTTGACATGAATCTTTGGAACAGCTGTAAGTGTCTGGAGAGCTTTTTTTTTTCAGGAATGATCTGTCTGTGGAGCCTATATGAGGTTCAAGAATTAGTTGTGAACTGACATCATAACTGTTATGGTGAGGCTAACCTAATTTAATACCAAGGATGACTCATTGAATGTTTCTAGAGACACAGATTATTCTTGTATCATTTCTAAATAATTGCCCTTTCCTCATGTGAAGTGGCACCCCCCTGTTGTTCATCCAAAATATATACAATTCAAGAAGTTTAGAAGGGGGAAAAGAGTCAGAGGGAGGAAAAAAAATGTCTTCTGCTCCCAAACGGAAAATACTGTATTTATCATTTAAAGAAAGGACAAAAACTAAGCTCTGTAAACTATGTGGGTTCCAGTGACAGTAATTATCTGCTCTCCCAGAATGAGTAATTACATTATTCCAAACCCCACAGTTAAGTGGTGGCGGCTGTGCAGACACGTATGAACATGCATGCCTAAAGGTGCCATGACGCTAAGGAAAATGGAGGAAATAAATGTCTGAGGAAATGAGAAAATTCTCTTCATGAGTAGAGAATCTATTTTTTTTTTAGCTTGCACCGTCACAAACTGAATTCTAGGCAAACATCCTGTTGATGTGTCCCCTAATTAGAAGGATCTTTCCAAAGATATTTGTCCTCTCAGTCTTTCGACAGACCATAGACTGATTAAACACTCTCCCTGGAGGCTATATCAATTAGGAAGGAAGAGAAGGTTGGACTGCTTGTCTTGGGACAATATTTACCCTTGGCAACAGTGCTTGCCTGCCTTCTTCCCCTGGAAAAGGCCTCCTTTCCTTATAAAAGCAGGAGAAAAAAATATATAAATCTAAGAGGACATTATATCTATTTTAATTTAAGATCATATTGCGTGTCATAGCTAATGTAGCTCTCTCATCATGATTGTCCATAATGATAAGAAATAATTTTTGCTTACAGAGTGTTTTAGAGATGACAAACCACTTGGCATTTACATTATGTCTCATTCACTCTGCACAGAAAGTCCACAGTGCATGGATGCATCAATTATGGACGTCTTTCTCCAAGTTTTCATTCACTGAGCTTAAATTTTAAAAGTAAAAAATGTTCAGTTTTTTTGAACAAATAGCAAATCTGGTCTTGGATAGGAAGAAAAGTAGTACTAACAACTGTCATGGTATTTAAGATTTGCAAACCACTTCAAATATATTTTTTCATTTGATCCTTATAACAACCCTGTGAGATTGGTTCTTTTTTATCCTCATTTTATAAATGAAGAAATTGAGGAGGAAAGAAGATACTGTCTTTTTTCTTGAATATTTACAATTTCTCCTGTATGTATCTTGTTTGTACACAGTTATTTACCTGTTGTCTCTTCCAGTAGACTGTGAACCCTTTGGAAGTCGGTACTACCTTTTGTCTTTCTCTGTATTTCAGCACTAATTATAGTGGCCAGCACATAGTAGGTACTTCATAAATGCATATTGACAGACCAACTTGCCTAGAATCACAGTTAGTAATGGTCTGAAACAGGATTTGAACTCATGTCTTCTTGACTCCAAGTACAAGACTCTAGCCAGTGGACCAGTGAGACTGAGAACAAGGACTTTTTGGTTCCATCTTGGCCTTGGCCTTATCTAACTTTCAAAATGTTGTAGACAAACTGAAGACAGAGGGGTATGGCCTCCATTAACACAGAGGGTGATAAGAAGGGCATTTTGATAGGTCGGAGGACTTGGACATTTTTTAATCAAAAAAGAGGTGAAATAAGGCAAATGGAAATGAATGATATGCTCCTGTTTCTGCAATTCCATTCTTGGCTAACCCAAGGCTGACTTCTTTACTCTTGTACTATAAACTCTCCTCTTCCACCATTTAGGAGGGAAACAGAAATCACAATCTGTCACAATGATACTGTAAGGAATGATGGTGTTATATGCTTCTGGGTGCTAAATGATGAATTTCAGAGTTTTATGGAGTAAACCTGCCTTCCAGGTAAATGTATGTATTCTTACTTTTAAGTTACTGTGACAACTTATACTTAAATTGAAATTAGGTAGCTTGAAATATCTTGACTTTTTATAATAAACATATCCTTGAAAAATCAAGTCAAGGCCAATTTTTGCCTTAAAATGAAATTTAAAGCAAATGAACTATTGAGTTAGCTCCTAAGCTCTGAATTAACATTCAACAAACATTTCTTAGATGTCTACTATATGAGAGACAGTTGGATGTAGTTGAGCATACTGGACTTGGAGACAGGAACACCTAGGTTTGAAGCCTGCCTCATGTACTTATTAGCTGTGTTACTCCAGGAAGGTCACTTAACCTGTAAATACTAGATTATACAGCAGAAACAAAAGTGGGAATAAGTAATAGTCCCTGCATAGATCGTTCAATCAGTCAACAGACATTTATTAAATGCTTATTATATGACAGAGAATATACTGAGTCCTGGGGATACAAAGATAAAGAATGCAAATATTGCTGCTTTCATTAAGTTTATTGAAAACAAATTTAAAAAACTATATAAATATAAACTGCTACTACTGTTGCTGCTATAAATGTATAAATGTAAGCTGGTGTTGTTACTACTGCTACTATTAGTACTACTACTATATCAGCAGTAATATAAAGATTAAAATTACATAGTCCATGCCCTTGAGGAGCTTATAGTCTACTGGGCAGATGCCACATGTATACAAGTGAGTATGATACAAGGTAGGGCATAATGCAGACAAAGGACTCAGTCAAAGTGCTCTTAGGAAAATTTGAAGAGGGAGAAAAGAATGGTTCTGGATTTGTTAAAGGAATAATGAAATTCCTTTAGATATTTTTTGTCTTCTTGAATTTTAATGAAAAGATTGATTTCTATTCGTTATTTATCTATTGTCGAATTTTAACAAACAGCTGTAGTGATAATTGCTGAATTTCTACTGTATGTTTAGAGAAAACTGTCAATTCACAAACATGGAATTGTGCCATTATCTATGTCTAAGGCATTTTTCTGTAAATATACAGATTTAGTGCTGGTTTTCAATAAATATACAAAGATGCTAATTATCACTAGAACTATTTGTTAAAACTCAAAAATACATAAAAAATAAAGAAAAGGAGTGCCATTTTTTCATTAAAAATCCCCAAATATTTATCTTCCACTGCCTCTCACACAATTTTCCTGAAATTGCACTATCATTATCTTGTGTTAACTTTACCTTCAGTTTCTTCTGTCCTTCCAGACTGATTTCTCCAGTTCTTGCCTAGTCTGAGCTTGGGCTGCTCTTGTCGTGCAGTCTGGGGTTGGGGGTGGGGGGATTTCTCTCTCTCTCTCCTCCAGGGGCTCTCTTTGAAGTCAGCAGAATCTTGGTGGGCTGTTGGGGGGAGATAAAGACCATGAGAACAGTCCAAAGGAGTGCATTTCACAGCATTCCTCATGATATGGCTTGGGTTTTAAATTTCTCTTCTTTCAGTAGTCTTCAGATAGCCCCTCTACAGTGATTTCATCTACAACATGCACTGACAGAAATGCTGGGCATTGACAGCAAATGCCTCGGCTTACCTAGGCTACAGCTTTCTGTGAAAAGATAACATGATGGGATAGATGTTGTTACAATATGTCGGAGCTCTTGAATGGCTTCAGAACAAGTCTGTCTGTAGACAAAACCAACTGGTCAGATTACTTTGGACTGCATTTCTAGACCTCGGGAAGGTGTGAAATTGGCATCATGGGCAGTGTTGGATAGGGGATCCTCTCACAAAGGAATCATGGTAATGAAAATAGTGATGACAGCAGCTAGCATTTATATAATGCTTTAAAACTCACAAAAGGTTTTTACATATCTCATTTCATCCTCACAATAACCCTATAAAGCAGGGGATAGTAATACAATGATTTTACAGATGAGGAAATTGAGCCTGAGACCGGTTACCTTTCCCAAGGTCAAAAAGCTAGTGTCTGTGGCAGAATTTTGAGAGTGTCTCAGTTTCCTCATCTGTAAAATGGAGATGATTATAACACCTATTTTACCTACTTGTAAGAATCAAATAAGTTAACATATGTAAAATATTCTGCAATCTTTAAGGTAATACATAAATGCCAACAATCATTGTTATCTGTCATAGAGGGTGTAAATAGTTTACAGAAGGTATGGCTTGTGCATATGTAGTGGTATAAAAATATCGTCCAGGAAGTGTGTGATTGGAATTGGTTGGCTCCATATCATGCAGCTACTGTACTGGTAGCCAGGGAATGTTAAATACCCTAGTTGCTGGATGGATCCTCATTGAAGAATCTGTGGAAAAATATGGACCAAAATTATAGCAAATGAGAATGTAAGGATGTATTAGGAAATACACCATTGGAGAGAGTACCTACAACGATGAAACTATGAATCCATTGTAATAGTGTTGAACAATTCTTCCTCATATTTTCTCTGATGATTGGAGAATGCCTCAAGTTACCTGCAAGGACACATGGGTGTATATTTGTGTTTATATGCATACATGTGTTCAAACTGTTTCTAGGAATGATGTTATTGTCACTTTAGAGTATTTTCAGTTTCAGTATTCATGAAAGTGTTCTTTCCTCTAATGTATATTTCTAGCAATTAAGGTAGGGGGTAATTGATTGGTCTTGACCATGTGTTCTAACCAGTAAAGCTTTTTCTATAAGCATGTTTTGCCTGAGATAGAGACAAATATGCATTTGTACTTTTTTCAAGAGCAAAAATATATCTCAGTGGAAACGCTGAATATGAAGTAGAAGATTTTATATGAGGTTAGAGAATGCCTTAAAAATCAATGCCCAGATAATTTTCTACCTTTCTCACTCATCCTTAACTATTTCCAAATAATTTCTACATATATATGTGTGTGCATGTGCCTATGGATGTATATATATGCACATGCACATATATATATATGTATATTGATTATAATATTGCTTTCTAACTAATCTTGCTTCCTTCAATGTGATGTTCAAACTTTTCTTGGGGTATCTACAGAGTATAGATAGGAACTTTAGACTTTTGCAATAAATCACATTCTGATCATGATTTTTGGACAATCCTAGCAAGAATCATCAAAGAGAATGTATTAAATGATCTTCCCAGCATTCTTGATCAGTTCTCTAAGCCATAAGAGAGATTGTTCTCTTTTTCCTACTGCTTAAAGAAAAACAAGAGAGAAAAACAATCACTACACATTAAGAACTAGAACTACAGACCATTAAGTCATTTGCAGTCAGAAGAGGTGATTATCCACTTTATGCTTAAAGAAAAATGAAGCTTTCTTTTTCCCCAAATCTTTCTTGAAGACAGATGAAACTTCAGTCATTTTTTAAAAACAGTAATTTTTTTCTTAGTGATGCCCCAGAAATAGCAACAAATAATTTACCTTGGATAAAGATATTCCAAAATCATTTCAAAAAATATTTTAAACGAAAGAGAGAAATGGAACAGTTAACAAGGTCAGTGATTATGATTTTCTAATAGAAATATTCTACCATACATATTCATATAGATTCTAATTGACATCTATATAGATACGAGGTAGAATCACAGCCCACCATGCATAAGATTATACAACCTATAAATGTCAATAGTAGTATTTGAACTCATGTCTTCCTGCGTTCCAAGTCCAACATTCTATAAACTATGAGGCACTACCTCTACGATTAGAAAGAAATTTCTATTAAAGAATAATTGTAGAGCTAATAGGGATCTTGGAAGTTATCTAGTCCAACCTCTTTCATCTTACAGTTGATGAAACTGAGACTCAAAGGGAGATTTGTTCATGGTCAAAAAGCAGTAAATGATGAAGTCAGGATATGAACCCAGGTCTTCTATTCCAAATCTAGCATGCATTTCATTGAACCACTTTGTATCTGCTTACATATAAGATTAAAGTTTTAGTAAATTAATAAGAAAATGATTAGTAAAGGGCCATGTGACTTAAATCATAAGGAAACCTAAGTCACATGTAGTGGGAGGAGGTTGGTAAATGTGTCTAAATATCTCTTTAAAAAAATATTTTTCAATAAGGATTCTCCTTCAATTGGGGGAATGGCTAAACAAAATTGTAGTGCATGAATGTAATGAAATATTTTTGTGTTGTAAGAAATGAATGTGATAAATACAGAGAAGCATGGAAGGATTTAAATAATCTCAGGCAGAGTGAAAAATGCAGTCAAGAAAACAATATACGCAATGATTATAACAATGTGAATTGTAAAGAACAACTATGAGACAATTAAAACTAAATTTTGCAAAAGTACAAAGAACAAACCCAAAGAAGAGATATGGGAAGACAGTCCCACTCTACACTCTTTCAGAGGTGGGAATTCTATGAATAATGCGCATAATTTCAGTATTTTTTTAATGTATTGATCTATTTATTGATTTTTTTCTCTTTTCTCTTTTTATCTTTATAATATTATTTGTTATATTGAAGGACTTTCTAGAATGAGAAGAGAAAGATGTCAAGACAAACTCTGGCAATGTAAAAAACAAAATATATAGATAAATTTTTTAAGAAAGATCTTATTTTCATATTTAGTATTTATTTTGATTTTTCAATAAGTTACTTGGGAAGTGGATCGAAAAGGCAATATTCATAGCACCTATGGTGACTATGAATATGCCAATGTAGTTCTGATTTGCAAAATATAACATTCTCCATATAGAAGGCAGAAGAAAAAACATTTATTCAGATACCAGAAAGCTGAATCCCAATGCCAGAAAGCCAAATCCCAGTACCAGAAAACCGAATCCATCATAGCAACAAAGAAGTTAATACACCTTATTACTGCAGGGGACACCTTTATTCCTCAGTCTTCTCCATCTTAAGAGGCCTTCCCACAAGCAAATAATCACAATCTTAGCTGTCTGCTTGCCTACATTCTCTTTCTCCTTCCACTCTAACTGATCTCATCCACTTCTTCTCGGTTCTGCTCCACCCTTTCTGTTCTACTCATTTACCAATCTCCTCCCACTACATGTGACTTAGGTTTCCTTATGATTTAAGTCACATGGCCCTTTAACAATGGGAAAGATCTTCAAATGAAGCAAAAATACATTAACAATACAGTGAGAAAGAAACAAAGTTATGCTTATTTCTATCTTAGGCAAGTTATATCTATAACATCAGAATAACTCATTGAACCATGTGTTTGTGATCAAAGAATCACCACGTCTTCAGTGGTAATGTACCATAATTACAGGAAAAGCACCTAAAGGGGAAAAAGCCCCACAGTGGCTCTTCCTCCTAAACAGTTGTCTTTGACTTTTTGCTCACAGAAAGACAATCTGTCCATTACCTACCCCCTCATTTGTCAGCAGATATTGCTTTCAAAGGGTCTATAACCATGCTCCCTTATTTGGAATGATGCTTCAGTGTATCCTCAAAGCATTTGGTGATTGACATAACAATGGTTCACTGGCAACCTCTCAGCTCATTGTATGTCTTAACTTGAATTATAATATCTAGATTCCTCCCTCCTCCCTCCCCCTTGAGGAACATATTTAATCTACCTATTTGTTTCCCTTAAGTAGGACATTTTGATGAATTCATTACTAATCTCCCTAGGGTCAAGATATAATGCCAATTTATTACAGATGTCTTTACAACTGTGTAGGCCAAACATGGGCAATATTTCATGAGACTGAACTTTAGATTTTAGGTACACTGCATCATTGTGCCAAACACAGCATATGTTGGTATTTAGAATCCTAAATTTGGAGCTGGAAGGGACCTTTGAGGTCTTCCATTAGTACTTGAATGACCTCATAAATCCATTTTAATCTAGTGTGAAAGAGGTTGTGCATTTAGCATGCTCCCAACTCCCACCCCTTAGCTCAGTTCTCATGAATATATGCTGTGAGTATATGTGTATACCATCTATGTTCCCTGGTGACAAGTCAAAGACACACACACAGATCCCTCATGACATAGAAAGGTCTCAGTCTGCTTTAGTGCTGATACAGACTACCCTGGACAAATTTCTCATCTCAAAGTATGACTACACTGTTCTCCCAATAACTCAGGGGTATGGCTATATTATTACCTTGGAGGGATGGTGTGTGTTCTTGGATAAAAAAATATAATTATACTACATAGCTGTCTCAAACATTCTTATAACGAATCACAGGCCATGTGAACTTGTATGTGGAAATACTCAATTCCCTTTCTCTTGGCTGGTCAATCAGTCATCCTGATTGAATAACCCCCTTTTGTCAAACACAGAAATAAGAACCATGGGCAGTGACAAAAGAATAGGAAGACCCAGTCCCTGTTCTGGAGCAGCTGTCATCTAGTGGACATAGAATCTGGGATCTATCATGTTAACTCCAGGGGATCAGCTCCATGGAGAGTTCATGAACTGGCAAGTGTGTGTGTGTGTGTGTGTGTGTGTGTGTATGTGAATATTCATTTGTTGTTAACAGAGTTACTGTCTAGCTTTTGAGATTTCTTCTTCTAAATCTTGAGAGTTTATCAGGCCAGACCTGTCGAGAAGAATTTGATGTTTTCAGCAGCTTCTCAGTCAATCTGACATCAGCATAGAAGCTGTCAGTTAGCAGATGATACCCTTTGTTGAACATGTAACCATTACTGAATCACTCGCTGACCCACTGAAATTACAAGCTCATGTTCAGGGTCTGATCTGAAGTTCCTGCCAATGTACAAATAATGTCTGTGAGGGGCATCTCTTGCTGTCATTTCACTTCTTACATGTCTTTAAGCTGAGCTGGGCAGGCTATGGACCTTGCAGATGCTGGCTAAAACTTCATTCTTCATACCCATTTAGAATCCGTTGATGGATAGCACTTCATAGAGTGCTTTTAAGAAACCCTTCAAACCCTCCCCTCCAATATCACAAAGGTCTTCTTTGCTGTGAATACTGACCATTCTTTTCTTTTGGCCTCTTGATAATGTTATCTTTCAAATGAGCCATCTGGATTTGAGAGAGAAAGATTGACATATTATCATGACCCAACAAAAGACTACATCCTTCAGTGGGTCCTCAGGCTTTGCTGTTTGTTAGCCATAAGCTAGACAGACGTTCATGGAGTGCATAGACTTCACCTCTACATGAGTGGACAGGGTGGGGAATCTGAGTGGTTGGTTTGAATAGCCTTCTTTGTGTGAGTCCTGCTCCTCCTACACCTTCAGGCAGCCTGGTAGAATTATGAGGATTATCTCTGGGTCTACAATATTTTTATCTTTCTCACAACTTACATTCAAGCCTTTCCATAGTCTGACTCCAACCTACCTGTCCTGTCTTATTTTACATGATTCCCCTTCACACAATCTGGCTTTAAGTTGCTAGCCATTCCCATTAAAATGTAAGCTTCTTGCAAGTAGAGATTTTTTCATATCTGTACACATGCCCCCAGCATCCAACTCAGTGTCATATACAAAATGTGTTTACTAAATAAATATAGGATAACAAATTAGAGAAGGTAAGCTCCTCATGAATAGGAATTGTTTTTTGTACTTGTATCTCCAGCACCCAACTCAGTGCTTAGCACATAACAAGTGTTTGATAGATACTGATTGGCCAATTGATCTCATTTTAACTTCTTTTGTCTCTATTTCTCCTACATTCTTTTATTGTTTGGTTAGTTTCCATTCGTGTCCAACTCTAAATGACCCCGTCTGGGGTTTCCTTGGCAAAGATACTCATTTTGAAGATGAGGAAACTGAGGTAAACTAGGTCAAGTGACTTGCCCAGATTCACAGTTATTAAATGTCTAAGACCCTGATTTGAATTCAGGAAGCTGAGTCTTCCCAACTCCAGGCCCTGTGCTCTACCCATTGTGCCATCTAGTTGCCCATTCCTTGTACACATCAACCCACAGATGGTTTGGCTTAGCCTGACTTGGTCCAGTACCCTGATATTTAAACAAATGAAACTTCAAGGTCATTCATTTTTTAACAAAAAGAATTTTGCTTGGCCATAGCAGAAAGATATTCAACAAGGAGAGGCCATGACAGCATCTCTAATTGTATCACGTGAAGGAAGTTGCCTTTCCTGAATTGCTCTTTGTCATCAAACATCAGAGAACTTCCTGGGGCTGCTTCATAGTCAGGAAATTATCAGGTCATGTCAACAGTCTGAGCCTTGAGTTCACTAAGCAAACCATGATTCCAAGATGGTCTTAGTAACTTTTAAGAAAACCTTAGTCTAACTTGAATGGGAACAAAAGCTAAGACATTGCTGCCTCTACTGTTTCCTTCCATGTCTCCTCACGGTGAGTTTTTTCTCTTCCTTCTAAGCCAATCAGAGGTGCTGCCATCTTCCTGAAACCTTCCTTCATCGCCCCAGCTAGAGACGAATCTTTCTTTACTGATTCTTTTGTGCTCCTTTTTTTTTTTGACATCTCCTATGTGCTTTATTGGCACATTCATTCAGCTAAGAGGTGCAGGTCTGGGCCTGGATTAAGGAAGACTCATCTTCCTGAATTCCATTCTGGCTTCAGACACTTTCTAACTTGTGACTTTTTTGCCTCAGTTTCTTCATTTGTAAAATGAGCTGGAGAATATTGCTCCAATATTTTTCACCAAGAAAACTCCAAATGGTGTCATGAAGAATTGGATACAATGGACTGAAAAATAACTGAACCCATACCTTTTGTTTAGGAATAAAAAAGAATTACTCCATATGTACTATCCAGATAGTATTTTATACAAGAATCCTTGCCTGGTCCAGTAAGGTACTGTTTCAGCAAGATCCTTATAACTCTGTAAAGGTTGTAATGTGACATGCATGTAAAGCTGTTATACTGCCTTAAGTGAGATCCTTATTCTTCTTTATCTTAAGAAACCTATCTTTCTCCAAAGCACAGTTTCAGTATATTCTTCTACACAAAGATTTTATTCACTTTTCCCTACCTCCAAGTTGTTGATGTTCTCTCCTTCTTAAGATTGCTTTGTATATATTTTTGAAATTATGTTTTCATGGATAGACCAGCTTGACTCGTAGGTCATCCTTTTGTCTGATATATGACTAATTCTCATATTATTATTTGAGTTATATCAAGCAGTATATTTGGATATTTTCTTTTTTATCAGGCAAACTTACCACAGTTGGTTAAATATTATTTATTAAATAATTTGAAGAAAAATAACATGATTAAATAGTGAAATAATTGTATTTTATTCTAATTATAGAATTTATTAAAGAATAAAAGAAATAAAAAACCCCAGATAATTATTTATTACATTTTGGCTATGAGAAAGCCATAGGGACTGATGAAAGTCTCTTAAGAATCCTAGCCACACTGTTCTTCAAGATAAAAGTTTAAATTCAGTCTCTCAGAAAGGAAGTTGTACTAGTATTTTTTCTTTGCCCTCTCTTTAACTATCATAGTTAACAATCTTTCCAGAACATACTCTAAACTGGCCATTTCCTCATAGACTCTATATAATTTTCTTTATAGTTTTCAATCCTAATATGAGCTGAGACAGTTTTCCAAAAAAAGTTGCTTTGAATCTTTTCCCCTTGTCTTCTCTATAGCTTATCTCACTAATCATCATAGGTTAAAGATTTTTTAAAAATCACTCCTTCAAAAGAAGTATTTCATTGAAGAACATTTATAATTATAACTTCAAACTAAACACCCTTATTTTCTTTCATTCTACATTCCATTTACTCTTAAAGATAGAATAACTGTATCTATAATTTCTGTAGGAGGGATTAGTTGAACAGGTGTTACATTTCTACTCATTATCAAAATTTTTAATTCCTCTTAAAATCATTTAAGGGTACTTCAGATCTACATTAATATTGTATTCACTTAATAAATATTTCCTGAATTAAATTGTTTATTGAATTTTTCTATTTTTTGGAATTTTAGAGATGGAGCATTGAAGATTATCTCACCCAATTCTTTTATATTACAGATAGGAAGCAGGTGAAATTGATGGAGCACTAGAATTGGAGTCAGACTTAGTTCTGAAACTTACTATCTATGGGACCTAGACTAACTCATTCAATTTCTTTGACCTACAATGTATGTTCACATATAAAATGAGAATGATAGTGTTTGTACTACCTACTTCATAAAATTTTGAAGAAAATGTTTTGTAAATTGGAAAACACTGATAAATTTATATTATTATTGGTTTTTTTTGAGGAAATTGAGATTCTGACAGGTTACTTGAATGCATTTCTGTGGAACCTTTGGGTTCTTCAGAGACATACTAGGGTTCTGTGATGGTGTTTTGCCAGAGGAATTAGGGTTTAGCTATCATAAAAGAGTGATACATGGCTTGGAGGCAGAAGACAAATCAGATGTACTGAAGAATTCTCAAGGATAATGTACCTAGATTGTGCAAAACATCTGGGGCAGGGTAAAGTTGATTGTGTTGTTATGCCAGTCAAGATACTTATGAGAGTCAGAAAGAAAGAATAGCATTGGTATATCTTTGATCAAAACAGCTACTACATGTTAAGGGGAGGAGTGTGGAAGAAGGTAGGTGAGAAGATTCTGTGAGGCTTAGGTGAATGGTGCAGAAGCATGATGTCCAAGCCTTGACTCTTCTCCCTTGTGTTGTCATTATGGTGGGTTTGGGATGTTCTTAAGTATCTGCACATATTCAGGGTCACATGCTAAAACTTGCTCTGATCTCACACATTTTGTTACTCAGTTGTTTTCAGTTGTGTCTGACTCTCTGTGACCCCATTAGGATTTTCTTGGAAGAGATAATGGAGTAATTTGTCATTTCCTTCTCCAGATCATTTTA
Source organism: Potorous gilbertii (assembly GCA_028658325.1). Lineage (NCBI taxonomy): Eukaryota > Metazoa > Chordata > Mammalia > Diprotodontia > Potoroidae > Potorous > Potorous gilbertii. Next base: position 406,282,678 of record CM053771.1, on the reverse strand, counting down.
CAGATGAGGAAACTGAGGCAAACAGGGTTAAGTGACTTGTCGAGGGTCACAAGCTAGTAAGGATCTGAGGCTGGAATTGAGCTCAGGAAGAGGAGTCTTTCTAACACCAGGCCTTGAACTCAATCCATTGTACCAGCTATCTACCCTGAGCTTACAAGCAGCAGAATACAAATTGAGGAGTTGATCTAGAATGCCTTATACTGACTGAGTACACTCTGTTTACTCTCTTTCAGAGGATGTATTTGCTAGGTACTGTGATGTATCATTAAATATTTTTGTGAAACTAGGAAACTTGTATATAGTTTAACATTGTCAGAAGAATTTTTTCATTGATACATTTTGTTTTGACTTAGCAACTTCCCAAGAAGCATCCATATACCAGTCTCTCAAAAATATATTCCCTAAAATGGTTTAGCAAAAATACATGGTAGTTTACATCATTTACCACTTCTTTAATTTACCATTTGTTAACAGAAAAGAAGGATATGTGCTTTACTTTTAACAATGTGATGCTAATGTAGCACTTTTTCTGGACTGCTTCCTACATTTGCACTTGTGTTAATGGGTCGGGTCCTCAGAAGGCAGCCTTGGGTTGTAGGGTCCCCCTTCTGTGGCCATATTACTTAAACTATAACTTATGAATCATCACCAGTGTTCTTCCCATTAACAACCAACCATAAGATACAATTAGCTCTTAGCAAAGGCATTTACTAAGACAGACTTAGTAAAAATAGCAACTATACAACGTCCTCTTAAAGTAAGTACTCATTGTCCAACAAATATACACATGGATAGAATGGGCATAAACATAGAGGGCAATTAGGGAATACATTTGTCCAAGGCTAACCACTTCTCCAGTGTTACCAGGCATCAGAGTTATCTTAGGAGAATGACTGCTTTACCCCTTTATTTTTACTGCTCTACATTCATTTCATGGCGGTTTTCTGTCTGTGGAGGATGTTTGGAAATTTCTGACCTACTCGGCCATCTTCCCAGAGTACCCTTCCCAGAGTCCTTTCTTATCTTGAGCAGTATTCTGTAGTTCAATTCTTATTTGCCAAAACAGGCTTTTTCTTGAGTTCATAACTGAATTTCTTTTCTCCTGCCAGGGGTCATGCTACTTGGAGCAACTTCTAGCCTCAAGTGATAGTCTTTCTGTATCCATATCTCTCTGTCATTTCTCTCTTCCTTCAACTGTGTCTCAAATTCTCTAAAACTGGCAACAATTCCTGGGTGGACAGTCTCCTTCCGGACCGTAGTTCACTCCTGATGAGAGTGTCACAGAAGAAGAAATTCTCTCCTTCCCCTTAAGAAGGGGTGAGCTATGTTCTTTTCTCTGTGCTGGCTCCCAACCAAAAATGTTTAGTTTTTAAAATTCCTGAAAGAATGTGGACTTTTTTTTTGCTTTGGCTATGTCCCTTTCTGACTCAGAAAGATATTCTTACCTTGTAGTGGAATAATAGAATGTTAAATTCTGTTAATATATTTAAACCTTATCATCTACGATTATATCCCCTGATCATATTAATGGAGGTGCAGATGGGGAGAAAACTAAATCTTCCCTTTACACTAACATTGACCCCATTTGAACAGAGTTTTATCACCTTAATGTCATTTTAATTTTCATTATTATATTCATATGTACTTTGGCTTTTTTTTGAGGTGGGGGGAAGGACGTTGTGTCCAAAATCTGTGTGTTTTTCTCCATTTTCCACCTTTGTCATTTTTACTCTGTCCAGAATTTCAACTTCAAACTATCTCACCTTGTATAAATAGCCAACCCCTTTGTAATTGATGGCCTTGGCAAATTACCTGGGGCTATACAAGGTTAGGTGAGTTGCTCATGATTACAGAGCAGGTATGTTTGAGAGGTAGAACCTTAACCCAGGTCGTCTTGATTTGAAGGTAGGTTCGTTCTGCCTCTTTTGTCATTATTTGAGAAATGAAACAATATTCCGATGCACTCGTATAGCATAGTTTGTACAGTCACTTCCTTATTGTTGACACATATTTTCCCCTAATATTTTAAAATCACCAATAATAGTACTATCAATATTTTTATGCACATGGGTCTCTTGTTCGCATGGATCTTTTGTACATATGAGTCTCCATCATGGTGCAGAGGCTGCCCTGATTTCTTGAAGACTATGATAATGGAGTAAGTTCAGCTCTGGCAGATTTTACCATGTTAGAAAACCTCTGATGAAGACTCTAGCAACAAACTGAGACTGTTTTCTGAAGAACAACCTAGTTAACTACAGAGAGGCCTGATGATGATGATGTCTATTGATCTACTACATTGTCTTCTGGAGATATAGTTATTATTTATTGTAACCTAAGAATGAAAGATAAAAAACAGCCTTCAGTTCTGCATAGTTGGTGACACAATGGTAGAAAAAGTGGCAGAGGGTACTAACATCACGCAGGTTTTAGACAAATTTGATAATTGTTATTCTGTAGGAGAGATCATGGTCCAGGGACCAATGAGTGCACATATTGCTAGAAGAACAGAATCTTATCACTCCTTTTGTTCTTGCCAGAAATAAAACAAGAAGAAAGAAGAAAGGAAAGATAGTTTGTTAGTATTCCTTGAAGAGGCAAAAGAAGGTTGAAATAGATTTTGCCATATGTCCAAAGGAAAAAAGAAATATTAATTAATGGGATATTTGGTCATCATACACTGCAAAAGTAATTACAAAAAGAATACCAAAATACTTGTGACTTAAGCCTCAACATTGGTTGCTAAAGATCAGGTGGTAGAAAAATGTTACAAAAATCTTAATTAGATCCCCCTACCCCAAATCATGTGCATGTATACTCTGATATTAGTGATTTCAGTTCAAAGGAGGGGAAAACGTGAGGAAGAAATATATGAGAAAATAGAGCCCCAAAAGAAGGAATGAGAATGGCCAAAGAGATTTGTAGATGACGCAGAAGCCTCACACCTCTAAATAGTGAGTGCTTTCTTCAGAAAAAGATTTGGTGGTCAGTGAACCTAGAGAACACCAAGGAACAGTATAAAAATGAAGTAGATATTTTAACACAGGAAAAAGACTAGATTTTGATGTGGAAATCATCTATGAGTCAGATGTCAGTGTCCAGTCAGACTATTGATTTAGGATCTATTTTATTTTAAAATAAAAAGAGAAAAAATATGCATATGATATATAATTGAAACAATTAAATTCTGAACTACTTAAATAAATAGCTGAAAACTGAAACTGGGAAATGGATGACAGCACTTATAATTTTATTCAGAAGTTTAACCAATGTAAATTAATTGCTGGTATAAGGAGAATAAAAGAGCCCAGAAAACACTTTAGTCAGAAAACATCTGGCTTACTTCCCAAACAGAGATGTCTGCCAAAGACTGCAGTTATCAAGTGTATGTAAACAGCAACCTGTTGGAGGTAATACAATTGTTAGAGTATTGAGGGACCGGTATACAAGGTATCAGAAGGAGAGTAAGGTAACAAAGGAATGACGAAAAGAATCTTGAAACTTATTAATGCTTACAGAAGTAACTGAGAAAATATCAATAAATACAGATACATATGCTTACTCCCCATTTATACAAAACTTTTATAATTCATTTATATATAAATCAAATGCACCCATGTGAGGGCATTAGTAGGAAACAAGCAATATTTTGCAAATGATATTAAACAATGGAGCATATCTTTACTATTGCTTTGTGTTTATTGTTTGTTGATTATGAAAAAAACCTGATTCTATAGAACAAAATCCCACCTTTACAGGTTCTTTTATAATATCATGTCTTCCATTCAACCATAAATGTTACTCAAGGCTCTTTGGAAGATATAACAACAAATAGCACCAGAACTTGCCAACTATGTTTCCAGGGGATTTAAATTTGGGGTTCATCTCCAAGGATAAGTATCTTGCAGAGCATATCAGTGTGTATTTTCAATATTTATTTCCAATTTCTCTGGGTATTTTTCATGTGTGATTTTCTGAATTATGATATTTAGTATCTTTGGTCTATCATAATTTTTGACTAGGGAGCCTGAATCTCAGATTCTTACCATTCTCTTTCTCTTTTAAAATAGCATTTAATTTTTTTCCAATTACATGTAAACATAAATCTTAACAGTCACTAAAAAAATTTTTTTTGAATTCTGAATTTTCTCTCTTCCTCCCTTACATCCCCCCTTCCTAAGAAAGTAAAAAATATGATATAGATTATATATGCACAGTCATGTAAAACATATCCATACTGCTCATGTTTTGAAAGAAGAAACAGACAAAAGGAGAAAAATCCTACAAAAAGAACAGAATGAAAATAATAAACTTCCATCTGTACACAGAGTCTATCAGTTCTTTCTTGGATGTGGATAGCATTTTTCATCATGAGTCCTTTGGAATTGTTTTGGATCAGCAGGGTGGGAAACCTATGACCTCAAGGTCACATGTGGCCCTCTAGGTCCTCAAGTGTGGCTCCTTGAATATAAACTTCATAGGGGTTTGTTCTGTGAAGTTTGGATTCACTCAAACTTCAAAGCACTGCACTTGAGGACTTAATGGACCACATGTGGCCCCATTCATAGTTGATCATTGTACAATGTTGTTGTTACTATGTATGATGTGCTCCTGGTTCACTCATTTCACTTTGCATCAGTTCATGTAAGTGCAGATTTTTCTGAAATCTGTCTAATTATCATTTCTTGTAGCTCAATAGTATTCCATTAATTCATACAGCACAACCTGTTCAGCTGTTCCTCAATTGATGGGGATCTCCTCAATTTCTAAATTCTTTGTCACCACAAAAAGAGCTGCTATAAATAATTTTGTGTGAGTAGGTGGCTTTCCTCCCTTTTTTCCTAAAATCTCTTTAGGATACATAATGTATAACTAACATGCCAATGGGCAGATATAACCATTCATTCAGTTACCTTTCTGAAAGTTCCCTAGGCTATTATATTTAAGTTTACTTTAGAGTTGGCAAGAACACGGGACATGATCCAGTCCTTTCCCTTATTTTACAGATGAGAAAAGTTTACTCTAGAATAATAAAACTATTTTCCCCACAATTGTATGGGTAGTTAGCAGCAAATGTAGAACTACAGTCAGAGTCTTTCAGTGCCTTAATTGAATGGGAGTGGTTCTTGTTTTAGTATATTAGCTTGATAAGGAGCAACCTATAAAGGAATGAATGAAATTATAGTCCTCATGGAAGCAAGAGAAAGCTCTGGACTAGAATTTTAATGAATCAGAAATCTTTCCCACCTTTTTCTGTGTGCTCAGCAACCTTGCTGGTCTGGTCCTCTTTTTTTTAGAACCATAGAATTTCAGAGATGGAAAGACCTCAGAATTCATCCCCCTCTCAGTTTTGCTTTTTATGTCCTGGACTTTGTCACCATCCTTCTATCATTTCGATTGCCCTTTGGGCATAGTTCCAAATTGCTCTCTGGAATGAACACTCTCTTGAGTGAGTTGTTTCAGTTGGTAGAGACCTCAGGTTTTCCAGTTTTACTGTTTGGATTTTGCTCTTATGTTTTTTCAGTTCATCCTTTTGTGTTTGTATGGTTTCTGTCATTCTCTTTTTTCATTCTATTTTATTAAGATTTTCCACTCTGTTCTATGCCATAAATTTGTTTACCTTTTTAAATTCTTCTTTAAGAACTCTAATTTACATCCCAATTATGTCCCTTTGATCATTAAGTTTCTCATGCACTCTAGAGATTCTTTTGCTTGTTCCATTAGTATTCCCTGAAGTGTCATTGTTATTAGTGCTGATAATTGGTGACTTCTTAATTATTTTAGTCTATGGTAATCACTTATTTTATGGGCCTCTTTTTTTTTTTGATTACATATGTCTTTGCTTTCTCCTGGTATTACTGTGAGGTTTTCCTTTAGGGATTTTTTCTCTGTCTTTTTTTTGTCCTTTTAGATTATTTAAGACCTTCCTTGATGTTTTGATGGAAATGCAAAAATGAATCAATAAATATTTGTTAAGCTTCAAATGTTCCAGGTACTGTGCTAAGTTCTGAGAATACAAAGAAAGGTAAAAGACAGATCCTGACTCTCAAGGAGTTCATAATCTAATGTGGGAAAACAACATAAAAGGAACATGAAGAAAGCTGAAAGGTACCAGCCGTAGGAGTATGATGAAGTCCTACAGCCAGGTGGGAAATGCTGAAGTGGTTACCTTGGATCTCCTTCAATGGAGGATCTGGGAAGACCTCTACTCCAATATTTACACTCTACCATCTCCAATCAGAAGGAGTGAGGGGCTTCAGGGTCAGGGGCTACTGAAGAAGTGTGAAATTGAGTTGAGGTAATCTTGCAGGAAGACTTATTTCTGGAAACAGTTATGAAATCCAAGTGAGCAGGCAGGTGGGAAATGGGGAAAATGGAGCTTTGATGTAATCATTCATTCAGTTACCTTGTTGAAAGTTCCCTAGGCTATTACTTTTAAGCTTACTTTAGAGTTGGCAAGAACATGGGACATTATCCAGTCCTTTCCCTTATTTTACAGATGAGAAAAGTTTACTTAAGAATAATAAAACTATTTTCCCCACTATTGTATGGGTAGTTAGCAGCAAATGTAGAACTACAATTGGAGTTTTTCAGTGCCTTAATTGAATGGGAGTGGCTCTTGTTTTAAAATATTAGCTTGATAAGGAGCAACATATAAAGGAATGAATGAAATTATATTCCAAATATTACAATAGCTATCACCAGTCTTCCAGTTTTGATACTTGTTATTTCTTTCTCTTCTCCTTAATGTAGACTCTAGTATACAAATTGTTGTCCATTCTGCTGCATTATCCCATATCTTGTACAGACTTATAGAATGTGAGAGCTGGAAGCCCCTTATAGAACTTTTTGATTAAACCCTTTGTAGATGCAGAATTTTTTCTTTTAATATATAGACCAGTATGCTGGCAGATACTAGTTACTTTCATTTCTCATCTTCAGAAGATAGAAGGTTCAGAGGAGGAACAATCACCAGTGCAGTTGGTGCCAAGTTATATTTAGCCCTTTGTGCCTTCTGTTGCCACTGTCCACTTCAGTTTCTAAGTGATGGTTCCTCAGGTTATTTATGTGACTTCTAGGGCATTGATTATGTTACATTCCCAGCTTCATAATGTAAAGGTTCAGGGATGGGTGCTATTTGAAAACTTTTGCTTTGGCATTGCCATAGCCTCACAGAATCGATAAGAAAAAGGCTCTATGTGCTTGTTTTTCCTCCTCAGTTTAAGATTCAGGATAAAAAATGAGGCAGAATGGATGACCCACATCAACACTGAGAACAATATGGCAAAACTAATGCCACTTTAGATATGCCTAGTACATTTCTTTAAACACAAAGTTTTTTTGAAAATTTTATTTATTGATCTTAAGTTTTCAACATTCATTTTTACAAAATTTTGAGTTCCAAATCTTCTCCCCATCTCTCCCCTCCCCCAATCCTCAAACGCTGAGCACTCTAACTACCCCCACCACCAATCTTCCCTCCCTTCTAAAATCCCTCCCTTTCCTTATCACCACCTTCTCTTTTGTCCTGTAGGACAAGATACATTTCTAGACCCCATTACCTGTATTTCTTATTTCCCAGTTGTATGCAAGAACAATACTCAACAATTGTTCCTAAAACTTTGGGTTCCAACTTCTCTTCCTTCCTCCCTCCCCACCCATTCCTATTGAGAAGGCAAGCAATTCAATATAGACTATATATGTGTGGTTTTGCAAATGACTTCCATAATAGTTATGTTGTGTAAGACTGACTATATTTCCCTCTACCCTATCCTGCCCCACATTTCTTCTATTCTCTCTTTTGACCTTGTCCCTCCCCAAGAGTGTTGACTTCTAATTGCTTTCTCCTCCCATTGCCCTCCCTTCCATCATTCCCAACCCCCTCTTTGTCCCTTTCTCCCCCACTTTCCTATATTGTAAGATAGGTTTTCATACCAAAATGAGTGTGCATTTTATTCCTTCCTTGAGTCAAATGTGATGAGAGGAAGCTTCACATTTTCCCTTTTTCCTCCCCTCATTTTCCCTCCATTGAAAAGTCTTTTTCAAGATTCACAGCCCAGGACAGACTGGAAGGTCGATGGGAAGGATCTGTTCTGTGGGGATGAGCCCACAGTGCACAGTGTAACCTGTCCAGAGTAGTGGAGCAGAAGGGCCCCGGGGAGGCCTGAGGCAGCAGCAGGTGGAATGACTGAGTGGCAGCCCAGGGCAAGAGACCAGAGGAGCCCAGGGAGTGATAGTGGATGAACCCCAGATATCAGCCATAGTAGCTCCTGAGACTTTTACCCTGCAGATTAAACGCCTGTAAGTCACCTACTTCAACTTCTGAGAGCCAGAATGGTGGAATTATCTGCAAATGCTCTCTCCTCCCCCCTTGATGACTTTGAAAGAACCACAAAACATTTCCCCAGAAAAATTCTGAATCAGTGGGAACAACAGAGGGGACAAATAGTCTCATAACACCTGAGGCTAGAAAAATAGCTAAGGGAGAATCCTCCTACTTCAGAGGAGAGCCAGAAGGAGAGGGGCCCCAGGGTGGTGGAATCTTGCACTAGGACCAGGCAAGCCTCAATGCTAGGAGAGGAGCCCCAGGAAGGGTGGAAACTCACACTAGGATCCAGGAGTGCCTCAGAACTCCAGGGCAAATGGGAAGACAATAGGGCAGCTGGAATCACCAGCCCTTGAGCTTGCCTTTGCCTCAGCTCAGCTGAGGAGATCTCTCTTGACCAGACCACCCCTCCCCCATGCCTAACAAGCTAGCCCTAGGTCTGATAGGAGAAACACAAAACAAAAAGATAAAAAGACACATACCCTTAGTTTTTTCACACCAGTCAGCTCAACACCAAGTTCTGCACCTTCTAACTAAAGAACCAGAAGCCACAACACACAATCACCATCACGAGCAGGAAAAAGCAAAACAAGGGTGATAAAACCATAGAATATTTCTATGGGGGCAAAGATTAAAACACAAATACCAAAGAGGTCAGTAGTGAGACTGTACTTCCATCTGAAACTTCAGAAGGGATTGAACTGCTCAGATGCACAAAAAGCTCTCCTGGAACAGCTGAAGAAGGAAATGGAAGAGAAACTGACCAATGATTTTTAAAGTATGAAAAAAGAATCCCAGGAAGAGAACATCTCTAAAAAGGAAGATTGAACAAATGGAAATGGAAGTTCAAAAACTAACTGGAGAAAATAATTCCTTAAAGCGAATAATTGGACAGGTGGAAAAGGAGATGCAAAAGCTAACTGAAGAAAACAATTTGATAAAAATTAGAATTAGGCAAGTAGAAACTAATGACTCTATGAGACAGCAAGAATCAGTCAAACAAAATCTAAAGAATGAAAAGATAGAAGAAAATGTAAAATATCTCATTGGAAAAACAACTGACCTGGAAAAGAAATCCAGGAGAGAAACTTTAAGAATTATTGGTCTGCCAGAAAGTCATGATGAACAAAAGAGTCTGGACAATATCTTCCAGAAAATCATCAAGGAAAACTGCCCAGAAGTGCTAGATACTGAGAGCAAAATCGTCATTGAAAGAATTCACTGTTCATATCCTGAAAGGGATCCCAAACTAAAAACACCAAGAAATATGGTTGGCAAATTCCAGAACTATCAAGTGAAGGAGAAAATACTACAGGCAATCAAAGAGAAACCATTCAAATATTGAGGAGCTACAGTCAGGATCACACAGATCCTTGTAGCTTCTACATTAAAAAATCAAAGGAATTGGAATCCGATATTCTGTAAGGCAAAGGATCTGGGACTACAACCAAGGATCAACTACCCAGCAAAGTTCAGCACATTTATAGATGATCATTCAATGAAGTAAGGGATTTCCAGACTTTCCTGACAAAAACGCCAGCACTTAATAGAAAATTTGATCTTCAAACACAGGTCTCAAGAGAGGCATAAAAAGGTAAACAGGGGGGAGAAAACAAAAATGTGTTACTCAATTTGGGCAAATTGTTTACCTCCTTATAAGGAAAGATGATACCTGTTAATCTTGAGAATTATACATCTATTATGAAATATAAAAGGGATATATATAGAGGGAACAGGTATAAAGTAAATGATGTGATGATAAAAATATGATTTAAGCATGAGAAGGAATTGTATCAAGAGGTGTGAAAAGGAGGAAGCAGAAAATGGTAAATTATATCACAAGAGGAAGTACAAAATTACAGTAGAGGGAAAGAGGGGAGAGATAAGCATTGTTTGAGAGGTACTCTCATCTGATTTGGTTCAAGGAGGGAACAATAAACTTAATTAAGTATATAATTCTAACTAGCTCTATAGGCAGTAGGAGGGGAAGGGGGAAGAAAGGGGAGGGAAGCTAAAAGGGAGGGAAGAGACAGTAAGGGTAAAGGGGAGTAAAAGGGAGGAGGGCTAAAAGAAGGAAAGAAAGGCTGCAGGAGGTGGTACTGAAAAGTGAAAACTATTGAGGAGGGGAAGGGAGATGGGAGAATTAAAAGCACAAATGGTGGGAAAGAGGATGGAGGGAAATACACAGATTGTAATCATAACTGTGAATGTGAATGGAATGAACTCTCCCATAAAACAGAGATGAATAGCAGAATGGATTAAAAGTCATAATCCAACAATATGTTGTTTACAAGAAACACATTTGAAACGAGGGGATACACACAGGGTGAAGGTAAAAGCAGAATATATTGTACTTCAGCTGATGTAAGAAAAGCAAGGGTAGCAATCCTAATCTGAGACAAAGCAAAAGCAGAAATGGATCTAATCAAAAGAGACAAGGAAGGAAGGAAACTATATCCTGCTATAAGGCACCATAGACAATGAAGCAATATCATTACTACACATGTATGATCCAAATGGTATAGCATCCATCTTAGAGGAGAGTTTGGGGGAGTTGAAGGAAGAAATAGACAACAAAACTATACTAGTGGGGGACCTCAACCTCCCCCTCTCTGAGCTTGGTAAGTCTAACCTCAAAATAAACCAGAAAGAGGTTAAGGAGGTAAATAAAACTCTGGATAAGGTAGATATGATAGCTCTCTAGAGAAAATTGAATGGGAATAGAAAGGAACATACCTTTTTCTCAGCAGTACATATACAAAAATTGACCACGTACTAGGACATAGAAACCTCACAATCTAGTGCCGAAAGGCAGAGATAATCAAGGTATCCTTCTCAGACCATAATGCAATAAAAATTATTTGTAATAAAAGATCATGGAAAGATAAACCAAAAATTAATTGGAAACTAAATAATCTAATCCTAAAGAAGGAGTGGGTCAAACAACAAATCATAGAAACAACCAACAACTTCATTCAAGAGAATGACAATAATGAGAAAACCTACCAAATCTTATGGGATACTGCAAAAGCAGTTCTTAGGGGAAGTTTTATATCTTTGAATGCCTACATAAATAAAATAGAGAAAGAGGGGATCAATGACTTGGGCATACAGCTGAAAAAGCTAGAAAAAAGAACAAATTTAAAATCCCCAACTAAATACCAAATTAGAAATACTGAAAACCAAAGGAGAGATTAATAAAATTGAAATTAATAAAACTATTGAATAAATAAATAAAACCAATAGTTGGTTTTATGAAAAAACTAATAAAATTGATAAACCCTTGGTCAATTTGACTTAAAAAAGGAAGGAAGAAAATCAAATTACTAATATCAAAATTGAAAGGGGTGAACTCACCTCCAATGAGGAGGAAATTAAAAAAATAATTAGAAATTAATTTGCCCAACTTTATGCCCATAAATTTGACAATCTAAATAAGATGTATGATTATCTTAAAAAATATAAATTGCTCAGATTAACAAAAGAGGAAATTGAATACTTAAACAACCCCATCTCAGAAAAAGAAATTGAACAAGCCAAAAATGGACTCCCTAGGAAAAAAATCTCCAGGGCAAGATGGATTTATTAATGAATTCTATCAAACACTTAAAGAACAGTTAATTCCAATTTCTCTATAGACTATTTGGGAAGGAGTCTTCCCAAATTCTTTTTAATGATACAAATATGGTTTTGATACCTAAACCAGGAAGAGACAAAACAGAGAAAGAAAATTATAGACCAATCTCTCTAATGAATATAGATGCAAAAATTTTAAATAAGATTTTAGCAAAACAAATACAGCATCTTGTCATGAGAATAATACATTATGATCCGGTAGGATTCATGCCAGGAATGCAGGGTTACTTCAATAGTAGCATTATCGATCATATCAACAACAAAAGTAACAGAAACCACTTGATTATCTCAAGAGATGCAGAAAAAGCTTTTGACAAAATACAACACCCATTCCTATTAAAAACGCTGGAGAACATAGGAATAAAGGGAACATTCCATAAAATAATAAGCAATATCTACCTAAAACCTTCAACAATCATTATATGCAATGGAGATAACCTAGATGCATTTCCAATAAGATCAAGGGTGAAACAAGGATGTCTATTATCACCACTATTATTCAATATGGTACTAGAAATGTTAGCTGTAGCAATTAGACAAGATAAAGAAATCGAAGGAATAAGAATAGGCAAAGAAGAAACTAAGTTATCACTCTTTGCAGATAATATGATGACATACTTAGAGAATCCCAGAGATTCAAGTAAAAACTACTTGAAATAATAAACAACTTTGGCAAAGTTTCAGGTTACAAAATAAACCCACACAAATCTTCTGCATTCCTAACAAAATTCAAAAGCAAGAAATGGAAAGAGAAATCCAATTTAAAGCTAGGGTAGACACTATAAAATATTTGGAAGTTTATCTGCCAAAACAAACCCAGGGACTATATGAACACAATTACAAGACACTTTTCACACAAATAAAGTCAGATCTAAGTAAGTGGAAAAACATCAGTTGCTTGTGGGTAAGCGAAGCCAATATAATAAAAATAACAATTCTACCTAAATTAATTTACTTCTTTCATGCCATACCAATTAAACTATCAGATAATTATTTTCTAGAGCTGGATAAAATAATATCAACATTCATTTGAAAGAACAAAAGGCCCAGAATATCAAAGAGACTAATGAAAAGAAACGCTAGGGAAGGTGGCCTAGCGCTACCAGATCTCAAGTTGTATTATAAAGCAGTAATTATCAAAATCACATGGTACTGGCTACAAAACAGAAGGGCAGACAAGGGGAATATGCTAGGTACTTAAGACACAGTAGGCAATGAATATAGCAATCTCCTGTTTGATAAACCCAAGAACCCCAGCTTCTGGGACAAGAACTCAATGTTCTGCAAAAATTGCTGGGGAAACTGGATAACAGTGTGCCAGAAACTAAACGTAGGTCAATGCCTGACACTGTACACAAGAATAAAGTCCAAATGGGTACACAATCTAGGTATAAAGATTGATACCATGGACAAATTGGAGAAGCAAGGAATAACGCATTTATCAGATTTATGGAGAAAGGAAGAATTTTTGACTAAAGAAGAGACAGAAATCATTATGAAGTACAAGATGGTTAATTTTGATTACATTAAGCTGAAAAGTTTTTGCACAACCAAACCCAGTGCAACCAAAATTCGGAGGGAAGTAGTATATTGGGAAAGAATGTTTACAGCTGATCTCAGGGATAAAGGTTTCATTTCTAGAATATATAGAGAACTGAGTCAAATGTACAACAATACAAGTCATTCCCCAATTGATAAATCGTCAAAGGATATGATCAGGCAATTTTCAGAGGAAGAAATTAAAGATATCTATAATCATATGAAAAAAATGCTCTAAATCACTTTTGATTAGAAAGATGATATGGTACTCTGAGGTACCATATCATACCTATCAGATTGGCAAACATGACAGAATAGGAAGATGATAAATATTGGAGAAGATGTGGGAGAGTTGGAACACTAATTCATTGTTGGTGGAGCTGTGAGCTGATCCAACCATTCTGGAGAGCAACTTGGAACTATGCCTAAAGGGCTACAAAAATGTGCATACCCTTTCACCCAGTAATATCATTTCTAGGATTGTAACCCCAAGAGATCATAAAAATGGAAAAGGGTCCCACATGTACAAAAATATTTATAGCAGCACTCTTTGTAGTTGGGAGGGTAGGGGGAGGTAGAAGGAAAAAAATCTATGTTATATGGTAGTGATTACAGAACATTAAAAATAAATTATATATATATACATATATATATATATAAGAAAAGTCTTTTTCTTGCCTCTTTTATGAGAAATAATTTGCTCCATTCCATTTCTCCTTTTCTGCTCCCAATATATTCCTCCCTCATCCCATAATTTTATTTTTTTTTAGATAATATCCCTTCCTATTCCACTCACCCGGTGCTCTCTGTCTCTCTGTGTGTGTGTGTGTGTGTGTGTGTGTGTGTGTGTGTGTAATCCAACCAACTACTCAGATACAGAAAAAAAGTTTCATGAGTTACAAATATTGCCTTTTCATATAGGAATGTAAACAGTTCAACTTTAGTAAGTCCCTTATGATTTCTCTTTCCTGTTTACCTTTCCATGCTTCTCTTGATTCCTGTGTTTGAAAGTCAAATTCTCTTTTCAGCTCTGCTCTTTTCATCAAGAATGCTTGAACGTCTTCTATTTCATTGAATGACTATTTTTCCCCTGAAGTATTATACTCAGTTTTGCTGGGTAAGTGATTCTTGATTTTAATCCTAATTCCTTTGACTTGTGGAATAACATATTCCACATACTTCGACCTCTTAATGTAGAAGCTGCTAGAGCTTGTGTTATCCTGATCATATTTCCACAATACTGGAATTGTTTCTTTCTAGCTGCTTGCAATATTTTCTCCTTGACCTGAGAACTCTGGAATTTGGCTACAATGTTCCTAGGAGTTTATCTTTTTGGATCTCTTTGAGGAGGTGATCAGTGGATTCTTTCAATATTTATTTTGCCCTCTGGTTCTAGAATATCAGGGCAGTTTTCCTTGATAATTTCATGAAAGATGATGTCTGGGCTCTTTTTTTGATCATGGCTTTCAGGTAGTCCCATAATTTTAAAATTGTCT
>CM053771.1:406230885-406267181 GCA_028658325.1 Potorous gilbertii | reverse complement strand
TTTTCCTTGATAATTTCATGAAAGATGATGTCTGGGCTCTTTTTTTGATCATGGCTTTCAGGTAGTCCCATAATTTTAAAATTGTCTCTCCTAGATCTATTTTCCAGGACAGTTGTTTTTCCAATGGGATATTTCACATTCTCTTCCATTTTTTCATTTTTTTGGTTTTGTTTTGTGATTTCTTGGTTTCTCATAGTCATTAGCCTCCATCTGTTCCATTCTAATTTTGAAAGAACTATTTTCTTCAGGGAGCTTTTGAACTTCCTTTTCCATTTGGTTAATTCTGCTTTTCTTCTTCCTCTCCTCATTGGCTTTTTGGACTTCTTTTGCCAATTGAGGTAGCCTATTTTTAAAGGTATTATTTTCTTCAGCATTTTTTTGGGGTCTCCTTTAGCAAGCTGTTGACTTGCTTTTCATGATTTTCTTGCATCTTCCTCATTTCTCTTCCCAATTTTTCCTCCACCTCTCTTACTTGAGTTTCAAAATCCTTTTTGAGCTCTTCCAAGGCTTGAGATCATTGAATATTTATTTTAGATGTTTAGGATAGAGAAGCCTTGACTTTTTTGTCTTTCCCTGATGGTAAGTATTGTTATTCCTCATCCAAAAGGATGGGAGAAGATATCTGTTCACCAAGAAAGTAACCTTCTATAGTCTTATTTTTTCTCCCTTTTTTGGGCATTTTTCCAACCAGTTACTTGACTTTTGGGTCCTTTGTCAAGAGTAGGGTATACTCTGTAAGATCTCAGGTCTCCAAGATATCACAGTCAAGCCTGTACGCTGCTCTGGGGCCAATAATAAACTTTTGTGCCCAGAATCTGCAAATAGTAGAGTTTCCTCTTCACAACCACCTCGCCTCCAGTTCTGCCAAGCCAGCACTGGGGGGCTGAGATTCAGATCAGCTGCTCAATTCCTCCAGGGGCTTTATGATGAAACCTTCAACAATGGATATAGGATGTCCTGCCTGCCTTGGGAGCCCTCCTCCGCTCCTACTTCTGCTGCTGCTGCCTGAGTCTGGAGCTATGGGAATACTCTGCTCCTTTCTAGGCCAGCTGAAAAGATCCTCTCACTGACCTTTGGCACCTTTGGCTTGAGGAATCTGGGCTGCTTCTGGATATTTTGTCCCTAAAGCCGGCTTGGTCCTGCTCCTCCCAGTGCAATGTGGCCAAGGCTGGGCTGGACTTTGTTCTGTGTCTGGTGCAACAGACCTTTCCTGTTGGCCTTTCAGGTCATTCTGGGCTAGAAATCTCTTCTACCCCATTGTTCTGTGACTTCTACTGCTCTAGTATTTGTTGATAGTCTTTTTTTACAGTTATTTTATGAGCTGTGGGGGGAAAGCTAGTGTATGTATGTCTTTCCACTCTGCTATCTTGGATCCACCCCTCACAAGGTTTTTTTTTAACCTGAGGTCATTTTTCATTTATGAAAAATGGATCTTATTTAAAAATTACATATGTAAATATACATACATATGTGTACATATAATTGTGTTTCAATGTGATTGGCTCCCTTTGCAATTCTATGCATTTTATCTTATTAATTTAGAAACATTCTTTTGAGGAGGGTTCCCCAGGTTTCACCAGATTGTCAAAGTGGGGTAGGATATAAAAGAGGTTTAGAACTCTGTTCTCAAAAGTTCCATTGGCAACTTTCACCTCATTGCAAACCTGAGACAAAGGACAAAAAATCATTGATGTGCTCTGATTTTAGACAAAGATAAAGTGAAGAGACCCAGCGGGCTACCTGACTTTCTTTAGCTCTTGCAGTATGTCATGGAGTTGGAAGCTTCTAGTCACCTTGTTTATCTATTCAGAGAAATGTTTAAGTGAACCCACCTGATAGTTTCCCCACTGTTTAGAGTCAGAAAACATCAAAGAACATTTTCTTTGAAGAGTTCACATGATAGACTCATTGTCTTTGGATGAGAAGATCAGCTTCAGAAGGTTCTGTTCATTTATTTTAAGTCCCATTTCTCTTATAGCAGGTAGCTAATATCGTTTAAGTTTTTATGTTAACAGAGTATTTGCACAGTGCTTTGATTTAGAGACCAACAAAAATGCCCTAAGTAGGACTTCTTTTATGCAGGTAAATTGAGTAATCTAGGCACTCACTATCTTGTAATATCTTATTAGTGGTGAATTTGCATTTTTTTTTTATGTAACTGACCTGCCAGTGGACAGAAATCCTATAGTCCTCAGAAGCAAGAGAAAGTTTTTGGTTGATGGATACTAGAATTTTAGTGAATCAGAAATCTTTCTTATCTCTTCCTGTGTGCTCAGCAGCATTGCTGGTCTGGTTCTCTTTTTTTAGAATCATGGAATTTCAGAGCTAGAAGGACCTTAGAGTTCATTCCCCTCTCCGTTTTGCACTTGATGTCCTGGACTTTGATATCATATTTCAAGCTTCCTTGGGGTCTCATTGTCCTTGAACATCCATTACTCCCTGCCATCTTCCCAATCTGGGACATCCCTCCAATATATTACCCTCCTATTCCCATTGTGAGTTCTTCCTCGGACCTCAATTTTGAAGAGGGGTCCTACTTGGCCATCCTACCTTTCCCTCCCAGCTTTGCTTCTCACTCTCCAAATCTTTATACCATTCCCCCTACTCATATATTTCCCTTCCTCCTCCTTGTACCCCTGGCACTTTTCCACCCCCTTTTTTGTGCTGTCTTTCCCCATGAAAGGGTAAGCTTCTTGAAGGCAGAGGATATCTTCCTATTTCTTTCACAGCACTTTGCAGTGTCTTGCACATACAAAGTGCTTAACAAAACATTACCATGCTTTGCCAATAAGTCAAACCCCCTCATTTACAGATGAGGAAACTGAGGTCCAAAGAGTGAAGTAAACTGTCCCAGGTAGAGAAGCCAGGAGGAGTGCCCAGGTCTTCTGATTCCTAATCCAAAATTACTTTTGCTTTCTTCTGTTTTTAGCATCACTGAACTTTGGAAAGTGATTCTTGTCCGTACTGAAGGAGTGCTTTGTGCACAGTAACAGTTAACATTTATCTAGCACTTACTATGTGCCTGGCACTGTATGAAGCACTTTATAATTATTGTTTCATTTGATCCCCACAACAACCCTGAAGGTGGGGGAGTTATCCTCTTTTTAAAAAGAATTATATATGTGTATATATATATATATATATATATATATATATATATAATTTTTTATTATTCTCATTTTACAAATGAGAAAACTCAGGCAA
This sequence comes from Potorous gilbertii, assembly GCA_028658325.1. NCBI lineage: Eukaryota > Metazoa > Chordata > Mammalia > Diprotodontia > Potoroidae > Potorous > Potorous gilbertii. The sequence continues at coordinate 406,263,977 of CM053771.1, read as the reverse complement.
TAAGAGGATAAGTGACTTGCCCAGGGTCACATAGCTAGCAATTGTCTGAGGCTGGATTTTAACTCAGATTTTCCTGACTCCAGGCTTCATGTTCTCTCCACTTCAACACCTGGCTGCATAGTATATCTACATAGTTATTGTTCAGTCATTCAGTCATGTCTGACTCTTCATGATCTCATGCTATGGCATGCCAACACTATCCATGGAGTTTTCTTGACAAAGGTACTAGAGTGATTTACCATTTCTTTCTCCAGTGGATTAAGGCAAACAGAGGTTAGGTGATTTGCTCAGGGTCACACAGCTAGTAAGTGTGTGAATCTGGATTTGAACTCAGGTCTTCCAAACCTACATAGTAGGCATTAAAATATTTTTTGAATGAAAAATGAGATCAAAATTAGAGGAGAAGTACATGGAGGTTATCAATTTCCCAAAGAATGGTGAAGGATATGAATTTTGCCAAGCAGGCATCCAAGAGTTAATTTTTCATCTTTAGTGACCTTTTCAGGAAGTTTAAAATCAACCCAATTCCTCCCTCTGCCCATTTTTTCAACTCCCAGAATAGAGGAATAGACAAATCAACACTTAGGGGTAGAAAGATATTAGAGCAAAGCTATCTCTTAAAAGCCTAGGTTCTCCTCCAGTCACAACCATGCTATTGTCTCCACACTAGTAGTGCCCCTGAAGCTTTCCCAAGTGGGATGCAGGAGTGTGGGGGGAATGACTGCAGCTTGCCCTCACCATTGTTCTTTGACTTGGCTTTCAGAGTCATTTCAAAGAGAGGTTAATAAAGACTGGTTTTATTTGAGTGAAGGCTTGTGATCATTTGCTGATAGTATCATTTGTTTTCTGTCTGGCACTCAGGTTGTGGAGTAAAGTCCCTGTGGACCACTGTGACTGAGTTCTACCTGGCAGTAAACATCTCCACTCTCTCCCTTGTCACTTGATCTGGGATGAAAGAAGCATGTTTCTTTTCCAAATAACACTGAAGAAAGACAAGGACTCTTGTCTTGTTGGGATGCTTACTCTACCTGGATTTTTGGCATTAACATTGAACTTATAGACTGAATAGCTAAATTATTATTGGTATATTTTTAGTCCTGAGATCAGGCTTCAGGGAGGGAGAGTGTACCAGTGTGGATGTGGTTATGCCTTAAAAACCTCTTCAGATGAAAGATAAGGGAGAAGATACAGTTACCTCTTCTCAGGTGCTCTACAGATAGGTGCCAAGTCCAGCACCATGTTTGGATTGCCTGTAAAAAATCCAGTCTTGTATAATTTATTTGGGCTGTAAGAAAATATGTCTAATTGGATAGCAAGTCCTTGATAAGATATTAATAGTGGTTGTATGTCAATGTTGACTTGAGGTATTTGATCGGTCAAGCCCGATAAAATCAGTGCTCATTTGAAGTTGCCTTGTAATTGGCTGTGGAGGAGAGTTCTAATGTGAGTGCCTCTGTGGGGCAGTAAGATTCTGTTCTCCCCATCCCACCATGGTTATTATACAGCAACCCTGGTTTGCCTGCCTGTGGGGTTTTAAATAGTGTCTGCAATCTGGTGCCATGCTGATTTACTAATCCTTGATCTTAGCTGAACATGATCAGAGCCCTTGCTCCTGTTTAGGAGGGATAGGCTTACTGCTAATGGACAGTCTTTGGCGTCTCCCCAAAAGGACTGTGAGTGGTGAGAAGCGGGAACTAATACAGCCACAGAAGATGGATCTGACAAGTTAATTTGGAAAAATCCTACTTTGCAAAACTATACCAGGAAGGACTTTTTTCTTTCACTTTCTTAGAACAGTGGTGGGCAGTGTGCATTTTTACTTTGAACTGGTGAATTTTTAGTTTAAAGAAAATTAAAAGTACAGGCCTCCTCTCTCTTTGGCCATATCTGTGAAAAAGTTAGCTGCACATTGTCTTTTCCTCACTAAACTTATCCTGGTGCTGTCTGGACAGTGACCAAGCTGTCTTGTCCTGATGGCATTTCCTAGAGAAATCTCTGAATCAGAGTTCATTTATTCATTTAATAAGCATTATATTAAATGCTAGCAAAGTGTCATGCTCTATACTAGGTTCTGGGGATACAAAAAAATTGGTTCCTGACCTCAAGAAGCTTATATTTTATTGTTGAACATTTCATGTGCCTAGAAAGCAAAATTTAAATTATACAAAAAAGTATACATATCCTACTTCTTTATAGAGGCAAAAGCTTCACCAGGAGTGGAATACTTTCTTTTTCAATGTAACAAATTATTTTGCTAGATTTCTCCCCCCTTCTTCTTTTTCTTTTGAAAATGTTCATGATTGTATAGGCTCTCTGAGATGGGGAGTCAAAGGATACAGAGGAAATTTAAATGACATAAAAATAAAAGAAGACAATATAATTTGCTTCTGAAAGAAAAAGTAGATACAAAAAACTCTGGGGGAAAGCATTAGCAACTGTGGGAAAAACAGATTTAGCTTTGTTTAGAAGGTGATGCAACTTTGAAGGAAACTCAAAAACTCAGGGCTGGAAGGAGCTTCATATAGTTTTGTTCATACCTGAACAGAAATTTCCTCTATGTCACAACTAACAAGCAGTCTTGTGGCCTTTACTTGAAAACCTGTGATGAGAGGGAATCTACTACCACCAAAAGAAATCCATCCTACTTTTGGATAATTCTAATTGCTAGACACAGTGAATAGAGTAGCAACCCTGGAGTCAGGAAGACTCATCTTTGTGAGTTCAAATATGGCCTCAGATACTTACTAGCTTTGTGATCCTGGGTAAGTCACTTAACTCTGTTTTCCTTAGTTTTCTAATCTGTAAAATGAGCTAGAAAAGAAAATGGAAAACCACTCCAGTGTCTCTGCCAAGAACGGGATCACGATGAGTCAGATATGACTGAAAAAAAGACGAAACAACATCAACAACAGATTTTTCCCTTCGCAATTTCCTTTTTTTGTTACTACTTTTGCCCTCAGAGTCTGGAGTCTCTTCTCTACAACCTGTCTCTTGAGTAAATCATGTATATATTGTTTTCCTCTCTTTTTCCTGTCTTTAACCAACTAAATCTTAGGCATTCCACCTCAAACAATCTTTTTCTCATATGGAACCATAAGGAGTTACCTTTACCATTCTCCATTGTCTTCCAACACTTATCCAGGCATCACAGGAAAATCTTTTTCTTTCTCTGTTTCTTTTTTTATCATTTGTAAGTCTTCCAAATGATGCCTGTCTGTTTGAGAAGTAGCCAGGGCATGGTCCCTTTAATGGATGTTGCCTCACCCTAAATGAGTACATGCAAAGACTTTGACCTAAAGGACCCAAGGTCTCCCAGTGCATCCTGAGTCATCTCCAATCAGATGAATATCTGGTCACTGGATTCAGATGGCTCTAGAGGAGAAGTGAGGTGGGTGACCTTGCACAGCCCTCCCTCATTCAAAGTCAAGTGAAAGCCATGTCATCATTTCTCTGATGGCATGGTCTTCTTCGGCAATGAAGAATGAACACACACAAAATGATACCTGTCATAATTGAAAAGCAAAAATGTAGAATAAAGGTATTATCTCTGAAAAAGGAAAGATATGAATTTTAAACTGAAATTAATCATGATATAGAACATACTAAATAAGACAAATTATTAAATTATTTTTCAGTTTTACTCATATTGCCTCTTCATTTACATTTCAGTAAATCAAACTTTTGTGGGCTAAATTGAAAACTTAATATTCAATTATAAAATATTGCTATGGGAAAATAAGTTCCAATTTTCAAATAACAAATTGACTTTTGAAAGTAGGGAATTGCCTGAGTTGGATGATGAAGAATAACACAGAATAGGCAATTTTATTTGCTTCTAGGATTTCTCTTAGCCCATTAATAAGCTTTCCTCTCTAGGTTTATGTACCAAAGGCTGGGCATACATTCAACTCTGGATTATCTACAAATAGATTTTAAACACATGGCTTATTATAGAATGTGATCTTTGAAGTCATCTAGTCTAATTTCCTCATTTTCTGTTTGAGACAACCAAGTCCAAGAGATAAAGTGACTTGCCTAATGTTAACCAATTAGTCACATGGTTAGTTCCTGGCAGAATCCAGACAAAGCCTGAGCTTCCCATTTCACGTAGTTCTTTCCTCATTATGCCACACTTTCCATACTGACCTGATTCTTCCTTCCTTCCACTCCTTACACATGCTTCCCCATCCCTGACATCTATAGATCTCTGCCAATAACTATTCAGAAATATTGTCTCCCGCTTGCCACCTTCAATGAAAGAGGGCTTAGTACAGTGCCTGGCACACAATAGGTACTTAATAAATGTTTACTGATTGATTAAAGAGAGAAATTGCAATCTATAATCTACATACAGAGATTTGCAATTTCATGTTACAATCATCTTTTTTTTCCTATTCTACTAGATCATGGAAATGCTTGTTTTATTTCTTAAGAAAAAAAATAAATGTAATTTTTTAAAAAGAGTTCTAAAAATAAAAACAATATATAGAATATATGTAAGTATACAAGATGTGCATATACATTATCTGTGTTTAAAACATGTATGTGCATATATAAAATATAATGACTTACATATGCATGTTAAATACATGCACATATACACTTTCACTCCCACATCTATGTCTGAGAAGCAGCTTGTCATGGTAGTAGACAGATAGCTGGCCTCAGACCCAGAAAGGCAAGGGCTCACATCCTGCTTCTGATGCATCTTGCCTGTGTGATGCTGGACCCATCACTTAATTTTTCAGTGTTCCAGTCAACTCTCTAAGACTGTAAATTGCAGAGAAAGTTCTGACCATTATTGATAGAGACATTATTCACAGGGGAGCTCTCTGAACCAATGAACTCAAAGGTCTAGTCTCTGCTTCTATGACTATCTCTATATTTTTGGTCTCAACCTGTGATTTCCTTGGAATGGGAAACACCTGGTAAGAGAACTCCATCTACTAAATCTGTAGGTTCATGAAGGTTGTCTGTCCATCAATTATTTCCTGCTCTTCTACCTGACCAACCTAGCTCCCTTTCCATTCCTACATCTCTCTGATAGCACCTTTACATGGCTTCTACTCTGCATTTTTTTATTAGTAGCACATGCAACCTATTTATGTTCACCATGTTCCTCTTTGTTGATCTTTGGCTGACCTATAAACTTCAACCTTTGAAGTCAAGAAAATTCTATAACTTGCAGTTATACAACATCATCCAAATTAGATTAATGCTTAAAAATAGGGGTCTCTCTGGAGGAGGTTTGGGACTCATTAAAAGTGCTGCTTAATTTCCCAAATATCTCATCCATCTGGGTAAGCATATATCTCACTGTTTTATACCTCATTTGCTTTTAATAATCAGAAGAATAGCTCTGTTCTTAAATCTTTTAAAGCATCCATTCTCATTTTAACGTAACATTTGAACCCTTGAGAGAGAAAGAGAGAGAAAGACAGAGACAGAGACAGAGCTCAATTGGAAGACCACTTTTTAATATAGTTTTGCTTTAATGAATCAAATACTTTTTGTAATCAACAAACAATAAACTCAGTGGGATCTTGTATCCTCTACCACTTTCAGTTAATTGTATATCTATTAAGATGTACTCTGCTATATAATATGTCTATGTATTGCCTTCTCAACAAGGATGTCCTTAATGTGTAGATAGTTCAGATAAAGGTATTTTTAAGTAATTGAAAAGTAGACATATTGGTCAGTAGTTGTTCATATTTTGCCTGTTATATCTTTTAGGTCCTAATAAAATCCTACATATCCCCCATGATTTTGGCATCCACCACTCTTTCAGGTGTCTTGAAAATTAATCTCTCAAAATTGTGTCTCGTCCAGTATAGAAATCCTCTGCATGTTCTTTCTCTGGTTCAGGTTTTTTTACTATCTAACTTTTCCTTAGTGCCATTTCTATTTTCTTAAGAAGAACATGAAGGACTGTCACATTAAAATCCAAATGTGGTAGCTCCATTGTCATTGATGAGGAGCATATTTTTAATAGAAATTATTATAGCTTCATTTCACTTTGTTTATGTTAATTGCCCTTCCCCATCAGTTTCATCCTTCAATATTCATGCGGGAGAAGATTCTGAGAAGATGGTAGAGTAGGTCAGAAAGTTCCAGGCTCTCAAGATTTTCTCCCACAAAAGAGATAAAATATTGCCTCAGGGAAAATATAGAGTGGTAAAAATAAATAAGAATAGGGGCAGAACAGGGGTCCTCCTGGGACAACTGGAGATGTGAAGAAAAATTCCAGGTCTAGGTTTCATCCCTGTGAAGATTACATACCTCCAGGATAGATTAGGTTAAATAACCCCTGAGGTTAGATGGATTAGGAGGCTGCCTTGACCACAGGACTTTAACTCCTGAGACAGTGGAGGGAGTTGTGTATATGAGCTGGGGAAGATCTAGGGAAATTCTACTGATGAGAAAAGCCAGATCCAGCTATGCTGTGGAAATGTGACTGGGGACAAGAAGGATCCAGCACATGCCTGGTGAATACAGAAACAGTGAGGTGGGTACTCCACTGGCTGTGTACAGTTACAGGCGGCTGGAGGTCTTGGTTTTGGTGGCAGGTCAGAATGGAGAACTGAAGGAGGATCTGAGGCCAGAAGAACCATTCCCCTATACCCCAAGAGTGGAGGTGTTTACATGACTACAAATATTTTTTTAAATGCACAAGGCAGAGGAGAAAGAATACAATCATAGAGAGTTACTGTGGGAATAGAGAAGACCAGGGTTCATTTTCAGAGGAGGATACTGAAGGAAAGAAATCATCTTCTACTCCAAAGCAAAATGTCAAATAGTCACCTACCAAGATGAATTCATAGAAGAAATTTTAAAAAAACTTTAAAAATCAGGTGAGAAAGAGTGTGGAAAAATGAAAAAAAAAACAATCCAAGAAAATAAGATTATGAAAAGAAAGTCAATCAACTAGAAAATGAGATCCAGAATCTTAAGGAAGAAAATGACTCCCTAAAAATCAGAGTTTGTCAAGGGTAAGCCAGCAAAGTTATAAGACATCAAGAAATAGAAAGAATGAGAAAGTAGAAGAGAATGTGAAACATCTCATAAGAAAAACAACTGATCTGAAAACAGATAAAGAAGAGTAAACATAAGAAAAATCAGACTACATGAACATTATGATCAAAAAAAGATCTTGATGTAATAATGCAAGAAATATTAAAGAAAATTGTCCTGAAGACTTAGAAGAAGAGGAGAAAGTAGAAATAGAAAAAATTCCACTGATCACCACCTGAAAGAGATCCTACAAGAAAAACACACAGGAATATTATTGTCAAATTCTGAAACCCCTAGCTCAAGGATAAAATACTATGAGCAATAAGGAAAAACAATTTAAATATGGTGGCCACAATTAAAATCACACAAGACAACACTAAATATGTCAACACTAAAAGACCACAGGTCTTGGAAAACTATTAAAGATCAAAAGAACTGGAGTTCTGGCCAAAAATATCATACCCAACAAAGCTAAGCATAATTCTGAACGAACAACAACAAAAAAGAACATTTAATAAATTGTCAGACTTTCCAGATTTTGTTAAAAAAACCCAACAACCTAAACTTGGAAGATTTGACATACAAGTGCCAAGAGAAATAAAAGGTACATACCAAAGACTAAAAATTACAAGAGACTCAGTAAGGACAGACTACTTACTTTTTGTTATGTTAAATGTATGTCTAAGATTGTGTGTGCTCATCCTTCATTGCCATAGAAGACCATGCCATAAGAGAAATAATGACATGACTTGCACTTGACTTGGTTTTGAGTGAGGGAGAGCTGTGCAGGTCACCAGCCTCACTTCTCCCCCAGAGTCATCCGAATCCAGTGACCAGATATTCATCAGGATGAGTGGAGATGACCCAGGATGAGTTGTTAACTCGAGTTAAGTGACTTGCCCAAGGTCACACAGCTAGTGAGTGTCAAGTGTCTGAGGTGAGATTTGAACTCAGGTCCTCCTGACTCCTGCACTGGTGCTCTATCCACTGCACAACCTTGCTGCCCCAAGTCTAAGATTGTAATGAGTAGTTGGATAGTTTGTAAGAAAGATTGGGGTAGACTCGAGCATGATATAACTTCAAACAGTAAAACCATTTAGGAGCAATTGAAAAGAGGAATTCTCTTACAGAAATGAGATGTAAGAGGAAGGTCCAACACAGAAGAACTAAATAGGGGAGGAGGGCTGTTGTTCTGAAGCCTTTCTTTCATTGGGAATTGGTTCAACATACACATATACATGGATACATACACATAGATATAAAAGTCTTCTAAATTCAGAAAGAAATAGAATGGTAAGGGGATAGGGAAGGGAGAGAGAATAAGGGAGGGATCTGTAGAGGGGAGGATGAGCTAATGGGTTAAAGGTTTAGATTAATGGGGAGGAAAAGGGTGGGATCCTTGGGGGGGTTTGTTATGAACTAGGAGGGCAAGTTGGTGGGTAGAAGTAGTGGTATCAGGAGGAATAAGAAGAGAAAAACATAAATATATAAAAAAAGATCAGGAATGGAAATTGTTAGGGAAAGTATATGTTTTATATGTATTATATATATGTGTATATGTCTATGTGCACGTGTATATCTATATATAAATATACCCATGCTTAATTGTAGCCCAGAGGGAGAGAAGGGAAAAATGTAATAAGGTTAAAAGTGCATAGTAGAGAATAAAAAAAATTTACAAGAAGGCAAAGATGGACAGCTCTCAACACAATGTGTAGTATTTCTTACATAGGCTTTCTGGAAATGGAAATATATTGTAATATATTATGAATCCTCTTTTGCATTCTGGTGTGCATATTATATGTTTTTTTCTTTTTTTATTTCCATTTAAATTTATAATATGTATCTTTTTCTTTTTATGTGTATTTAAGTTTTGGTATCTAAATCAAATTTTAAAAAAAGATTAAAAAATATTCATGGGATAATCAGGTCAGCAAGCATTTATTAAGTGCTCACTGTGTAAAATACCAGGGAAATAAAGTAAAACAGCAACAAGAAAAATAAAACAGCCCTCAAGGAACACAATCTAACAACACGGCATAGTGGAATCCTTCTTCAAGCTTTCTGAAGGCTTATTTTTTTCTTCTACTGTTTGTTTTATGAGACAGTGCTACTCATGTTCTTTCATCTTCCACTATATATATATATATATATATATATATATATATATATATATATATATATAAAAGAAGATCTTCCATCTTCTTTTGCAAAGAAGTTTACATTGTTAGAGTGTAAACTCTTGGTGAGTAGGTGTTATTTCATTATCTGTGCTTGTATCTCCAGTGCCTACCTCCAGCACATAATAGGTACTTTAAAATATTTGAATATTGATTGATATTCTTAAATGATGTTGTCCTTGGAAACTGTATCTCTCAGCTTTTCCAAAGGATCAAATACTGACTGACTAAGGAAGCCCCCTGGGCTCCTTTAATTTCTTCAGAATAGTCACTTATTTACACCTGTGAAATTTCCTATGAAAATAGTAATTTCTTCATCTATTTCTGTTCTTTGACCTGTTTCCCTTTCTTTTCTACTAGCAACTTATTTAAATAGGTCGTTTGAATTGTTTCAATTGCACACTGTATTTTCTCATTTTTATTCTTTTAGGTCAGTATTTTTATTTTCTACTAATAAATATAATGATATAACTGTACACAAACAGTAGATTTGGAAATAATTCTTATTTCAGTAAATAGTGGCTTCTTTATTTTTAAAATAATCAATTTTGGTGTGTTTTCTGTGATATTCGTGGTGTTCACTGCTGTTTCATTCTTTAGTCAAAGAGACTATCCATAATGCATAGTTGTGCAGCTTTTGTGTTGTCTTAAAAATATTTGACTTCTCATTTGGTACCCCTGAACCATGTTTTCCAACATATTTTAGGCGGGCATTCTTTCCCTGGCCCATCTTTGCAATAAAGCCATGGAATGCTAACGTATATGTTGATTTAATTTGGAGGGTCTTGTGGAGTCTTCCATAGAATTTCTCTACCTCTTCATACTATGCAACAGATGTTGGCACACAAGCTGCAATTATTTTAATTGTGGTCTTTTTGCAAATGCTATCATAAGTACTGCAATTCAAGATGACCAAATGTCCTATGAAATTATATTTCTTGTGATTGGACCCACAATAAAACCAACTTCATCAATTCCTTTATCTGTCTCTCCAAGGAGAACCTATTGGGTTAGCTGCAGCTTACTTTTTGTCTTTTGATTTTATTTTTGGTGAGAATGTTAAGATGGATATGATTCAGCTCCTCCAACAGTATGCCCACATGTTGGGCAATCAAAAAGAATGTCACATTTAAAGTACCCATAGCCAAGCTAACATTTATAGACAAGCTAGAAACTATGACTTAATAAAGACACTCTGTCACCATTACTGCCACCCTGGCCAATACTTCTGACCACATTTATAGGCACTTAATTGCCTGACAGACGAGCAAAAAAGAGAAATTCCTATTGTGTTTGTTGTTTCTAACAACATCAATAACATTTTTTTTCCAGTAGAGCAATATACTACCTTAAAGATTCTTCTTCAACAAAGTATATTCTATGTATCTTTCAAAAGAGTAGAAGATTCTGTGAAACACATGAGAGAGAAATTTGTTCAGTGGCCCACTGATTACTAACATTTTTCAAAGGTAATTATTTTATTTTTAATTTATGGAATAAAACAAGCCTTTCCATAGCAGAGTATAATTTAAAAAGATGACTGAGTATGAAGCAGCAAATCTATTATGTACAATTTACTATCCTTTTAAATATAAAATAAAGTTATCATGTAAATTTCTTTTTATTTCTTTTCCTCTTCCCTTCCTCCTCCCACCCCCAGACAGCTACCACTAGACATAAATATGTCTTTGTGTGTGTGTATAAAATTATTCTATACATATTTCTATTGATCAGTTCTTTCTCTTGGTGCAGATAGCATCTTTCTTCATATATCCTATTAATCAAGGAGATACATGGTAGATACAGATGCTATCCCTCTCATGGAGGAAGGTCAACACAAAGTCCAAATACAAAACGTAGCCCTAGGTGGTGAGATCTTCAAGATGTTTTTGTTTATGGGTAACATCGATACCAGAGCACTGCTGAAACTTCTAAATGAGATTCCAATTCACTCCAGATTTCAACCTCATTATCCCACACAAGAAATACCAAGTATATGAAGAATGCATATATCTATATATCTATACATATGTATATAAATACACACACACATACATATACATTTGGTTGGACAGCCATCATGGGTGATGCCAGATGGGAGCGAGATGAGGGCAAACCTGATTGCCTTTTGGAAATAGAGCAGTACTTTTAATGATTGTTGAATTTCTCAATTAACTCAAAACCTATATTTTTGTTTTAAACATCAATAGTCTTCCATTGATATTATATAGTTGTAAATCTTAGCATGGCATAGTCCTGGAGAGTTAAAATTGTGGGTAACCCAAAGGAAAATGAATACAAATCAGGATGACCAAGAAAAGGCAGCAGCATGTAACTGAAGACAGAATTGTAAGGTGAATCTATGGAAAGAGAGGCATAGGGTTGGGAAAGAAGGGAGGAGTTTTGGTCACATAGAAAGAATAAAGAACAACTAATGGACAGTCCATATGCTTTACTGGCATCCAAACAGTCATGAGGTTTTTGAGGAATGCCTCAGTCCTCTGAAAGTTTCATGCAAAGATGTGGACAAGGATCAAACATCTGAAAAATGCAAGTAATGCTAGCACCTGTCACACCCAGGATCAAATGAGATAATATTCACAAAGCATTTTACAAACTTTAAGGTGCTATATAAATGCCACTTATTATTAGTAAGATTACTCTAATAAGGAAGGACTTTGCTATAGTACTATGAAATTTTGGGAGGGGGTAGCAAAAATTAATGCTCTGGGGCAGTTCTGGATTTTCATCAAATTGATCCAAATAAGGTAAGACCAGTAGTGATACTTTTTAAAAAAAAAATATAGATTTAGGCATGTTTTAGAGAGAGGGTATGCTGAAAGAGACACATATTGAAAAGAATTCCCCAAACTTGTTCTTCTTTAATTCAGTCTCCCTCCAGTCTTCATCATCTATCTAGAGTTAAGGCAAGAGAATAAAAACCACTTGGAAGAATTCCACTGGTGAAAAAGTATTAGAAGTCTGCACACATTTGTACACACACCAGCATCATTTGATTCAATCTCATAACCCTCCTGTGTATAAACTTCCCAGACTGAACTCTGAAGAATCCATTAGTATAGGCATTCTGGAGAAAAAAATGAACTCCTGAAAAGTGATTTTTAGGTGTATAATTATATAGATCAGAGGTGAGGAGCACTTGAGGACCTAGAGGGTCATGTGTGGCCCTTTGACTGAAAAATGGACACACTTGAGGACCTAAAGGAACACATGTGGCCTTGAGGCCTCAGGTTCCCTACCCTGGATGTAAATATTCTGTGCAATTCTGCAACAACCTCCTAACTCAAGAGGCTCAGGTTTCTTCCTAAAAACTTAAAGGTTTCAGGAAGGTTATTTATATATCACTTTAATAAAATATCCTTCCTCCATCCTTAATTCTGAGGACAAAGAGATACTGTTCACAAGAATAAAATGATACTACCAGTGCATGTGTGTAAAATAAAACATTATATGGGTACCAGAGCACCACAGTATTATCATGTCTTTCTTGCAGTTCTGATAAAGGAAATGTCTTCATTTAAGTGACATTTTCACTAGTAAAAATACTAATGGTAGATCTTTAAGATGGTATGAAAAAATAAAAAAGATGGTATCAAAATAAAGATAACTACGCATTTTCTTATATATCTATTAATGACATCACAGAGCATTTGCTGCTTTTCTGCCAATGAGATTGCTCTATTAGCAAAATCCTTCCACCCTATAATTTTTTCACACAGAGTGCATTGTGATACTGAGCTGGCTGGGTTGGGCTGTTTCTTGGGAATGTTTGACTGAGAAGACAAATATTTTCCACAATAATTTTAATTTTGAATCAGTTGTGCCCATGTGGCATTGAATAGGATGTCACAGAGTCAAAACTGAACAAATGCTTGTATTAAATATGAAATTATTTTATTATATAAAGTGTAGTTGTGCTTTTGCATCATGCAAATAGAACTATCAAAAACAAAAAGATTAGAAAGCCTTAAATATGGAGCAATTCCCAAAAACAAAAATGAAGGAGCTGTGTGTGTGTGTGTGTGTGTGTGTGTGTGATTCTCAGTATATTGATGTCACTCCCTACTTACCTAGGCTCATCCTCTGAGCAAATGAGAAGTATAGAGAAGAAATCTGTGCTGGTAACTTGGTGGTATAGTAGATAAAAAGTGGGACCTGGAGTCAGGAAGACGTGAGTTCAAATCCTACCTCAGAGACTTTGTAGCAATTCACTTAACCTCTATTTGCCTCAGTTCCTCATCTGTAAAATGTAGATAATACTAGCACTTACCTCTGATGGTCGCTTGTGTGGATCAAACCAGATATTTGTAAAGCACTTAAGAGAGTGCCTGGTATATAGGAAGTGCTATATAAATGTTAACTATTATTAGTAGCAGTGTTAACCTCTATCTGCCCCTAAAGCCCATATTAATGTACTAGAAATAATTTGCATTATAATATAATTACATTATTATGTTATATATCACTATGTCATCACTATATCACTATCACTTTTGGCTGTCCCCAAATGTCTGTGCAATTTTAAGTCAAGCTCAAAATAGTTTTATTATTTAAAACAAATTCAAACATATTACTTACTCTATTATAGATTATGTTATTCGAACCAAACTCAAAATAATGTACTATAATGAAAACTATTCCTAGTGCTTTGGGCTTTCTGAATATAAAGGACTATTTTTAATCAGGAATAAATATAATTATGATGATATTAACTCAAAAAACAAATAGCAATTTTCAAGTTTATAAAATGCTATTGTCACAGAAATGAAGTTTTGAGATGACCACTTCCCAAGTTTTGTGTTGTTTGGGAGATTGGAAGAGATCATATTTTGATTCAAGGAAAGTGATGTCCTAACATGTTACTAGCTTGGAAATCTATTTCCGCACATCAAATAACAGTTTCAACTACCCTTATATCCATGGCACTGGTTTAGAAGCTGTAAGAAGAAAATTAAACTGATAGGGTCTCAGTCTTTTTAATCTAACATATATAGTTAGGCAAGAAAAAAATGACAGCTGATTATACACAAGACTCAAAATCTGAATAACATTTGTACTACCTCCCTAGGGAAAATATCTGAGTGCTACATAAATGTGAACCAATATTTTGATCCGATCAACATAAGATTTGTCTGAAACGTTGGTCACATGATTTAATCAAAAGCAATGTAAAGAAAAGGGGCATCTAGATGGCACAATGGATAGAATGCTGGGCTTGGAGTACAAAAAACTCTTTTATGTGAGTTCAAATCTAACCTCAGATAATAACTAGCTGTGTGACCCTGCCTCAGTTTCCTCATCTATAAAATGAGGTGGAGAAGGAAATAGCAAACTACTCCAGTATCTTTGCCAAGAAAACTCTTAACAGGGGTCATAAAGAGTCAGATATGACTGAAAAACAACTAAACAAGCACAAAACAATCCCATAGTTTTGTTTTGTAAATAGAGAACTTCTTGACTTTTTCAAGGCCACATTTGTGACAAATAAATGAAGTTTGGAGGTGCTATATTAACTAAATTACATTCTACTGGACAAGTTGCCTTAGTTCTCCATTCAATTCCTAATGCTCTCTGATGTATCATAGGGTGCATACAATCTTGAGAGTGACTCCAACTGTTTTCTTTCTTTCATTGTTGTCATAGGAGCTCCTTTTCTGAAAACATCTCTAGTATGCCTATTAGACAGTGACACAAAATCTCACTTATTGGGATCAAGCATCCAGCACTATGCAGTTTAGTTAATAACATATTTTTACAATGTGTAGATATTAACATGAAGAAATATGGCCTCAGAAACCATACACCAATGTTCAGTAAAATAGTATTTCATATGTTGGGTAGTAAGAGTATGTTCCTCCATTATGATGCACAGTATAGTTAACCTGAAACATTATGAAGCTGTCATTGAACAAAGATCTTTTAATGCTCATGAGCTTAAGATTGAAGCAAGAGCACCAGGTGTCAGAATAATACAATGTATGTTTTGATATCACCCTGAATTTTCAGTCCACTGTGGTGGAGTTAATAGATGGGAAGAATGAAAATATCATGGAAGATGATTATTTTATGTGATCCAAAACCACTCAAAATTATATAATTTGTCTCATTTTGATTTTGATAAATTTAGAACAAAATGATTTTTTTTCTTATCAGACCTTGACAGAGTAGAAGATGTCATATTAAATGAGTTGGGCTACAAATACACTTGACATATATATGTAGAGATAAAATTATAAAACGCATCTATCTTAGAACAATAGTGTTGAGTTGAGTACTCAGACAATAGATTCATGAAGTCATACAACCACAAAAATCTCATCATTTTAAAGGGCATCTGAGTCCATCCAGTCCAACCCAAATGTGAACAAGAATTCTTTCTATAACATACATCCTAAGTGATTCTCCCTAGCCTTCACTTGAAAGTCTCCAATGAAGGTGAATTGATCCATCAATGACTGGTCAACAATTAAATGCCTGCTATGTATTGGGTACTATTCTAAGTACTAGGAATAAAAAAAATACAAGTGAGAACAGTTCTGTTTTGTGACTTCCAATCATGTGATATGCCATAGTTTTGGAAGAATCAAAACTTCAAAGGAAAAATACAAAGTGGAAGTAAGTAGGCTGCAGTATGTTAATAAAGAGGTCTTGCAAGAGAAAAATGAAATAAAAGGCTGCAAGAATATATATTACTAGTAAAGAAAGAACCCATTGCCCATGGGTTCAAAAATCATCTCTATGCAGATGATCCCCACATCTACATATCTCTTATCTATCGTTCTAGTTCTGCAGCTGCAGTCCTGTTTGCTATCCTCCTCCTGGATATCCCATGGACATCTCCAACTAAGCATATCTAAAACCAAATTCATCAGTCTTTACTCCGAAACACTTATTTTCCCAAATTCCTTACTTTTAAGGAGTTCACTATTTATCCAGTCATCCAAGGTTACAACCCTGGGTTAAAGTCACCCCAATTCCTCACTCCCTCAACTCTCATCTCTAATAAGTTGACATATCATACAAATTTTATCTCTATGACATACCTTGCATCTGACTCTTTCCTTTCATTCTCACCAGTTATTCTCATTCAGACCTCTGTTCTCTCTCTACTCCAATCCATCCTCCGCACAGCTACCACATTTATAGTCTTAAACCACCATGTTACTCCTCTAATAGCTTCAATGCCTTTATTGTCTTTGAGATAAAACAAAATTACATGTTGGACATTTAAAGTCCTTCACACTCTTACTACATCCCATTTCTCCAGATTAATTTTGCTTCACTCTGCCTTACGTAGCCTACACTTTAGCCAAGTTGACCTACTATCTATACCTGATACTCAACATCAAAACTCCCACCTCTCTTCTTTGTACTGACTGCTTCTTGGCTTTCCCACTTCCAGTCTCTGCTTCTTGGAATCCCTAGGTCTAGTCAAGGCTGAGTACAAATAAACCTTTTCCAAGTAGCCTTTATTGGTCCCTTCCCCCCATACCAATTTGTTACCATTTTCCCCCAGAATTTATTTTGCATTTCCTTTGCTCATATTTTATATTTTCTTCTCTGTGTACATGTTGACATTTCCCTCCAATTCTCCATTATAAACCTTGAGGGTAGGAACTGTTTAAATTTTCTTATTCCTCCTTCTCCCTCAGCATTTATCAAAATCCGGGGACACAGTAGGCACTTAATAAATGCTTGCAGAATTGAATGAGATACAAATGATCTTACCACACAAGCTGATTGCAAGAAGTGAGTATAATCATTAATCCCATTTTGCAGATAGAGAAACCAAAGGAATGAATATTTGATTCATACATGTACTTACAGAGGTAGCAAATGGCCAAACTGGAATTAAGCTAGGTCATTTTATACAACCACTTTGCACTCAAATGACCAGAACCTCTCCATGCCAGTAACTTGAACAATATTCAGCATTATTAATAGGTAACTAGGACTTCTATTATCAAAGATCGACATTTTTAAAGAATGGACAAAAGCAGCAGAAAATAATATTTGTTCAAAAGAGCATTAGCTCCCCCCGGAAATCATCACAGTGGAAGAGTCCAACAACCAGTTAACTGTGGCATACAAGGCCCCCTGTATGAAAAATTACAGGGTTAGGGGCATTCAGCCAATCAAGAAATCTGATTGGCTGAACAATCTTAAGTGCTTTATAATTGTGTTTTTAGAGGATTGTAGTTTAATGCCATCCAAGGTTCACTATTTTAAACTGTGTCACAGTTTAAAAGGACTGCCTTCCAGTCCTCTGTTTCAACCCTCACATTATGTAAATTGGTAAGAGTGTTATCCTGGGAGTTCCTGGTATTTTCAGGCTGTTTTAAAATTCCTTCTGGAAAAATGCCCCATGAGTGCACAACCTCTGGCTTTATAAAAACAAAACAAAACAAAAAAACAGGCAGGCTGCTTTCAATAAGCCTCTCTGGATCTCAGGCTTTGAATGGGAGGCCTCTGGGGGAAGACCACACCTGAACCTTCCTAATCTGATACATTACTATGCTGTGGTTAAAGGCTTGTCTTACAGCAACTCAACTGTTATCTAACCCTGGTTTCTCTTGTTCTTTTAGAGTAACCTCCCCTGTTCTTGAAAGATGAGTTTGGGCGGTGGTTGAAATGTTTGCTAAGTAAAAGGGCTTGGTAGAGTGACTGGTAGGTTGGAAAATGCACTTGGTCTTATTATTCCATTGTACACATGGCATAGAGAGGTGGCTTGCCTAAGATTACAGGACTGTTCAGTAACAAATCCAAGACAAAAACCTGAATAAGAAAAAAAAAGTCTTGGACTCTTAATCCGGTACTCTATCACATATATCATGTTGTCTGTCGAAGATATCATTCTTTGATCCAAGTCATTAAAAGTCTTGAACATTTGGAGTAAAAGGTGTTGTTTAGTCATTTCCAACCTTTGCTATCCCGTTCGGGGTTTTCTTGGCAAAGATACTGCAGTGGTTTGACATTTCTTCTCCAATTCATTTTACAGATGGGGAAACTGAGGCAGATGGGGTTCAGTGAATTGCCTGATGGCACACAGTTAGTAAGTGTCTGAGGCTGGATTTGAGACTGGATCTTTCTGACTCCAGGGCCAGCCCCTTAGCTGCCCCCAAAACACTCCTGTGATCGTGACTTTTCTTTGTCTTGGAGAATTCCTTGAGAGTATATATTTGAGAAAAGTTTGTCTTATAGGGCAAAGCAACAACATGGGAATCAATCAGTGAGTCAATCAGGAAACACCACGACCTGAGGTAGATACTGGACTTCCTCGGGCAGGTTTCCCACCTCTGCCTTAGGGGTTAAGTGATGCATCTTGCCCTCCCCAACACATATCAGAACAGGTGCAGAAACCCTCCATTTTATGTACTCTTTCCTTTGGTGCAGGTTCTTACATGTAGGCAGATTCATTGTAGGCATAGGCTTGCCTAAGGCAACATGAGCTTATGGCTCATAGCCAGGTGGAGGTAAATGAATCTGTGCACCTGATGCTTCTGAGCTTGATGAGTCATCCTTACACTTCAATACCAGTAGAAAGAAGGGGACTTAAGGGCCAGGGATCACCCCTTTAATATATCCTTGGAGTTCTAGCTTAGTCAGCAATTAAAGGAGTCATTATGGCTGACATGAAGCAATCAGAAGATATTGGCACCTACTCTGAAGTTGGGTGGGATGGAAAGTCCCCCTACCCCATGAATCGTAAGGGTGTACTGGACTAAAAATAAATACAAAATCATGTGCTGAGCACTAAGCAACTGGAAAACCCAGGAAACACCTCTTGAAGTAGGTGATATTTGAGTTTGGAGGGACCTGTGGCCTCAAGAAAACATAGGAGAGATGGAAGAACATTTCAAGGTGGAGGTGTGAAGCTTATGCAAAGGCAGAGAAATAAGAATGTGTTGCCATATCTAGGGAAACAAGAAACAGGCTAGGTGTGCATGTGCAGTGTGTTAAAGGGAGAAATGAATAGGGAGCCATGGAAACTTTTTGAACAGGAAAGTGATATGGTCACACTTGTTCTATAGGAATATCAATTTGGCAGCTATGTGGAAGATGCAATGAAAAGGACAGAGTCTAAGAATGAAACTCCAGAGAAGTTACATGGCTGTTCCATAGCCACAGAGCTAGTATAATTTGAACCCATGGACTTTTACTTAGGGTGGCTGGGTGGCACAGTGGATAGAACTCTGGGCTTAGAATTAGGAAGACTCATCTTCATAAGTTCAAATCTGGTCTCAGACACTTACTAGTTGTATGACTCTTTGTAAGTCACTTAACCCTATTTGTCTCTTCTCTATAAAATGAGCTGGGGAAGGACATGGAAAACCACTCTAATATCTTTGCCAAGAAAACCCCAAATGAGATCACAGAGTTGAAAATGAAATTGATCTCCAATCAATTAGGAGATTATGATAGTTCAGAGAAAAGGTGACAAATACCTGAACTGGAGTGGTGGTCATGTGAATGGAGAAGAGTGGAGAGATATGAAAAATGTTGAGGAGGTAGAATAAATAAGCCTTGGCAGCTGGTTGAATATTAGGAGAATGAGAGCCAAGAGGTAAGAATGACTTTTGTAACCTGGGTGACTGGAAGGATGGGTAATAACCTGGTAAAAATAGGGAAGATACATGTCAGGGTGGGTTTGGTGCCGATGTCAAATTACTAAGCAGCAAATGGTGTGCAAAATTCCAAGTGCAGGCCAAACTAGATCAAAAGATACTTAGGAAATGTTTGACAGAATAAATAAAAATACAATGCAACGTAATGTTACTTTGTGGTTTTCTGAGTTAATATATTTCCAGCAGGGATCCATTTCTATATGAGTTTGGCATCACTTGTTTAGTGGAAACAATGTTGAGTTCAGGCTTGGGCACAGTGAATTTGAGACAGTGATGAGACTTCTAACTGTGTGACCTTGGGTAAGTCACTTCACCCTGTTTGCTTCAGTTTCTTCATCTATAAAATGAGTTAGAGAAGGAAACGGCTAACCACTACTATACCTTTGCCAAGAAAACCCCAAATGGGGATGGTATAAGTGACTTGAGAAGATGAGAGAAGAGGGAAGGGACCTTCCACCTAGGTAGCCCATCACTCTAAATGACAGATATTCTGAATGAACAGTAGTTCCTAAATTGGCCTACCCTTCCCAGGAGCAATGACACAGTTGAGTTGATCATCATTCATCAAGCATTGCGCAGAAGGTTGAGTGGGGTGGAGTGTGCACTGGGCCAACAGCGCAAATTTCAAGATGCCTATGCAGGTTCTGACTGGAGGACAGATGGGGCAGAATTCAATTCTGGGGTGTGGCTGATCATAGAGAATTGAGATGTGGTTTATTTACTCATATATTACTTGTATTTTCTGGCCCAGGGACAGAATCAGGAAACCTACCTCCTAAGTGTGCCCAGAGACTCAGATTAAAAAAAAAGGCCCAATTCCTTGCTATCTTGTTAACTGTTTGGAACAAATGGTCTATGGTTTATAATTGTTCACCTTTTATTGTCCAAGTCTTTCAAAACAGTTTACAAAGTTTTATTTTGTTAAATTAAGTAGTACAGTTATTCCTTCAACATTGTAGGAATTAGGGGTGTGGCACCTCTTTGATCCGGAAAATACACATGAAATTTTTTGGCCCTCCCTTTGTAGCAGAGAAGTCTGAATTACTATGACATTAAAAGATAAAATACGTCAATATTATGCAAAATTACACATATATTTTATGCATTTCTGATTTTCTAAACTTTTTCTGTGTTGTCTGTTGGCCTTAGCATGTCATCTGAAGCTTCCACAAAACTCATTAAAAATTACAGTTTAATTTCTTATGCCAACCCATGATATATTGAAACCAAGATGGGGAAGGTTGTGATCAGGAAGGGATAACTAGATCATTTGTCACTGCAAGGCTTAAAGGATTAACTGAGAATGAATAGGAAGCTAGGAGGTGGGCCTGGAGTCAGAAAGATTCATTTTCTTCTGGTTAAGTGTGCAGAGAGTCACACAACTAGTGTTTGAGGAAGGATTTGAACTCAGGTAGCACTGAAGGAAATTATGTTTAATTGAAATTGGAATATAGTCCCAAATCCTCAATTGTGCCACAAGTTTCAGTTTTCTCCACCATCAAGCCATTCTTCAAAGCTGTTAGCAAACAGACTAATGGATGGTGGATTTGAATTTCCTTTTTTGTTTCTGTTACTACCCACCTGTTGGTGGTTTTAAACTTTCTATGAGAGCCTAGATGATCCTCAGACTTGAAAAGCTTCTGTCCACTGCTCAAGTACTGACCATAGCATGCAAACACAGAGTTTGGAAATGTACTGAGGTTCCTCTGTCTATATCCAGCCAGACTGTTTGCCTCTGTCAGCTGCCTCCCTTTGGCTGCTCCGTGTGTCCAGCGCTTCCCTCCCCCTTGCTCTCTCAAGCCCTAACCTCAAAGATGTAGGGCACAGAGCCAGGAGTTCTGGAAAAGTTATCAATGAGGTCTACATTGTGGATATATATGCCTGGGTATTGGAGACAGTCAAGGGGGGAAAAAACGTACTGTGAGGTGGATGCAATGTAATTCTAAAGCACAGAAGGGTGTGCTCTCTGAAGCCATTGATAGGCAGGCTGTCGGGTTTTAAAGTCTTATCTTCAGGGTAGCAGAACTTCAATGAGTCAAAGGCCTCTTTCCGCAGACACTGATTGTATCTCTGCAATGTTCCCCAGAGATTCATGTCCATGCAGAAGGCAGCCATGGGCATTCCATCATTTTTTCAGTCTTCTGATATTTTAAATATTTACTTGATCTGTTGATTAACTAAATGCTTTTCTTCGAAATGCCTCCACTGGTCCCCAACTTTTACTGGTGATAGTGACAAGCTAGATAACAAAGGGCCCCTGGGCCCCTGGCTCTGCATGAATGAAGCAGGCTGGGGAAAGATTCTGGGGTCTCCTGCTGGCAAATGGCTGATCATGGCAAGCTGGCAGCTAGTGATTTTCAGTTTAAGGGGAATGAGAGGGAGGTGCTTTCCATGAGGCTGTTCAGAAAGGGAATATGGATGACACTGAGCATCTAGTTTAAATATTACAGGAGGTGGTCAGGGTTTGACATAGTGTCCTGCAGGAAAGAGAAACCCTGTGGGCTCCACTATTCCTGGCCTATTCTTTGGGAAATTTGACTGACCATGTTTATGAAGCCTATAGCCTTGTAGGGAGAATAAAATAAGGAAAGAGGAAAAGATAAGTGGTATGTGATTTACTGTCAGGTATGGAGAGAAATCAGCTAGAGTGAAAGGTGAATCTTGCCTGTCAGATCTTAGAGAAAAAGAAAACAGCTCTGAAAGGATACTTTTGATGTTCATGGATGGTTTATGCTGCAGGCCCTTTCTCTTTTCCAGATTAATCACAGAATCATAGCTCCAAAGTTGGAAAGTACCTTAGAGGTCATCACCATCAACCCTTTTACAGATGAGAAAATAAATGTTGAAGAAGATAGAGGGATTTGCCCAGGGTGACAACATCCAGTCAGTGTCTGAGATGGGATTTTATTTTTCCCCACTTAATTGTATTTTAATTTTTCTGGTCACATGTAAAGATAGTCTTCAACATTCCCTTTTATAAAATTTTGAGTTCTAATTTTTTCCTCCCTTCCTCCCTGCCCTCCCCTCCCCAAGATATCAAGCAATCTGATATAGGTTATACATGTACAATCGTATTAAACGTATTTTCACATTAGTCATGTTGGGAAAGAAGAATCAGAACAAAAGGGAGAAATCGAGAGAAAGAAAAAAGAGAAAATAATATGCTTTAATCCGTATTCATACTCCATAGTTCTTTCTCTGAATATGGATAACATTTTCCATCATGAGTCTTTTGGAATTGCCTTAGATAACTGTGTGGTTGAGAAGACCTAAATCTAATAAAGTTGATCATCACAGAAGGTTGCCATTACTGTGTGCAGGGTTCTCCTGGTTCTGCTCACTTCACTCAGCATCAGTTCATATAAATCTTGCCAGGTTTTTCTGAAATCTGCCTACTCATCATTTCTTATAGAACAATAGTATTCCCTTACATTCATATTCCACAACTTGTTCAGGCATTCCTCAATTGATGGGCATTCCCTCAACTTCCAGTTCTAGGTGGGATTTTAATTAATGGCATAGTGTTGAACCTAGGTTAGAGATCCAACTTTTCTACTGACCTCCTGTGTAACCTTAGGTAAAACTCTCTGAACTTGTTTCTTCATTTGAAAAATGGGAGAAAAATACTTGCACTGCTTGTCTCACATTATAGCTGTGAGAATCAAACAAGACAATGCCTTTAAAACACTAATACTTTATGTCAGTCTTGAAACATTTTCCATGTTGAGAGGCAATGTAGGGTAGTAGGAGTACTGGACCCTGATTGAGGAAGAGCTGTTTAAGAATGCCATTTCAGATGTTTGTTAGTTGTGATGTGTTTGTGATGTGTTAGCTTCAGTTCTTTCATCTGCAAAATGGGAATGATAATAGAACCCATGTCATGGTGTTGTCTTTGTAAGGATCAAATGAGATAATGTATGGAAATCCCTTTATAAATCTTCAGGGATTACATCAACACCACCATTATAGTTATAATTGATTTCACAAAAATCCTATCAGATAAGAAAGCATCACTGTCTCCATTTATTAGGTGAGAATAATAAAGCCTTTAAGAGTGAAGTAAGTGCAAATTACACAGTTACTAAGATGCACCCCTTCCTCCCCCACCCCCTCAAAGCTGTCCTAAGGATAAATTCCATTTTGGACATAGGGGATCTCAGGTGATAATGAGATACTAAAATGGAAATGTCCAATAGGTAGTTGAAGGAACAAGACTGGAGCTTGGACCAGAAAACCCATGGGGGCTAAGGATGGAGGATCATGTTGTAGAGGTAAACTTGGGCTAGTACAAGAACTGATAACTAAAATCAATTGGTTTTTTATCTAGAAAAGAACTGGACTTTGAAGGAATGGAAACACAAACCAAGAAATGTATAGTGGTGTCATGGGGAAAAAACCCCAAACTTAGTCTTGCTTTCAGAAAACCAAAGTTCAAAACCTGATTCTGATGTTTTCTATCTTTGTGGCCCTGGCTAAATCATGTAATCTTTCTATGTCTAATTTTCCTTGCTGTAAAATGAGGTTGCTTCATCTGTCTCATAAGAATAGGAGAATACTTTGTAAACTTCAAAACACTATATAAATTAAAAATAATTTATATAAAATTGGTGGGGTGTATGTAAAGGAAATGATTTAGGGTTAGAAGTAATATCTATGTAGGATAGCTAAATGTACAATTTTGGCCAGAGAGGTCTCTCTCTGGGTCTTCTGTACTTGGACAACCACAAAAGGGTCACCTTGGGATTGGGCCTAAAGGAGCATCCCATAGTCATCCACAACATTTAACATCATTTTGAACATTTTCTTATTTCTGCCTTCACAAATTCTTTTCATTCAGATGGCCCCTATACTAGTTAGGATGCATGGAGTGCTCAGGGAAGACTAGCACCTCTGGTGTTAGGACTTACTGAGCCCTTTTTAGGGCTGCTCATTCATCTTTGGTGTCCATTGGTCACCCATTGTGTTGTTGTGTCTATCCTTCATTTTCAAAGAGAGCCATGACCTCAGAGAAATGATGACATGACTTGTACTTGACTTTGTTTTGCGTGAGGGAGGCTTGCACAGGTCACCAGCCTCACTTCTCCTCCAGAGCCATCTGAATCCAGTGACTCATCAGGATGACTCAACAGGATGCAATGGGAGACCTTGGCCTTTGCAGCTAAGGCACATTCAGGTACTCACTTATAGTGATGTAATGCCCATTCAATCAATAGTCCTCTTTAAGAAGTAGTCAAAGGTCACCTATATCTCACCTGTGGATTCAAGAAACTGTAACATGTGTAGCAGCCACACCCTGGTAAAACCGACAGATGGGCTAACCCAGGTTGAGGGTAACTGATAGGCCTCAAACCTGTTCATGAATTGGGGGGATGGCTACTTCAACCACAGGAAGACTTCTCTTGATAGAGTGGGCAAATAAGAATAATTTATTCCAAAGGCCATAAAAATGGCTGAAGTGGATCCTTGGAGTGATGAGAGCTTGGTCAGATATCTGAGAGGCCAAGGTCGTCCACTGCATCCTGTTGAGTCATCCTAGCTTTTGTGTTGCCAGGACTTAGATACCTCTAGAGGAGAGAGTGAGGCTAATGACTTTGTGCCACTGCCTCACTTCAATTTAGTTCATATGTAGGTCAAGCCTGTGATGTCACTGATATTCTTCAAAAAACGACAAAAACAACCCCCCTCGTTCAGACCTTCTGGGCCTCCTTGACTCAAGTTTCTCCCGTATCCTCTAAACAGTTATCAAAGAAGTAATTTTACTAAAGCCTAGGTCTTCATTCAATAAATTTCAGTGACTTCCTATGATCTTTAGGTCTAAGATCAACTCCTTAGGTTTTTACTGCTTTTCACAACCTCAGCACTTTCTATCTTTCTAGTCTTCTACCACAATATCCTCCCTTCTCTCCATTACCCTCATCCCCTCTTTACAGTCTAGCTACACTACCCCGCTAACTATTCCTACCACATAACTCTGTATTTCATATTTCTTTGCCTTTGCTGTACCTAATGTCTAGACTACTCACCCTCCTTACCTTCACTTAGAATCCCTGGATTCCTTCCATGATTCAACTCAAAAGTAATTTTCTGCAAGAGGGCTTTCCCATTTCCATTTCTCTCCATGTCACCTCCCATCCAGTTACTAGGTTCTTGCCATAGAATTATAGATTTAGAACTGGAAGGTATTTTAAGGTGATATAGACCAGTGCCCATCATCATCATTGTCATCACAACAAAAGCATCTTTTTAACAGCCGCTATGTGCCAGGCACTAAGCTAAAGATTTTATAAATATTATCTCATTGGTTTCTTAGAACAGCTCTGAGGTAAGTGGTAATATTATCCCCCTTTTACAGATGAGGAAATTGAAGCAAATAGAAGTTAAGTGACTTGCTTAAAGTCTCACTTAGTAATAAGTGGAAGAATATAAACCCCAATATAGGATGATAGGAACACAGATCTAGAGCTGGAAGATAATTTTCTCCAACTCCCTAATTTTACAGATGAAGAAACAGAGGTCCAGGGATGTTATGACTGGCCCAAGGTCACCCAGATAGCAAGTGTCAGAGAGTATTTTAACCCAGGATTTCAGACTCCAGGGTTAATGTTTTCCCATTGTATTATGCTTCCTCCCAAGATTAATCTTTCTTGCTGAGTGACTAAAATCATTTAAACTGACAGCCAAGTCAATCAACCAATAAGCATTCATTAAGGGCTTACTCTGTGTCAGGGACTGTACTGAGCACAAAGGAAGCCCAAACCACAATCCCTGCCTTTGAAGATATATTCTGGTGGATCACTTTCTAGTGAGGAAGATAACATACAAACATCTATGTACATAGAAAGTCCATGATCTCAGGTAATTTCAGAGGGAAGGCTCTAGCAGTGGAGGAACTGAGAAAGGCATTTTGAATAAGGGAGGATATGAGCTGAGTCTTGAATGAAGCAGATGTGGGGAGGTAGAGTACACCAAGCACAGGGAACCAGCCAGTGCAAGTGAACAAAACTGGGAGATGAAATGCCTCATCCTGGGATGAGCATGAGGACTCGTGTCTCCTCATAACCTCAAGTATAAACTGGGAAATCACTTCTTACATTGCCTGTTCCCACTGCATCATTTCTTGGGCAGTAATTTGCCAAATCATAAAGTGCTAAAGAAATATGAATTATTATTATATCTCAGATGTTTATGGAGAGTGGCAGTCATGCTTGGCATGGCTTTTCTGATCTGGCTTATTTTAAGGTGAAGGGGACATTTTGGGGCCCTTTTAAAGAGTTTCCTTTCTGATCCAACACTTACCCAACTTAGTTCCATGGGATTCTGTGCTATGGGAATGAAGGCCCGGTACAATTCATGTTTTTTGAGAACAGGGTCCTTTTTTTGTCTCAGTGTCTGAACATGTAGTAGGTGATTAGCAAATGTTTATTCAGTTCCATGGGAAAATTTTGATATTAACACTATTTTCCCTCTACAATATTCAATATGATTTTATGTTTGTACCAAAAATACTTTTTTAGTAGGAAGATGAGCTTGATTTCTTCTATTGTGTACCCTCAAATCCCCAAACTTTCCTAAATCTTTTTTCCTCTAATTATATTCCATTTCCCTAGAATTCCTAAGCCAGTTATTTTAGTTCTAGTAATATCCTTCAAGGCCAAAATGTTCCATGGCCAAAATAATTTGGGAAACATAGATCTTAGCTAGGGGAAAGAGTAAGAGAGGAAAACACATAGTCCTAACAAAGAAAACCTGGATATGCCCATATATTATTAAATAGGTAGTCATATATACATGGTTAAGCACTTAATTACTTGGTTTTGAGGTAATGAGACTGTATACACAACCCCACAAGAGTCAGTTTCATTACGATGCACACCTTGTACAGTATAATCAATCAATCAACAAGTAATTATTGAATGCCTACAATAGGGGTGGCCAAGTCATGACCTTATGACCTCCTGAAACTACTGAGAGCTTCGTGTGTGGCCCTGAAAGTATGAGAAACTGGGAAGCAGTGGGGGGAGGGGAATGCTATTCTGATGGACATGATTATAGTAACGTATAGATACCTGACGGTGTGTAACCAAACCTGCAACAGAGGAAAACATTTTTATAGCAGAAGTACTCTGGTTGTTTTTGTTTACACTTATTGTGTCCCTACATCAATGACCCCAATGAATTCTGGCCCATTCCCCTGGTCAACTTGAATGCCCTTGGTCTATTGTATGCCACTGTGCCAATCTCTATAGAGAATATAAGAGGTGTAAGAATTAGGAAGAGAAGACAAACTCATGGAAAACAATCTGAGAATAACATAAGACAATATAGATTAGAGCAAGACTTGTGCCTGTAACTATTTAACAGTTGGCTCTCTAAAAAAAATGTATCTAGGACAGATTTAAAATTTAATCTGTATTATTAATAATTTCTCTATTACTTTAAGTCTAGAAATCAACAAAACAATACATGAAACCTTGATTTGTAGCAATATCTCAAGCCTCAGTTGCCAAGGTTTAAATGCTGACCTTGAAAATTTAACAATTGGTTCTCAAGAGCCATTAGAGCTGACTCTAATGTCTGGATGAGAGGATTACCCAAGGAGTTGCTAGTAATAAATCAGAAAATTTAATTAAACATATATTTATTGTATCTACCATGTGCAAGGAATTGTAGTAGATAATGGGTGTACAATAAATGAAAAACAGCATAATCCCTGCCTTCAAAAAGCTTAACATCTAGTGGGAAAGATAAAATATAGATATATATAGTGGTACTACCTTCAGAAAATGGAAAGGATTAAGAGGTGAGGGGAGGAAAAGATGATGAACTCAGTTTGGAACATTTTGAGTTTGGAGTTCTGATGGGAACAGATGGAAATATCCAATAGGTATTTGGGTAAGTGGGGCTAGAGTTGTGGAGGAAAGTGGTGCCAAATATATCGATTTGGAAGTCATCTGTATAAAGGCAATGATTAAAGTGAGATTACTAAGGGTTGTTGTGTTTGTCTTTTGTCCTTGAAGAGGACCATGACATCAAGATGATGCCATAACTTGTAGTTGACTTTGATTTGAGTAAGGGAGGGCTGTGCAAGGTCACCAACCTCACTTTCTTCTCCTGAGCCATCTGGGTCCAGTGGCCTGATATTCATCAGGGCAGTTGGAGATGGCCCAGGATGCAATGTGAGACTCTGGAGATGGCCCAGAGTATATAGAGCAAGAGGAGAAGGAGGTTGAAGTCAAAGCTTTGAGGAACATCCATGCTTTAGCAGATGGAGGGATAACAACCCAGCAAAGGGGTTTGAGTGGAAATGCTCTAGTAGGAGGAGGAATAGGAAAAAGCAGTATCCCAAAAGTTGAGAGAGAGAAAGAATATAGAACCAGGGAGTGAATGGCATAGCCTGGCAAGGAAAAGGAGGGGAACTACTTCATTTTCTGAGAATGGAGCAAAGTAAGAGATATGGTTTTGAAAACAAAGAAATTTTGAGAGTGTATAGGATAAAGAATGATGGAGCTCAGAATTGAAAGTCTCAGTCTTCACATTAAAGTAGAAGGCAAGGTCATCTACTGAGAGAGGGAGATGTAGAGTGGAGTTATGGGATTGAGGAAAGAGGAGAGGGCTTAAAAGAACCACTGAGAGGAGTGCTAGAAGGGCAATCAGAGATGAATATAGGGATTGCTCTGCAGCAATGAGGATCCAGCTGGGATTGAATAATGTGAATTTGTGGAAGACCCAGTCAGCACAATTTCACCATTTCTTCTAGCTGGGTCATTTGGTAGTGGAAAAAAAGAAGACAGATGATAAGGGTAACCCATGACTGAAGCTTAGCAGTCTGGGAACAAAAAAAGACAGGGATTCAAGTTTTAGGGTCAATGTTGTAAGGGAGAAAAATGAAATTAGAGTAGGCATGATGAGCTCACAGAAGAAGGAGGGATGGAGGGCTTGGAGATGGAGAGCAAAATGAAGATTAGGTTCATGAGCAATGAAGCAATGAGTTAGGAAGACTGGAGGAAATTGTGGTGTGAGGGAAAAGCAAGATAAAACAAATATAATAAAGGTTTAGAGGAAGAGGCTTGCCAAATGTCACATGACCAGAGGCAGGACTTGGAACTACAGGTCATATAGTCAATAGTGATCAGAAACAGTAATGAAGAAATTAACTCAAGCTGAGACATCATATTGAGGAGGAAGAAATATGAATAACATAAAAATAGAACATTGGTGGAATAGGACAAATTTGAATTCTGTCTGAGACTTTGATGCCTTGGTCTGACATTGAAATAAATGATGCTAGCCTTTGTATATGAGACTCAGGCAAGTCTTTTACCTGCAATGCCATTATAAAGAAAGTAGGGAGGGAAAGAATCTTTATCTGAAAATAAAATAAAATTGATTTTTTAAGAAAAAAGATGCAATATTAAAAAGTCATAGTTATTAGAAAACCACATGAAACAGACCAATAGGAAGATATATTTTATTCTGTGGAAGTCAGTGGTGTAAGATTTATAGACTCACAGGATTAAGAGATACTTTAGACAGAAGTGATCTAGACTAACCCCTTCCTTTTACTGATGAGAACACAAAGAGCACATGTTGTGGACATGCTAAAAGTCATACAGCCTTTTTCTTCTTGCTCTTTTGGATGGAGTAAACAAGGAGCTTAGTTAAGATAAAAAGTGCCATATCCACCCTCACTCTCTCCACTCCCCCCAGTAATTCTAGGTCCAGTTCAAATCCACTTGTTGAGTGAAGAAGGGTCTGATCACCTCGAACTGAAGTGATACCCCTCTTCATGATTCTGGTATGATTTATTGTCTGGATGTCCAATTGGGCTGTTACCTTGGAGACAAGACTATGTCATTTTTCACTGTGACCTTGAATGAAACCCCATTCTGAGTAGTTTTAGATATCATCTAGTCCAAAAGCCTTATTTTACAAATAAAGAAACTGAGGTCCAGAGAAATTAAGTGATGTTCCCAAGGTTGTGGGAAATAGGTGGAACAATGGGCAGAGTGATGGAGTCAGAGTCAGGAAGACCTGAATTTAAATCTGGCCTTAGACATCCACTAGCGTTGTTACCCTGGTTTCCTCATAAGCAAAATGAGACTAATAGCACTTTTCTCCCAGGTAAAATGAGATATTGGTAATGCATTTTGCAAACCTTAAAGTACTATGCTACTGTTGTTTCTTGTTCATCCTTGAAGAGGACCTCTGACA
Organism: Potorous gilbertii; assembly: GCA_028658325.1. Taxonomy (NCBI): domain Eukaryota; kingdom Metazoa; phylum Chordata; class Mammalia; order Diprotodontia; family Potoroidae; genus Potorous; species Potorous gilbertii. The sequence continues at coordinate 406,232,926 of CM053771.1, read as the reverse complement.
TGATGATGTTGGGGTCAAGTGCAATGTGTCGGACTATGGCTGATCAGTCCAGTATGAGCTCAGAGGGTTCTATCAGAGGTCAAGCAAAAATAGTCTGTTTGAATATTTAGTATGGAGAAGTCTCTAGATTTACACATCTTTGTGCTACTGAACTTCTGTTTTGCTCATCGAGCACAGTGCCTTATTTGACATAGGCATGCTATGTTGGAGGTCCTGTGCCAGTGTCTCCCTTGTCTTACAATCATTGTTATAGCTTTTCAAAGGGACCTTGAGAGTATCCTTGTATTACTTCTTCTGACTTCGGTGTGTGTGCTTGCCTTGTGCCAGTTCTTTATAAAAGAGTCTTTTAGGTAAACGTTTGGCTTTCATGCTATATAGCCATCCCATTGGAGTTGTGGTCTCTGCAGTGGAGGTTGAATCTTAAGCAGCTCTGCTCAAGAGAGGATGTTGGTGTCCAGTGCCTTATCTTGTCAGGTGATCTTCAGAATCCTCCTAAGACAATTCATATGGAAGTGATATAGTTGCCTGGCAAACTGTCCAGATTTCACAGGCATACCACAAAGAGGTCAGCATAATGGCTCCGTAGATCTTCAGTTTATTATGCAGCCTCATCCCTCCTTTCTCCCACATTCTTCTCCTTTCTCTTCTTCTTCCACTTCTTTTTCTTCTTCCTCTTCTTCTACTACTATTTCTACTACTACTACTAATGCTACTTCTTTTTCTACTACTTCTACTACTACTACTGCTACTACTACTACTACTATTTCTACTACTTCTACTACTACTACTGCTACTACTACTTCTTCTTCTTCTACAACTACCACAAATGAGGCAACTGAGGTCCACATTATTCCTCTGCACACAGAGCATCAGAGATTGATGCTCTGTCACCTGTAAAACAAATGATAATCACAACCATTTGACATTTAAAGTCTGCAAGCTGAGTATAAGCTATATGTCTAGATTGATTCTTCATGATCCCTCCTCATGTATAATAGTTCCAGTCACGTTGTCCTACTTGCTGCACTCCCTTCGTGACAATCCATCTCCTGCCTTTGTGACATTACACAGGCTACTACCCCCATGACTGCAGGACCCTGGCTCTCTTTGATTGCCATCTCCTACTAAAGACTTTACTAATTCATCCAGTTTTCAGTTCTTTTATCTGATTTGCTCTAAATTTCTTTTGAATTTAAAACACTGGCCCACAAGTCAAGAAGAGCTGAATTCCAGATTCATCTCTTATACATACTGACTATGTGACCTTGGGCAAGTTACTTAACTTGTCAAGTCAACAAGTATTTATTAAGCTCCTCCTTGGTGTAAAACACTATGCTAAGTTCTGGAGACACAAAGATAGGCAAAAACAAAATAAACTCTTGAGAAACACAGACTAATTAGGGAAACTATACAAACAAGCTATATACAGGCTAAATTGCAAATAATCTCAAATGAAAGTCACTAAGATTTAGGAGGATTTCAAGATGGCGGAGTAGAAAGACTCACCTATGCTAGGTCCGAACCCACAGCCCATAGATTTCCTGTAAAAAGAACTCCTGACAAATTATGGAGCAGTGGAAGCCGCGCAGAAACACAGTGAAGGAGATTTCTGTTGCAGAGAGCCCTGAAGAACCAACCGAAAAGGTACCCCGGACACGGGAGAGGAGTCCGGTCCTGCGGAGCCCTCCCCTCCCCCGCCCCGGCCACGCGGCACTGAGAGGAGCCAGCAGAGCCCAGCAGGCGGCAGGGACCTGAATCTCCGGGCGGCCGAGAAGGTCCCTCCACCCACAGACGCACAGGTCAGTGAGAAAGAAGGGCTGAGAGGGGAGCGGGGGATCTCCAGGACTCGGACCCCCTGGGAAGCGGCCGCTGCGGTGGAGGCTGGGGCAGCTCGGCCAGAGGCAGAGGCAGCTCAGCCAGAGACTCCCAGAGCAGGCAGGAGCTCCACCCCAGCTCCACTACAAAGGAGCTCTGTATAAACCCCCTGAGGGAACTGAGCCTGAGAGGCGGCCCTGCCCCCACCTGAGAACCAGCAGATAAG
>CM053771.1:406213988-406230385 GCA_028658325.1 Potorous gilbertii | reverse complement strand
TGGAGGAGAAGTGAGGCTGGTGACCTGTACAGCCCTCTCTCACTCAAAACAAAGTCAAGTGCAAGTCATGTCATTATTTCTCTGATGGCATGGTCTTCTTCAGCAATGAAGGACAAACACACACTGTATGGAGGCAAAAACACTTAATTAGAAGTCCAGGGATCTGGCTTCAAGTCCTGCCTGTATAGCTAACTAGCTATGTGATTTGTGGACAAATAATATCAACTTCTATGGTCTTAGTTTGTTTCCTCCTCTACAAAATGAAAGATTTCTGAAGGTGTTGGCCTACATGATTTCTGGAGTTCTCTCCAAACTCTAATATTGATCTCTAAAGCCCCTTTGAGTTTTAACATGTCATACAAAAAATAATTTTCTATTACTCATGATCCTCCCTTTGGTCTAAGACATTGCCATTCTTTCCAGCAACTAATTCCACTATAAGGCTCTTCTGCAGAACCTTTTATGAGTTGAAGCCATAACAATTATCTAGCTGATCTCTTCCAGCTGCAACTTAATCTGCTTCCTTGGCCTCCCTTAATTAAGAGACCTCAATGATTTGCCTTAAACCCAGCCTTTGGAGTCCTAGATGCATGCCCTCCTGAGGAGCTAAAGCCTGGCTCACACATACCAAGCAATACTTTCCCAGAAACTAATAATAGCTGCAACACTTCTTTGAATTTATATTTTCACCATTCATCTAGTAAGTTCAGATGTCCCCCCACCTCTGCCTTTATTTATTCTCAGATTCTTTCTAAGGATCTTCTCCATGGTACCGAATAATCATAGGTCTAGAGCTAGAAGAGACTTTTGAGGGCATCTATTTCAACCCCCTTATTTTATTTGAGTCCCAAGGAAATAAAATGACTTGGCAGAGGTCATATAGATAATAAATGATAGAAATACTATTCAAACTTAAGTCCTCTTTCTACTGCGAACTTATCGACTAAAAACAAAAACCAACAACTATGCATTTAATCTGAGATTCTATGAGATTCTACCCAACTTCAGTCCCGATTTTAAGCTTGTGTTTGAATTTTTTAAATTTATTTTTAACCTTTTCTTTTCAGATTTTGAGTTCTGAATTCCCTTTCTTTTTCCCACCCTTCTCCCACCCACTGAAAAGAAAGACAAGCAATATAATAGTAATCATGCATGTGAAATCATGCAATCATATTTCCATATTAGCCATATTTCAAAAAAAGCAAGAAAGTCAAAGAAAGTAAGAAAATTATACTTCAATTGGCACTCAGAGTTTATCAGCGTCTGTCTGGAGGTGGACTGCATCCTTTCATCGTGAGTCTTGGGGAATTGTCGTGGATCCTTGCGTTGAGCAGAGTAGCCACAGTCTATCATCATTACAATGCTGCTGTTACTGTGCAAAATGGACCACTGTGTTTTGTACCCTTTATTTGATATGAGCAATGACCGAGTTACCTTAGAGAACAGTGGACCGGAGAATTGGGCTGGTGTTCTGGGTAATTTATGCCCTTTGAGCTTCGGAGAGAGGAAGGGAAGAGGACTTTATCTCGGCAGTTCCAGTTATGCATTGCCAGTGTTTGAAGCCCTAAATATTCATTGATGAAATCCAGCAACGATCACCTCAGGACTGTCGTGGGGGAGCTCCAGTGACCAAGCCTCTCAGCCCAAAATTACTTTCGTTGTTTGTCCCTGGGTTTTGACCAATTCATATTTTTCTTAGAGACTTTGGATGTAGGAGCTTTGACTTTCTTATCTTCCATCTGTGTATTTTGACCACTCTTGTCCCCAAAGTAAGATTCTACAGCCTGTTTTTTTCCCCGTTTTTTGCTCACTTCCCCAGCCATTTAATTGATTTTTGGGCTCTTTGTCAGGGTAGTTCTCTGCTTCCAGTGTGGGTATAGGGAGTGTACTGTCAGCCATTCGATCCCCTCACAATTTATGGACCTAGAGCTCCAGAAACAGCCTCTGCAGCTGCCCCTGCTGCTGCTGCTGTGTCTGCCAAGGGCTACTTTACCTTCTCTGCCACCCTGGGGCTGGGGCTGGACCACTCTCCCCTCTCACACAGGTCCAACAGGTTTTTTCTACTGACTTTCCAATTTGTCCTCAGTGTTTTGGGGTTACAAGATCTGGAAACCACCAAAGTGCCAGTGCTTCATTCCCCAAGATCTGCTCAGGTCCCATCTGTGCTGGTGCGGCCCCAGGCTGGACTGTGCTGTGCTCCCAGCCCTGAGCAATGGATGCTTCCTGTGGATCTTAGTGGGTTCTGCAGCTCCAGCATTTCTTTAGAGTAATCTTTTTCCCAGGTATTTGGCTGGATTTGGGGGAAGAGCTCTAGCAAGTCCCTGTTTTCACTCTACCATCATGGATCCTCCCCCTTGTCCCTGGTTTTTGGAGAAGACCAAAGCTTTCATGGGTGCCATCTTGACTTGAATGTGAATTGGATTTAAGTGAAACATAATTGCACCAAGTCATCAGTCTCAGAGTCATCAAAGTCCATGGGACAGCTGATAGCCCAGGATGTGATGGATGACAATACAAAAGCCATGGAGCTATTGATGGCCCAGGATATGATGGATGACCTTGGCATCTTTGATGTCTGACAAAGCTCTAGGCACTCCATGGCACCTACTTTAGCTGCCTCCATGACCACTGGAACAAATTGTTCCCATCCATCTATATATGATTTGAAATAATTTTGCTTTGATCAATATAATAATAAATAAATATCCTATGTTCAAAAGTACTCAGTTGTTTGCAGGAATTGAATTGAAGGAGGCAATTAGATGGCTCACTGGACAGAGTCTTCCCGGGAAGTCTTCACAACCTAATATGATAGCCCCTAGAAAACAGAAGACTTTCCCTCCCAAAATGCCAGGAGTCAAATTGGGTCTTAATCCCAGATTCAGACTTAATCCCAAACCAATCAAACAGACCAAATAGCTCATTTTTCTTTGGTTTCCTCTTATGTCAGTCTCAGCTTTCCCCAAATGTAAAATGGAGATAACACTCATATCTGTCACCTGGAGTTGTTATGAATTGTATTTAAAGCATTTCGCATACCTTCAAGGCAATTTGTTGTCATTGCTGTCATCTGGGTCCCAGGAAGACTGCTCCAATTTATCTGAGCGGGAGAAGAAAGATTCTACCAAACACTAGATTTGGAGTCATGAAGACCCCAGTCCCAGGTTATATATCTGTAAAATGGAGATATTAGTACCTACCATATAGAGGTGTGAAGCTTAAGTGAGATAATATCTGTAAAGAGCTTTATAAAGATTAGTATTGCTATTATATTCTTGGAAGTTGGTTTATCTTTGGAATTCTTGGTTCATCTCCTTGCCTAATATTTCCTTTTCAAAAAGGAAAAAAACCAAGAACACAACAATCTGACTTGTTTCAATTCATTTCTGTTTCTGTTCAAGTGATGCCCATCCATAGGGTTCGCTTGGTAAAGATACTGTAGTGGTTTGCCATTTCCTTCTCCAGTGGATTAAGACAAATAGAGGTTAAGTGACCTACCCAGGGTGGTACAGCTAATAAGTACCTGAGGCCAGATTTAAATACAGGTCTTTCTGACTCCAGGTCCAGCACTTATCTACTCTATCTAGGAGCCACCTAACTGCCTCCTTTGATTCACTCGTAGAGGTACCCTATTCAACTCCTGCAAACAGCTGAATGTTTCCAAGGTTTTTGAACATAATTTTTATTATATTGAAAGGCAAAATTATTTCAAATCATATATAGGGCATGGAGAGGGTTTGCATGAATTAGTAATCACTCCCAGAGCTGGGTGCTTTTCCACTATTCCTCTCGCTTCTTCTCTCCTCCTAAGGGGTCACCATCAACTCAAAATGCCAATGGGGTAATCCAATACCTTTGGAACAGCAATCATGATTCCTGAGGCAATTGGACATCCCCATAGGGGCCTGGAGTCAGGAAGACTCATTTTCCTGAGTTCAAATCCAGCCTCAGACACTTGCTTGTTGTGTGACCCTGGGCAAGTCACTTAACCCTGTTAGTCTCAGTTTCCTTATGGGTAAAATGAGCTGGAGAAAGAAATGGTAGATCACTCCAGTATCTTTGCCAAGAAAATTCCAAATGGGGTCACAGAGAGTCAGACATGACTGAAACAAGTGAACAACAAAAGCTACCATCTATCTCTCTCAGGAGCAAAAGTGCACAGCCACCTCAGCTGGTGCCTTATTGCTGCCAACTACAACACTATCTTTCAGTCATTTACCAAATTAACATTTGTAAGGCATATTCTGACCATGATACTCCCTTGCTCAAAATCTTTTATTGAATCCCTATTGACTTAAGGAAAAAAGACAAATTTCTTGGTCTGGTATTTAAAACTTTGCACAGACTGGCTCTCACCTACCATTCTGGGAATATCACATGACTGTTCTTTAAGTATTCCAGTTAAACTGTCCTACCAACTGTTCTATGAATTTCATCCCTATGCACCCTTTATTTCCCTAGGCAAGAAGGTATATTTTTTGTTACCTAAGCCTCTTGGAATCCTTAACTTTCCTTAAGGCTCCCCCTTTTTTTTTTGAAAATAGCATTTTATTTTTTTTAATTACATGTCGAAGATAGTTTTCATCACTCATTTTTTTTAAATACAATTTTGAGTTCCAAATTTTTCCTGCTTCCTTCCTCTCATTCCTCCTCAAGATGGCAAGCAATTAGCAATACAAGCAATACAGGTTATGCATGTGCACTCATGTTAAATATATCTCCATATTAGTCATGTTATGAAAGAAGAAACAGAACAAAATAAAAAAAAACGTTAAAAAAGAGAAAACAATATGCTTCGATCTGCATGTAGACTCCATAGTTCTTTCTCTGGATGTGGACAGAATTTTCTATCATGAGACTTTTGGAATTGTCTTAGATCACTGCATTGCTAAGTAGAGCTAAGTCCATCGTAGCTGATCCTCGAACAATGCTACTATTTCTGTATACAGTTCTCCTAGTTCTGCTCACTTCACTCGGCATCAGTTCATGTAAGTAAGACTCATTCTATAGGAAGTCTTTTGAACCTTCTTCCCACCATTTCTCAATATTCTCTTCATCTTCAAATTATCTTTCATTTTCTTGTCTGTGTAGATGTCTTACATGTTCCTTCCTTCAGAAGGATGTATGCTTCTGGAAGACAAGAACTTTCTCCTTTATTGCTGTCTTTATATTAGCAAAGTCCTAATACGTACATGTACATACATCCATATATACATATACTAGTAAAGTGTCTTGAATTAGTATGTCTTTAATAAGTGCCTGTAGAATGGAATTGAATTGAATGGCAGTCATGACTTTGTCCTGTAGGATTCTTGGAAAGTGAGGTGCTTTGGCTTGGGGGACCAGAGTTTCCAACCAGTGGCTTATTTACTATTATATACTTTTACATTTGTTTCCTGCCTTCCTCTCTTCCTACCCATGAAAAGGGATGAGAAGAGAGAGGAAAATTAGAAAGTTTCCCAGTTTGTCTACTCCAAGAGGATGAACCAACTTAATCCCACTAAAGAGATTTAAAAAAAAATGTGGGGAGATGAGAGTGAAAGGGGTAGAAAGAGCTTATAAGGAAGTGATTGTAAAAGGTTGTTGGTATTACAGCTTTACATTTAATTCCTACAGAATCTGAAGGTTCCTCTTTTGTCACCCTGTATAACTGGATACAATCACCTTCCTTGGCAATGCTACCTCCAACTTATCTTTTACCAATAAGATTGTGGTCAAAGCAGAAAGATTTCTACCCTCCCATAAATCCATGGAGAAAGAAGCCTTTACCATAATCCATTTGTCCAAAGTCTTAATGGTTTCATTAAGGACATACAACCATGAGAGGAGATGAACAGTCTCATACTGTTGGTTATAATATTGTTTCTTAATAATTCCTATTAACTACCTAAAGCTTTATTTTACTATGCACTGGGACATAGTTGTCTCTCAAAGTACAGTAATAAAAGTACTTTCTGTGTGTTCTTAAAACTTAAAGCTTTGAGGTCAGCACCCAAAACTGAAAGTAGCTAAAGGAAAATGTGCATAAACTATATTTTAAAAAACAAAATAACATTGCATACTTTACTTCAAGTTCCAGATTAGTGTGTTTCTCAATGCTGAAGTTTTAAATATCCTTCCCTCAACAAAAAGCCAAAGGTAACAACCCAAGTGTAGAGAAAAGAGCATTATTTTAATACTGATTCCTATTTGACTCTTACCTCATGAACACAGCTTCCCTGAACCCAAAGCAAATGCATTTTGTGTTCTCTTATATTTATTTACTTAGGAATTTTAAAGTATTCTTTTCCTAATTTCCAATCCTTTTGTTTTTTGCTACATTATATGATATAGTTCTATAGATGTACATATATATACATGTGTATATGTATATATTCACTATATATACAAACATACATATGTCATGTCACTGAAAAAAAGCTTTATTATGAAATTCAGAGTTGAAATTCTTCACAAAATAGATTCCCTACAGAATTCCTATTTGAAATCCAGAAAAGGCTTTTCTTATAGTCTTCCAATTTCAGTTAATATTATTAGAGCTTCTGTAGCCTTTCCTCCCAACTCAAAGAATTTTTCATCTCCATATCTAGCCAAGTTAGCACTACCCATACTAGGTTTATACATATATACACCTGATCTGTGACATAAGTACATACATATATATATGTGTGTGTGTGTGTTTACATATACATACATACACAGAGATATCTACACAAATATGCATATATATACACACATACATAGAAACGTATGTGTGTATATGTATTACTAAGTGCAGTCATCATCTCTCCTGATTTTTTTATTTGCCTGCATCTTTTTTTTTTTAGCATTTATTGGTGGACTTAGAGATGAACATGCTTCAAACTAACTCCCATCTGAATATTGACAGATATTGACAGATATTCTAGATATGGACTAACCCCCCTGTTATGAGATAATGACAACTGTAGAGAAGGAAAAACTTAAAATCATCAAATATTAAAGCTAGAAAGGAACATTAGAGGTCACCTAGTCCAGCCACGATTATCCAACCATGGTTATTTTCTTTTTAACTTCTAAGTCTATTCACAAATCCCATCAAAGACATAGCCACGCATATTAAACATACCCACAGCCCCTCATGGAAGTAAATGGAGGCTCCTTGTTAATTTCAGATAAATGTCCATTTCTCTAGGTGTCAGGGATGCAAACTTGTAAAAAATGACATAGCACAAGTTCTTTGTGCCCCTGTTTTCCTGTTTCCAACCTATTTTGTGACTGACTATGGGAAGAGATTAGTTCCCTGCTAATTGTGCTGTTGGTTTTGTGATCCCATGAAAACCCCCTAAAAGTCTGCATGCAAAACCAATGAGCTAGAACATGCTGACAAGCTTAGTTCCAACATGACCAATGTAGCAGGAAAAGATTTTAAAATCATTGCCACTCTCCAGGCACAATGGAACACACAAGTGTTTACAAGGGGATTAAAAGCTGCTTTAGGGAGTCGCATTGAAGATTCCTTTCTCGGACAAGTTTCCTGAAAAACCTGTTGGAACTCTCTCCAGTTCATCAGATTCCAAGCACTCTCAGATGATTTTATTTACTTTATTTTAATTAATTTTAAAAGACCTGGAACATATTGGTAAAATATACTCCCTGGCCCCAGTGAGCAATAACTATTAACAACCTGCCCAATTACTGGAGAAGAAAAAAAAATCTACCGACCCCTAGCACCTGGTAATTAAAATTGCTAATCACCAGCAATTATCTGGCAGAGCTTTATAGCCAAGAGAAACAGTTTGACCCTTTGCCCATTGAAAGAAGAATGTTTGCTGTCTATTGATAAGCGCTTAGGCAAAGCTGTCTTCAGCTCCAGCCTATTAAGTGGCCGCTAATAGGAAGTCAACAAAAGAACTCTGACATCTGCGATGGGGACTTCCCTGGGACCAGGTCTAAGTGCACAGGTGTTTGATGTGCTGCTGCCAAAGAACACGGACAGGAGTGGGAAAGTTTACCAATAATTAGGCTAACAGTCCTTGTTTCAAAGTTGGCAGCCCCAGCACCCAGCAGCAGCAGCAGCAGTAGCAGCACAGGCAACCGCCTAACCAGCATGGTAATTAGCTTCCAACATTCAGATAAAGTAAAACCTCAAAAGCAATAGTTGGGAGATCGTTTTTACTCTCCCCTTCTTGTTTCCCTGCTAACGACTCTTCTTGGATTCATGTAAATGAAAGATGAATTATTAAAAAAAGCCAAGGATGTTTTCCACCCAAAGTCCCAGATGAGCCATATCTATTTATTCTGTGAGAAACAAACTAAAGGTTTCTCTGCCATTATTCAGAAAGTCAGTCAAAGATGTCACCTGAGTAACACAAGTTTATTTTAAAAGCCAGCGTTAAAATTACTCACAAAATAGATACCTTAACCCTCTGTCATGGAGTTCTTATTTGAAAGCCAGAAAGGGGTTTTGTATGGAGTCTTCCCATTTTAGCCAATATCTCTTGAAGCTCCTGGGATCATTGCTGCCTGATAACAGGAAATTTAATCCCCAAATCCAACAGATTTACAGAGAATTCACTTCCCTTTGGGGTCTAATGTTAAGGTAGTTTAAGCATATTAACATGCTCACTGATCCCAACTGATTCCCCTCTGTCTTTGATGAGACAAAGAAAGTTTAACGTAGATATCTATGATTTCACTCAAGCACTGAAAAGGTTGAAAAAAATAGAAAAGAAAACCTATGAGAGGATGGAAATCCCATCCTTTCAGGCATTTCTGAGAAAATAAAAACTACATTTTCCATCACTTTTTTTCCAGTCGTCAGTTAATCATTCTCTTGTCTGCCATTTTCTTTCTTTCACCTTCACTGTAGCCAGGAGTACAACGCTGGGTTGGACTACCCCAGAGGACAATTGGACATCTGTCTGCCTTTCCGTTGGGGTAACCTGCTCTTTTGGCATTTGTCCAAGGAAGAGAGAGCAGAAGTGGTCTGCTGCCTTTGGAAAACTCTTCCCTCGTGGGTTAGCAGACTGGGAACCTGCCTAGCCTGTTTTGTGGAGGTTGGCTAACCCCTAGTGGGGTATAGCACTGAACAATGAAATTTGAGTTCAAGCTAGGGAGGATTCAGCGAACCTTTTTCAGGCCAGGTTGCGGAGCCATGGGATAGTTTGGACTTCTAGATCCACCCCGTGGTACTGACCAGACCAATTCAGTCTTCCAGAGGACTCTTGGGACTAGAATTACCTTAAGTCAGGCCTTCTGAATATACTGTGGTATGGGTCACCTCTGGCCCTAGGCCAGAATTTCTCTATGGAGAAAAAAAAGAGAATGAGCCAGTATTCAGCTTCCAAAATTCAACCTAATGTCAGCTCCTTACAAGCTCCTCTTTGCTATTTCATTCATATATCCCACAAATCCTTGCTCCTACAAATCATGCTCCTTTCCTCCCAACCAGAGTAAAACCACAGAGTATCTGGCAAATTTCTGCATCAGGGATCACATCGCTGCTAGTATATCTTTCTTTCTTTCTTCCAGAATTTTTTACATTTTATTTTTAATTTATTGAATAAAACAAGCATATTTGAGGATGCTACATATTTTTTTTCATATATTAGTGTAGAGTGAGGGAGAGAATAGCACAATGCATGGAGAGCTAGCCTTGGTGCTAAGAAGACCTGGGCTCAGGTCTCATCTCTGAATCGCACTGATTATATGGCTGTGTATTCATTATCTCAGTGTCTTAGGAATTCTCTAAGAGGCTGTAAATTAGAGAGAAGCTGCGAACCTGCATTGGTAGAAGAAGTTTCCTTCATACCAGAGACTTGGAAAGATCTGTGTAGTAATGAAATCAGAGGCCCAGTCTCATCCCAAAGTGTTATATGAGAATGAGCTGTCATTCTCACCATCATCTTCACCAATTCTAGGACGGGGTGAGATCTGATTTTATTAGACATTTCAAGCATTTGATTCATGAGGACTGTCTCTAAGTTGCATATAATGGGAGAAAACATCTTTTAAGAGTGGGTGTTGAGCTGTCTAACTAGTTCAGATCCTCAGAGCCATTTGAGTAATTAATAATGGTGATACCAATAACTGACATTGCTATAGCTTTCTGAAGTTTACAGAGCACTTAATGTACATTATCTCATGTAAGCTTTAGGATAATCCTGTGAGGGAGGGGCTTTTTTTATTCTGATTTTAAAATAAGTGAGACTCAAAGAGGTGAGGGTCATATAGCTAGTAAGTGTCTGGGGTGGGTTTTGAGCCTGGATCGTCTTGGCTCCAGATCCAGAAGGTCATTGACTGTGATGAGCTACTTCTTATGAAGGTCTGTAAATTAGTATTCTTTCACAAAAAGAGAGGTCTTTTTAGAGGCAGAAGTAAGGAAGTGAGAGGGGGAAGGGAAGGGTGTAAACAATGAAGATTTTGCTTTGGATTTGTTATAGTTGAACCCCGAAGAGCCAGAGTGGGAACACTGTATAGCCAATTTGATAAGCTGTACATTGGTTCTTGTTAGCCTTCCAAGAAGATATATTTATAAACTACTACTAGGTGTCTGAGCCTCTCACCATTGACCCACTTTTGCTTTATCATAAAGTGCTCAGGTGGAATCTAGGTGCTAGATAGCTCTCCTTTCAACGGGAGGCACCTATTCACATGACCTAATGAACCTCATCAGCACATAGCTTTTTTCCTTTCAGCATGTGAATGAAATGCACAGATCATCAACAGCATCTGTAAGGGGCCAGCCTCTATCACCCTCACATCTTTCACAAAAGAAGGAACACATGATTCTGTTAAGAGTGTAGACAGAAACATGGTATGTACTCATTCTTCCATAATTAATTGCATATAGAATTTTTCTTCCATTGTCCAAAAATATAAATCCTATGAAAAGATCAAGAGAGGTTAGTCATTCAGCTTTCTCTTTGTTTAGTTAGCATAAGAGACTTGAAATGATATGGATTGTTGATTTTTTTTTTTTTGCAAAAGCATCCTGCCTATAAAAAATATTAACAGATCAAATTGTGAAGGCCTAGTGGTAGAAAAAAATGCAAAACTGAAATAAACTCTGTTCCATCCTCAGATCATTGATGTTACATGAATAGACCTTTCTGTGGAATCACATGCAGCCTGCATTATGAAAAACATACCACTTTTGAAATATCAAATATTTTGCTTGCTGATGAGAAAAGACAAAGATGGAATTATTAAATCCCTCTACCTTAGGGCTATTGGAAATTTGATATTTCAGTTCACATTCCAAAGGCTCAAAGGATAACCTCTTCTTCTCTCAGAAATGTTCAGAACCTCACTGCTAAGAAATAGGGCTAAATAAGGAAAGAGATCAGGACACTTTCTTGAAGAAAACATGATTCAGATGTATGCTAGACATACGCATTCCAAGAAATCAATCCAAGTGAAAAAAAAAGATGTTTATCAAAGAAGAGATAGCAAGCAACATGATCTACTGGAAAAAGCCCTAGAAAAAAAAACCAAGAAACCTGAGTTATAATCCAAACTTTCCTACTGACCTGCTGGGTGACCTTTGATAACTCATTGAATCCTTCTATACTTCAGTTACTTCATCTGAGGTTGGACCTTTAGGCTTCTCCTAGTTCGCAATATTCTACACAATTATTTAAGCAACTGTTCCAGGCTAGTTTTCTAATTCGTACTCTTCCAGTTTCACTCTCTGCTATTTCAAGTTTTATGGATAGTCCTATAGGACTATACCTTTTTTTTTTACTGGAAAATTTTTTTTAGTAGAGTGGGATAGCTGGACACAGTTTAGATGATTACAATTTTGTTGGCAACATCGAAAGCATCATTGTCTGGAGTAAGTTGGACATAGATCTTCTCTCCATTAGGCTGGATCAGTGTGTTGACCTTGTCCACTTTGATGTTATACAGCTTCTTTTTTTAAAAAAATGTTTATTTTTAATTTTCAACATTCATTTCCACACAATTTTGAGTTCCAAACTTTCTCCCCAACTTTTCTCCTCTTCTTCACCCCATAGAGCCTTGCATTCTGATTACCCCTTCAATCAATATGCCCTCCCTTCTATCATACCCCTCCCTTCCCTTATCTCCATCTTCCCTTTTTTCTTATAGGGCATGATTGATTTCTATACCCCATTACCTGTATTTCTTACTTCCCAATTGTGTACAAAATCAATTCTCAACATTCCTTCCTAAAACGTTGAGTTCCAACCTCTCCCCCTTACTCCCTCCCCACCCATCCCCACTGAGAAGGCAAGCAATTCAATATAGGCTATATCTGTGTAGTTTTGCAGATGGCTTCCATTATAGTCATGTTGTGTAAGACTAACTATATTTCCCTCCATCCTATCCTGCTCCCATTTATTCTGTTCTCTCTTTTGACCTTGTTCCTCCTCAAAAGTGTTTACTTCTCATTACTCCCTCCTCCCATTTGTCCTCCCTTCTATCATCCCCTCCCCACTTGTCCCCTTCTTTCCTGTAGTGTAAGATAGATTTTCATACTAAAGTGAGTGTGTTATTCCCTCTTTAAGCCAAATGTGAAGAGAGTAAACTTCACATTTTCCCTCTCACTTCCTCCCTTTTCTCTTCCATTGAAAAAACTTTTTCTTGCCTCTTCTATGTGAGATAATTTGCCCCATTTCATTTCTCCCTTTCTCCTCCAAATATATTCCTCTTTCATCCTTTAATTTTTTTTGTTTTAGATATCATCCTTTCTTATTCAACTCACCCTGTGCTCTCTGTCTATATGTGTGTGTGTATGTGTGTGTGTGTGTGTTTATACTCCCTCCAACTACCCAAATACTGAGAAAAGTCTCAAGAGTTACAAATATTATCTTTCCATGTAGGAATGTAAACAGTTCAACTTTAGAAAGTCCCTTATGATTTCTCTTTCCTGTTTACTTTTTCATGCTTCTCTTGATTCTATTTTTTCTATTCATTTCTATAAATTTTCTATTCAGTTCCAGTCTTTTCATCAAGGATGCTTGAAAGTCCTATATTTCATTGAATGACCACGTTTCCTCTGAAGTATTATACTCAGTTTTGCCAAGTAGGTCATTTTCGGTTTTAATTCTAGTTCCTTTGACTTCTGGAATATCATATTCAAAGCCCTTTGAGCCCTTAATGTAAAAGATGCTAGATCTTGTGTTATCCTGATTGTATTTCCACAATACTCAAATTGTTTCTTTCTAGCTGCTTGCAATATTTTCTCCTTGATCTGGGAACTCTGGAATTTGGCTACAATATTCCTAGGAGTTTCTCATTTCGAATCTCTTTTGGGAGGTGATCAGTGGATTTTTTCAATATTTATTTTGCTCTCTAGTTCTAGAATATCAGGGCAGTTTTCCTCGATAATTTCATGAAAGATGATGTCTAGGCTCTTTTTTTGATCATGCCTTTCAGGTAGTCCCATAATTTTAAAATTGTCTCCCCTGGATCTATTTTTCCAAGTGAGCTGTTTTTACAATGAGATATCTCACATTATCTTTTATTTTTTCATTCTTTTGGTTTGTTTTGTAATTTCTGGGTTTCTCATAAAGTCATTAGCCTCCATCTATTCCATTCTAATTTTTAAAGAACTATTTTCTTCAGTGAGCTTTTGCACCTCTTTTTCCATTTGGTTACTTCTGCTTTTTAAAGCATTCTTCTCCTTATTCACCTTTTGAACCTCTTTTGCCAATTGAGTTAGCCTATATTTAAAGGTGTTATTTTCTTCAGCATATTTTTGGGTCTCCTTTAGCAAGTTGTTGACTCTCTTTTCATGACTTTCTTGCATCACTCTCATTTCTCTTCCCAACATTTCCTCCACCTCTCTTACTTGATTTTCAAAATCCTTTCTGAGTTCTTCCATGATCTGAGACCATTGCATATTTATTTTGGAGGTATTAGCTGCAGAAGCCTTGATTTTCTCTGACAGTGTGCATTGTTCTTCCTCATCCAAAAGGATGGAAGAAAATACCTGTTCACCAAGAAAGTAACCTTCTATAGTCTTAATTTTTTCCCTTTTTTGGGGGCATTTTCCCAACCAGTTACTTTACTTTTGAGTCCTTTGTCAAGAGGAGGGTACACTCGGGGGCCCTGTAAGTTCTCAGTTTCTCCAAGATGGCACAATCAAGGGAGAAGAGTTTACTTCTCTCCTGGCCTGCACACTGCTCTGGGAGCAGCCAAAAACTTTTCTGCCTAGAACCTGAAAGTAATAGGATTCCCACTCCACAACCACCTCCAGTTCTGTCAGTACTCTTCCTCCACACTCCAAGGCCCTACCTTAGGCCTGAGATTCAGATCAGTAACTCAATTCCCCCAGAGGCTTTCAACAGAGAGCAGGTCTGCCACTCAGGGCTGAGATTCCGATCAGCTGCTCAGTTCCTCCGGGGCCTTTAGTTGGAGGGCTCCAAAAATGAACACTCCAAAAATGCGCAGCAGAGCCAGACCATGTTCCTTTCCTAGAAGAAAAATCTTTCTCACTGACCTTTGAAGACCCACTGAACTTTGTGGGTTGAGGGATCTGAGAACCTCTGCCGCTGCTGGGGATTCAGCCCCCGAGTCCTGTTCTGGTCCTGTTCCTGTCAGGTGCTGAGCTGGGCTGGGCTCCATGGGCTGTGCTCCATGCCCCATGTGATAGACCTTTTCTGTCAGCTTTCCAGGCTACCTTGAGCTGGAAATCTCCTTCATTCTGTCACTCTGTGGCTTCTGCTGCTCTAGTATTTGTTGAGAGTCATTTTTACAGGTATTTTATGGGTTGTAGGTAAAGAGCTAGAGTATATGTGTCTTTCTACTCCACCATCTTGGCTCTGCCCCCTACGCCGCTTCTTTACCACCTGTTTGATCTAATGCTTTTTGGCCTTGACATCCACACTGAAGAAGAAGGGGTTGTGCTCAATCTTCTTCATAGCAAACTCAGTGGTTGAAAGAGACAGTGATGGCCTGGTGATCAAGCTTTTTCTCCCAGGGGTACTTTTCCAAGGCTGAAAGCTGCCTTCAAAATTCTTAGTGTCTCCGGTTGCCAGAATGTGAAGGATGTTCAGATCTTCTTTTTGTGGCTATGGACACCCTTTAACACTGTGTTCTTGGCCTTCAAGGCCTTGTACTTGACTTCAGTCTTGAGGAAGACACAGCTTCCTTCCTTATCTTTGGCACCATCTTGGGGGGAAGGCAGGACTAATAATGAGCTACTAGGCACAATTAGCTCTTAGTAAAGACTGACTAAAATGGCATGGTGGGAATGATAGGTACAAAATAATCCCTCTATAAACCTGGGCTGAACTCTTCTACTGATCCATGCAGTGTCTGTAGGAAAAGTGCGTTCAAACTTAGATTACAATCATAGTGAGGCACATATATAGGAGACACATGTGACGAAGACAATTTAAAACTCCTGGCTTATTAATTTCAGGGCTTGGGAGTCCTTTTTACTCTTCATGGGAGTTCTCCTGCAGCTGCCCCTGGGGTTAGCATCTCAGCTAGATTCCCAGGGTCTGTTCATCTCCGTAGCATGGTTCTCTGTTCTGTTGCCAGGGCTCATAGTCCTGGAAGCTAATTCCTCCTTTGGGGGGTTAGCACCTCACCTGGGTGGCCAAGGCACACTCATCTCCACAGTATAATTCTTTTCTCTGTTGTCAGGGCTCATGTCCTTAAAATTACTCCTTATATATCTGCATTTGTCTAGAGTGTGTGGCTATACTCTCCATTGGATAGAGTGTCTCCTAGCGGTCTTCTCACTCTCTTTCAATGGCATATCACCAATGAAAGGGAAGCGAGAAGAGAGAAATTGCCTGTTACATCCGCAAGGATTTTTATACAGGTGGTTTTTGGATTGAAATATCTCTTGCTACAAGATTTACGATCTAAAGTTCCAGGTATATACATAATTTGTTTTCTGGACAGTTGATTGTTTCTTTCTTGTCTTTCTCACTCAGAGAAGTCTTTCTATCTTAAAAATTCATCATTGGGGGCAGAGCCAAGATGGCGGAGTAGAAAGACTCACATTTGCTAGCTCCGAACCCACAGCCCATAGATTCCCTCTAAAAAGAACTCCTGACAAATTCTGGAATAGTGGAAGCCACGCAGAAACACAGTGAAGGAGATTTCTGTTGCAGAGAGCCCTGAAAAACCGACCGCAAAGGTACCCTGGACGGAAGCGGAGCCCTGCCCTGCGGAGCGCTCCCCTCCCCCGCCCCGGGCACGCGGCACTGAGAGGAGCGAGCAGACCCAAGCAGGCGTCAGGGACCTGAATCTCCGGCAGCTGGGAAGGTCCCTCCACCCACAGACGCACCGGTCAGTGAGAGAGATGGGCTGAGAGGGGAGCGGGGTATCTCTGGACTCGGACCCCCTCGGGAGGCAGTGACCGAGGCAGAGGCAGAGGCCACTTCGCCAGAGGCCCACAGAGCAGGCAGGAGCTCCACCCCAGCTCCATTACA
>CM053771.1:406084102-406213488 GCA_028658325.1 Potorous gilbertii | reverse complement strand
TGATAGAAGAGAGGGCAGATTGGTGATATGGGTAATTAGAATGTCCAGTGTATTGGAGAGGGGGGAGGGCAAAAATGGGGAGAAAATTTTGGAACCCAAAATCTTGTGAAAATGAATGTAAAAAGTTAAATAAATAAAAGAAAAAAAATTAAAAAAAAATTCATCATTGAATGGGGATGAATTTTTCCAGTTAGTTTAACACCTATCTTGTAATTTAGCACAATATCTTGTAATTACATTAATGGTTTTTTGGGCTGAGAGGCTGATCAAAGATTAATTCCCCTATACTATCTTTAGGTATATTACTGGGGCCTCCAACCTTATTCTCAGATACTTTAGAACCAATTATAATACCACCTCAGCACATGTGCATTCAATTTTGCAAAGCTAAGTCTTATTCTTGTAAGACACTGTGGGATACCTCATATATATATATATGTATATATATATACAAGCTAATACTTCAAAGTGACATAAAAACTTGGTCCAAATGAAATCTAGGTTTATGAAATGGGGAAAATTTGAATTTTAGAACATTCTCTCAGTAATTAGCATCCATGAAAAATTTCAAAATACTTTCACAATTTACCAATAGATACCAGGTATGTGGCCAAGATGCTGTCCTCATAATCTGCAGACCTATGACATCAAAAGAAAATAGAAAAAAATTAATTGACTATTAACAGAAAACCAAGAATATAACTTAGGTCTATGGACATTCTATCCCTAATTTTCCAGCTATTTTATGACATGGGAAGCAGACACTGAAAATCTTAAGTACCATACCTGGGTAGTTTCAGTCCTTTTCTTGTATCCCTGACTAGACATCAAGTAAATAGTTTTCCGACTGTGCACAGATGACAATTCTGGACAATTCTAATTTTATTTATTGTTATAGTTCAATACTCTTGTGCTTTCTATTTTCATAGATCTAATTCATTAACATATAGGTTTGCAATGTCATTGTGTCATTTAGAATGGTATCATCTGGAGTTTGAAAGGGAGGAGTATTTGTGTTTTGTACAACATTTAACACTATGCTTCTCCCTATGAGTGTTTAAGAGGTCTGAGACAATTACAAGGACCTCTTGAGAAAGATTTTGGTTTCAGATTTGGATGAAGCAGCCCTTATTTTGGGGCTACACTCCAGACTTAGATACATGGAAAAGCAATCACCATGTTAGGGGTATGCTACGTGTGTTCCTAAAACAGTATTTGCCTCCCCAAAAAATAGTCATAGAAAAGAACTCTAATACCAAACTATCCCTGAGAACTTTCTTCCATTTCATCAGCCTCAAGCACCCAAGGTATGTGAATGAATGAAGTAAAACATCCAGGCAAAGAATGAAAGAATGAATTGTTGGTAAGAAAGAGACAAAAGTCTTTCAGTAGAAGACACTTAAATGTCTCTTGTTTTGGAAAATCCCTTCCACATTGGACTGCCTCAAAAATAAGATCTCCAAGGTGTCCAAGGCAAAAGAAAAGTGAATAGTACCAAGGTAAGCTCTGGAACTTGGTGAAATGATAAAAAGTCATTTGTATGGCACATTCTGTTCTTTATTCCAACTGACCCTCACAATCATCCTGTGAAATAAGTACTGCAGATATTATTATTCACATTTTATATAGAAGAAAACTCAAAGACTTGCCCAACAGTCACACAGTCAGTAAGTAGTGAAGATGAAATTTGAACTCAGGTCTCTCATGACTCCAGGTTCAGTCCTCTATCCAATATACCATGCTGCTTACTAGATTACACTGGAAATTTGCTTGTGGTGCCTGGTAAGAAGAAATTCCTACTTATTTGAGTAAGAGAAGCAAGTATGGATAAGTTGAAAGAGCCCTAGATTTGTAATCAGAGGGTTCGAATTGACTCCTCATTCAGTTGCTGACAGAACTGGACAAATAATTTCCCGTTTGGGGAAATTGGACAATTATTTCCAATAATTTCCTATTTCTAAGCTGTAGTTTCCCCATCACTAAACAGTATTGTATAGTAGAAAGTTTGTTGACTCTGAAGTCAGAGGATTTAGGTTCCTATCTTACCTCTAATGCTCACTGTGTGTGATCTTGGATAAAAAACTTGTCCTCTTCCAGCCTTAGTTTCCTTGTTAATAAAATGAGGGAATTGGACCATAGGGTCTCTTCCAATGATACATCAATGATTATGTGACTATATAGTTGCCTTCTGATGCTAGAAACTAGGATCTGTAATATGTTACCTGCTCTTTGATCAACTTTTTTTTTAATTTATGGAATAAAATAAGAATTTCTATGACAATATAATTAATTACAAACCTATTATATACAACTTGCTATTCCTTTTAAATATATAACTATCATATAATTTTTTTCTTTTCTTCTTCTATCCCCCTGTCCTAGAGAAGGCTACTATCAGACACAAATGTGTGTGTGTGTGTGAAATCATTCCATATGTACTTCAATTCTTTCTATGGATGCAGATACTGTCTTCCTTAACATGTCCTTTGTAGCTAAGGGGTGTTTAAAATAATAAAAATTACCTAGTTGTTCTCAAAACAATATTGCTGCTACTCTTTACAACATTCTTTTGGTTCTGCTTTGCCTAACTTTCTACAGACATTCCCTATCTTCCACAAGGTTGTGTTTCAAAGGAAATTCAAAATCTCAATCTAGGATACCCTTTATTATATTCTGAAATCTACCCTACTTTCTCTCCCTTCCCATCACTATCATTCCACCAGTTCCAGTGCAAATAAATGCACCAGGCAGGAACTAGCAGAGGAAATTTAAATAGGGGGATGACAATAAATGATATGAGGGGAATCTATGAAGCCAGATGTGGAGAGTCAATAAAAGTTACAGTAAGATATTTCTGCCAAAGATATCTCTTATGTAAAGTAAGGGACGGATAAGAGACAATAATGTTATAAAGTGCTAACAATATTCAAGAACATGTACACCAACTATCCCTTTAAGAAGTTGAAAAAGTTGTCTGAATTGGAAAAGGAGGTTGGTCTTTGGCCACACCCCTGGTAGCGTTAAAAAAAATTGAAGATCGACAGCCTTAGGACCAATTTGAGAAGTTGAAGTGTTCCAGGCAAGGAACATCTTTGTGAAATGTGGACTCTCATGCCCCTTTCAAAGGGCAAGGAATTTTTCTCTCTTCTGCCCATTCCTCCCCATCTCCACCCTACACACGTACTCTCATCCCAACCCTGCCATAACATCCAGTTTGAGGCATAGAATAAAGACACAATTTCAAGACTCAAAATGGCCATATTCAAGGCATAAAAAGCTTGAAGGGATATGATCTCTGCCTGTAAAGAAGAGCTCTGATTATGGAATCATATTAGTCCCAACAGCCAAAAGTTAGGCTGAGAAGACAGACCCAGAGAGCTTAGTTGAGTGACCCATGAAACAAAGATGATGTGCCCAGGGTGAGTAAACCAAAGATTCAACTGGAGGAGAAAGGGCATCAAGACTTCAAAGCCAGGTATATGAGCTGCCTCAGTCTCATGTTTCTTACATATATGCTTTACATTGTAGCTCCAAGTTTATGCTCATTCTTCCCTTGGAATTGTGTGTCTATGGGAAAGTTATGCTACAGACTTATGGAAGGAAATGTTTTATAACTGTTGATCTTACTATGCTATGTTAGTAAATGTCTTTGCTTAGAGTTAATCGTGTCTTTTATTAAAGGAAGCACACCAGTAGGGGCTTATGAATGATAGTTTTTAAGAGTGTAAACCCATAGATCATCCTTGGGAATTCTTCCCATGATCCAACCCATGAGTATGAGTTCAAATTAGAAAGTTACCTCAGAAAGAGATTGAAGAAAGATATGATCTTCTCAATACATAGAACAAGCACTGTGGGGACAGGATCTACAACTAGTCACTACTGTTAGTCAGAGATTGAACATATAGTGTATAAAAATTGAGCCATTCTCATGACTTAGAATCAAATAAGAACAAAGATGTAGCTATGCTTACCAGTAAAGGACCATCTGTATACAACATATATTTCAACCACTACATTATTAGCCATTCTATTGAACAGATATTCTGTCTCTTGGCATTGTGAATTCTTACAAGCCAGTTTCCACACCTGGACTACACCAACTCCTCTTTCAAAATCTTTAAATTCTTTTAATCTAGTTGAATATGACAAGCAATTATTCAGCAGCTAGTATGTGTTATAACTTACCCTTAGCCCTTCCTGAATTCCTCAGTTCTTAGTGCTTTCTCCCAACTCAAATTATTTGTTATATACCTATTAGATTTCCCCCATCAGAATAAGCTCCCAATAGACAGGGGCTATATTTCCATCTTTATATACCTTGTGTATGTTAGAAGTTAATAAAATTTTTGTGGAATTGAGCTGAACCCTAATGGAGGAATTTCTATCTAACAAATGTTAGAAATCAAAAACAATAAATACTAACATTACCAAATGGTATCAAAGTCAAGAGTCATTGTTGTTTGCTGTTTTTTCTTCTTAAGGTGATCTTTCTTTTAATTACCATGTAAAAAGTGCCCTAGACTGAAATTCAGATTTTTCCTTGAAACGTAAGCTCATAGAAGACAAAAGGTATATCTGTATCACTTCCAGTATAGTGACTAACATAATGCAGTTGTTGACATATTTCTATAACTATCAAGTCAACCCAATGTCAATTGCCTGTGAATTGATTCATAATCTTAAAAAACTCATTTATTCCTGCTATCCCTAGGATTTGTCTATCAAAGGCAACTACTGACTGCTATCCACAGGGATGAGTTTTAGGAATAAATATGAATAAAATATATTTTAAATCCTTTGGAACCAAGAGGATTCATCAAAACAAAGGGTATTAATACTAACACTAATAAAAGCTAACATTTATAAAAAGCTTTCTAGTCTATGGCTTTCACATATAGCATCTCATTTGATGCCTGAAACTGTTCATATGTCACCAGTATTATTTTCTCCATTTTGCAGTTGAAGAAATTGGTCATCAAAGAGAATAAATGACTGGCCCAAAAGCACACAGGGTAGCAAAGACATGACAGACAAATAAGGATCTCCTGGTCTCCATTCTAGTATTCTTTTTCTCTTCACCATAAGTGTCAAAACCCATAGCCTGCAAGTTACATACCTCTCATAATGAACCTGATTAAAATGTTTAACAAAATAAATAAAAAGAGAATAAAACATGATCATTCAGTCATTTTTCAATTATGTCCAACTCTTCATGTCCCCATAAGTGGTTTTCTTGACAAAGGTACTAGATTGGTTTGCCATTTCCTTCTCCAACTCATTTTATAGATAAGGAAATTGAGGCAAACAGGGTTGTGACTTGTCCAGAGTCACACAGCTAGTAATTCTGAAATTACTGGAAGATGAATCTTCCTGACTCTAGGTCTAGCATTCTATCCACTGCACCATCCTGTCAATAAAACATAGGTAATATTGATTTTAAAACTGTCAATATGCAGCCATCAGGGATTCTTATGTATTCCTTAGTAGCCCCTGTCTCTAGTTGAGATTGACACCTTTGCTCTACGGCCACCATACTTTGAATACAAAATGATGTTATACCAACATTGCCTCTAGGAGAGATTTTATTGGCCAAAGTGCTAATTTCAGTCCCTTTTTCTTGGGCTCCTGCGTTCCACATACCACCTGCCCCTTTCCTCAGCATACCTCTCCTCCCAAAGGCCTTTGTAAAATATGGGAGTGGAAGCCTGCTAACCCTAGGGGAGTTCCCAACATTTTCAGAGCTGTTTTATACCCACCCCACACTGTAATTCTATAGCAAATACAAAGAAAAGAAAAATGCCAGACCTGTTTTTCTTCACGTACATACTTTCTGTACCCAACCTCTGCCAGATTTTCCTGGAGTGTCTATTGAAAAGCAATGCAAAATACTGACACTTTGTGCCAAAAAGTTAATCAAAGCTCTTCCTCCTTTCCCCTAAAGCCCTACTCATCGCAATAATAAAAATAATCCCTAGCAGGATTAATTATGGCTCTTATTCATTTTCAAAGCCCCCTTCACCTGCATGATCTCATTTGAGCCTTGCAAACACTCTGTGATGGAAGTGGCATGAGTTTAGTGATAAGGAAACTGAGGCTGAGAGGGGAAAAGAGATTTTCCCAAGGTCACATGACTAATAAGTGGTAGCAACGGGCTTAGAGCCCAATTTCTTCTGTCTCTTGAGTCCAACGCTCTTTCCACAGAGAGGTGCCATTTCCAAAGAGGAAGGCAATTACCAAAAGATAAACAGCCAGCATAAACTGAACCTTTATACTTTCATTTAGTGACTATGGGATATGTTCAATAACTCTACATCACTCTATAAATAAATTATTATTTACATAAATAAAGAGCATTATTAAGATGAACAGCTATAAAATGCTGCACAACGGCACAATTATATTTTGTATGGGACTGTCATGCAGAGGAGAATTAGAATTGAAATCCAATCATCTGGGTAGCAGTTAAACAGCACAAGGGATAGAGTGCCTGGTTTGAAGTCAGAAAGACATCTTCCTGAGTTAAAATCTGACCTCAGACACTGCTTAGCTGTGTGGCCCTGGGCAAGTCACTTAACTCATCTTAAAAATGAACTGGATAAAGAAATGGCAAAGCACTTTAGTATCTTTACAAAGAAAACCCCACAAAGAGTCAGACACTACCAAAAACACTGACTGCAACAACAATCTGGGTTCAAATTCCAGCCCTGTCACTTGCTAGGTGTCATTCTGTCCTCATCTGTGTGTACTAGATGATCTCTAAGTTCCCTTCAAGATCTAAGATCTCACAATCTTATGGCTTGCAGTATAAAACCGATTTAACCAACTGAAACATTTTCTTGATCGATAAGGACCACCAACAACGTTGATTGTTGATCTTTTAAAATATACCCTGTTGGATTTGTTGGATGATTTATTTTGTGTGTCTGAACTCAGCCACAGTTCTGAAGATGCCCCTGTCCCTGATTCACCCTATAGGGTGGCATAGACAGAGCGGTCTGCATTTCACAGATCTCAGAGGGAGGATGATGCAAATACAAAATAATATCTTATTGAGGCTTTGACTAGATTATTGTTCATTCTTTATTTTCAAAGCAGATCAATGACATTTTACAGTGATGTCATGAATTGGATTTCAGTGAGGCTGCACTTCAGTGCACAAAGTCACCAGCCTCACTCTCTCTTCCTGAGTCACTGAAGTCTTGTGGCAGGACAAAAGTCAAGATGACTGGTGATGGCTAGGATGCTGTGGATAACCTTGGAATCTTTGATATCTGGCGAATTCTAAATACTCCACAGCACCTCCTTCTGTCACCTTCATGTTCATTGAAACATATTGTTCTTTTCTGCCCATTTTACTGGATGGAATCTTCACAGGCTTGAGGTAGACATCCCACAAACTCACCAACAGGTTTGAGACCATTTGGTTCAAAGCCTTCAACCCGATTTAGACCATCTGCCAACATGGTTTATCATGTGGACAGGGCACATACCACATCTTCATGGAGCCACAGGTGAGAGTTGTTTGAAAGGTGAACACTAAAGTTGGATAAGCAGTCCTTGCACCATAGGTGCTAGTCCTTTCCTCCTACACCTAAGATCTGTGCGTGTTCATCCTTCGTTGCTGTAGAAGACCATGCCATCAGAGAAATAATGACATGATTTGCACTTGACTTTGCTTTGAATGAGGGAGGGCTGTGCAGGTCACCAGCCTCACTTCTCCTCCAGAGCCATCTGAATCCAGTGACCAGATAATTCATCAGAATGACTGGAGATGACCCAGGATGAGGCAATTGGGGTTAAGTGACTTGTCCAAGTTCACACAGCTAGTGAATGTCAAGTGTCTGAGGTGAGATTTGAACTCAGGTCCTCCTGACTCCTACACTGGTGCTCTATCCACTGCACCACCTAACTGCTCCTATGCCTAAGATATACATGAGGAAAAGGTAAAAGTCATGCTTCCAAGAATCACACTATCTTCCGCTTATCTATTTCCTTCAAAGACATATTGTGACCTTTCTCCATCTTAATAGTTTCATGATTTATTATGACCAAAATTTTCTCTCTTGATGGCAAATTTTCTGGGAACGAATCCATCAAACATAGTTGTACTCAAAAATACTTGCAAGATCTTTATTTTATGAAAGATTAGGGGTTTCCCTTATAAAATTATACTTAGCTTTGCTAAGTAAGCTTTTCTTGATAGAAGGCCTATCTCTTTTGTTTTGGTGAATATTATATTCCCAGATCTTTTAATATTTGTAATAGAAGCTTTCAGGTTTTATGTGATCCTGATTTGGTTACTTGATACTTTACTTACTTCTTTATGGTTGCTTCCTTTTTTTCCTTTGATGTAGGAGCTTAGGATTTGAACTATAACATTTCTGGGACTTGTTCAAAAGGTGATTGTTATGCTTTCATCTATCTTTACCTTAGGATTACTTGAAATATGATGTCCAGGATTTTTAAAATTATGTTTTTGGGAGCATCCAATGATTTTAAATTCTTTTCTTTACCCATTTTCTGAGTCACCTTTTCATAACAGATTTCTTACATTTTCTTCTTTTCCATTTTTTTTATTTTGTTCTAATATTTCTTTCTGTCTCAAGGAATCATTGATTTCTGCTTGGTTTGATCTATCCTAGTTTTCAGAAAGTCCATTACTTGAGTAAGGTTTACCACCTTCTATTCAAAGATATTTATTCTTCTCATTCCTGAAAAGTATTTATTTAATATTTTTATTTCTTGCT
Organism: Potorous gilbertii; assembly: GCA_028658325.1. Classification (NCBI taxonomy): domain Eukaryota; kingdom Metazoa; phylum Chordata; class Mammalia; order Diprotodontia; family Potoroidae; genus Potorous; species Potorous gilbertii. Next base: position 406,204,738 of record CM053771.1, on the reverse strand, counting down.
TCTTTCCATATTGTCCTTGTGGAAAATCATTTTTCCCCTTTGAGTCACTTATTATGGTTGTTACAGGGTTACCTTTTGAATGGATATCCAGAACTGCAGTGATTTTTTTTTATACTAATAGATTTTTTCTTTGATTTACTTATCTCTCCAACTTTAGTTCCTGAATTGGGATTTTGTGCCAGGACCAGGCTCCAACCTCTGCTACCCTTTTTGGTTGGGTATCTATCCCTGTCTGACCTTGTTCTGGGTATCCTGGGGTACTGTGCTGGTCTCCCTTCACCTCCCAGGATTAATCTCCTTTGGTCTTTGAGGTTCTGAACACTGACTCCTCAGGGCCTTCTATGGCTCCTTAGTCCGGGTACTTCGGAGCCTCTATGCACTTAGGTTGTTTTGGTCTTTGTGCTTCCAAGTTATTCTCATTGATTCTTCTCGTGGTTGGTTTCTAAAGCCCTTATCCTGGAGCTTTGTTACTACTTTGGGGATTTTTCAGGAAACTCTCCACTCAGTGTCTCCAGACACAAAGCATTACAGACTACATGTATGTCTCCAGGCTATCTCTGGTTCTGAAGAGAGACTACTGGTTTATTTGCTTGTCCTGGTGCTGACTTTACTAGAAGACTCTTTTTTCTATTGCCTGTGGACTTTAGGCTGACTTTTAATGCACTTCTGGGGTAAAAGAAATGATTTACTGTAGTTTTTCATTGTACTTCTCAATAATTATTCAGCTTGTACAAACTGGGACAATTTATGGTTTATTGGAAACTGGGTTTTCTGCCTTCATTCAAGAAAACAATCAACCAGAAGTCTTTGACGAAACTGTGGCATTAGCCTACTAACAGGTCTCACTGACTTAAGTTTCTTTTCTTTCCAATCTATCATCCATTCTGTTACCATGAAGACTTTTCTTAAAACATTGATCTGACTATGCCACTTCTTGCCCATTGAGTTATAGTGGTTCCCAATTATCTTCAAGAATAAATACAAGGTCCTCTGCTATTTAAAGTTCTTAATAACATGGCCCCTTCGTACATTCCTAGTCTTCTCAGATGTTACTCCCCACTTTACACTCAATGGTTCTAGCATCACTGTTCTACTTGTAGTTTCTTGACACTCTATCATCCATCTCTATGCCTTTCAATGACTGTTGATGCCTGAAATGCTCTTCTTTTGTACCTCTTCTTTTAGCTTTTTTTAGCTCCTTTAAATTCTCAGATCAAATTCAACCTTATACAGTAAGCCTTTCTGAGAGCTCTTAGATCCTAATGATTTTTTCTCTCATACTGTGATTCCCCCCCTCTCTCTTTCTGTCTCTCCATCTCTCAAAAAAAGGGATGGTATTTGTCTTTCCATACTATCTCATATATAGTAAATGCTAATAAGAGCTTTTGGTTAAGTTGTGGTATATGAATTTCTTCCATGAACACATATTGTAAATCATCTATGACTAAATAGATGAATCCTATCTCTTCTTCCACAGGAGTGCCCCACACTATTTTTTAACTGCAATGGTACATGAAAATAGATGCTTTCTACTCAAGCCACTTTTTGATATTTCACAGTAGCTCAAAATAAAATCAGTTGGTTTAGTGTCTTGTACACTCGTCCCCAAAACCAAAATGAATGAATTAATCAATGAATGAAACAATGAGTTCTACCACATCCTTACCACTGTCATGATTAATGCCATTAAGGAATCTATTTGGTGTTAGAGAAGACTGAGTTATACATATCCAGATAATCAGAAATTCTAGTATAGTATCCTTAATTGTATATAGACCAGTAATAGGTAGGGACACCCAGAGTTGAGAGTTTTGGGACAAAGATATTATTGATTAGTCTTTCTTTTGCATGATTAGCACATATAGGGAAGAATATAGGGAGAAAACTATATCCTCGGTTTCTTTCTAGTTGTACATCAGTTTGCAAGGAGCTCTCTGAAAGGCATAGAGATTAAATGACTTGCTTATATAGCTACTAAATGGCAGTGGGAGATTTTGAATCATGATCTTCTTGTCTCCAAACTCAGCATTTTCTCCACTATAACACTCCCTTTATACTCCGGACTCTTGCCTGTGAACACATGCAGATCTCAACATTGCCAGTTACTTGCTCTGTGAACTGAACCAAAGTGCTTCAAATTTGGGGATCCTGCTCTTCTCATCTTGGAAATGATGAGATTGCATCTTCACCTAGATTATATCTAAGTCCTTGTACAGTTCTAAAAATTGTAAACCTTAAGATGCTGGAATATGGGTGGTACTTTAATGCTTATTAATTGTTTGATTCTGGAAACTGTAAATAGACCTAACAATTTCAGTAACTTCTATCCATACACAAAATTTCATTGAAATACATTTAAAATAATAGGAAATATGCCCATTTTAGACCTTTTGGTGCAAAATAATCAATCAAAAATGAATCTATAATATGTCTTCTTATTCTTTAAAGTGTATCCAACTTGGTCAAGATTTTACTCTGGAAAGAGATTTGGGAAAAAGAAAACCTTGAAGTGTCAAATAGGTAAATTGAAACAGAAGCCACTTGCCTTGGTCAATAATGCAATAGATCAGTAGGAGAGACATACCTAAACAATTATATATTCCACTAGAATATAGAAGTTCAGGGAAGTTAAAGAGAATGCCAGTGAGTAACGAGTGGCCTCTAGGTCAGACATTTAATTCATTTTCCTATTGATATTTCCATTCTCAGGAAATCTGTTTGGTACCAATCAGCAATGCTTAGTATGTGTCAGGCACTATAGTAAGCGTTCTAGATACAAGGAAAGGTAAGAACAGTCCCTGACATTAAGGAACTCACATTCTGGTTGGAGAGACCTGTCAATAACAATGCACATGGAAGATATGTACAGAATAGGTAGAAGAAATAGATAGAAGGGGAATGTAATAGCAGCTAAAGGGCCCCAGAATAACTTCCTGCAGAAATGGAATTTGAGCGGTCTTGAAGGAAACTAAGAAAGTTAAAAGGTAGAAGTCAGAAGGGCAAGTGTTCTGTGCATGGAGAAGAGTAGCTCAAGGGCTAGCAGATAGAAGATGGAGTGAAATGCAAAAGAATACAAGGAGGCCAATGTAACTGAATCACAGATTTTATGGAGGGAAGTAAAGTATAAGAAGGCTGGAAAGGTTGGAAAAGATTGAATTATGAAGAGATTAAATGCCAGAGGAGTTTGTATTTGATCCTGGAGGTAACAGGCAGCCATTGAAGAGTATTGTGCAAGACAGGAGGGGACATATTTTTGGACATTCATCATTTCTGGAGTCAAATAGACTAAGGAATATCAAACAGCCTTCACCTGTGAGTTTTCTAGTCATGTGAGACAGATTTCAGGAAGTTCCTAAAAATGGATAAATCATATCTTTTAATCCTTTCTTCTAAAAAGAGATTTAAATCTTCTAAGTTAAATGTGTGTGCCAATGTAAATAAATTCAAACCTCATGGAAGCCTCCCCATCCCGCCCCAGCTTCTATAGCAATTTTGCCTCAGTGGAAGACTGATGGTATTACTGTGGTTCTGTAGGGTTGGTTTTTTTTTTCCATTTTGGAAGAATGACTTTCTCCCTAGTAACAAGAAATCATGATATCTGCCTGCTTCTGTAGTGCTAACAATCAGCTGCAGATATATGACAGGACAGGGTAGGATGTTACATCTATTCCAACCAATTAAATCTATAAGTCTACTTTTTCCAAGAAGCTCCAATGATCCTTCACAACTCTAGATGCCTATATTTTCCTCTCTCATTTCAGATATGGCTGTCATCTTCTGTGTCCTTGGATTGTAAACTCTTTTGGGACCAAATATTTTACTGTTGCTATATCTTCCCATGTTATGAAGCACTGTATATGTTCATGGTGCTTTGTAAATAATCAAATTATTGGTGGGGATTTATAATTAAAGATAAAATTTTTAAAATTGAAATGGTGGGATCAGAACACTCTTCAAAAATGACACATTTTGAGGTCACTCCAAAACTTTGCACCAACCAATCTACCATCTCCTCATAGTACAGAACAAAAGTAAACTCAGCTATATTTCCCACTCACCAACCTCTTCTTGGAAGATGATGGGGAAACAGATAATGAGATAAAGGAGGAAAGAGATGAGGTGGCATAATACCCTGGTGGGAGTTTCTATTCCATCTCTTTGGATCATCCCAGAATAGCACCCTACCTAATCTCTCCTCATAGTAGACTTACTAACACATAAAAATTTGCATAAATATATGTATAATATCTGGGTGGTTAGATGGCACACTCACTCCTGGAATCAGGAAGAACTGAGTTCAAATTTGACCTCAGATACTTACTAGCTATATGACCCTGGGTAAGTCACTTAACCCTGTTTACCTCAGCTCCTCATCTGTAAAATGAACTGAAGAAGGAAATGGCAAACCACCGCAGAGAACCCCAAATGGTGTCACAGAGACACAATTGAAACAACCCAGCAACAAAACATATAATATCAATTATGGTTGAAGACCTAACGCTGCAGGCAAGGAAGAAAAATTAGAAAGTATTTGATCTTAGATACTGTATCTACCTCTATTATGAATGATAGAATTGTGTTGGTTTAATTAAGATGCTAAGTCTTGATAATAGGTAAAAGAATATATTGACTAAGACTGTTCTCTATAGGAGTTCTCTCCAATAAAATACAAGATGTGAAATTCAGACCTATTTGTGAAATTCAATAATTTTTTTTAAATTTACCCATAGTCATTAATGATTTCAATGAAAATAGACTACCTCACTCAAAATAAACAGAAACCTAATTTGATATATATGGAAAGATAGAGAATATACACATTAATACTTGAGTATATCCTGGCTCGTGTCTCTTGGGAAATTAATAGTTTGTGTCTGTATTATCACATCTGTAATCAACCTAAGGATTTATTTCACTAACAGTTACTGTTTTCATTAGGGATAATTAATGAAGCAAATACATTTCAATTTTGTCAATTTTGTTTAGTCTAGAAAGGTAATATTGGTGTTTATTACCTTCTACCAAAAGCTACATCCCACCCCACCCCACCATAACAACTTTGTGAAAACAAATGCTGCATAAGAATGAACCTGGATCCAGTGTTGGAGGACCTAGGTGTGAATCCAAGGGCCAGCTACTGACTGCCTCCCCTAACACAGGGCTAGTCACTTCTCTGGGTTTCAGCTGCTATATAAGCAAGAAAAAGAAAAGCTAATAAGAGTGGCTAGCTTTAAAGGGCACTTTGAGGTTAGGTTAGCAAAACATTGTACGAATAATTAACTCATTTTATGCTCTTAATAACCATTGTGTATAGGTACTATTATCTTTATTTGAGAGATGAGGAAACTGAGGCAAGCAGAGTTTAAGTGACTTGCCCAAGGTCAATCAGCTAGTAAATGCCTGAGGTCAAATTTGAACCCAAGTCTTCCTGACTCCATAACTTTATCCATTGTGCCCCCTGAAATAAGGGTATTAATTTAGATGATCTCTAAAATCCCTTCAGAGCAACTAGGTGGCATAGTGGATAGAGTGACAAGCTTGAAGTCAGGAAAACATCTTCCTGAGTCAAAATCTAGTCTCACACACTTACTGTGTGTCCCTGGGCAAGTCACTTAACCCTGTTTGCCTCAGTTTCCTCATCTGTAAAATGATCTGGAGGAAGAAATCACAAACCACTCCAGTATCTTGGCCAAGAAAACCCCAAATGGGGTCATGAAGGGTCTGACATGACTGAAATGACTGAATAACAGCAAAAGTTCCTTCCAAGTTCTAATGTTCTATGATGTGAGGACATATCGGAAGCTCCTAATGAGGACAACTGAATATAGACATCATTAGGCTTGTGGGCTGGCACATTTCACTCATTTTTAGATAATCCGATGAACCTAGGCATTTGACAGACGTTGGCCATGGCATCCACTTTAAGATGTATGGAAACAAGACTCATGATATGAAAAGGATAATACCTCCTTTATGTAAAATGAAACAGCTTTGCTGACTATCATTTCCAAGGCTCCCTTGATCACCAACAATAGAATTTATCTTGAAGGGCTAAATGCAGTATTTATGAGCTTATGTTCTGCCATCCAGCCTTTCATAATCAACCACTCCAATGAACAGGGGAGATATTTGGAAGTACTAGGATTGTAGAGAACTTGTGAAGGAAACATATGATAGTGTCCCAAAAGTCTTCATGCAGTTGTAAACTCCCAGAGCCTGGAAAGAGCAAGCTCTACTAGCTTGAAACTGCACCAAGACTTTTGGGATACCCTGCATTTCTACTTTAAAACATATGGTCTTTATATATGGTTTCTAAAGTTCTAGAAAAAAAGAGTGAACAGAGTAAGTCTAGAAACATAGTGGCTCCCAAGGGCATGGTTATCTATATGTGATAAAGCTGGAGAACAGAAATGAAATTGGGCAGCCACCAGATGTCGTCAGCTCCACTTAAAATCACCCTGACTATTCATCCTGGGGAGTTGATTCATAATTTTTTTTTCTCGAAGTTGTGGAAGGAGTGGAACCAGGAGATCTGACATTTTGTGGATCGCCTTTGTCCAAGCTCCCATTTATATTCGGGTGAAATCGAGCTAAAATGGATCCTCAGTGATAACGCTGATGGATAGAATCTAGGACCAAGGATAGAATCAAGGAAGAAAAGCCAGGAGGTGTTGACTTGTTTCAATTATGTCTGACTCTTCATGACCCCTTTTGAGGTTTTCTTGTCAAAGATACTGGAGTGGTTTGTAATTTCCTTCGCCAGCTCATTTTACAGAGGAGGAAACTGAGATAAACAGGGTCAAATGACTTGTCCAGGGTCACACAGCTAGTAAGTGTCTGAGGCTGGATTTGAACTCCGGAAGAGTCTTCCTGACTTCAACCTCAGTTGAAGTCACTAATCACTGTATCGCCTGGCTGCCCAGTCAGCAGGGAGAAATAAAGATGAGTTTGTAGGAGCTACCTGAGAGTCTGAGTAGATTTGCCCACCAGCATTAATTATGTCTTCTACTCTTATGTTAATTGTATTTTAGTTCCTAGTTAGCACTTTCTCCTCCTACAACTGCCTTGGTGATCCCTTTGTTTCTCCCTCTACCCTCCCCTCCCCACTACCACCAAAGTGATTATAGCAATTTGTCATACACTAAGGATGTCTCCGGGACCACTCAATCCACCCTGCTGCCCCAACAACATGGAAAAGCTGCAGAGACCAGGTCCTTAACTCCGGATTTGCTGAGCCTCAGTCACTCATTCCACAAGGTCCTTTTTAAGCTTGGGGCAATATAATCTTGCCATGGGAAAAAAGCCAGCTTTGTTCCTGTCCTTCAGCAAATCAGCAAAGTGCAGACTATATTAGCTGTCAGCCACCACTGATGGTAGTTTTCCTGTGTCCTTCATTGCAGTAATTAGGGAATTAGAAGAGGTAACATAATAATAGCTTGCGTTTGCATCCACGAAAGCAGACTGGATAAACTCCTATGAAGTAGGGCTTCCAAGGTCAACAGACTCACTGCTCTCCTCTCCTTTGTAATGACGGAATAAAAAGAATTTCTCCCGGGCTGCTGGTCAAGTGTCCAGTTACCTCTGGGGATAGCCTAAGCCTGGAAATAGGAGTTGCTCTGATCACACCTGCTAGCTCCGGTCAGGAAGCAATTGCATTTATAAGCTCACATTTCTATTGTGTGTAACAGTCCGTTATTACTGGTAGTGATAGTATTAATACTGACTCGTATGTTTTAAGGTTTCTGAATTGCTTTACGTATTATCTCATTTGATTCTGACCATCACGCCATGAGTAGGGTACTGTTACTAGCCCCAATTTTTGGTAAGAATACTGAATCTGAGTGTGGTTAAGTGATTTTTGCCCTGGGTCAAACAAGTGGTAAGCATCTAGAGTAGGATTTGAACTCAAGTCTTTCCTCTAGCCACCCTGTGATAAAAATGGTATGAGGACCGTGACCCCTCTTTTGCAGCCTTGGTGAATAGGAGCTTAGGGAGGTGGTTTCTTGCCCTGGGTTACCTCGTTAGCAGGTGGTGGAGCACGAATCCCATCCTCTTACCTCCGAGTCTTGAGCTAAATCAGGCTATTTCCCAGGATGATGGAAATGCCTTGAATTGGGGCAACTAAGTGGTTGGAATGAGAATAAGCCCTAACAATAAATAGCACAAAAGACCTATGCTTTACGCAAGTCATTCGAAAGCTTCTCTTGGATTATTCACGTAAATTTTATACCTCTTTCCAATCACTGACCTCATCTGGGATCCAAGAGTGAATTGAAAATTCTCCTACAACTGAAAACCTCTACTAAGCATTTTCAAACTTTTCTTTAGATTTACCAAGCTCCCACATAACAGCAAAGTTTGAGAGCACATCTAGAATGTCAGGCTACTCTTCCATTTGCACCAAGGGAGGAAAATGCAGAACTAGAGAATCGTTGTGAACAATGCTTGTGTGCCTTTTATCTCAGATAATAACAGAATCTTTTTACATAGCAGGTAGGTAAAAAAGGTGACCTACTAAAATGTACCTTGTATACATTCTGGTATTTGTTTAATGAATGTTAATTAAATCTTGAAAGTGAAGATGCCCAGCTCAGAGGAGGGTGGGTGCTATAGGAACAAACCCAGGTCTCTGTCCACCATCTACAGTGCCCTTACATATAATCTACCCTCCACGACCACTGTGGTTGGAGCATCCTTACATTACTAGAGCTTAAAAGATAATAAACAGATCTGTTAAAGTGCCAATGATGTCTCTATTGACAGACTTTTAAAAAGAGCTCAGTGACCTTGCTTAATTACCCATGTAATACACTAGAATTGAAGGGACCTATTCCCACAAACCAGAGCTCAGCACCACTCCACCCCCTGCCTATCAGAGAAGTCAGGCAATGCAATGTAGAGTGCACCCACTTAGCCTTATACCCTTTCAGAATATAGTTAAAGAAAAAATTAACAAGGAAATCTTCTCCCAACCTGCTGAAAAAGAGGACTTGTCTAAGTAAAAGTTCACTCTGAAGTAAGAGTGCTCCCCCAGCTTCCCTGTGCTGGTTAGCTGGCTTAAGAGGAGGCTAACAACAGATTTCCATTTATTCCTGACTGATTTTCTCCTCCTTGTGAACCTCAGGTCATTACCAAATGTGTTTTGTTCTCTTGTAAAGAACACATCTCTCCCAGGGGAAGTTAAGCAGGTTCTAGAAATCCACCTTTATTTCTCTGGTGACTATTCCTGACCATCTATGTCATTCCAGAATAAATCCTTTAGAGGCATTATTCAATGGGGAGGTACCATTTATTTCACAAATTTTGGGCCTACCTCTGATAAACTCATTTGCAAGAAGGGGTCATTTTTTTAAACATGTCCAAAACAAAATCGTGCGAATATAAAATGTCCTTCTTATCCTTAGGTCACCAAAGCTATGGAGAAAGAATCAAATGAAAAAACTCCAAACAAAAAGGTTTCAAGGGGTGGCTAGGAATAACCATCCCTCTTTAGGGAAAGGAACAGATTTCCTGATTGGGTCTTTGAGAAGGTAGCAGCAAGCACTTGATGAGAATCTAAAGTCCCATTTCTTACGTTTTTAACACACTTTTCCTCCCTCTAATATTCTACCTTTGCTCCAATGATCTTCTGAGAAAGATAACCTTTCTGGATGGCTTCGTAAACATAGTCTCAATGCTCCTTTATAATCCTGTTTTTGATTTACTGGTTCATTTCCCAAATATTATTAATGATTTTTTCCTGTATTTTTTTTATCCCTGTGGTTCTGAAACAAAGTGCCTGGATATTTATTTATTCTTAATAAAATGGATTCTAGAATATACTCTCCCAGTTAGGATTCTCTAGCTTGGTAACCACCAAAAAGTTCAAGGCCATAATGAACTGATGTAAATAATACCAAGATGCATAGAGTCGCATTTCACTAAGAATCCCTCCCCCAACATGCATGCATTCACATATACCTTGATATACTTAACAAATTTGTTCTGTTTGTATATGTGTATGTGTGTTTTCCACCTAAGATACTGATTTTAAAGCTCTATCATTAATCCTTTTGTATTCTTGAATTACCCTCATGCAGAGAATTCAAAGATTTTATATGCATGTGTATATGTATGTGTATATATACATACATATATATTTATCATGTATACATACAAACGTGTATATATACATATTTGTATGTATGAAATGACGTTCATGCTTCTATGTACTTTTGATCAAAAAATACAAAAATATGATTTTTAAAAATCAGCAAGATTGTTCTTTTTAAGAGAACAAAACATCCTCAGAAAAGTAACTTATTTTAAAGTATTACATTAAGTACAAAAGTTATATTATGTTGGATACAGGAGTTTCTTAATCTTTTTTGTGCATGTCATGGACCCCTTATCAAATGAGATAATATTTGTAAAGTGCTTAGCACAGTACCTGGTATATAATAGGTACTTAATATATGTTTATTCTCTCTCCTCCTTGCCTTTAGCAAAGTCTATGGACTCTTTCTCAGAATAACTTTTTTTAATGCATAAAATAGAATATACAGGATTACAAAGAAAATCAATTATATTTAAATGATACAGTAATACAAATTTAAAAAAAATACATTAATCCCAGGTTAAGAATCCACGGTCTGATCTAGGCACAGCACCACATTTTCACACAGCAGAGTGAAAAATCAATGGGAGTATAACATATGTTGCATTTCACAAATCATGTTGGAACACATCAGAGCCCAGCTGATGCTCATGCCTGGTGCCCTTTGAAGTTGCTGAGGCTGGCACACAAGTTAAGGGCAGCATTTTGTCCAGATGCACTAAGGTTTCTTGTGTGAAGATGGGTGAAGATTAGGGCAATGAACCTAATCAAACCAACAGCTTTGAACCATTCCCAGAAAGAGAAACAGGGAGAATGCACACTCTGGCATCTTCTACTGCTGTTGGATGTTACCACTGACTCAGAAAAACCTATCTGAAAGCTCATCTGTGCAGCCCAAATCTCCCCCAAGCAGACTTCTAGACAGCCAGTTAGTCTTCTACGGAGCTCTGGGCTGGCTCAGACTTTTTTCCCCTGTCCATGAAGGATGGAAGATGACGCCCTCCACTGGCTGAGCCTCCACTTTTCATCAATCATCAGATGCTAAAGAGAAATCACTTTGAACACTGAGGCGGGTAGCTAGAGGCAATTACTTGTGATTGATAGCTCTAAATATGAAACGGCATGTACCTCATCCATGAGGCATGGAATCAGAGGCATATTGTTAGTGGGGGAGATGAATGGAGCTCGAGATAACCTTGGCAAATTAGGCATATGTTAGCATTAAGCTTTGTCAGTAAGCAGGCTATAAATTACAGACATATTGTAACTCCATAAACTCATCTAATGAATTGAATGACAGTGGTAATTTAATGCAGAATGTAACAGTTTAACCCTTTTAAGAATTTAGCTACATTTCCGTATTATGCAACAAACCAAATTATATTAAAAAGGTTAGTGTTTAATATCTCCAGAAAGAACATATTCAGTGAGGTAGAATGGGACCTTTAAATTTCCTGCACATTTTTTTTAATGTGTTCGTTAACCCGGAGGGAATAGTATTATTTACTAGTTAATTATTTTTAATGATTTTTTTTGTTCATATAGTCTTCATTATAGCCCCTTGGTTCCCCCTTCTTAGAAAATGATCAAGCTAAATATATTTAAGCCCCAAGGCACAGCATGGAGCACATTTCTGGGCCATGACTGAACACCTCGGGTGCTATTGTGAGCAGAAGGCTAAAGGCCGAGAGACTTTAACCAGAGAAGTGCAGCAATTCTGTAGAAATGCACTACCTGTGGTGTCTTATTGCTATAATGAAATGGAATTTATAAATAAAAATAAGGGGAAAAGACAGACCCTATGCATTTACTGGCCATTATTGACAGAGCTATGACATCAATGTCAGCTAGTCCAGGATTGTGCAGCTGTTTCATAATTTACTGTATATTTTAGTCAAAGTTCCATGTGGAAATAACTGACAAATCAATGTGGGAGCCAAAGAAAAGTTCCGAATTCAAAATGGGAAAATTAAACGTAATATGTCATTATTTAAAATGTGTTGACACACTAAAAAGCATTTTTAAGTTCTTACTCAAATGGAAGCGATGCAAAACAGGCCAATGGGTGTAATAATTGTCTCCCAGGTGTGATGATTTGTGCCTGATGTTACTAAACTAAGAATTTTCCAGATAAATTGCCCCCTTATACGTTTGTTATCCTACAGAATGCAATTATCTTTTACCATAGACTCTAAGTTGAAATACGTTGTTGATTTCCTGTACCATAAATTGTGTTAACTGCTTTCCATGGCCATCTCTTTGTGCAAGGTAAGCAACCCCATCGCATGGACTGTTAGTCAGACGTTTTGTTTCCTTCAGACTGCACAGAGCAGATCTGTACTATTATTTTCCCTGATTCTGGTATATTGCGGGCTATTCGCTTAACATGTCTGGTGAACTGAACCACCACATTTACCCTAATAGAAAAAGATGAATAACATTAAGGATCATATTTCACCCATTCTGCCACTGCACCTTTAATCTGATGATCTCCAAGTGCTTTGGAGAAGCAATGTCGAAATAAGGGCCTTAGTAGGAAGTTGTAACCTGGGCTCATTAACAGATCAGAGCTATTTGCTTCTAAGAGGCTAATTCAGAGAAACAGTCTATTCAGCTGTCATTGCTACGCTTGCAGGGCTGTATAAACCCTCAACTATCAAACTTCCATCACCTGCAAGGGAAGCTGGCTGCATTCTTTGGTTAAATTAAGCCCTAAAAGTTTAAATTAAGCAAATGGGTATTATTTCAACTTTCAAATAATCATACTTCACAAGCCTTTTATAGGGTAATCAATCATATGCCACATTGACATGCGGTAAAGAAAATCTGTGTCTGGATGGTCTACTCTCTCTTTTTGAATGGAACCTACGATGGGGGGAGGGGGAATTGTCAGAAGAAAAAGGGAAACACTATCTAGAACTCCCTCTATCACTTAAACGTTCCTAATAACACTTTATACTATATAGCTCTCAGGGGAAATACATAGATGGCAAATAGCACCTCATAAGAGGTGATATATACAGTCTGTGTTCAATATTCGTGTTATTTTGATATTGACAATACATAAAACTGGATCGCTGACCTCGAGTAACTAACAAGCAAACTCCTGGGAAGATCTAATAACCCAGCACTTGGAACACAGAAAAGACTTAACAAATGCCTTTCCCTTGATTCAATCATTCAATCCAATCCAAAATAATGTCTCTTGTGAACTTCTATGTGTTACTCATTTGGCACTTCTCCAATACTAAGATATGTAAATTACCCTTTCCTTCCCAACTAGACTTTAAGCTACTTGAGGGCAAAGAATGGGCCTTACACATCAGAAATTCAATAAATATTGATTAATTGGTTGATTGACATCTTTTGGAACTTACAGGTTGTAAATATTTAAATTTAATGTTGACAAATGCTAGAGGAGCTAGAACCAATGAAAAAAACCTGATGGAGATGAATGATCAAGACTGACTGAATGGTGTAAACTCTTTAGGCAGAGCTTTTAGGCAACATGTGTGTTCTTGCAAATGTCAACCATTCTAAAGAATAGGCAGAAACTTTTTCATTCTTCCCATTCATTAAAAAAAAGTTCTAGAGGACACACTAAAAGCATTAGACTACTGAGTCTCTCTTTTATAATGGGAAAGTTGGTCTAATCTGTTTTTTTTAAGGTAGGATCATGGATCACTTATGTAAACATAACCTATTGAGTGAGGTTAAAAGTTTAGGAAGAGGCAATACGATTTCTACTAGGGGAAGTCATGCCAGACTAATCCACTAGAATTCTTTGAAGGAATAGTTTCAGGGCAACAATGGGGAACCAATAAACATAATCTATTTAGACTTTCAAAAAGGCTTTGCAAAGTTCAGCACCAAAAGCTATTTTTTTAAATTGAGTCACTAAGGGCATGGAGACCATTTTACTACAGATAAGGAACTAGCTGACGGACAGGAAATAAAGGGTAGGGACAAATACTTATCCAAACACATAGAGAAAGAGGACTTGATGTTCTATTGTCTCAGCCTATAGAATAGTTTATTGAGTTTCTTAATGCATACAACTCTTTTTGGTTAGGCCACACCCTTCCTATTGGGTTTTTGAGGACCAGCTTTTACTGTTTACAATCTTTTTAATTAGCTGAACTTCCTACTCAGAATTTCAGGGCTTCAAACACCACCAAGTTTGGAGTGAAAATTTGTTATTCTTTTTTGTAAACAAGGGATACAAAGCAACACTCCTTCATGAGATGTTAAGTAGACAATGTAGTGATTGGGAATGAGGTTGATTCCATAGTGATCTATGCAAAAAGCTCCTAGAAAGAAGATCCCTGTGTCCAAGATCTTGAATTCTGAATTCTGCCTTCTTACTAAAATTTCTCTTTCCACCTCTCCAACTGCCCTTTGCTCCTAAATCTAGTTTCCTTCATCATTGGGATCACATAGCATTTGATCTCTTCTCTTTTTTTCCCCCAGACTGTTGCTGGTATTCTGCTTAATTTCCCTTCCTCAACAGTCTTAGACCTAAAGTCATACATTTTTATCAACTCACCACTTAGCACCCTGGAATCCTTTGAACATTACATGTTGCTTGTTTCCACCACCACTGCCATTACCATCTACAAAATCCGTATTTCAAATTACCAAACACAGCTGGAAGATGCCTTTGTTACTACATAGAAATTCACTCCAACGGACTCCTGACCACAATAGAAGAAATAATAATAACTTCAATTTTTCTTTCCTCAAACTCCCAATTCCATCATTTCTGTTTTAGCAGATTGAAATGAAAAGGTAAAGGCCAGCTTCAGTGAGCTTGCTCATCTCCTCTCTCCCATGCTTCCACACCTCTGTGACCTCACCCATTTTTTCCTTCTTCCTTCCATTCTTGGAGTATGAGGCATCAGTCCCATTGACTTGTTGGCCAACTCTTAGATCCAGTTTTTTTTCCTGTCCTCTGCAAAACTCTGATAAATTGATCATCCTCTCTCATTTTTAATCTCTTGCTCACTATTGCCTCTGTGTACAAATGTGTTCAAGACTCTTAGAATTTTTTAACCCTTATCCTTGACCCTGCCACCTCTTTGATCCATCATTCTATATTCCTCTCTGTTTCAATGCTATATTTCTAGAAAAATAAGCAGAACAAAGAGCATGTTGTATACAGTAATAGCCATCTTGTTTTCAGAACAGCTTTGGGTAACCAAGTCATTTAGACTATTGTAAATACCCGAAATAACCACAAAGGGCCTATGAAGGAAGATGCTATTTGCCTCCAGAGAAAGAACTGATCAACATAAGTATGTATAGAAAGATTTCACACACACATATGTATATATATACATATATCCGTATATATGTATGTTTATATACATATTTATGTGTAATGGTAGCCATCTCTAGGGCAGGATGGGGAGGGGAGGAAATAAGGAGAAAAAAAAGGAAAGTTACATGAAAACTTTAATATACATTTAAAAGGAATAACAAGCTGTACATAATAGATTCGCAGTTTCATATGCAATCATTTTTTTCTATTCTACTATGCTGTGGCAATGTTTGAATTATTTCTTAAGTTCAGTAAAACATAAATTAAAAGAAATACAAAAGAAAAAAGAACAAAGAAAAAGTTGTCTGTTGCCTTTCCTTCAGAAAGGGATTCTTAACTTGGAGTCCTTGGACTGCACCTCCAGGGATCTATGAATAGATTTCATAGCATGTATGCATTTGGATGGGAAGGAGGGGAAGAAATTACACCATTATTTCAATTTAATTGATTTCCGATTTAATCCCATGCATTTATTTTATGCATTTAAAAATATTATCCTGAGAAGGGGTCCAAAGACTTCACCAGACCTCCAGAACAGGTCCATGATACAAGAAGAGTTTAGAACTCTCTCTATATTCTCTCACAACCCACTCTCTCTTCAATTTAACTTAGCAAACATTCACTGAGGCCTTAATATGTTTAAAGCACTGTGTGAGATGCAGGGGTTACAAACGAAAATATGAAAATCTCTGCCTTCAAAGAGTTTAAATATTGTTCAATCTGGATTTCCTCCCAATCACTCAATTGAAACCTCTCTCCAAGGAAGAAGGTGCTGATAAATTTTTAGAACCAGATATCTGGAAAAAGAAATGTACACATAAAAAGCTTTTCATTTTAATATACATTATTCATATTTTCTCTATAGCTTTCTTAAGTCTGAACCAAAGATGTCACAGTTGTAAGCAGCCAGCAAAGGAAAAGTGTTGCTCAAACTGGATTAAAATATAGTTGGGAAGTGTTTAACTAAATAAAATTACAATATAACACAGATGATGCTAATTTGTGGTTTTCTTTTTAATTTTTTTCACTCGTTTTAAACTTAAAGGCAAAAAGACAAAAAAAAACCTTCCACTTAGTACCAAAAAAGAGAGGATTCAATATGAAAAGATGAATCTCAGAGATAATTTTTTGAAAACTGTAATTGTTTTCAAAACTACCTTGCTATTCTGTGCTTCCTTCTGAGTTTTCCTTTATTCTCTGCTATGTACTTTTCTTCTCCCTCTCTCCCTATCCCACACTAGAGAAGGTCACCATTTGACATAAATATGTCTATAGATGTAAAATCACATTATATATATATTTCTATTTTTCAGTTCTTTCTCTGGAAGTGGATAGCATCTTCCTTAATAGGTCTTTTGTGGATGGTTGGAGTATTTGTAATACTCAATAACTTAGTTGTTCATAACTGTTCTTCCAATAATATTGCTGCTATTGTATACAACATTCTTTTGACTCTTTTAATTTCATTCTTCATCATTTCAAGCAAGTCTTTGCATATTTTTTTAAATTACCCTGTTTATCATTCCTATGGCATAATAGTGTATTCCATCATAATCATATACCAAAGCTTATTTGACCATTCCCCAAATGATGGATGTCTCCTCAATTCTAATTCTTTGTCACCACAAAGAGAGCTGATATAAATACTTTAGAACATACAGATTCTTTCCTTCTTTGCTGATCACCTTGGGAAACAGACCTAATAGTGGTATTACTGAGTCAATGGGTATATATAGTTTTAGAACTCGTTGGGCATAATTCCAGTTTTTTTCCAAAATGGTTGTTTGAGTTTACAGTTTCATCAACATTGTATTAATGTCTCAATTTTTCCAAATCCCCTCTAACATTTGTCATTTCCCCTTCCTGTCATTTTAGCCAGTCTGTAAGGTGTGAGATGATATCTCAAGGTTGTTTTCATTTGGATTTCTCTGATCAATAATTATTTGGAGCATTTTTTTCATATGATTATATATAGCTTTGATTTCATCATTGAAAAACATCTTGTTCATATCCTTTGACCACTTATCAATTGGTGAATGATTTGAATTCTTATAAATTTGGCAAAGTTCTCAATGTATTTGAGGTGTGAGATCTTTATCTGAGAAACAGTATATAAAAATTTTCCCCAAATTTTCTGCTTTCCATCCAATCTTGGCTACATTTCTTTTATTGGTACAAAACCATTTAATTTAATATAATCCAAATTATCCATTTTATAACTCACAATGGTATCTCTTGTTTATTCATAAATTCTTCTCCCATCCAAAAGTTTTACAGGATAATTTGTGGTTTTCTAAGTCAATATACAGCCCATTCATTTCTATTTGAGTTTGACACCACTGGTCTAGACAATTAGCAAAACAATAAATCAAGCCCCAATTTGTAACTTTTGCCAATTTCCTAGGTTTAAATTCTTACACTGAAAATTTAATAATCAGCTCCAGAGACCCATTTAGAGTTGGCTCCAATATATCCATATTCTGAGGCCACCAATGACTTTTTAGTTGCTGAATTCACTAACGTTTTCTCAGTTTCATCTTCTTTGACCTTTCTATCAATATCTGTCACTGCTCAACACTTTGCCCATCTTGGACACTCTCTCTGCCCTTGGCCTCCACCTGTTTGACCATTTCTCCTTATCCTCCTTCAATAGTTCATCTTCCTTCTCCTGTACTATATACATGAGTGTCCATAAAGGCTCTCCTCAGCTCTCTTCTCTTTCTACACATTCTCCTTTAGTGAGTTTATCTACTCTCATGATGACTTCAATTATATCAACGCAGATGACTCCCAAATCTATGAAGTCATCCTTCTTTTCTTTTCTGGATGCCAATCTTACATTTTGAACTGTTTGTTTAACACCTCTACCTAGATGTAGACCAACTCCTTCAACTCAGCATGTCCAAGACAGAAGGCATTATATTTCTTTTTAAATTTACTTATTTTGTCAGTTAACAGAGATCCACCTTCTCTTTCTCCCACCCACCTCCCCATTGAAAAGGGAAAAAACTTCTAAAAGCTATAACTTATTGTATTCCCCCCCCCTAAAAAAAAGATTTCTTCTCCTCTCTGAAATTCCCTGTTTTGGTCAAGGCTACCACCATCCTCCCAGTTACCTAACTTCTCAACCTCAGTATATTCTTGACTCTTCATTCTCCTTCATCCCCATACCTCATCAATTGCCATTTTGTCATCCATGCAACATTCCTCGAATCTTACTTCTGCTCTCCACTCACGTAGTTTTTCCTTGTTTAGTCTCTTACAACCACTTACTCTGACTATTGTAATAGTCTGCTAATTGGACACCCTCCTCCAAGCCTCTCCTCTCTCCAAGATATCCTCCACACAGATGCAAGGAGATATTCCTAAAGCACAAATCAAACTGGCCTACTAGTTTAATAAATATGACATTCCATTAACATCTTTGTCTCTCTCTGTGGTTTTTGCTACCTTCAATGTGTTCCTTCTCATTTCTACCTCTTAGAAGCCTAGGTTTCGTCAAAGTATAGCTCAAGTATACCTTATAAATAAAGCCTTTCCTGATTGTCCAGCAGCTTCTTCCGCCCTTGAAATTATCTCATATTTATTCTGCGTATATTTTACATTGACTTGAGTTCCTATTGCTTCTTCTGCTAGACTATCACCTTCTTAAAGGCAGGAACTGTTTAATTTCTATCTTTGTCCATGCAATGCCTAGTATATTTCATATATATGTATATATGTATATTTCATATATATATTATAGGTGCATAATATATAATAGATGTATAATAAATACTAGCTGATGAAATTGCCAAAATTCACAGAAAACAATTATTTTCTTGACTTTTTCTTCTGGGAGATAATACTTGCCACATAGCTGGGCCATCTCCAGTCATCTTGATCTATATCTTGCCACCAGACCAAGATGGCTCTGTAGGAGAAAGTAAGGCTGGTGACTTTGCACCCTCAAATCTAATTCAACTACAAGTCATGTCATCATCTTGCTGATGTCATGGTCCTCTTCAAAAATGAAGGACAAAACATACAACCACAATTATCACATATTAACCTAATATTTCCCCTAAAGCATTGATGTTTGTTGTAGCTCAAAGATATAGCAAATAATTTGTATAGTTGGTTAAAAGAGACAATCAGAATCATCATCATTGTTCAACATTCACTACATTCTTACAATGTATATAGACAGCATTTTGGGGTATTATAATAAAGAAATTCAGAGGACAACCTGTGTATCCTCTTCAGTCAGCCCTAGGGTCTAGCAAGGATTGTGATTCCATGGTGGAATTAGCTGAAGACTAAAGAATTTGTGCTTCTGGAAGGATGAAAGTAAATCACAGAACCCAACTGAAAAACACATACTGTAGTTAGCCCTTGTTTTGGACTTCACATCTTCCCATGAAGCAGAAATCTTGTCCCTGGGAGGCTTCATTCAAATGAATGAATGGATGGATAAATGAATGAATAGATGGATGGATGGATGGATGAAAAACATGTATTAAATACTTATTACATGCAAAGTGTTATTCTAAATAATAAGTATACAAACAAAAAAGCAACATAATTGATACTTTCAAGGAGCTCACATTTTAAATATGGGATACAACATATATTCGAAGTTTCAACTTCAAGGCAAAGAGAAAGACCTGATGTTGCATAGAATACGGTGGCAATATTGGTATGGATCCATGTAAAGATACTCCTGAAGTCTTATTTCCGTCTTGAAATCATCTCTACTTACACAAATACCAATATTTCCTCTAATTCCACTGTTTAAACATATAACTTGACTTATCAGCCCACTAAATGAACTTCATGTAACTACTTAACTGGAGTTATGTATTGTAAATGTTAGTATATCCTTAGAATTTCTCCTCCACTTTCTTTTCCTTTACAACCTCCTCCACTACCTTCTCTTCCCTCACTTCCTCCTTCTCTTCTATCACTATCTCCTCATCCTCATCCTCCCCCTCTTCCTCATCCTCCTTTTCCTTCTTTTTCTTCTTCTCCTTCTTTTCCTTCTTCATCTTCTCCTCCTCCTCCTCCTTCTTCTTCTCCTTCTCCTTTTTCTTCTTTTTATTCCTTGAAATAAATTCTTCATTAAAACAGATGATTAAGAGACTCTGCCCTCTTAGCAAAAGTATAGATATGACCTCTACAGAACATTGCAATGATAAGAAACTCAGTACCTAAATTCACCATCTCCCCAAAGATCCTATCTCTTAAACCAATATGATCTGCTGTAAATGATAAGGTCCTGAAAATACAAAAATTTAAGAAAAATGTAAGCAGGAACAGACCAATATATGTAAGGACTATAACAATATAAATGAAAAGAACACTAAATTTGATTAAGCACAACAACCAATCTTGGTCCCAGCAACAAGATTACAATATAGACTTCTCTCCTCTGGTTGGAAAGAACCCATCCCTTAACCATTCTGGTCCTCCGTTTCTTCTGTAAAATAAGAAGGTTGGACTGGCTAATTTTTGGGTTTTCTCCTAGATATAAATCTACAATGCTATGACGTAAAATATAAGTGGCATCCCCCTGCAATGCCCTCCAATTTGCCCTGCATACATCTTGTACGTCCATGACTATTTGCATGTCTAGCCAATTTTTTTGTGAGGACCTTGAGGACAGTGACTGCTTTTGCCTTTCTATCCACAGTGCTCAGCTCAATGCTTAGCAAATAATAGGTATTTAATAAATTTCAGTATACTTGACATGTCAAGATAAAAGGGATCAACAAGAGTTATTTACAACCAAATAAACAGCAGTGTCTGAGAGGACGGGATCATTATACGTCAGTTCAAAGAGATTCTTCTAGGAGTTATAGCCTTACCTTATGAAGAGACAGAGCTGCTCAACGTCAACAAAGGGTTAATAAACATTTCTCAAAGTGCTCACGAAAAAGTGAACTGACAAAAATTAGTCTAAGAGCATTCACTTCTTCAGAATTAATAGTAGAGATGGATTTATTTTAAAAATTGTGGCATGGATTCAATGAGTTCTCAATGATTCTCAGCCCTCAGCAACATTGTCTCACTCTATGACATATTAAATGCCTTAGAAATGGCATGTGTTCGATAAGATGACTTTTCTGCTCCTCCACTGGAAAAGAAAATGGCTTTCTTAAAAGGAGGAAATAATCTTTCCATAGTCAGTCAGTCATCTATAACTCAACCCTCTCAGCCAATTCCTTGATCCAGAAAACCATTTAAGTTACCATCATGTGACTCAATCCTGCAAAGGGGATGGGTACCTAGAACCCTGGTTCTTATTATGGGTAGCCCTGTGAAAGGAAGGAGGAGCTCTTCAAGATGTCAAGACAGAGACAAGTTTGAATAACTCCTGTCCTTGGAATTCCCTGCATCTGCCAAATATTCATAGAAACAGTTCGAAGATGAGGTGTTTCACTGAAACCATCAATCTTTTTGCATAACCCCTTGAGTACTCATTGTCTTCAACGAGAGGGTAACAAAAGTTGTTTCAGAAATCCTTTATTAGCAATCTCTCTGGAGTACACTTTACATCGTGAATTCCCATTGACTTGATTTCAGACACACAAAAGAAGCCATAGTTTGACCTTGACTAATTACCAAAACCTACTGTGCACAATGCAAGGAGCTTTCATTTAGAATTTTTTTAAAAAAATAATAATCTTAGAGATCTTTTTAGGAAACTGAATCCTAGGATAGGGAATAAAATAAAATAATGGGGGGGGACAGAGGTGGCCTAAGAGAAGGCAAGGAAAAAAAGTAGCTTTAACATCACATTTGAATTAATGCAGAAGCTAAGGAGGCATTTACAAGTTGCTTTGAGAAATAGTTTTGCAGAGATAAAATAAATAAAGTGCCTTCACTTGGGAATTAACAGACTGCTGCTGAAATATTGGTCCTGATGTAGTCAAAGGTTGATGTGAATGCTATAGAAAGGTCTTCAGGGAGGGATTGCTTCCTTCTTGGGAATTGATCCCTAGTGATTAGCAAGATGCCTACTATATAGTGGTTGATTAATAAATGTTTAGTGTTTGATTGATTATTAGACCAGATCAACACTCTGTAATATAGTGAAATTGACAAAAGTATGTCTTTAGTCTCATGTCTTTCCACTTGACATAAAACTAATAGCCGCTGCCATTTGTGATTTACAAAATGCTTTCTTTGCAATAACCTGGTGAATTCGGCAGTGCAGAAATATTTTTTTGAATGCAGTTTCATTTCCAAGAGAAAAAAACGAGTCTCAGAAGTGACATAACCATTCACATAGGTGGTAATTGAAGGTCTGACCTTATATCTTCAAATACCAAATTCAGTGTGCTGTCTCTGCCTCATTCTGTCTCTCTGGCTCTGTCTCTCTGCCTCTTTCTGTCTCTATCTGCCTCTGTCTGTCTCTGTCTCTGTCTGTCTCCCTTCCTCCCTCTTTCTTTCCTCTCCCACTCCTCTCATAAAACTCAGGGAATGATTATAGGATAATTCGATTCACCAAGTATATTTCAAGCAGCAACTACATACAAAGAAGGTATTATGCCATTAACCTAAGATACTAAGTAAAAAAATTTTAAACAGTCCCTTCCTTCAAGGACCTTATAGTCTACTGTAGTTTCATTTTGATTAGGGAAAAGTCTTAAAGTAAAGCATATATTTTTATGTATCCCCAATGATAAGCACAATGCCTGGCACACAGTGATTTAATAAATAATAGTTGAATAATTAATTTTTAAAATATATAATTCATTTTCTAAAGGTTGAGTTTTTCTATTAATCATCATCATAGTCAAATAGCTTACATTTATTTGGCACTTCCCAGTTTTCAGGAATTATCTCCCTTGATCCTCAGAGTAGTGCAGTAGAAGTAGATATACACAGTATTGTCCCCATTTTAGGTATGAGGAAACTGAGATTCAAAGAATTTAGCGGTTTGTTCAATGTCACAATGGAAGTGAGTGGCAAAGTTAAGAATTGAACCCAAGAAATCTGATTCCAGATGAGAGCTCTTCTGATGCCCCCCCCCGAACCCCTCAAAGTCAAAGAAAAGGAATAATAGGTCATTTTTCCATTGACTTCAATGGGGACCCTGTTTAGAATCCTTTAGGCATTTTTGCCTTCCTTTTCTATTGTTCTTTTCCATGCTACTTCCAAATTCCTGTTTGCTGAACAGGAGCAGGAAACATAAGGTCTGCCTTTTTCTACAAGTGCCCAGATCCATCAAGTTCTTTATGTTTCAATAATGGCACTGACGTGTGCATCAGAGAGCTTTTGGCACAAATTTGATCTTTCAGTGAAATTGGCCCTTGAATCCTCATCCCAGTCGAGATTATGTGACCCTTTCCTCCCTATTTTCCTAATGGTTTCTTCACTACAAAGCCCAAATTGAATGAATATTTCAGTCATCCCCAAGATTTGGAATTAAATTTATCTAGTATAAATCAATAGAATGGAAATCAAAACTAAAAGCTCAGAATCATTTTTGTAGGGCTCTTTGTGCAAGACAACTTTGCATTTAACCTCTGGACCAACTGGCGACTCCCTAACTCCATCATGGTCACTGAATTCGTGTTTCCTATACATTAATGTAATGAAACTGTTCTAAGGGCAGACACTAATGACAAGGTCTATTAAAACTGGCTTATACAACTGTGGTTCACTCACTATCATGAATTGTTGGATAATTAAATTAGAAAATTATAAATTTACTTAAAGTGTTCAATTTTCAATTGGAACAGAATTCAGTATTTTCTTCTTGGCTCAGCTAGCCTTCATTATTTCCAAACTCAGATTAGTGGATTACTTCAGATTTTAATTATTTTATAATTAATGCATTAACATGACATTCATCATTCAAAGGTGGGATGTGTAATAAGACTTACCCTAAGTCAATTGGGAGGCTGTCAAGTTAGAGTTGTACTGGAGTTCACTTACACCTGTTATCTGATTCATGGCATATTCCATCCCAAAAGCCCACAGGATATCCACTAACTGTCCAGCCCTACCCCCTTGTGGCAGCCTCCCAGAATAATAACCAATGACCCTGTGAGAGTACCAGTAATTTCCAGCTTTTCCCTACAACATGGATGAAACCATCCCTCCCATCTTTCCTGTGACAGGAATTAGTATTCCCTAAAAGAACACAGACTGATTCCAATACCTTATTGATCCCTGTGATGCAGTTTCCTGATTACTTAAAGGTGAATATAGCTATCTATAGATATATTTATATCTATAGAAAGATATATTCCACCTACATAAAGCTGGGGCAGCTAGATTGCACAGTAGATACAGCTCTGGACCTAGATTCAGGAAGACATGGTTTCATATCCAGCATCAGACACTTGCTAGCTGTGTGACCCTAGGCAAGTCACTTAACCTTGCTTGCCTCAGTTTCCTCATCTGTAAAATGGGCTGGAGAAGGAAGTGACAAACCACTCTAGTACCTCTGCCAAAAAAACCCCAAATGGGGTCATGAAGAATTGGACAGGACTGTGTCCTGTCAACAACAAAGCTAGGGTCCCCTCCAACTTGGTAGACTTCTGAAGACCATGTAAATTATAATTAACTAGCTCTATATAAGACTTTAAGGTCTTCAATGTACTTTACAAATATTGTTTCATTTAATTCTCACAAAAACCCTGGGATTTAGGTCCATATTATTTTCCTCATTTTGCTTATGAGGAAACTGAGGCAAGCAGAGGTTAAATGATGTATAGAATAGCACAGCTTATAAATGTCTAAGGCTGATTCTAAACTCAAATCTTCCTGACTACAGGCATATCCACTGAGCTACCTAGCTGCCACTAATATTCACTATACCCTTCCCCATACCCTGCTCTAATGACCAGAAGAGTTTCCAAATGTAGAGGAGGGGTTCCAATCCAGAGAAATGAAGTGCCATTGTATCCTTATCGTGTATCCTTGCTGTGTTAAGGCAAAGCATGTCTCCTTTTGTTAACTGTTCAATGACTTAACAAGAGCTTCATTTTGTCCTAACTTAGACCTAAACTAAGAAAGTGATATTAGAATCATCTTCAATGGATCTTCTTGCTTTCTTTGAAGGAAACTTAGTTATCTTACTTCTGATTCCTTTAAGATATTATAATTCAACTGGTCATCTTGATAGAAAGCAATGTCCAAATTCATTTTACCCAAATATTAATGGTTTCATGTACAGATCCCAATGAGATATATTTACATAAAGAGATTCTTGGAGACAAAGTATAATCATCAAAGAAATGAATCAGTCATAGTGAGATCTCAGGCATATATAATAAGAGAATAGATGAAAAAGGGGTTTCTAAGAGTCTCAGTGTAGCTTTAAGCTATTGTTTCACCTATAATTATTAAACTTTAAGAGCTTAAAATTTCTCTAAGGCTTTTTGGGAACACTGCATTTGAGTTCAGTTCCCATGTCCCATATAATGACCTTAGATGAACTGGCACCTCATCAAATTAATTAATCAATAACTAATAACTAATTAATTAATCATGGCACTACCTATTCCACTGTCATTTAAGGGTTCAAGGGCCTTCTCTTTCCTTGATGCATTTCCACAGTGATCTGTTCTAGCACTCAAAGATGCCTAAATTGAGATCTGGCCTGATTTGTATCAGATCTTTTGATGTCAATCAATCAATTCTTGCCAATTAAAATTATCCTTCACAAATTCACATTTGTCTAGTTACAGTATTTACATCTTAGAATCATGGTATTATAGCTTTATAGCTAGAAGATGCCTTTGAGGTCAGCAAATCCAGTTTTACAAAAGAGTCAGCTACAGCCCAGAAAGGTTAAGTGATTTGCCCAGGGTCACAAATTTAATGTGTCCGAGGCAAGATCTTAACTCAGGCCTCCCTTAAGGTGGCCCAGTGGATAGAGTGCCAGGCATGGTATTTTTGCAAGTTCAAATCTGGCCTCAGACACTTACTAGTCATGTGAACCTGGGTAAGTAATTTAACCCTTTTAACCTTCATTTTCTAACCTGCAAAATGAGTTAGAGGAGGATAAGGCAAACCACTCCAGTATCCTTGCCAAGAAATCCCCAGACAGGGTCACGAAGAGTCAGACAAAAGTGAAGCAATGAAACAACAATAAAAAAACTTGTCTGACTTCAAGCCCATCCTTCTACTTGAGATCCCAAGTATTCAGACTGGTGTTGCCTTGCCTAGGTATAATAAATAGTAATATTATTAAACTTACATTATGATTCATGCCAGCACTAGCTAGAGATGACTCATGAGGGTAAAATCTCGAAAGAGGAAAGAGAAATTTAATATTATCAGTAAATTAGTATCATAAAAATCTCAAAATTGGTAGTACATAGATGAAACCTCTTTGAACCCAATTAATAGGCAAATATTCTTTCCATTCTCTGAAAAAAATTAACATTACTGAGATGTACTTGACTGTTTCTGTCTAGTGTTGACTTTAGCCAAAGTATATTACTCATAGAAAAATGAGATATGCCCCTTCTTCCAGGGACAGTCTCTCATTGTTCAAGGCTTCATTGTTCATTATAGTTGTACCCTTACCTAAATTTAATTAAAAAAAAATAAATTATCATGTAGATGAGCAGCCTCTTGGCAAGGATAGAGTCACATGCAGTAGTGATCTAGGGATTAAAAATCTAATTTCTCTTTACTTTGGCATCTAAGATTGTCCTCAACTCCATTGGAATAACAATACTCTGTGTATGCAAAATGCCTCCCCTCATAGGGTGATAAGGGTGGGTAGATTTCTGGGATTTGGAGGGTAGGAGATGTTGCTTAAATCCTGAGGCAAGAAGAAATCATATGGTTTTGGTACTAAGAAAGAACTAAAAGAAAAAAGACAAAATGAAATCCTAGGACACATGGAGGAGATTCTGCTTCCTTCTGAGACACTAGAAAGCAATGCATATGACTTTTTTAAAAATTAAATCCAGGATGTTTACTCTACTATAAACTGGAGACGTAAAGACAAAATATATTTGAAGGAGAATATGGAGGAATTAGCTGTCCTTATCTTTCCTTGCTTTAGCTGGGTGTGATCAACACCCATTTCTCAAGGTGTTCATTAATTATGTCCATGATGGCGTCCTGATTGAGCTCATCTTATTTCTCATTTAAAAAACAAAAACCTGTGGTTGACCCTAACCTTTTGTATTTCCTTGTGCCTCTTTTCTTTGCCACCTGAGGGCGCAAGGCAGCTCTGGGAGCCACTTAGGGGAGAGATCTTTCCCAGCACAAAACTGGAATGCCAGCTATCCTCTCTAATTGAAAGCATAACCATGAGGCATTCATGGGTTTCATAATATACCATTCCAAGAACAGAATTAGTACAAACTTGAACCTTCAAATCTATCCCTACCAAAGTCCAGTCTTAACATAGAAACCCATAGGCTTATCAAGAAAAATATATATGTATACGTATGTGTAGTTGTATGTGTATATGTACATGTATATGGTATGGATCGCTTGGCAGCAGTGAAAAAAAACGCTGTCCTGAAATTCGGGAGACTTAGGTTCTTGTCTCAGACATAGCATTAACTAAACGTATGACCTTGAGAAAGTCAATTATCCTCCCTGGGGGTCTGTAAAATAAAGTGGTTGGACTAGATTGTTTCTAAAGTCTTTTCTGGTTCTAAAATTCTAAATCTAAAATTATGGGGTGTTGAGGAATTCCCCTCCCCAACCTCTCCCAAAAGCCCCTCAACTATTTCACATTAAGGTCAAGGGTCTTTGAAATGCCAAAATAAAACTTGGCTGACAACTCCCCCATCTCAGCGATCGGTATCTTTAAATAAATGATACATTATTTGAATGAATGTATACACGTTCAATCTGCTCATATCTGTACACATTTTCTTGCTTCATTGATTTGATTTTTAAAGAACCCTGACTAATTCACTTTAGCATGAAGTTAATCCTAGACTATAGGGCTAAGTATAAAACAAGTGACATCCTCAAATGGGTGACAAAAATGAGCCGACTAGGGATCATTAAATCCTCATTAACTGCGTGTTGTCACATTAACTACAGGGTGTAGCACCAATTTTCTCTTCCTTGTCATGAACCGACACTATCCCCTTTTTATGGAGCAAACCGCTGGTGTGATATGATGCCCAATGTCTGTTCTCTGGCTCTGTTCTTTATTTGGGATTAGTTATTTCTTGTGTTTATTTCTACAAAAACAATCGCAAAGGTCCACCCTGAGGAAAGGGGTAAGAGATGATGTTGGCATCGAGTCCTTGAAATAGTTAATTTTCAGTAAAATCATTTTTCCATTCTACTAGGGATGTGTAGCTATTTTCAGCCATGGGTGATAATTGAATGCTTTTGTTTCTTTCCACTATTTTAGGATTTCAAACTTGCCCACATCCTCTAGATCACTAGGGTTTTCTATTTTAACACCTTACTTACCCCTGAGACTCAGTTTCTCCCAAAGTACATTAGCAATTTTTACATGGATGCTGCCAGGGATTAGGGAAATCTATAGGACATAAAGAATTCAGAACCTTTTTTATAATGTGTTCCACAGGAATTGTGAAACAATTCAGTTCACAGTTCACTATTGCACTGCAAACGGGGAGCATTGCACATGGAGTCCAAAGGCTTGGATACTAGTTCCACTTTCACCATCAGCTAGCTTACTGTAGAACCTTGAGCAAATATCTTGCCCTTTTGGAGCCTAGCTTACTGATCTATAAAAGTGGAGATGACATTTAGAGTGCCTAAACCTCACCTGGCTGCTGTATAGGAAGGCATCAGCAAAATGGAAAGCATCAGGTAAATAATGGGCACCTATATAAGACTTTACCTAAAAGATAGGCAGCTAGGTGGTACAATGGAAAGAGTGTTGGACTGAGACAAGGAGACTTCAGTTCATACCCCACCTCAGACCTTTATGTGGATTGTCCAAGCCTGTGCAAGTCACTTAATATTTCTCAACTTCATTATCATCAATTGTAAAGTGGGGTTAATAATTACACCTGCCTAGCAGGATTATTGTGAGAATCGAGTGACATATGTAAAAGTGCTTTCCAAACCTTAAAGTGTTACGTAAGTTATTATTTATTATTATATAAATGTTGATTTCTGTTATTAATGGCTATTTTTAACCAATATTTATCAATATGCAGTGGTGCAATGGATAGAGTACTGGGTTTAGAGTCAGAAAGATTCATCTCTCTGAGATCAAATACAGCCTCAGACTCTTACTAACTGAGTGACCCTGGGCAAGACTTAACTCTGTTTGCCTCAGTTCCCTCCTCTGTAAAATGAGCTGGAAAAAGAAATATCAAATCTCTCCAGTATCTCTGCCAAAGAAAAACCAAATGGAGTCAGACACGACAGAAAAACTGAACAATGATAATCAATATCTATCCTAACAAACAACTGATACACTGTAGAAAACTTGTAAATCACCAATATATCAAAATGTTTAACCTGGAGATTAAAACTGAGTCTGAAACTAGGAAGGATGTAGATTTTA
This sequence comes from Potorous gilbertii, assembly GCA_028658325.1. Taxonomy (NCBI): domain Eukaryota; kingdom Metazoa; phylum Chordata; class Mammalia; order Diprotodontia; family Potoroidae; genus Potorous; species Potorous gilbertii. Next base: position 406,174,852 of record CM053771.1, on the reverse strand, counting down.
ATACGTTCAGAAAAAATTCTTTTCCTCCCCTTGACCTTGTTATAAAATGTTATCTCTCCATCTCCAATTTCTTTTGATCATGATCAGATGAAAATGAGAGACTGGTTTGAATTCACTGAAATTTAGCTTGATTTCATGTTTTACCCAATATTGCCTATTTTGGGAGTCTTTTCCCAAAAAAGAGGGTGCCCCTTTTTTCTAATTTTCTGTGATTGCTAAGGTAATTAATTTAAAAGGCATTATATAAGAATTTTCAAGTGCCTATTTCAAATGTCCTTTTAAAAATTTTCTTCACAGTACTGAGCAGGAGTGGAAATGAGGAATACTTATGGAGGGGGGATGATCTGGGAGAGAAAAGACTCATTTTCATCTTCTATGAAATCCCATTAAGTTTAAAACTCACCGACAAAAGCCCTAAACCACAGCTTGAAGCCTTGAACTTACTAGACATTCAATAAATATTCACTGAGTCAAATTGAAAAAAGAAAATTTTATAACAGAACCCAGAACAATACGCCAACTTGATGTCTTTTAATGCTTTTCTTAAATAAATTTAATACATTTTAATAAATTTCCTTAAATTTATGGTACAGTGGATAGAATGGTAGACCTGGAGTCAGATATGACCTCAGACACTTATCAGCTGTGTGACCCTGGGCTGGTCATTTCCCCTCAGTTTTCTCATCTGTAAAATGAGTGTAAGAATATAGATCTTGGCAAAAATACTTGAGTGGTTTGCCATTATATTTTCTAAGATGAGTTTTAACTGATGTCTTCTTTGAAAGTCTACCAACACTTGCACTGCCCTGTGAGAAAGGAATTTTGTAAACTTCAAAACACTAAACAAATATGTTATAATAATAACTGCTATAATTGTTTTTCTTTCACCTGTGCCACACCACTTTCTTCCAACATTATTATTTTTTTTGAAGTCATCTACATGAAAGAAGACAAATGGAGACTTATACCTTCAAAGGAAGTACCTTAAATCAATTAATTATATAGATGAGGTAGCTAAGCAGCATAGAGGATAATATACCAGACCTGGAGTCACAAACTTGAGTTCAAATGCAGTCTTAGGCACTTTCTAGTAGCAAACCACTCCAGTATCTTTGCCAAGAAAACCCCAAATGGTTCACAAAGTGTCCACCATGAATGAAACACCTGAATAATAAAACATGGGGACAACTTGGAAGTGTAGTGGACAGAGTGCTGACCTGGAGTCAGGAAGACTCATCTTTGTGAGTTTAAACCTGGCCTCAGATCCTTGATAATTATGTAGCCTTGGGCAAGTCATTTCACTCTGTTTGTCTCAGTTTCCTCATCTGTAAAATGAGCTGGAGAAGGAAATGGCAAACCACTCCAGTATCTTTGCCAAGAAAATCCCAAATGGAGTCATGGAACATCAGTCATGACGGAAATGTCTCAAGAGTTGTGTAACCTTGAGTAAGTCACTTAACCTCTATTTGCCTCATTTTCTTGTCCAAAAAATAGGCATAATCATAGCACCTATCTCCAACTTAACATAGTGCCTGGCACATTTTTGTGGTTATTCAGCCATTTCAATCATTTTTGACTCTTTAAAACCCCATTTAGGGTTTTCTTGGCAGAGATACTGGAGTGGTTTGCCATTTCCTCCTTCAGCTCATTTTATAGATGAGAAAACTAAGGCAAACGGAGTTAAGTGGCTTGCCCTATGTCACACAGCTAGTAAATGTCTAATACTAAATTTGAAGTCAGGAAGATGAGTCTACCTGCCTTCAGCCCTGACACGTTGTAGATGTTATATAAATACAAGTTGTTATTATTAGGCAAGAAGGAAGGAACGATCAAAAAAGAAAAATGATCTTTTTTTCATTGTGGAAATTAAAATCAATTCAATATTTCTTGAGCACAAAAGCATCGAAATGTTATTCTCAGCTGAGGAAATTCATATCCTCCCTTTTTTTTAGTAGAATTGGGGAACCATGGGTGTTTTATATTTCATACACTCTAAGAATCAGTTGATGTGTTGGTTTTTCTAATTTTCTCTCACTCTTTTTCTTTTCTTTTTTTTAACTATCTGTTACAAAAGAAAACTTGCTATAAAGGGGACAGGGAGAGATATATTCAGAAATGGAGGTGATTTATAAGATAGCAAAATTTAAAGAAAAAGAAAAGCAGTTCTCATAGCATATCTCCTCTGTGAAATCATTGAACAAACCCAAATTCTATGAGCATCTTCGTGCTCCTAGAAGCTTTCCTTCATGTTTCTCCAAAAGAGATGACACTCCACATGAGTAATTTGGGCTCTCTCAATCCACTCTCACAATCAATCTTGAGCAGAAATTCCCAGTGGAGAGAGAAGGGAAGAAGAAAAGATATTATGAGCTAAAGAGAAAGATTGGAATCACCAGGAATGGAGAGAAAGAGCATCTCCAACTGGCCTTAAAGAACTGCTGGTAAATGTTTAACAACTGGTGTGGGAAAGCACACATTTGAAGATTTAATTTACATTATTAATATTTTCTAAATCATTTTCTTAAGTCTAGACAATTAACATAATAAATCAAGCCCTGATTTATAGCTTACTTAACTCTGAGATAAAATGCCCACACTGAAAATTTTAAAATTTTTAATTTGAAGCTTGCTTCAGTCCCTGGCCTTAAGATTATTAATTAGGGGCATTTCCCATGAAAGATCCCCCACTTGTATTCCCTGGTATTCCTGTGCAGAAACAGGAGAATTGTGCCCTTCTCAGGCTTCACCATCCTCCTTGACCTCCATGCTGGCTGTGGAGAGTGTCTTTTCAACCCAATGTATTCTTTAATGCATCAGCAGAATATCTCTCTACAATTAGTCTGTAAAACACATGAGAACTTTATGTGATTTTGACACAGCTAATCGTTCCCAGTTACTCTATTTAAAGCTTTATAAAGACAAAAGTAAAGAAGGCAATTAAACAGATTGCAGAGACCAGAGAAAGAGAAGCAAGAGAAAAAACCCAAAGAGCCAACAACAATGTATCACAAACAGCTCAGCAAATAATAGTGCAGTTTTCCAGCTAATAGAATGGTTTAACACCTGAATACATTCACATGCCTGATTAAACACTAACAACATAAACCCATAAAAGAAGATTATAAGTTGTAATATGTCTTTGCGAGAAACAGCATATTAACCAGTTTGTATGCTTCTCCAATTACATTCCTTTAATTCTTTTCATTTAGAAAACAGTTTACATTATAATAGCCAACATCACTTCTGTTTTAAAACAATTGATTACATGCATATTGCCAAATTATGGGTCTACAAGGATATTTTCATAAGTGAGTACAATTGAAAATGTGCAGTGGAAATGATTTTTAACTAGGGTTTCTGTGGGAAGAGAAAATATATGCTCTTCTGGTCATCCCTTCTTAACCCTCCAAGCCTTCTTCACTCCCTGAAATTTCCCTGTTGTCATTCTCAGGTTCTCCGTGGACAGACTAGATTATTTGAGGTTAAGTTCTATGGGGAGTCAGATGGTAGAAATGGTGAACTTGTTTCTGAGTTCATTTATTTCATTTCTGGAAACTGAGGCAAACCCCCAAATGGTAGGCTCTATGCCCTCTTTTGTGTCATAAAACCTTCAAGTCATAGGATTTTAGAATTAAACACTGAAAGGCATCCTAGAGGTCATCTAGTCAAATTCCTCATTTTACATATGAAGAAACTGAGACCCAGAGAAGTTAAGGGTAATTGACCTTCATGCTTCTGTATCTTTGCCTAGGCTGCTCTTCATACCAGAATTTTCTCCCTCTCCACCTCTCCCTCTTAGAATCCCTAATTCCATTCAAGATTTAGTTCAAGAGCTATCACCTATCCAAGACCATGTTGTTTTCTTCCTCCCTCCCTTGCTGGGTGGTTATGCTCTCACAACTACCCTGAAATTGAGAGAGACAGAGACAGAGAGAGATGGATAGCTCCATATATAGATAACTAGGTAGATAGCCAGATAGACCAGATAGAAAGAGATAACTAGATAAAAAACTAGATAGATAGATAACTAGGTAGAAAATTAGATAGATAGGTAGACAGATACACAAATAGATATAAATGGATGTATGGATGGGTGCATGTACAGATGGATAACTAGACAGATAACTAGGTAGAAAACTGGATAAATAACTAGAAAGATAGACTAGATAGAAAGAAATAACTAGTTAGAAAGCTAGATAGATGATAGAAAACTATATATATATACATATATATATACGTATATATATACGTATATATATATACACATACATACATAGAGAGAGATTTGGATATAGATATAGAATCTAGTTAATCTTTACACTTTGCTTCATGGATTGCCATGGCCAAGAAATTCACCACTTACTAGTGATGAGCTTTTTTGTACTTAATTAGGCTGGTCCTTGGACAGCATTCTAACTCTGCTGCCTTCCCAGTATGGCAAAACTTGATAATATTTGTACTTCACCATCATACTTTTTGAGAACTAAGTATCACCACTGTGCCATGGTGAAGCATCAGAAGAGGATTTGGAGGGCTTCTGTCACTGTAGAGAATGTCATCAGAGAAATGTATGATGATTAAAGATGGGCTATTTATATGATGTGTGAAGGATAAATGGTGGAAGGCCAGAAAACCTGAGGGTCTTCTCCTCACAGATTAATTTTTTTTATTACGTGAAAAAGGTCATTCACAACCTCATTTCTTACCTAGCCTTAATCATGGAATGGGCCAAATTCTCCCACTGTATCCAGGGCCATCTGTAATCATTTTGATCTATATCTTGCCACTAGACCTAGATGGCTCCAGAGGAGAAAGTGAAGACTGTTGATTTTGCACAGCCTTCTCTCACTTAAATCCAATTCACTTGTAAGTTATGACTTCACCTCCCTGAGGTCATGGTCCTCTTCAGAACCAAGGACAAACAATAATCTCTGAGTAGTAGGAGGTACGCCACTGGGCACCCAACTGCCCAACTCCAATTGAGCAATAAAGCTCCTTCTTTCCATCCTTCCTTCCTTCCTTCTTCTCCCTCTGTCCACTCTTACCTGTGGGTGCTGTGCCCAAAGGAATATAAATTTTGATCACTTAAACCTAGCAAGATATCTTGGAGTTTACAGACTAGATTTCTTTTTAAGGACCATGCCTTAAACCCAAATCACTCTTCCTCTCATTGATTGACCAACAATAGGTCCCAGGCCAAGCCTCACTTGGACATTGCTTGGGCTCTGATTGCTCAGAGTGAGAGTAAATAGTAATTGTTTCTATTTTGGCAAGAAACTTTGAGGGTTTTCCCCTCCCAGCCTGATTTTTTTTTTTTTTGACTAGGTAAAAGGTATGCTGTAACAGCAATATTGTTCGAAGAATAACTATGAACAACTAAGTTGTTCTGAGTATTACAAATACTCAAATCAACTACAAAAGACCTATGAAGGAAGATGCTAACAACCTCCAGAGAAAGAACTGATAAATAGAAGTATGCATGGCATAGTTTTATACACGTACACACACATATACACACTATGTATAAATATATTTGTGTATATGTATATATTTATATATAATGTATGCAAACATACAAATGTGTATATATTATGGATAATATGTGATGTATCTAATATATATAAATGTATATATTATAGATAATATGTGTTATATCTAATATATATACAAATGTATGTGTATATGCATTATATATAAAATATGTAATATAGAAATATACATGTTTATATGCACATATATGTACACATTACATACAGAATATATATGTATATTATACACAGAATAAATATACTCTATGCCAATGGTGGCCTTCTCTAATGTGGAATGGGGAGGGAGGGAGACAATTCAGAACATAAAATGTAACAAAAAAATATTAAATTTTAAGAGAGAATACAAATGAAATCAGTTCCCAACTCTCATCTTAGATAGGAATATTTGGAAGCAATCTTCCTTTCTGAAAATCCAAGAGTTACTTTGGACTTCACAGCACACATGAAAGGCTGGTCACTAGATACCCTCTTCCTTACAAATACCATACCAAAAAAACATGGGAGGAGAAACAGAGATGGTAAAGGATGTTTTCCTTGTAGAAAGTCTGTGACTAGACAAGCATGGACTGTTTGATGAGCCCCCTGGGTCTGATAGAGACACTTTCCTCACTATATGTCTTACTGTTGTAAAAACCCCTACAGCTCATTTTCTATTGCTATGACAATTGCTCAAATGAATTAAAATCTGCGATCAGAGAAAGCTGGTGTAAATAGATTAATTTGTTAAATTCTCATCTGATTCTAATGTATGAAAACCTTACAAAACCAGGAATGTCAAATCTTGCTAAATAGGGGCAAAGGACTGCTGAGAATTTTTGTCTTTTGTTTCTGAAGAGTGACTATGTCTACACTGCCCCATGCTTCTATAGTGGATAATCTCTCCAAGCCACCTGATACACTGAGGTTAGGAAGCCTAGTTGTGGACAGCCTATCCCAGGGAGCAACCTGTGAAGTCCTGTCCTTTGCTTTGTGAATGATTACATCTGACCAAAGTCAGTATGTAGTTCTGAAAATCCCTCCTAATTCTAATGCCTTCCCTCTACTGATTATTTCAAATTTGTTTTGTATATAATTTGCTTGTATATGGTTGTTTGTATGTTGTCTTCCTCATTAGACTGTGACATTCCTGAGAGTAGGGGTCATCTTTTACCTTACTTTGCAGTCCCCAATGCTCAGTACAGTGCCTGCCATATAGTATTTATTATTTGTTTTATTCATTTATTAACTGACTTACTTACTTTGCTGGGTCCTATTTTTAATAGCAAGAAATCCCTAGCCATAGAAAGGGGAACCTCAATGCAACCTCTTTGCAAATGGTGGTCTTAGAAAGCTAAGAAGATTCCATGGGCCATGATTCCTACAAGGACCAGTCTGGCATAGTAGAATGGACAGAGGTCAGAGAACCTAGGGTTGAAACTCAGTCTTGCTGCTTCCTAGCCCTTTAAACTTCAGCAAGTTCCTTGCTATTCCTTTGGGCCGCAATTTCTTTATCTGTAAAATAAAAGGATTAGAGCAGATCAGTCTGGCCCTTTGATTGAATCCAAACTTCCCAGAAGTTAGTATCTTGTCCTCACTATCACTGCAGGGCTCAGAGTGGGGACTATAGGAAGAAAAGGATCTAAAAACTCTCCTCCTCCCTTTGCTGAAAATTTCACATTGGGATGACATGGCAGCTAAGAGGCAGACAAGCATCAGCTACCAGGGACAGCTCCAATTCTAAAGTCAGAAAGATGCATCTTTCTGAGTTCGTCTGGCCTCAGACACTAGCTGTGTGACCCTTGGCAACTCATTCAACCCTATTGGCCTCAGTCTCCTCACCTGCAAAATGAACTGGAGAAGGAAATGGGAAACCACTCCAGGATCTGACGAAAAACCCAATAGGGTCACAAAGAGTCAAACAGGACTGAAACTACTGACCAACAACAGTCAGACATTCTCTCTCCCTTTGTGTGTGTGTGTATGTCCGTATGTCTCTGTCTCTCCCCTCACCCCATGTGTGTGTTTGTCAGTCTCTCTCTGTCTCTATGTCTCTATCTGTCTCTCTCTCTTTCTCCCTCTGTGTGTGTCTGTTCCCCTCTCCCTTTCTGTATTCTGTGTCAGACCCAGCGCACTGCAAGTTCTCAATAAACAGCAAACAATACCAGTCATGTTTACTAGAGCCGTGAAAAGCAAGTCCACAGCTGTCTTCCCTCTCTTCCAGCCATTCACACTCTGTTTGCTCCTTTCACATCTTCATTCCCCTGTTCTTACCACTTCAGAACAATTTCCGCTCATATTTAACTCGGGAATATCCAAGCCACCAGTTGGAACAACAAAAGAAAATTTCAAAGTCAAACATTCATGGAGCTTTAATTACCTCCAAAAAAGAGAGGCCTTACCATCAGGAGGAAGGTTAAAATGCAACCATGAGTGGAAGAACGAGGATGTTTTTTAAACAAAGCACATCAAAGAAATTGTATCTACTGTTTCTTATCCAAGGCTGTCCAGAAGCTCTGACTTTCACTGATGAAAAAGAAGTATCTCAGTACACTGGGAAAGAGTGCCGAACTAGGAGTCAGAGGACCTGACTTCAGGTCTGGCTCAGGCACTATCTGCATTACCCTGAGCAAACAGCTTAACCTCTGAGGCCCCCCTCTCCTCCAGAGAAAGAAAACCTCCATAAAATCACAACCAGGGTGGACAACTCTTCCAGCTTAAAATCTATGAAGCCATATAATGAAGACATGGAGCCTTAAAGTTCCCTGCTTCAGAAATGGATGCTAGAACAAAGCAAAGGCAGGCAAGAGATGATTCACGGGAGCCAAGCCTGGTTTGCATAAATCACATGTCTGTGGGATGATTTGAGAGGGAAAGGCCTACCTGTCCAAAAATATTTCCTTTCCTGATCTGCTGTACTGGGAGCTGGGGAAGGGGAGAAGGAGTCAGAGATGAACTCTCTTTTATTAGTGATTCTTGAATCCAATTTTTTCGTTATTCCTGTAGCCTACTTGAGAAAGTCCTTTGTTACAACAACGTTGTTTTCTATGAAAGAATGACATGACAATAAGAGGGCAGCATAGTGGAGTTGATTAGAACCCTGATTTGAAAACAAAGAACTTAGGTTCAAACCCCAGTGTTACTTTGGGCAAAAGAAGATTGACACTTACTAGTTGTGTGACCTTGGACAAGTCACTTAACCCTGATTGCCTTGCCTCTCCCCTCCATAAAAGAAAAAAAAAGGCGATTAATCGTCTCCAGGCTTCAATGTCTCAATTTTTATAATGAGGAAGTTGGTCTAGTTGAGGACTCTTATCCTGGGGTGCATGAATCAATTTTTAAATGTTTTTTCATTTCTAAAAATACATTTAACATCATATTTCCCCCTATTACATATAAAAACAATTTTTAGCATTCTTTTTTTAAAATTCAATTCCAAATTTTCCCCCTCTCTCTCTTTATTAAGAGGGCAAGTAATTTGATATACGTTATACATGTGCAGTCATGCAAAAGATAGTTCCCTATTAGTCAGATTGTGGAAGAAAACACAGATCAGAAAAAAAAATAAGAAAAATCAAATTTTTTAGAAAGTATCCTTTGATCTGCATTTAGACTCCATTGGTTCTTTCTCTGGAGATGGATAACATTTGTCATTATAAGATCTTTGGAATTGTCTTGAATGATTGCATTGCTGAGAATACCTAAGTCATTCACAATTGATCATCACACAATATTGCTGACCCTCTGTATATAGGCTGTTCTCCTGGTTCTGCTCGTCCTACTTTGTATCAGTTCATGTGATTCTTTCCAGGTTTTTCTGAGAGCATCTTGCTCATGATTTCCTATAACACAACTGGTTCAACCATTTCCCAATTGATGGATATCCCTTCAGTTTCCAATTCTTTGTACCACAAAAAGAGCTGCTATAAATATTTGTGCATATAGGTCTTTTTCCTCTTTTAAAAGTTCTCTTTGGAATACAAACCTGGTAATGGCTTTGTGAGATCAAATGGTAGGCAAAATTTTATAGCCCTTTGGGCATAGCTCCTAATTGCTCAGAGTAGTTGACTCAGTTTGACTGTTCAGAGCAAGTTCTGGGGGTCTGTAAGTTTTTGGCTCTTCTAAGACAGTATGATTTAAGCTCTTGTCTATGAATGACCACAAGCACTCTTTTCCGTCCTGGAACTCTGAAAAGATCCCTGGTCCTCTGGGGCTGCAAGCTCTGGTATGCAAGTGTTCTTTCTCACCCTGGGACTAGGACCCAGGACTGTGAGGTGGATATTTATATGTACGATGGCAATAGAGTCCTGCACCCAGTGCCAGCAAAGGGACCCCCTAGAATCTCCTTCTGACCAGTTGTCCAATCCTCTTACAGTCTGTGGGCTGAGAGCTCTGAAAGCTAGAAACCAGTGCTGCTGCTGTCATGCTTGGTGGTTTGCTGGGTCCTGGCTTATGCTGGCACAGCCTGCACTGGACTGCACTCCACTCTCACACTAGTATGACAGACTTTTCCTATTGGTCTTCTAAGTTGCCTTAGGCTGGAAAATGGTTTCATCCTGTCCTTTGATGGGTTCTGCTAGTCCAGAATTCATTTTGGGGCATTATTTGAAATTGTTTGGAGAGTAATTTGGAAGAACTCAGTTGAGTCCCCACCTTTTCTCCACCATATTCTATTTTTAAAAATTATAATCCTAGTCTCAACGCTGGAATATTTACAGAAGATTTTTGAAGAAAATGATGAGGACATGGTATGCTTTCATGAGAGACAGAGTTGAAACAAGACCTTTGGGGCCAAGAGACAGTTTTCTTTCTTCCTGCTTCAAGAGAAAGGACATATGAATGAGATTCCAGTGTCTCTCAGGACCAATGCTGAGGAGAGAAAGGAAATATTTTGGAAGATAAATATGTAGGGGACAACTTGTTCCTCAACCATGATTTCCAGTTTGCCTCCCTAAGAGATTTCAGAGAAATTCCCCTTTGGTGACTCTTTCTTGGCTGAGCTGAAATATTTTGCTCCTTTACTTTGTGTATTATCTAGTATATTCCAATTTCTCTAACTTCTCTAATTTCTGTTTGCTCTGTGCTTGTATGACTGGGTTTACTCACTATTCACTGTTGTTGATGGTTGTTTTTATGTAACGTGCATTTGGAAAGGGTCAAGCTTTCAGATGAACACTTGGGATACCCCCTTTCTTCTTAAGAGAGTGACGAGAAAAATGATTTGACCCTGAGAAAAAGATCATTCCCCTAAACTAGTGAAATTTTATGGGGTGGAATATTATAATTCAAGTCTGGTACCTTCCCTGTGAAATGGGCAAATAGACAATAGAAATAAGTTTCCTTTGAAGAGGAATGGGCAAGATTCCAGAGATGTTTCTCTATGTCTTTTTGTGAACTGCAGTTAAATATCCTACATGAACATATACTTAACCTACACAGGCAACTCACAAATCCTTTTGATAACATTTTGATAAAATAGATTTCCTTTATAATCTCTTATATTTTATTTATTCATTTAAGTAAGTTATTCTGAGAAAGGGCATAGAGACTATCCTAAACTGCCCAAGAGGCCCATGACACATAAAAAATAAAAGATTAAACGTGCTTAGCTTAGATGATAAAGTGCTATCAGTTATAAATTCTATAATCCATGAATGAGTCATTTTCAGCTATTAACACCGATTGTGAATTCATTTATCAGATTCAGTCTCACTGCTTGGTGTGGCTCTAGGCCATGTGGGTGAGGAACCTGTGATCTCTAGGCCACATGTGACCTTCCAGATCTTTGGGTGCAGCCTTTTGACTGAGTCCAAGTTTTACCAAATAAATCCTTTTATTAAGTGGATTTGTTCGGTGAAGTTTGCATTCAGTCAAAAGGCAGCATTTGAGGACCTTGAGAGCTAAATTTGACCTCCAGGCCACAGGTTCCCCACCTCTGCCCTAGGGGAATGAGAAATGGGACAGGTAAGCTTTTATGGAGGGTAAGGAAAGTGATGAAAATGAGCATGAAGGGAGGAGAAAAAACCCACTTAAAACTTTATGGGCTACCTGCCTCAGGTCTTCCTTGACCTTAGTGTAGGAACACTGGTATTTATATTTTAGCAGAAAGGAAGAAATAAGACTAAGCTGTGTTTTGTTTCATTTTTTATAAGTCAGAGGAAAATAAGTAAAAAGACAGAATGGAGTAGAAAATCAGTACTAAACAGAAATAGCATCAGAAGAAGTAAAAGCTTGGATGATGCCAAGATCCTAAGAGAATGTTTGTTTCAATGGACATGGAATATAAATCTTGAGTTGCCCCCCAAAATTCCAGGAAGACATTTGCTGCAGTATTGCTTTTGGTGGGTAATAAACCAGAGGACAGCACTGATTTCATGCTGACTCCATGCATTAATGGTGATCTTAAGAAAACAAAAATGATGTAGCAGGCTCATCACAAGCTTACTTAGCTATTCAAACCCCAGTTCTACTCAAGGATTGGAGAGCTAACAAGCTGAGCTTAAATCAATGTCACATTAATCAGAGAAGCCGAAAAGCCCTTTGGCTTGGACACATGTTTTTAAAAGGACAGTTTCATAGAATGAGGCTTTGGGGAAGAAGAAGGAGAGCTTAGTTATCTGTAGCATGTCATAAATAAAATCCCTTTCCTTTCTAATATCACCCACAGACTCTTGCCAATGAAGGATTTCTCCTCCTTTGTTTCCCATGGTGTTAAAATGAAAATGCTATCTGCTTTCTTCCACCAGAGCCCCCAGCTCTGTACTGAGGACCACGATTGTCACTTTGGTTTTTCATCATCTATTTAAAGTCATTTAGTGGGCATCCGCATTGCTGAAAGAGAGGCTAAGGCAGGAGTCGAGAGAACATCCATGGAGAAGGATGCCAGTGCAACAGACCACTCAAAAATCGCCACAATTCAGGTCTACTCAAAGGTTTGTTTTCTACCCCCTCTAAGACTGATGGGTTTGGAGTACCAGATGGCTATAGGAAACCATTTTGCCTTCTCTGGACTCCTCCATCATTGGCAGACTTTATCTCTACCTTCAGAGCAGAATGCTCTTCAGCCAATCCCCTGAATGGTGTCTTGTGAGGAAAACCCACACACCTTTGGACTCATCAGTCTCGACTCTCTCTTGCAAAGAGTGTCTTCTTATAAAGCAGGAAAACACTATTTACAATGGCTATAATGATGAAAACAAGTGCACTGTGGAAAAGACAATAGTAACAGAAATTAAAACTGAACACTGTCTAATTATATTGACCAGTCTGGCCCCCAAAAACAGATGAGGCAATGTATTTCCCTCTCTTTGCTGGAGATATGGGAGACTATGTTTGGGTTGGAAAAGGGAGGCAGGGGAAATGTTACACATACTCTCACCTGATATATTTGCAATTTTTTCTCTTTCTTTTTTGTTCTTTGTTTTGGAGAACAGCCTTCTAAGTGGCAGAGACAAGAAGGGCTGTATTTGAAGATAAAGGAGCTAGAAAAGCTGATGGCATCAATAAAAACTAATCATTCAGTCAATCAAGAAGCATTTAGTACATGCCAACTTGGTGCCAAGAATGATGCTAGGCTGGGGGAGGGGGAGCACAGAGACAAAAATGAAATTGTCCCTGACCCTATCTATTTGGGGAGATGACAAACATATAAATAAGTCCAACATACGTCAACAATATGCAAAATAAGCACAAGATAATTTGAGGAGAGAGGATACTATCATCTGGGTGATCAGGAATGGCTTAATGGTACATAAGCAGACTATTGAAGGGAATGAGGGAGTCAGAGTATCACATGGGAAGATTATGTTTTCCAGGCATAGGGTTCATGGAGGTAAAAAACACAGAGATACGAGATAGAATACCGGATATGTCAAATAGTTTGACTAGACCATAGGGTCCCCAATAGGGAGTAATTAATAAAATTGGAAAGGGACATTGGGGCCAAGTTTTGAAGGTCTTTAAAAGTCAGTCAGGGAAGCTTTTATTTCTTAGAAGTCACAGGGAGCCACTAGTGAAAGAGTGACAGGATCAGGCTTGTATTTTGGGAAAATAATTTTGGCCACAGAGTGTATAGGATGGATTAGGTGGACAAAGAATTAAGGTAGGAAGACCAATTCAGAGAGTGTCCCAATAGTTCAGGAGAGAGGTAATGAGGTCTGGCCTAGGGTGGTAGCTGAGAGAGTAGAGAAGGGACTAGACATGAGAGGTGCTGTGCAGGTAGAAATGACAATGAAAGGAAATATTTCTTAAAACAAAGAAGAGTGTCTTCCTGAGTGAGGCAGATTACTTTAAAAAGGTCCCCTATCTCCAATATATTTTCATATCCGACCAGAAAATATAAATCTTCCTCACTTCCTAGAGGTGCCACTACATCTGTCAAGATGAAAAGTAAATTTTTAAAAATATGCAAAGGTACAAAATGGAAAATGGGGCAAGCAGGATGATAATCCCTAAAGTATCTAATTTGCCAGAGTCTTGTGTGTGTGTGTGTGTGTGTGTGTGTGTGTGTTATTTTTTTCCCTTTTCTCTTCTTCCAAAATTGGTAAGAACTAAGAACTGGAGAAATTGGAGGTTTATGGGATACATGACAATCTGGCCACCTGGAAAGTGCTATGCCTCTCACTTCCTGACCTGTGACACAACAAAGCCCTCCACATTCCGTAACCAAACGGTGTCCTGGAGACCAAGGCCAAGGACGGTAGAGCAGCTGAAGGAATTTCAGGAAGCAATGCTTTGAAAAGTGCTCCTGCTGCCTGTGCTGAACATGGCAGGAGTTAGAGTGAACGTGGCTCCTGTCTCCTTCTTTGTCCTCCTTCTTTCCTGTTGGGTAGATCTGAAGCCCTATAGGCTCATCAATAACCCAGGTACGGTCGGAAGGTTCAAGATTAGAACAGACTTTTTTAGCCTTTCATAGAATTAATTGTTGACAGATTTGGAGCAAGAAAAAATTCTCTCCCCATTCAATTTTTCTGGTCAACGTACAGACGAAAGAGAGACAGAGACGGAAAGACAGAGACAGAGAGAGTCAAAGCAGACAAGCAGAGACAGAGACATAGATGTGGTATATGTGCAAATATTGTCAAATAAACAGCAGCAGGGTGTATAGGGTGGATTGGATGGACAGAGAATTAAGGCCGGAAGAGCCAATTTGGTCAGCATTTGTACAAATGTGTACAAATATACAAATATGTACAAATATACAAATAAGTCTGTTTGTCTAACTATGCCTCTTTTTCCCCTCTCTCTTCTTACTGTAGGCATTTGGGGATAAGCGTAGAAAGTAGTAGCCAACTGATTTCTCCTAAAGTTCATCATGGAATTCAGAGCTTCATCCTGCTCTCCTTAGTGATACAGATTAGAGTTAACTGGCTATGGGAAGAACTGTGATTATACTTACTCCTAGAAGGCAGTAGAAGGTTAATGGAAGGACCATCAGTCAGACTGAGAGTCAAGAGTGAGAACCCAAGATTGAGGGCTAATTGCTAAATCACAACCTGTATAGCCTTAGGTAAAACATATAACCTCCCTGGTACTTACTTAACTCATCTGTTAGCTCCAGAATGTACAAGTGATTCCCAAGGGTGGATGTTACAATGAGGCAAATATGTTAGTTCAATGTAAGGAAAAAATTTCCTGATAATGAGAGCTGTTCAAAATTGAAGTAGTGAAACTTATTCTCCCCTATCACTATCTATCATAAATAGATCTAAATCTGAAAGGGACCTTGGAGGTCACCTGGTCCAGCCCTTTCATTTTATAAATGAGGATTCTGAAACCCAAAGACATTAAGTGACTTGGCCAAGGTCATCTAGTTAGTAGTGGAGTCAGGACTCCAAATCTAGCATTCTTTCCCTGTCCTCAGGGTTCAAACTGAGGCTAGATGCCCACTTTCTGGAAAGGAAGAGATTATGGTCTGGGCATGAACTCATGCAAATGGGACCTGAGGTCTCTTCCAGGTGTGAGATGATATCTGGGATCTCCAAGGTTGCTTTCCATTCTAGAATTGTATGAAATAAGCACACCTGGGAGAGGTGAATTGTTTGTCCATTTTTCTATGGCTAGTAAAAGGTTTGCTTTTCTAAGGAAAGTTTCTCTCTGTTCTATTTTTACAACATTCTTGAGCCACAGTACTTACTGTTTGAAATCCAGGTTAATTGTTTTATCTTACCACCTTGTCTACCTACGATTCTTATCCATACCATAGAACCCCAACTGAAGCAGAGAGATAATTCAGGAAATTATAATCTATTCCCTCCTCACCTGAATATTAGCTAAATAAAAATTTACAGTAGGAAGCAGGCTCACCTTTCCTTTTGGACACAGCACAATCCACAAATACCAAGTGAGGCTTTTGTTTCAGGGCTTGCTCTGGGGCTATGTGGCACGTTTTTACATGGTAAAGATGAGGTGACAAGGGGAAAAGGGGAAAGGGTCTATACTCGACAATACACTCTTGGAAACCATACGACTATTATAAAACATAAATATTTTACTGCATGCGCTTACTGGCTGACTTGCACAATGCTTCCATTATAATTACGGGACAGACATGAAATGAAAAGAATATTTTTAACAAAGTGCTTGCCGATGATGCAGCTGTATCCATTCTTAATCATTCATTAATGTCTCATCAAAAGAGTACTGTACTTTCTGTTTGTTTCATTTACCAAAGGTCAGCATACTTGGAAGCAATTGTCATACACCATTACAGACCTTTTTACATATTTTCCCTGTATTGTTCTAAGCCATCATGTGCGCAAATGAGTCAATTGGTATGCAGATTGTCTGTCATTAAAACCATTTGAAAATCAGCTTTGTCACTGGTTTACTGTTGGAACTTGAGATTCTGGGAATACACGTCTTGAATATACTGTGAAGCTCAAAGCAGGTAGGTGCCTGAGCCTTATGGAAGACTCGCTTTGTGCCTTACAGAGCAGCTCTTTTGAGGTCTACTTGCTTTGACTCCATACAAAATACAAAGACTGGTCTTTACTTTGATGTATATACCAAAAATATAGTGTTAAATGTCTAGGATTCAAGATTGCAAGAACCTGTGTTCTCTGCTGCTAAACTGTTGTGTGACCTAAGACTAGTCATTTCATTTCTGTGGGACTCAGTTTACCTATCCATAAAATGAAGGGATTGGATTAAGGTCACTATGTCATTCCATGATTCTCTGATGTTCTCCTACTATCTAATCCCAGGCCCAGATAACTGTTCATGAAAGATTTAGGACTCTCTCCCTTCTTTGGAGAGTTTGGGGTACTATACGTGTGGTATCTTGCAAAAAAAAAAGTCAGACTTAGACCAATGACTGATTGGTTTTAGTGAATTTTTTAAAAATTATTTTAATCTTTATTAAAAGGTATAGTGTACTGGGGATGGAAGAGCATGCAGTCAAAAATTAAGGTGATATAAATGCTTATGATGTCAGTAGTCTGCATGAGAAAAAAGTAAGATTCTGCATCTTCCTGCCATACATTTCAATGAAGTTGTAAGATATATATATTAATGGACTAACCAGACAGAAGATCTTTTCTCTCTATTTCACAGTTTGGACTAAATCAATTTTTTTTATCCATTTTGTTTCCTCAGTGTGGATTATTAGAACAACCTTTCTCACATTTCTATGAATTTCACTTGAAGCTTTGCATTTAGAAACCTATTGTGTTTTTATTTATCTTGTTAAATATTTCCCAATTACATTTTTATGTGGTTTGGGCCCCATTTGGGATTGTTGTGGGCTATTGGCAGTTGAGGGGCCATGTGTTTGAAATCTCTGATGTAGACCATTCACAGAAAATATTTGTAGAGATGGGTAAGTATTCACATGGACCAGCTGTTAATATCATCCTGGTCATTGCTTCTTCTTGCATTCTCCTCTCTTTCTGATATCTGGAGAATAAAGTTCTCAGCGCCTTAAAATTGTCTTACCTCTAATGCAAGGGGGAAGAGAAGGGAATAAACATTTATTATCTGTTATATGCCAGGCACTGTTCTAAGCACTTATCTCACTTGATCCACTCAATAGTCCTGTGAGGTAGGTTCTATTATTATTCACATTTTATAGTTGAGGAAGCTGAGGCAGAGAGAAGTTAAGTGACTTGCTCAGGGTCAGACAACTTGGAGTTTCTGAGGCCAGATTTGAATTCAGGTCTAAGTGACTCTAGATTCTTAGTGTTCTCTCCACTATATCACCTAGATGTCTGATTGTCTAAACCAGCTGTTCTTCCCAACTTTGTTTAATTCAGTGTTTGTTTAATCTAGGCTAATTCTTTTCTTTCATGTAGCACATGGATTAGTTCATCATTAAAAGTTCAAATATGCTGGCTCCATTGTCACTGAAATTCTTGTTTTCTAGAAAGTTATCATGGCATAATGCTAGATGTGGAGTCAGGAAGACCTATATCCAAATTCTTATTTGGATACTTACTAGATACATGACCATGAGTATAATCATTTCCCTTCTCTGAGTTTCAGTTTTTTCATCTGTAAAACTGTCATAATAATATTTACCTACTTTTCATGATGGTCGTGAAGTTCAAATGAGATTTATACATTTATGCAAAATGTAAAGCATTTTGAAAATCTTAAAGTGCGATATGAATATTAACTGATTTTTACTTAATGATACATACTGGCTGCATGACTATCCCAAGTCACTTAATCTCTCCTTCACTCTAAGCAATTTGCTAAACCTATAAATTTCAAATAAGGTGAGATCTGCATTGGTAGAAAAAAGGGAGTTCTCTATAACAATGAAATCACAGTCTCAATCTCCTATTACTTTTCTAAAACCCTTTTAAAGAGTCTTTTCTATTTTTTAAGTATTTATTTTACTACTCCTGGTTTCATTTTTAGGCTGGATTTTCTTAGTTGAGCCTCTCTGCAAGCGTTCTGCAAATTCATTTTTCTTAAAACTGCTTCTCACTGTTTTGTGGTAAAATATAATTTTCTACTATCTTTTTAAGAACTTATAAAAGAGTTTTCTTTAAAAGCATATCTGATATTGCCTTTGGTTGTCATATCTGCCTGCTTTGTGAAGATATCAGGTATTTGCTGGTCAGTGTTGACTTCTGGTTTCTTCTGATCTCCGTGATGTGGTGATTGTTATTTACATATATTAAACTTCCTTGAGGGTAGTTATAGTCTTACATGAGATATGTTCTTTTATCCATTTCCCATTCTGTACTGTCAATTAGTTGTTTAAATAGGTCAAGTCTGGAGTTACTTCAACTGTATGTCATCTCCACTTTATTTCTCTATTTTGATATTGATTTTGAATTGTAACAAGTTAACAGTGTACAGAAATCTAATCTGAAAAGTATTCTCTCATAATTATTCCTCCATTTCCTATCTATTAAAATATAAATTAATTTTATGTTATGATATTTGATGCTCACGATGTCTAGTGTCTCCTGACAATCTTCTCTAATAAACTATATATGAATAGCGCTTTTGAGCCTGCACCAGAACCAGCCCTGAGCAGTTGTTCAGGTCCAGGGCCAAGAAGTCCCATCAGGGGGTCCCCATGGCAGTGTCTGGTGGAAGCTTAAGTGCAAGAGACATGCATTATGGCAAGACCTTTTGCAAGCACTGCACCAACTCAGAGTCAGAGTTGGATGAGCAAGACAGAGAGGAAGTCCAGTTGAAACTTGAGGAAACCACAGAAGTTCAAAGCTTGAGGAGATGACCTAATAAGGTGAATGCTGTAGTCCTCCTGGTTGGGTAGAAAGTACAAGAAGAGACACTCTAGTGGATGATCCCCTTAAGATCAAGACTGGTAGAATGGTAGACATGAAGAAACTTAAGGAGAGAAACAAGGACAGGATTAATGAAGAGGAGGACCTCAACTTAGGAGAAGTTCAGCAGAAACTAACCAAAGGGATGAAGATGATGACATGATGAAATACATTGAAATTGAGCTAAAGAAGAGGAAAGAAGTTGTGGAAAACGAGGAGCAGAAGGTGAAGTTGAAGAATGCTGACGACTCTCTCTATGAGCTTCCTGAGAGCATCCAAGTTTCCTCAGCTAAGAAAACAGAAGAGATGCTGTGCAATCAAATGCTGAGCAGTATCCCTGAGATGGACTTGGGCATTAATGCAAAAATGGAAAAGTATCAGTGGGACAGAAGCTGCATAGGCACACCTGCCAGCTGGGAACAGAACCATAAAAAAGAAACCTCTTTTGTTCCAACCAACAGGACTGTGAACTATGTGCAGCACAACCGATTTTATCATGAAGAGCTCAATGCCCCAGTTCAGAGGCACAAAGAAAAGCCAAAAACTTGACCCTTCAGGGTGGGAGATACAGAGAAGCCAGAACCTGAGAGGTCTCCTCCAAATCGCAAGCGTCTTCCCAACAAAGAGGCAACTAATGAGGATTATCATGATAAGTTTAAGAAAATGAACAGATGCTATTGACATCAGCTCAGTGGAAGTAGGTGGGGAGGGGGCTTTGCAGAGAGTTAATTTTTTGTCAAGATTATGTCAATATCATAGGGAGAAAAGTTTGTTTCTTTTAGATCTCTTTAGGCTGTACAGTTGTTGTCTTACAACCTATTTTTGGATTTTTTTTTTTTTTTGCAGAGAGGTGTGTTAATGAATGTGACCATATGAAAATTGAAAAAAAGATTAGGGTTTTTGAATATTCTACAATCCATTACTTGATCTCCTTTCTTCTTAATCCCAAACCATTTTCCAATATATTTTTCACTGTTTTCCCTATGCCCATTTTCATGTGAATATCACCATTAACATATGTGTCGGGTTCATTTGGAGCATTTTATCGAGTTCTTTGTAGCATTTCTTCACCATCTCATCCTCTGCAATAGATACTGTTGCACAAGCAACAATTATCTTTGTGTTTGGTTTTTTTGCTTATTTTCGTCATGAACTCTGCAGTGGGAGGTGAAGAATTTTCCCACAAAATGACAGTTCTTTTTTCTCCTTCAGAAAAGTAATAAAATCAACCCCAATAAACCCTTTCTTTGCTTCTATGAGAGTCAATGAGCCATTCTTCCACTTCCCTATAACTTTTTTTTGGTCTTCCGGTTTCATTTGGGGTGACCATGTCAGATTCAGAAAAATTCAGAGGATTGCCTGTGAGAGTTGTTGTTAAATGATCATCATGAGTATTTTCATCTCAGAAATGCTATTAGTTACAAGTCAGAGCTTTGATTTATTGTGTGTTGATTGTATAGACTTAATAAAGAAAGTATTAATAATGCAGAATAAACTTGCAAGTGTGTGTGTGTGTGAATATTCCTTACTCCTGCCCCAAACCCTTCCACAGAGTCTGGTTGTTAAACATTTATCAACATACTTCTAGATTGGATTCAATTCCTCTCATAGTATGATGATCAACTGCCATTCACTGGAAAAAGATGTCACATTTAAAGAATATTAACAGTGGAGTTAAGGTTTATAGAAGATTTTAACATGAGTTTCTTGGTACTTCCTGCCTCTGGTCCCTCTTCTACTACTTTGCCACCACCCCTGCAGAAGCAGAAGGGGACTTTGCACAGGACTGAGGACAATTTTGTATTATACTTTGCTTTATAGTTTTACCAAGTGACTAGTAAGGAGGCTTTCCATATTTACCTAAATAGATCCTCAGGAAGCAGACAGAGTATGTCACCAGGATTGTGTCCTAAGTCTTTCAAGCATGGTAGAATCTCCTAGAGTTTGCATTCAATCTATCAAGCTGTCAATCAATAAACTTTTATTGAGTACCTACTATGGACCTAGCCCTGTGCTAAGTACTGGAGATACAAAAAGGAGCAAAAGACAGTTCTTGCCCTCAAAGAACTTATAGATCATAGCCTTCAAGAAATCAATGTCCTCATGGTGCCATGATGGGGACTGAGAGTAGTATTTTATGTCTAATGAAATATGACTATAAAATTGTAATTCTCTATATATTATTAAATGTAGTGTGGTATAGAGATTAGTATATCAGATTCAGAGTCAGGGAGTCTGGCATTCCAGCCTCTAAGACTTACTAGCTGTATAATTCTGGGCAAGTCACTTTGTTTCTGTGTCCCTCAAGTCAAAGATGCATTGTGTTCTGCTTGAGCAAAGGGAATTTCTATGCTAGAAGTTGGTTATGTTGACAAAAATTTGTATGTCTCATTAACAACTAATGTATGCTCATCAATACCAATGAAGGTAGTGGTCCCACCAAAAAGGAAACAAACTAGAAATTTGAAGGCAATGTATTTCTGTCTGTGTCTGTAACCGACATGCTACCGACCAGTGGTCTTGGGGCACTTTGTTTGCCTGTGCGCTGCCATTTATTCATCATCGGTGCAGAGCCAACCATTCCATTCTTCCTTCTTTGGGGAAAGGTTTCAATAAGTAATGCTCACCACTTGCTTTAAGTCTCTTGGAACATGGAAACCTGAACTGCATTAATATTTCAATAAATCTAGTGTCTGTTTTTCAGAATTAAATCGGAACATTTCCAAAGCTTTCCTAGGTCATCCATTTAGGCACTGTTGATAAGGGAAGTGAAAGCATCCTTTTTTACAAGTGATTATGTGTTCCTCTTCCTTTGCCTTCCTAAAATGAAAAGAAAAAAATAAGTGAACCAGATCAATGTGCTGAGTTGTATTGGCGAATGTGATAGTCTTGTCACAGGTACTGTGCAAAACATAACTCCTTTTTATTGTAATATGCCATTTACTCTGAAAAAAGTCAAGTATAAATTCAATGAGCATTGAACTTTGAGAATATCATTTTTTTTCCAGTTTCAGGTACTAAGTTTCTATCCCTTTCAGAAAGTCATACCAGATCTGTGGCTGAAATACTTAGTAAGCAATAATCTCATAACATACTCCTCTACCTGGTCTTTGTACTTGAAGAGGATACTCATGAGAGTGGGCTTGGCAGATTAAGATTAATATTAGACATTTATATAGTACTTTATTGTTCCAAGACTTCATGAGCACAGGAGAGTAGATCGCTGAATGTAGAGCAAAATTACCTAAGTTCCATTCCTTCCATTGGCCACTTTCTCCCTGTGTGACTTTGGGCAAGTCATTTCTTCCCTGGTGTAAGAATTTTCCCTGGGTTTCAGCTTTCTCAGAAGTAAGGTGAGAAGGTTGTACCAGACAACTCCTGGGGTCTCTTTCAACCTTATACTATGATCCTATGTTACTTTCTTATATCATCATAATAACTCCTTGAGGTAAGTGCTGTAAGTATTATCATTCCCCTTTCATAGATGAGGAAACTAAGCCTCAAGGAGGTTAACTGGATTGCCCATGGTTACATTGCTGGTAAATATTGAGAGTGGATTCATTTAGGTTTCTGACTTCTTGTCCAGCCCTCCACTAGTGTGGAAAGAAATCTCACAAGATATCTTGGGGTTTATTGGCTAGATTCCTTTTTAAGGATCATTCCTAAAACCCAAATCACTCTGGTTCTCATTGATTGGTCAACAATAGGCCCCAGGCCAAGCTCCACTTGGTCATTGTTTGGGCCTAGATTGGCTCAGAGTGAATGTAAATAGCAATTTTTATTTTTTTGGCCAGAAACTCTGAGGTCTTCTCCTCCCGGGTTGTTGTTTTTCTCCTCCTAGGTAAAAGAGGCCATTCTCTGCTTCATTTATTACCTAGCTTTAATTACTGAAGGGGCATTGCCAACATTCTATTCACTAGAAACCAAGGCCCAGAGAAATAACACAATTTGACTATGGATGCACAGGTTACATAAAAACCTAAGTCTTCTGACTCTCCCTCCTAGGTTGATGCCCCTGTTACATTGGCCCAAATCCCCAAATGGTATCAGTTTCTCATTAGTACTTTCCAGGGAGACCTAAAGTGATTTCATCCCTAAGAGGTCCTTATGGGTTTGAGGTGTTGACATAAGTGACTATCAGACCTGTAACTAAGATGAAGTGGCCATGTATGGAGTATTCTGTAAGCCTTGCTACTGGGTTTAGCCTGAACTCAGGGGCTCTGAGTTACAACAGGACAAAGTTGTGATAAGAGTATTGACACATAGTCTGACACCACTATGGGAAGCCCCTGAGAACCAGGGACCACCACACTGCCTAGAAAGGTACAAACTAACCCAGATCAGAAGTAGAGTAGGTCAAAGCTTCCATACCCATTAGTAATGGGTTGGTTGTGTTTGTCTTTCATTTTCAAAGAGGACCACCATATCAGGGAAATGATGACATGACTTGCAGTTGACTTTGATTTGAGTGAGGCAGGACTGTGCAAGGTCACCAGCCTCACTTTCTCCTCCAGAGCCATCTGGGTCCAATGGATAGATATTGATTGACTGGAGATAGCCTGAGGTCTATGTGTGGCCTGGATGAAACTGAAATATCCATTCTCAGAGACAAGCAGATAACTAGGCTGGGGTGACTGAAGCTGTGAACCAGGACACCACAGGAGGAAAAGGGGAAAGGACACGTCTCCTATCTATGATGGTCCTTCAGCCCCCTATCCCTGTATTTTGTAGTCTTCTGCCATACCATGGTTCACCATTCCAATCAGCCCCAGGTCACCATCTCCCAAAGCGCACCATGAGTGTCCCAGATGGGGACATTTCAAAGTCAGTTGACTTTGGTTGCTATTCTGCTTCTGAAACTGGTCAGTCAGTCAATAAATATTTATTAAATGCCTCCTACGTGCCAGAAACAAAGGAAGGCAAAATATAGTCCTTGCCCTCAAGAAGCTTACGATCTAGTTGGGGAGACAATATAGGAACTATGTACAAACAAGTGATACACTGGATAAACTAGGGAAAATCAAGACAGAGAAGACTCTAGAATAAAGGAGGACCAGGAAAGTGGAGGCTTAGCTGGGACGTGAAGGAAGCCTGAGAAGCCAGGAGGCAGAAATGAGGAGGGAGAGCATTCCAGGCATGGGGAAACAAGCCAAAAAAAAAATGCTCTGAGTGTGTGCATTTGACCATGTCTCTTTTCAGATAGCGATACTTTGTTCAGTGCGGATGCATTACCCTCCTACTTAGACAGCTTATGGGACTGCTACTGTCCTTTGTGAAAAACTCCTGTCAGTTCATTGAGGGTTGAAGTCACAGAAGGAATCGTAGACCTTTGGAAGTCCTTAGCAATGACAAATAGATTGGCTGCACAGAACTCTTCATTAATCTAATCTTTAATATACAGATAGCATACATATTGTGCTATATATTCAGTCTTTGATATATATATGAGGGACTCATTGTCATTTTATATACAAAAAAAGATACACAGAAATAATAATAAAAACCTAGGTTTTTATACAACCTGTGCATTCATGGTCAAATTGCATTATTTCTCTGGGCCTTAGTTTCTAGTGGATAGAATGTTGGACCTAGAGTGAAAAAAGCCTCAGTTCAAATAATGAAGTGAAGAACACTTCATCCATTCCCATTGCTGTTCCTTAGATTTGTTTTCTTCTGGGTTTGCTGTTCATTCCTTTGCTTCTGACCAGAGATCTCTCTCCCTTCCCCTCTCACATCCCATCATCATCTTTCATCAAACCTCATGGCCTTATCCATTCAGGCCAGGACAGGATATACAATGGGCAAGATGAGCCAACAGCAAGGAGAAAAGCTAGGGAAGAGGGATTAGAAAAGGTTTTACCCCTCCACCATTGCAATGGACTTTTCCAATGTCAATTCTACTATCTATTTCAGTATCCCCAAACCCTATCAAATCTCCCATGTCTCTCCCATAGATCTATTCCATCTTATTCATCATCTCAGATGCTTTTGCCTATCAAAGATATTAAGATGAAATTTGTAGGATCGCCAGAGTTTGGTTTTCTTCTAAAATGTAGAGAAATGTTGCCTAAACCTTTTGTTCACAGACTCACCTTTAGTAACAAAATGTAACTCTATCTTTCCCCATAAGGTGTAAATGTCCAGCAAATTGGCAATTGGGACGATGAGTATTCTGTAAGGAAAGGAGAGATAGAGTCAGATGTCAGACTATTTGGAAGTCACCAGGCACGTCCATTACAAGCCGTCTTGAAATAATGGTAGACCACCATAAACATTCTGCAAAAACAAACCTTAGGTTGCTCTCTTTACAAAACATTATACTCCACTTACGTTACTATTCTATCTTGAAGAATTTTTGGATGAGCTGCTTAGGAACATGGTCAGCTATTTAGCAGTTTTTTGAGGGAAAAAGTAGCCACTGTACCATTGATAAAAGAGAAGAAAGCCATATCTAAAGAGATTCTTTCCTTATAAAATTTATAGCAATTAGTTAATATAGCAGCATTTTTTTAAAAGAAGCAACATACGCAATTGAAATTTAAATACATTTATCATTTAATATAGCATTTATTGTAAGCCAGCAGAAAAAAAATATTTTATATAGTAACTAGCTACTTATGTTTATCATTTGGTTAAGCACCTAAAAATAAGAAAAGAATTTCTACCTACAAGAGTTTGTGACATTTTTTAACATTTCCTATCACATATTCGTGTGATCAAGCTTTTTCACTTCATTCTTATCTTAAATTAGAATACAGAAATAAATTAGTTGCAGGACCAGATTTTAGATAATTAAAATTAAATTTATATATGATTATTATATTGTTAGACAATATAATTTCATGTTATAAATGAAAACATTCATGATATAAATATAATATAATTGAGGTATAATATAAACATAATATTTTACATTATAACTTATTTCATTAAAATGTTATTTATATTCAACATCATTTATAAAATAAAGAAATTTAATATGAAGTATTAGTAAGCATATAAGGTGTTGCTAAATTATTTGTTTTAATGCTTATGGAATTACAGAATTCATTCTTACAGCATGTCCTGCATAAAATATTCATAGTAATTTTATAATTTGAATTTTATCATTTAAACTTGGAGTGTTCATAATTACAAGTAGAATAACATTTTATGTTTTATAATTTTTACTATAATGTAAATTTTTATTTAGAGACAAAGATTATTGTAGTTATTATAAACACCTAAGAATTATAAGAAGTATATTAAATTATCATTGTAGAGGGGCTTAACAACACCATTTTTTGTAGAAAGGGGTTCACAAAATAATACTTTTCCTTTAATCTTACTCTAGGTAAGAAATTTTTCTCCATAGTTTTTTTTTTCCCAGGTCAAGGCCTGGAAAGCTTCCATTCATCTACAGATCATTCTTCTTAAAATAGTTGCACTTGATAAAGTAATGTACAGTCCTATGGGATGACTATGGGGTATAGTAAAATGATGCCTGCAATACTGACTTTATGTTCTTTCCCTATAGGTCAAAATGAGCAACCTTTGCTTTCTAAACAAAGGCTACTAGCTAATGAAAAATTAGCAGAAATTATTGAAAAATCAAGAAAAACAGAAAAATGCAAGTATTCCATCTTTTATAATTTTTAATCCATGAGTGTATGTATAACCATAGAAGTTTAAAAACATGTCATATGGTCCTATACATCTTTAATGTCTATAAAGTTCTTTCTTCACAACAACCCCATGAGGTCAGCAGTATAAGTATTATATCATTCCTATTTTGTAGATGTTTAGGCTCAGAGATTGTGACCTACCCATGGTCACATAGCTAACAAGTGTCAGAGGTAGGGTTTGAACTGAGTTCTTCAGATTCTACATCCATCTACATCCTTTTTTTCTACTATGCCATAATACCTCTTTAATGTTTCGAATGCTATGGCATATTTGGTTCTAGAAGGTACTTTGAAAACACCTAATCTAATCTCCTCATTGTGCAGATGAGAAACTGAATCCAAGAGAGCTTAATTGACTTGCCCAAGACATACAGACAGGAATTGTCAATATTTGAACACAGGTCCTACTTGGGTTCGGTTTCTTTCTGACATACCTAGTTGACTCCAGCTATTTCATCTTCAGATAATCTACCAACACAAAGCTATTTTTCTAAATGAAATACCCATTAATATAAAAAGAAAGTCAAAACTATAAGTATAATCTCCCATTCATACATGAGTTTATTATGTACAATTTAGAATTTCTCTGGAGAGAACTTTAAGATACAAAAGGTGGAGGGCTCTAATCATCAAATCCATTCATTGGTTGCAAAAAAAAAACAATAAAAGCTTTCTAATGAGAACAAAACATAACAATTCTATAGAACAGTGAAGAATTAAATTCATATCCAAAATACAACCCAAAATTGCAGGGAAAAAAGTGAAGTCCATGAGAAGCTATTAGCTAACAGGTAATACATGTAGGATTGGGTATTAAAAAAGTCTGATCCACACATTGTCATATTCATTCAAAGACAAAAGCATTTGACTTTGTAGTTTAATTGTGAAGAATTATAACTGAATAATTTCACTTTGGGGAAAAATACCTTGGGCAAGAGGATGGTGCCAATAGAGAAGGGTGAGGCTGTGACATGGTGGCATTGTAGAGAATAATCCCATCATAAATGTAGGGAGGAGGTCAAGACTATAAAGGGTAGAATTTTAAAATACGTGAAGGAAGGTGGCCTAGCCATGCCAGATCTCAAACTATGTCACAAAGCAGTAATCATCAAATCAATCTGGTGCTAGTTAAGAAATAAAGTGACTGATCATTGGTATAGATTAAGTACACAATACACCACAGTAAGTAACCACAGTATTCTAGTGATTGGTAAATTCAAAGATCAAAATTCACTATTTAGTAACAGTTTCTGGGAAAATGGGAAAACAGTTGGGCAGAAACTAGGTACATATCAACATCTTATACCATCTACCAAGATAAGGTCAAAATAGGTACATGATTCAGAACTTTACTTGTCAGATCTATGGAAAGGGGAAAATTTTGACCAAACAAGATATAGAGAATATTACAGGATATAAAATAGATAATTTTTATTATTTATTTGATTAAATTTAAAAGGTTTGGTGCAAACAAAATTAATGCAGGCAAAATTGGAAAGAAAGCAGGAAACTAGGAGAAATTTTATAGCAAATTTCTTTGATAATGACCTTACTTCTCAAAAATATAATCAAGTCATTCCTCAATTGATTAATGGTCAAAGGATATGAACAGTCAAAGATCAAAGGACACAAACACTTTTTAGAAGAAAATAATACTATCTCTAGTCATATAAAAGTGTTCTAAATCACTCTTAGAGAAATGGAAATGTAAATCAAAACAACTCCAAGATGCAACTTCATACCTATCAGATTGGCTAATATGACAGAAAAGGAAAACAACAAATATTGAAGAGGATGTAGAATAATTGAAACACTAATACACTGTGGAATTGTGAACTGATTCAATCATTCTGGAAAGAAATTTGGATGTATGCCCAAAGAGCTATAAAATTTTGCATACCTTTTGACCCAGCAATACCACTACTATATCTCAAAGAGATCAAAGAGAAAGGAAAAGGTCCTATATGTCAAAATTATTTACAATCACTCCTTTTGTGGTGACAAAGAATTGGAAACTGAAGGAATATCCATCAATTGGGGAATGGCTATGTAATGGAATACTATTGTGCTAAAAGAAATGATGGTTTTAGAGAAACCTCAGAGAATTTTTATGAACTGATTCTAAGTAAAGATCTGATGGAGTTTGAAAATCAAAGCACACTTTTAAATTTTTCTTTATTTTTCTTGTTTTTTGGTGTATTTTTTGTCTGTGTTTTCTTTTACAAGATGGCTAATATTGGAGTATGTTTTGCATGACTGCAAAACATGACATGTATAATGTATATCAGAGTATTTGCATTTTCAAGGATGGGGGAAGGTAGGGAGAGAATTTGGAATTCAAAAATTATTTTACAAAACAAATGTTAACAATTGTTTTTACATAACAGGAAAAATAAAAAACATTCTTTTAAAAATAAAAATATTAAAAAGTATAGAGGGCAGACTTCCCTAAAGAGTATGAACCATATTCCTTCAAGCATTGTTGAAGAAGATAAACCTCAGAAAAGGGGTGCCAGAGTGACAGGAGGTACCAGCCCAAGACCAGAAGAAGGAATGGTGTCGTACTCTGCAATGTAGGCCATTAGAGAACCACGAAGAGCAGGGATGATGCTATCTAGATCAATTTCTAGAAGTACCTTCATAGATGTTGATGCCCAGAGTAAAGTTCTAGTTGCACTGCCCTTGCTGTAGCTCAGTAGTTTTGCAGAAAGATGAGAATAGTAGACAGTGGCTTAGGTAAGACCACATTAGTATATCTTTTGAGGCCCCAAAACTCACAATCAAGGCTGCCAGATTAAATTCCTTCTCTGAATTTGTATATTAACTTTCCAGTTTACATATTCAAATAGAACTGGAAAACCACTGTAGGAGTCTAACTTAAAATTTCAAACAAACATGCCAAAAATGTGCATATGCATAACCAAACATATTTCAAACCTCTTAATGCCCCCAGTTTTCCATGTTGCATCATTAAAAAGCTAATATATCTAATAAAATATAAGCTGCTTGAGGACAGTTGCTATTTCCTCTACAAAAGTTCAGTTCTGATGTTTCCTTACGATATAGACATAAACCAGGGTTCTCAAAAAATGTAGCTATTGGAGCTTAGGCAAGTCACTGTACTCTCTGGGCCTCAGTTTTTGCAACTGTGAAATGAGAGATAAGGTCCTTTTTAGTTCAAAATCAATGACTCTATGTTCCCATGTCGGCAAATCACAATCAAACCAGAAAGACTCTCAATTGCTTGGCACAATATTTTTTTTCCAACTGTTTGTTATAAATAAAATTGCTTTGATATACCAATGTATATAATGTACCTTTTCTTGAGGGAAATAACCTTCTTAGGGTGTAATCCCAGTTGTGGATGCTCTGTATTATATAGGTAATAATTTAGTCTCTTTAGTTTACTTGCATAATTCCAAATTGTTTTCCAGAATGGACATCAGTTAACAGGTCTACTGATGATAAATTAGTTTACAGTAGGCAGGCTATGATTTTTCTTTTTGTAATAGATCACATTTTCAAAATCACACAATTGACTGAAAGCTTTAGGGAATACAAAATCCTACTGTGACTGGTCCTTAAAAAAAAGTCAATTGATTTAACAAAGCAACATACCACCTTGAAGACTCTCATTCAATAACACATGCATATATTAAGTGCATATGGAATTTCTAGGTAAGTATTACCACAGAGATAACTGTTCAATGATCTTCTGATTACCAGTATCAAGCAAAGCATAAAACAGAGATGCATGCATGCTGAAGTCATTTCTCATTGTCACGGGAAAATTCTGTGCTGTGTCTTAATTCCTAGCAGGAGGGAAATTGATGAATCTCTTTTTCCTCAACATACTTAAAAATAGCATAGAATCTCATTCGTCTAGATGGGTTTTGATGTGACCCTACCTGAACACAGGTGTGTGGGCAAGATAACTTCTCCCAGGCCTTTCCAGCCTTGGAATTCAGTGATTAAACTTCCCTATTGAAATTAATCCTTCTCAGATTTTGTAATTTGTTGAGTACATTGACTTCTGTGAGTTCCCTGGAAGTCATAAATTAAATAGAGTTGAGTATCTTTTTGGTGCCTATGCTCACATTAGGAAACATTACAGGGCGATTTTAAGACTGAATGCACTATGCATGAGATATAATGGCCCCATTAACACAATCAATTTGCATTATACCCATTGTCCTCTTTAAGCAAATCGAAGAGGAAATAAGAATAGACAGAAAATATGTTCCAGAGAGAGACAGACCGAGGGGAGTGGTGAAGGAGGGTTAAGAAGGGAAAGTGAGCCTAAGAGAGTGGGAAAGAAGGAAGGATGGGGTGGGGCAGATGAAGTTAGACACCTTTGGAAAATGGAGTTCAAGTTACCAGGTGGATTTCTTTCCTCTTTGTCAGTAGAAAATATGTGTGTGAGATCAGCTGCTTTCGAATTCTATTAAGATTTCTCTCCCTGCCCATTTTTGCTTTCTTTATACATGAGGTAGGATCATTTGATGCTATAGCACATTCTGCTTAGCCCAGATATGCAAAGGCCTCTCTCTCTTGGTCCAGTGCTAACAGAGCCATAACCAGAAATTCTTGTCCTCAAGGCAAATTTAATAGAAGGGGGGAAAGGAAGGAGGAGAAAGGAGGTTGAAGCATAGTAAACAGTCTCTTTTATTCTGCCACTGATCAGTCAGAAAAGCCAAGGATATTACCTAGAAAGTCCCCAAGTCACAGAGTACAGTCCCTGATCTCTCAATCCAGAAGAGATGGGGAGAAGGTGAGAGGTAGGTGAAACCAGACCCTGGGAGAGGGGTGTCCTGAAAACATGGGGCAGATTCTTTTATCTTGCTACTTTAAAGTCAGCGCCCTCTTTATCCCCAACCTAGTTAGACTCTGAATTAGAACAGGGGTGATCATTGCCTGGGTGCTCATTACCTCACTGATGAATTTAAAGGATTCTGAAAACTAAATAAAGTTCCATGAAGGGCTATTAGGTTCACTTTCGTTTTCTTCTCCTTGGGGACTGTGGCAGGGCTTGGCTCTCCTATAGATTTTTAGAAACCTATGGACCATAAGTGATCTTCCCTACCTCAGATGCTTACTAACTGTGTGACCCTGGGCAAGTCACTCACCTTCCCTGGGCCTCTGTTTCCACATTTGTAAAATGAGGGGGTTGGACTTAAAGCTACGTAAGCTCCTTTCCAATCTAAATCTATGATCACATTATCCTACCATCTCAAGGGGCACCAGCAGCATATAGCTGGGCTGTCTTGTGGGGACAATCTGTGAAAGTAATAACCAGCAAATCTATGTGACTATAAGGACTATTGCATCATCATTATTTATTTCATATCCACTGGGTGCTTTTTGAGGTCCTACTGAAAACATAATAAAGGCACTTCTGTCCGGAAGCCCAAGGACCATCTGACTTTAGATAAAGCTTCCATATATATGGTCTTCCCATTAGAATGTAATCTCCTGGTCACTGAGGACTGTCTTGCTTTTTTCTATATGTGTTGTCTGTGCTTAGAACATGTTTTGTACATAGTAAGCATTTAAATGAATTATTCATTCATTCATTCATTCATTCTTGGAGAGTTTAAAAGATAGCTGCAACTGTGCAAAAGGGACCTGCTTCTGGAGGTTTGGGATACATCCTCCTCCTCCAACTCACATAAAGGCATCCACACACCAGCTAAGAAATCACATTCTTAATAACCCAATGTTATAACCTATAGTTTGCTGTGAAAACCTGTTCTTGGCCTTCCAAATCAATAAATACTATTGTATGTTCACTGTATCTTTTATAGCCATACTCAAACAAATGAATATTAAAGTTGGTTTAGAGCAGATGAGAGCCACAGAAAGCTCTCAAGGTTGCCAGATTGCCCCTCAGTTCCTTTATCTGTGATCATTTATCAAGGAAGATTTTCCTTGAATTGAATGATCAAGTGGCAGCTTTGTCTCTGAAAGACCCATAGGTTATATTTTGCAAAGTGCATTGAGTAGTGGAAATTATATGTGCATATGTTTGTGTGTGTATACACACAGACAAATATGTTTATTTATACATACACATATGCGATTGTTGTATGGTTTGCTTATACAACTTTATGTAATAGGAAAGGTCCTGGAGCAAAAAGGTCCAGGGTCAAGTTCCTTATTCCATTACTTTCTAGCTGTGCATCTTTGAGCAAACACTGTGCCCTAAAATAGGGAAAAGTAGGGGAAGAAGAATACTGGTGCTTCTGGAATGCATTAGCCTTGGCAAAGTTCTTCACATAGAGGATAATACTCCAGTTATCATCGTCATAGAGTGGTTGTAAAGAACACACAAGATCAGAGAAGATAGTATATTTTAAGTGTGCTTCATAATGGTCAAGTACTATGCAAGTACGAAGTTCTAACACTTAGTATCTGTGTCATTTTTTTAAAAAACTGTCTGTGCCTCAGTTTCCCTAGATGTAAAATGGGGCGGATAATACCTAGAGTAGTACTTACCTCATTACTTTGTTATGAGGTAAAGTGAGCTTATCACTGTCATGTGGCACAGAGGCAATCTGTCCTTCATAGTTTAAAAAAAAATTATCTGTATCCCATTGGCAATTGCCCTCTTCTCTAAAGGAGACAAACCAGGAGATGAAAGGCCTGCAGCCCCTTTCCCCTCCAGGGTAGCAACTCTCCTGCTTGACAACAGGCATTTCCCTGCTACTGTTCAGTGCATCCCAACAAAAGACAGATGGCCTCTTACTAAACACTACACATGCTCAGAAATTGATGAACAGAAAAATTTCGTGAGCAGTTGGTGCCGCAAGGGATCGTATTCCTTCATTTCCTTTCCCATGCCCAAAGTGTGACAGGAGCTTGTTACTCATAAGTACACAGCACTATATTCATTCTGCCTCTCCTCGGCTCGTCTCTGGGAAATCCCCTGCCAGAAGCGGTGGGGAGGCCCCCCCCTTATCCAGCATACATACTGCCTGCTGGCCTGCAGACTTGGGTGCCTCCCCTGCCTTAGGCAGCATGCAGGGGATGATTTCATTGAGTCATTTCTTTGTTGGAGGCAGTTTACATTTGCAGCTCCATCCCCATAGTGTGCAGTAGCAAGAACCATGAAATCCAATTGCAGATATTCCATGGTGCCTTCCACTTGACTAGCTATGTAATTAATCAAGACAAAAGACATCAGGCCTTGTTTCCTTCAGCAGCCCTGCTCCTCTTCCTAGAGCTGTCTAGGACAATTAAAGTGTAAACAGTGAGAATCCAACAATTGGCCACTGGTGTTTTCATCTCTATCTATCTGTCTATCTCTTTATCTGTCTGTCTGTCTATCTAGCCATCAACCATATTAGCTTATTTATCTGATTGTTTATTTGACTTATTTGTTTATTTATTGGATTGTTTATTTGATCTATTTGTTTATTTATCACATTGCTTATTTGAGTGCTAATTTATTGTTTTTTTATCTTTCCCCTCCCCACCCCCAATATAGATGCAACTGACTCGCCCAACAATCTTTGGATTAATCAAATTTTAAATACTTTGGAGAATCACTTGGGCAAAACTGAAGGTCAGAATTTAAGGTCAGAATACATTTTTATTGAAATGTAAAAACAGCATCCAGCTATTAATGTGCTTTTAATATTCCTATTGACAGGTTCTCAAACACATGTTTCTCAAGACAAAGATATTGGTGAACTTATTAAGGACTTTCCAGAGTCTGTTGAGCTAGATAAAGAAAATGGTAGGTGAATTTTTCTAGCTGTTATATTTTAATCAACGCAGTTCTGCATATTTGAAATCTAAACACTTAGCATGAACACTTTCATTGTATTTTATAGACACATTGCCATGGTCAAGAAGGCAATAATAACTATACTTTTCATTGTATTATGTTTTATGATTACAGTGTTGCTCCTATATACCAACATATCTGATTTTATGACACGTGCTATATGTTAAAGCAGGGCAGGTATTTTATATCACAAGCTGAAGCCAGCATGGAGAGTTGGGATTTATTGCAGAGCACTGACATTTGAAAGGACAGGGTAAGATTTACTTTGTCACCAGGGAGTTCACACAAGGTGGTGGAAGAGCCATGAGAAAAAAGGAGAACAAATATGGAAAGAAATCACATTCTTACTTTTATGGAAGGCTGCATGGGAATAAGGGTCTGACCCTTTCCTAGATTCACCCTCTCCTCTTTAGATGACCACATCTGGCCAGGATAGACTGACTGACTGGGACCCAAACAATGCAGAACTTCTAACATGGGGGTGGGGGGAAACGTGATGCCTCAAGACCACATATGACCCTCTAGGTCCTCAAGTAGGGCCCTTTGAATCCGAACTTCATGGAATAAATTCCCTTAATAAAAGGATTTATTTAATAAAATGAAAACTACATCAATGCAGGCTGTCCTTGGGGTATCCCAGGCTCTCTTTTCATAGTTATCATAGCTCAAGAGAAGGAAGGCCATCCCTCACATCACAGATGAGGAAACTGACCCAGGGAAGCAGTGACTTGCCCCAGGACCACAGAGGTAGTAAGCCAGGATGTGAGTAGCATGACCCAAGAGCCAGTGTTCTTTCCAGAATGCCAAGCTGCCTCTGCCTCTTGGATGGCATTTACTCCTGCTGCCCAAATTCCCAGACATGGCTTGTTGTTCACCATTTGTTTTTGATCTTACATTTGAGGAAAGTGAGACTTTAAAGAGGAGGCTCAAGTGTCTTTTCCAAGGTCACACAAGTAACTATAGGTGTCAGGACCAAGACCCAAATGCAACTCTTCTGATTCTGAGTCCAGGACCCAATTACAGCATATGCATTTTGCAGAAGACTGGGCTAAGCTGAACTTCAGCATTTGGCAACCCTCATGTTTTTTAACTGTGTGCCAGGTGAGTCATGTAATCAGAAGTATAAAAAAAAGCCACCCTTGTGGTATAGTTAAAGGTATGCTGGCTTCAGATTCGTAGGACCTAGGTTCAAATGTTGGCCCTGCCACTTACTACCTGTGTGATGCTGGCAAGTAATTCAGTGTTTCTGTGCCTCTATTTTCTCATCTTTAAAATGAAGGGGTGAGGTTAGCTCAGGTCTGTATACCATAGGACCCATAGGCTGCTTGTAAAGAACCCCGGAGGCAGTATGTTGTACAGGTCTGTGTTATATCCTCTACATTTTTCAAGGGTCACAAGTGGCACAAGCCCCTGCCATCTCAAGTCTAGTCAAGAATGTGTTAAGTGCCAGCTATGTGTCAGGCACTATGCCAAGCAATGGGGATATAAAAGGGGAAGAACACAATGTCTGCCCTCAAGGAGGTCATAGTTTAATGCGGGGAGACAACATGCTAATAACTATGTACAAATAAGTTATAGTACAGAACAAACTGGACATCATTATAGATATTATATGGCATTAGTGCAGACAGGCTTCTTGCAGAAAATAGGACCTAAAAGCAGCTGGGGAAGTTGGAAGGTGGAAATGAGAAAGAGAATTTCAGACATGGGGAATAACCTGTATAAATACACAGTTGGGAAATGGAAAAAAAAAAACAAAGAGGCCAGTGTCATTGGATCTCAGAATTCTTGGAAGGGGGTATGGCTGTGAGAGTTAGCCTATAAGGAAATCTAAGTGCCTCAAAATTGACATTTTTGAATGGTGATGCTGGAGAAAACTTTTGAAAGTCCTTTGGCCATCAAGGAGATCAAATCAATCAATACTTAAAGAAATTAATTCAGGGTTTTCACTGCAAGGTCAAATACTGAAGAGGAAGCTTAAATAACTTGGCCACACAATAAATAGAAAGGATTCATTGGAAAAGACCCTGATGTTGCCAGTGATTGAAGGTAAAAGGTAAAGGGGATGGCAAAGGATGAGATGGATAGATAGTATCATGGAAAGATGAGAGATAGTGGAAGATAGAAGGGTCTGGCAAGGGTCTCCATGAGGTAATGAAGAATCTGACATCACTGAGCAACAACAATCACAAAGTACAAGAAGTCAGGAAAGGTAGGAGGGGGAAAGATTATGAAAGGCCAGATAGAGGATTTAATATTTAATCCTGAAAACAAAAGGGAGCCGTTGGAATTTAGCGAATGACATGGAGGGATGAGTGACATTGTCAGACTTGAACTTTAGAAAGATTATTTTAACAGCTGAATGGAAGGTGCACGGTGGTGGAGAGAGACCTGAAGCAGGAATAAAAACCAGACTATTACAATCTTCCAGGTGTAAGGTGATTGGGGCCCTGAAATAGAATGGTAACCTTGACAATAATAAAGAAGTTAACAGGGTAGTGGCTCAGTGGTTAGAACACTTGGCCCTGAAGTCAGGATGACCTGAATTTGTGTAGCCTCAGACACGTACTAGCTGTGTGACCCGAGGCAAGTCATTTAACCCCTAATTGCCTCAAAACAAAAAAAAATGATGAGTTTGGTCTTGAATATGTTGAATTTAAGGTGTCTACAGGAAATCCAATTAAAAATATCCAATAGGCAGAGTAGAGGTAGGCACTAAATTAAGAAAAACTTATATAGGAACATTTTTACAAACAAATAAACAGAACAAAAAAGGCCGAGGGTAAATTAAGAAGTTAAATCTTCTTCAGGGCAGGTAGGATTGTTGTTCAGTCAGTCAGTGATGTCAGATTCTTCATGACCTCATGGACCACCGCATGCCAGGTCCTTCTATCCTCTACTATCTCTCATCTTCATTGTTTCCATGACATTATCTGTCAATCTCATCCTTTGTCATCCCCTTTTCCTTGTGCCTAGAACATATAAATTACACATGATTGCCCTCAAAGATCTTAAAATCAGGGAAAATGACATATTCATAATTGATAATGACAAAAAAGGAGAAAGAAAGAAATGTAAAGAGGCACAAAAAGTGCCATGAATAATTTGAGAAAGAGGAGAAACCACTTTCAGTGGGTCAAAGGAGTTGTGGTGCATGTTTCTAATCAAGGGTTCTACTGGAAAATAGAGGCAAATGTGGCACTGGAAAGGTCCCATTTCCAAGCATGCTCTCCAGAAGATCTAGTCACTGTTATATTTGACTTCCTCTTCTTCCTATAGTTTTCTTTTTCAAATCTGTCCCTTCCTCTGAACTCCCTCCATAACTACCTTTATTCAAGTTCTTATTATATCTGAACTAGAGTATTTAAAATATTCTCCTAACCAGGCTTTCCACCTCTGTTAATCTGTTACTTCTCCAAATCATCCTTCACGTACAACATTGTCTTAAGAATGTCCCAAATGCACTGCTCTACACGTCACTCCTCTTCTAAAAAACATAAAGTATCAGCAATCTCTACTCTCCACCAAATTAATATCTAATCTTGGCATTCAAGCTCCTCAGACTTTCCAGTTTTCACTCCTATTACTCCACTCTTCACACATTCTTATCAGCATTCCAGCTAAACTGAATTATTTTTATTCATTAATTCAGTATTAAGTGTCTCTACACTGAGCACCATGTTCTTTCTCCTTTTGTATCCTTGCCATTTGTCTAAGTCTGTCCCTCATTAGATTTAGCTCCTTGAGAGCAAGGAATAGAGAGAGCAAGAGAAAGAGAGAAAGAGAGAGGAAGAGAAAGATGATGGATGCCTGTGTATGTATGTATATGTTTATATGTATATGTGTATGTACATATACATGCATAGATGTGTAAATATACATATACATGTTTATATGTTTATGGAATGGATGCATTGCATATACACATGGCTTTGTACGTGTTTACATGCATACATGTGTGTGAATGCATGTGTGTATTGCAGGTGTGTTGTCTATATTGTGTATACATGTGTATATGCACATATACATATGTGTAGGTGCATGGGCACACCTGTATATTGTATGTCTATGTATGCATGTATATCTGCACAAATATGGGTATATATGTAGGTACATAAACGTGAGTATGCCCATGAGTATGCTCAATACATATATGCGTATAGATGTATGGATGCATTGTATGTATATGTGTGTCTGTGTATATATATATATATATATATATATATATATATTATACATGTGTATTGTGTGTGAAACTGTATGCAAATGTATATGTGTGTATGTAGGTGTGTGCCTAGATGGGTGTGTATATACACATGTGTGTATGCATTTACACATATACATGTATATATATCCTCATAGCTCCTGAATACAGTAGGTGCTTAATGACTGGATGAATGAGGGATAGACCAGATTACTCCTACCAGACAGGAGTGAGTCCGGAAAGGAAGGGCTAGATGACAGAAAAGAGAGATTTTGCCAAGGTAGAATCAATAAGACTTAGGGAGCTTCCTTAAGGAAAGGGACTGTTTTTGCTTTTCCTTAGTTTCTCCAGAACCTAGTACCTGGTACATATAAGTACTTAGAGGAACCAGAAAGGCTAAAATGAGGGAATAAAGTATAGAATCTCTTGCTATGTTGAATTTATTGCTTTCTTATTGGCTAATATTTTAACTCCTGTTTACTTGTATTCTACTTCTCCCTATTTGGTAAAAGTTTTCTGTAACTAATTGGTAACTTTAACTTCCATTGGATTTAGAGGTCAGAGTAATTATTATTCTTGAGAGCTGGAGGAGATATGGTAGAGACTTGTTCTTCTTTTAAAAACAGATTTGTATCTATTTTTAATCAATAAACTTAAATTTAAAAAAAATCAATATATATATTTAAATTTATTTATTTACTTTAAGTTTTCAACATTCATTTCCATAAAATTTTGAGTTCCAAATTTTCTTCCCATCTCTCCCATCCCTTCACCCCAAAATGCTGAGCACTCTAATTACCCCTATCACCAATCTGTCCTTCCTTCTAACATCTCTCCCTTACCTTATCCCCATCTTCTCTTTTGTCCTGTAGGGCAAGATAAATTTCTATACCCCATTACCTGTATTTCTTATTTTCCAATTGTATGCAAGAACACTATTCAACAGTTGTTCCTAAAGAGTTCCAGCTTCTCTCCCTTCCTCCCTCCCCACCCATCCCCACTAAGAAGGCAAGCAATTTAATATAGGCTATATATGTGTAGTTTTGCAAATGACTTCCATAATAGTCGTGTTGTGTACGACTAACTATATTTCCCTCCATCTTATCCTGCCCTCCGTTTCTTCTATTCTCTCCTTTGACCTTGTCCCTCCCCAAGAGTGCTGGTTTCTCATGACTCCCTCCTCCCATTGCCCTCCCTTTCATCATCCTCCCACCCTGCTTAATCCTTCTCCCTCACTTTCCTATATTGTAAGATAGGTTTTCATACCAAAATGAGTGTGCATTTTATTCAAAAATCAATAAATTTTTAAAAATCAGATATTATATGCAATTTTCCACATAGTAAACCCCAAACTTTTGCAGAGAGAGACAATCTTTAAATGGCCCATTCCTCCTGAAATCCCAGTCCACTCATGACGAAAGGCTAAAGAAACAGGCTGAGCCATGATAACATTTCCAAGTATCTCCTTCTGGGAATCCTATACCTGAAAATTATTGCTTTCTTTTACTGACTTCCTCCTACAGCGCTTCTAGACCAGCTGAGTCATACCTTTTAACTTTTACAAAAAGCTAAATTGGGAATATTAAGGCAACTTCCAATTTAGCTTTGCTCCTAGAGAGTAAAGGATGGATTTATGGTGAAATTCCCTCTGGAAACATGATTCGAACCTGCAATTCAAAGGTCATAGTCTCACAACTAAAGCATACCATGAGTAGTTTGGAATGGAGGAACTGGGAAAGAAATCTATGATAGATGGTTAAAGAAAATAAGATAATCTAGAACTGAGGTTATTTAACATGGTTGCCTATCCTTATGATTTCCATTTCCTTTCTTCCCATTCCTTTATTTTTTGAATCAACAATCAATTATTAAATGTCAAATGTGTACTAGGTACTGGGGATAAAAATACAAAAACAAAACAATTCTTGCCGCCTAAAAATTGGAAATTGAGGGTATGACCATCAATTGGAGAATGACTGAACAAGTTGTGGAATATGAATGTAATGAAATATTATAGATTGACTTCCTCCTCCTCTGCTACTCTTCCCCTTTATCCTTCACTTCCAGGTTTCCATCGTATGTCTTCTTCCATCAAAATGTAAGGTCCTGGAGAATAGGAACTGCCTTATTTGCATTTTTAATTCCAATAGTTAACACAATGCTTGGCACAATGTATGCATTTAATAAATGCTCTATGTAACCTTTAATTGGTAAATCCAATTGTCTTTTCTCAGTCTTCATCATTCCTTGACTCTCCTGTATCTAGTGATACTTTTGACCAACTCCCTCTTTCAGAATGCTCCCTTCTTCCTTAGCTTGTGACCATACTTTCTTAATGGTTTTTCTCTTACCTCTCTGATCTTTCTCAATTTTCTTTACTAACTATCCAACTCTAGCTTCCTAACCCTGGGTGTATACCACAAGACATTGTCCTCTGCACTCTTTTTTATTCTCTCTCTCTCTCTTTCTCTCCATCTCTCTCTGTCTCTGTCTGTCTCTCTCTTTCGCTCTCTCTCTCTCTCTTTAAATAATTTCATCAGTTTTCATGAGTTCAAGTATGTGGGCAACTCCCAAATATAATATAGGCAGTCCTGTTCTCTCTCCTAAATGTCAAACCCATACCACCATATGCTTGATAGACATCTCCACCTGGATGTTTTATAGGCACCACAAAATCAACATGTTCAAAACAATTCGTTATATTTTCTTCCAAGCCCATCTTCTAAGATTCCTCATTTCTGTTGTGATAGCATGACAATCCTTTGAGTTACTCCAGTTCAAAGCTTTGGAACTATTTTTGACCCTTCCGTCTCCCAGGACATATCCAATCCATTGGTCAAATTTTGTTGAACTGCTATTTAAGTATGCTAACAATTTATTTTCTACTCCCAATTCCTACCTTTCCAGTCCTATTTCATACTCTTCCCATTTATTCATTGAGTTCTAGTAAAACTGTCCCAGTATCTATATTCTATATCTGGCATTCTATCACCCCATTTTCCTGCCTTTGTACAAGTGGTCCCCCATATTTGAAATGCACTGTCCCCACCTCTCATGGCATTTGAATTTTCTTTCTAAGTGCTACTTTCTCCTCTGTTGTTAGAACTTTGTCTCTCTTACCTGAAGTTACTTTGCATAGCTTTTTCCATAATTTTATTTACTTAGGATCTGTGTGTATTTTGTATCTTCTCAATAGAATTTAAGTTCCTGAGGGCAGAATCTCTGTCTTTGTATCCTGCCTTTGCTTTCAGTCATATCCAACTCTTTGTGACCCTGTTTGGGGTTTTCTTGGCAAAGATACTGGAGTGGTTTGCCATGTCCTTCTCCAGTTCATTTTACAGATGAGGAAATTGAGGCAAATAGGGTTAAGCCCAGGATCACATGACTAGTAAGTGTCTGAGTCCAGATTTGAACTCAGGTCTTCTGACTACGGGCCTCTGTCTCCTACCTTATACATAACTAACACATAATAAATGTTTTTAAATTATACTATATTGAGATGTTAAAGCTAAACAATGGTCATTTTAATACCTATGTATAAGAAACTGAATGATTATTTTTGAAAGAGGTTGTGTTGAGCAGTTTTAATCAGATCTGCAAAAGGCAGACGATAAATAAAAGGACCTAAGTTGTTGTAGAAGGTTTAAGGTGTGTCAGGTATAAGGAAATATTTCCTAGAGAAAGAGGTTTCAGCTTTGTTCATAATGGGTTACCAAAGTAGCACAAATTCTTATTTGTCTAGGACAGTTTAATCCAGACACTGTCAAACAGGCGATGGATGTGCTGACTCATAGGATCAAAGGGCCCTGGCCCTTAGTGTAAGGCTTTGTTGCCTTGTTTTGTTTGCCTTAAATGTCCTCTAATCCAGACTTTCGTTGTACATATTAGGAAACTAAGGCTCCTAGAGGTGAAATAACTTGCCCAAGGTCACCCAGGTAGCAAGGTCGGCATCGAACTCAGGTTCTCTGACTCTCATTACTTTAAGGTCCTTTCTGACTTTTCATTCTATGAGAAGGAGCAGAAAGATATGATTGGAATGAGTTGCCTAGACCAAAGATGCCCCACAGTGCAGTTTGAACATATCCTTGTAATTCTGCTCCATAGCTTTATGGACCCATAGAGTTCAAAGTGAAAGAACTTATCAAGTCTACCCTGCCTCATTTTACAGAGGACGAAGTTGAGACAAAGAAGTCAATTGACTGGTGCAAGGTCCTACAGGCAGTAAGTCCTAGAGTCAAAATTCTAACCTAGGTCCTTGGCTCCCAAATCCCCTGTCTTTAAGTGGAAATACAAGTTACCCCATAGACTACCAGATGAACATTTATTATGCATCTATTACATCATTCAAAGCATGGTGCTAGATGCTGGACCAGTAACCAACTATCCTCTGAGACAACTAAACCTAAGTTGTTTTTCTTCACATGAAAGACATTTTCCCCAGTCATCTTATTTAGTATATCCCTACTCGTGCCTGACCCCTCAGGAACTGGATTGCTTAATAGACATTTTTTTCTGAGCAAAAATCTCAATCCTAAAACAGCAACCATGTGACCATGGTTGAAACATAAGGCAAGAAGCATTGAGTGAGACACTATCCACAGATAGTTTCTTTTGACTGCATTTTCACATTTTCTGCCTTTAAAAAAATAAATTCTAAAAGCCATAAGAAGAAGAATTTTTCCTCTCACATTTTTTTTATCTTTCCTTCAGCGTTATTTCTCTCAAGAGGGTTTAGGTCCCTGTCATGCAAATGGGATGGGCTAGTGATGAGGGTGGTGACCTGAGTTTTCTGGGGGATTTAAACAGCACCATGCTGTTGTGAGAAAGGCCCCACAGG
Source organism: Potorous gilbertii (assembly GCA_028658325.1). Lineage (NCBI taxonomy): Eukaryota > Metazoa > Chordata > Mammalia > Diprotodontia > Potoroidae > Potorous > Potorous gilbertii. Next base: position 406,131,091 of record CM053771.1, on the reverse strand, counting down.
TCCGTCGGGAAACCATTTTAAAGTAATCAGTGTCCAATGCCTCATTAGAATATCAAATCAGTCATCTGAAGCTTTGTCTGAAGGGATTGTTGTCTTTATAGAAGGTGGAGATTTCAGGCATTTTTTTCTTCTTTTGAGCAAAGATTGACACATGCTCCACTTTGTCAGGTATTTTCTGTGGAGCACGAACCAGAAACAGGTTGTTGGAATCTTTTTCCCCCTTGAATCAGTATTTTCATTTCAAAAAGTTGTTCTGGACACATAAAAATAAGTACATTAGTAATCCAAATATTATTTTCAGTAATAGAAATTAATGTCATCTTTAAACCTTTGCCTAGAAAGATACCATCACTTCCATATCAGTTCTCTTGGTTTTCCTTGCTCTTCAATATAAACTTGGGAGTCAAGTAGAATTGCCTCCACAAAGTAAGCCAAACAATCAATCAGCATCTATTAAGAACCTATATTCTTTATAATTATGTGACAGAGACTGAGGATATAAAAAAAGAAAAAAAATAAAATAGTATCTGCTCTCAAGAAAATTGTCAGGTAGATTTCCAGAACACAGGATCACCTGGAAGCATATCTGGGGAAAAAGTAAACGTTTCCCTTTTCCTTATTAGGCAAATACAGAAATTCACCTTGCCCCTATAAGTGACCTGGCACATACCAATTTACAGACAGAAATCTTGAGATCCTGTCAAGAGTGGGTTTGATTATCTCTCTCTGAGAAACTTTGACAAAATAAAATTCATTAATGTAAAATCCCACAAAGTGAACCCAGGATATTCAGTCAGTCAGGAAGTCAACTGGTAATTCAGTAAAGCACAAATATTAAATGCCTACTATACATGTTTAGCAATTTTCAGAATTCTCCACTTTTCCTAAAAAAGGTGTACTGGATTTTATTCAAATCCTATTCTATTCTATTCTATACCATCCCTTTCCTTCCCATCCTGTCCTATCCTGTCCTATCTTATTCAGTCCCACACCAACCTATCCTATTCTGCCCTGTGCTATTTATTGTGCCCCATCCCACACTATCTCATCCCAACATATCCTAGCCTATCCCATCCTATCCCATTCCATCCCAGCCTATTATACTCCACGCCATCCTAGTCTATATTATCCCATCCCATTTTGTCCTGTTCCATCCAATGCCATTCTAATCTATCCTATCCTCTCCTATTCCAACCCAGTTCATTCCATCCGATTCTTTTCAGTTCCACTCTATTACATTCTAATCTGATCAACTCACTTATTATTCAGTACCTAACACACATATGGCATTTTGATGGGTAACAAAGACAAATACACACAAAGACAAACCAAACAGAGGGAAACAAAGACAAAAAGGAACCAGTCTCTCCCTCAAAATGCTCACTTTCTACTAGGATAACGGGAGGGGAGAAAGAGGAGGAATATACCACATACAGAGATAAATGTTATGTGCTAGTAGATATACCCAAGGAAAAGTCATAGGCTCATATAGTTAAAGCTGGACCTTAAATAAAGATCTCTGATTTAACCTCCTCATTTAACAGATTAGGAACGTTAAGCCCACAGAAGTGATGTAACTTGCTCAGAGTCATACAGGTAGTCAGTGGCAGAGCCAGAATTCATGCAGTGCTCTTTCCACCATATTACATTGTCTCCCAGAAAGAAGCTTAACAACCGTTCTAAAAGAACCCCCAACAACACAAGAGGTTTTCAGTCTTCTTTCAGTGAGTCCTCTGTCTTTTCCTCCTCCCTCTGCTCAGTTGTTTACCTGATGAGTTTGAATGAACTAAATGACTTGAAGATCATCTAATTCCCAGGAAATGAGGTCAAATCTGAGTGGTTCCTAATGAATCACTTTTTAAAATAGTAGATCTCAGTCTATAAAATTAATCATCATAGGTATTTTTAGTCTTAGAAGCAATAGTCTATATTTTTGCATCAGCCACCCATTCACTTTTGTGATCTCAGTAGCTGTCCCAGAAACATAGTAGCAATGTGGAGGCTTAGACATGTCTTTTAGTCTCCAGTCCTGTCCCTAGTTCTGACCTATCTTGTTTACAGCTCATTTTATTAGAATGAGCAGGCACAATGCTGACCCACTCATATTTTCCCCCTTACCTTTCCTAATCTGAAGGGGCACTTTGGGATTCTTCTGTGAGGTCCATATGATATAAGCTGTTCAGCTTTATACTCATGAAAAATAAATATAATAAATATGTTAATATATAAATATTGTTTAATAATATAAATTATTAATAAATAATAGATTTGATGGAAATAATTAATAAATATAATAACAAAAATCTCCTAATAAGTGGTACTACACTGCTGTTGGGTCACATTACAATGCTATTAGGTAGTCTCCAGACCTGAACGTGTTAATAGTGAAGAACAGATTTTATTCCCTCAAATTCACAGGAGAGTCACGAGACGTTTATCACTTTTCTGAATCTGACTGTTCATTGGAGCCTCTCAGAACTGAAACCTTTGCTCTCCTAGATAATCTAACTAATAACAACATTCATCATCTCCCACCTTCCTCATCCCTCCCCCAGAAATAAATTGCTCTCTACTACCTCATTTTGAAGATCCGCTATGGGAATTATATTTTTTAAAAATATAAAACCTTGTAGCTTCACAGTATATTCAGTACTAGAATAACCCCTTAAAAATGAATCAAAAATACATTTGAATAATCACAGACTTGAGTAAATTACAAAGGGTTAGACTCAAATAATCATTCTAATAAAACATGTTAATGGAATTAATTCTGTATTTTTGATAATGTAATATTATTGATTTTAACTGGATCCATTTTTCTACCTTTAAAATTACACATCATGATGTCCATCTTCCCCTTTGAGCTTAGGAGACTTGCAATGTGACCTAAGCAGTAAGAAGGAAGAAAAGACATCCTTTTGTCCCTTCAATATTTCTTCTTCCATGAGGATCTCAGGGACAATAATCTTCCAAGGACAAATTGCACTTGATACAAGTATCCCAAATCCAAGGATATCGCTTGTTGGTACCTTTATATGAGTTGCAGCTGTTGTAGCATCTCCTTTTCTGAAACTAAGCTCCCTTTATACCGACAGGAGAAAACATAAATATGTGAGTAATAACATGAAAAACAGTTAGAAAGGTAAATGGGAATTAGGTAGTGGAAGGCATTAAATGCCAAGTTGAGGAGTTTCTGTATTTTCCTAGAGGCAATAGGAAACTACTGAAAGTAGCATGATTAGATCTGTATCTTAGGAAGATTATTTTGACAACCTATATGAAAAATGGGTTAGAAAGAGAAGGGAAGGGACAACTAGGCAACAGAGTGGATAGGGTGCCTATATCCCTATTGCCAAAAGAAAGGAAAGAAGGAAGGGAAAGGAAGGAAGGAAGGAAGGAAGGAAGGAAGGAAGGAAGGAAGGAAGGAAGGAAGGAAGGAAGGAAAGGGAAGGAGAGGAGAGGAGAGGAAAGGAAGAGAGAAAGAAAGAGAGACAGAGAGAGAGAAAGAGAGAAAGAAAAGAATAATATAAGATTTAGGGATACTTGTTAGAAAGCTATTAAAGCAGACTGAGTGAGAGGATAAGGACCCAAACTGGAGTAGTAGCCATATGAGTGGAGAAAAGAGGAGAGATTTCAAAGATGTTGAAGTAGAATTCCAAAGTCTTGGAGACTGAGCAGATGTAGGGGAAACTGCAAAATCCCGAAGAGTCAGAGGGAGACAGAGCTGCAGAAAGAGAGGAAGCCACTTTCAGTTCCCCTGAACCTCCAGAGACTAGCAGGCTAGAAGAAGACATTGGGATCAGGGGGGTGGGGAGGGCCCGGTGATGAGTAGCATTTCTGTCCTGTGAAGAAGACTAGGGTAGCTAATGATAACCTCTGACATGTATATATGATTTTACAGTGTCAAAGCATTTTTCACACAATATCTCATTCGAACTTCACAACTATCCCATAAGGTATTACAGACACTATTGTCCTCATTTTACAGATGAGAAAACTAAGGCTCTGTTAAGTGACATGCCCTTAGCCATGCAGCAAGTCAGTGTCAGAAAGGAGAATGAACCCTAGGTCTCCCTGAGCCCAAGCTTGCACTGCATTCACCATGACACACTGATCTATGAAAATATCATTTATTAAGGGGCCTGGAATGAGCAAAGCCCTATGCTGAGAACTATAGGGCTAAGAGCAGAAATACAAATTATAAAAGGATCTTGCCTTCCTAGAACTTACAAAGGCTTTCCTGCTGTCTTGTATATGGTACCTTATAGTAGATGGCTGCCTTCTTGTTTCTTGTTGGAGGCAATCAGGGCAAAGTGATTTGCCCAGGGTCACACAGGTAGCACCTGAAGTCACATTTGAACTCAGGTCCTCCTGACTCCAGGGTCAGGACTCAATCCACTCTTCCACCTAGCTGCCCCTATGGAGAGTCAGAGACAACTGAAAAATGACTAAATAACGACAAAGTATATAACTACCTAAGCAAAGTAGAATTGGGAGACTTTTGAGGGAAGAGAGTATTTCCTTTGAGTAACATTGCCTTTTAAATATGAATTAACTTTTATTAGAAAAATCAGAAAAAAGGGTCTTGGAGATCATCTGGTCCAAGTCTCTCATTTTGCAAATGAGAAAATTAAAGCATAATAAGCATTCTTGTAAACTATAGTTAATTTTTAAAAGGTAATGTTGCAAGGGTGTGCTAGAGCCAATTCTAACTGACTAGTGAGGGCCAATTGTAAAATCTTAAGCTTGAGCATTTACACTTGGGAAATTGTCAAACACTGCAAAATCAGGATTTGATTTATTGATTTGTTGATTGTCCAGATGTAAAAAAGTGACGAAGAAAATGTTAATAATACAGAATTAAATCCAAAAGTATGTCCTGTGTAAATTTTTCCCCCTAGAAAACCAGATGTTAAATGTTTACCAGCACAGTTACACATAACTAATAGGGCAGTACAATGAAAAGAAAGTCAGTCTTGGAGTAAATACCAAGTAAATACCTAGTCTGACACAGACTAACTGTGTGACCCTGAGCAAATTATTTAATCTGAGTCTTCCAGGTAATTCTCTAAAAATATAATTTACAGATGAGATGGTCATCTCTATCATTTGAGGGAGTTTCCAAAACAGAAGTTTCATACAACAGTGAAATTCCAAGTCTGACATACCCCTTACCCTCAAAAAACAAAATCAGGTTTAGGATTGTTTACATCAGAATAAACTGCACAAAAGATAGAGCACTGGGCCTGGAATCAGGAAGACCTAAGTTCAAATCCAGCCCAGCCACTGTGACCCTGGGCAAGTCACTTAACCTCTGCCTTAATCTCCTCATCTATACAATGGGGATAATGACGGCACTTGCCTCCCAAGGTAGTTGTGTGAATCAAATGAGACAATAATTGTAAAGCATTTAGTATAATGCCGGGCATACGATATATATGTGTGTAATAAATATATATACATATATTTATATATGTATAAAACACATGTGTGTATAACCTATGTGTTTTATAAGCATAATATACACATAGATACATTGTGCATATATTTCATATGTGTATACAGTGTACATATATGCATACAATATGCACATATATATACAGTATTCCCATATATATTTAATATGCATTTGATTTTTTTGTTTGTCCTGGTTTTGGTTTTTTGTGTTCATCTTTCATTTTCAAAGAGTACCATGACATCCTAAAAATGATGAGATGACTCAGATGGAAAGTGAGACTGGTGACCTTGCACAGCCCTCCCTCCCTCAAAGCAAAATAATATGCATATACATGTATGCAATATACATAATATATGCATGCAATCTATGTGTGTGCAATATAAATATATGTATACAATGTACATGTATAATGTATACAATATATACCAAGTACATTGTGTATAATTTATATAATATCCATATATTACATATGTGTGTAATATCACATATTACAAGTATTACCTATCGTAAGTGCTATGTAAAGGATAGCTATTACACCCCTCCTCTCTTTTACAAACATTTTCCCCCAATTGAAACATCTTGGTTTTTTAGGGACAGTCATTTAGCCCCCTTTTATAGTTTTTCCATAATCGTTATCACAGATACTGTGTAAACTAGAAAATCTGTAAGCAGAAGAGTCAACAATGCTGGCAAGGTACACTTTTATTCATTTTCTTTCAAGAAACACTAAATTTATATCTGTATATGTATATATATATATATATATATATATATATATATATATCTGTATATACAAACTGTGTCTCTTTGAGGGAAATATGGAACCCTTAAAACCCAGAAAAATATTCAAAGTGACCCATAGTCATAACTACCCATTCCTAACGAGTGACACTATTTGTTTCTTAGTGGTCAATTTTTTAAAAACTCGTGATAGTCACCCAAGGTCCTGGAGGTGAAAAGTTCTTCATATTCCTGAGCTATTTCACCTCTACTACAACTGATTCCACCTGGACTATGGAGCCTTAAAAAAATTGCCCCAGGAGAACAATGAGAGGAGTGTTTTTCCTTTCAAGTATTCACTGTGCAAAATCATTTTTATCTGCAGAGACTGGGAGCAAGCTACTTCCTGCCTTCCATGCTGAGAAATTGGAAAGTATAATGACTTCACAATACCCCGCTGAGCTGAGTTCTTCTTGAAAACGTATGCCTCCCATTTTTCAGCCATTTAGGGCAGGCCCTCAGTCAACTTAATATTGGGTTGATTTCACTGGAATTTTTGGATGTTCCCAAAAATGAAATCATTCTCAATAAAAGGTGTCCTTCTACAATAGGTGTTATTACTGCTTTCTCATTTTGAGACGTTTTTGGTAATGGATTTTAACCTATATGGAAGTCACTGCCCATCCCTGAATCTCGGTTTCCTTATCTGAAATATGAAGGGGTGGACTAGAGAACCTCTAAGATCCCTTCCTAATTATAAAATCTTCAATCCTATCCAAAAAGGTAAGCCAGTTTGAGCTGAAGTTTGTGGTCCGTGTCAAAGTCTGAACAATCGCTCACATTAAGAAATGTCAGTGATTATCACCATTGTTGACAACAGTTTCGAAATGAGAAATTGAAAAAATAAATCCTCCGAAGACTATTGTATTTCATCAACATCCAGAACATTCAAAATACTGAAGCCTGTCTGTGTACAGATGTGTCACATACCTTGCTCCAAACCTCTTTGTTTGAGTATTAAAGATGGAGATGGTAGAGACTATCCAATTTTAGACCCAATAATCTAAGGATCATTCTCCCCCTTCCCAGTTCACTTATTAGAATTATAACCAAAACACAATGGCAGCATCTTTAATATTAAGAGGTTAGGGTCAGTGTTTCCATTGAAATTCATCCTTCCTGAGAATTCCCTTCCTCCATGAGTTGGACAAAACTTGAGCGTATCAAACTTCACAATTTGGGTTAAAGTTAATTTTTACAATCCCCAATATGTAAATGTAGCCTAGACTCTGATCTTACACCCCCAATGCCACCAGGGTTATCATCATGAGATTGGCTAAATAAAATAATAGCAGCTAGCATACATGTCTAAATCTAATAAAATAGCAATTAGCATACATGTCTAAATTAATGGCCTTTTCTCGTTCTTTATCTCATCTTCATCAGTCTTTGAGACTATTGACCATGCCCTCCCTTTCTTCCATTGACTTCCTCTGTTTTCTTCTGCCTGTCCTCCTACTTAATCTCACTGATCTTTTGCATCATCCTTCACTAGTTCACCTCTCTCTTCCTGCTTCCTAGGCATGGGGCCTCCCCAAAGTTCAGTCTTCATCTCTCTTTGCTGTTTCTTTCTCAAATTGTTATATCTATGCAGTTTATTCCCAAATCTCTCCATTCAGCTCCAATTGTTTTCTTGAGTTCCAGGCCCATATTTCTAATTGCTCAAGGGACATCTCCATGTGGATGTCCTGCTACCTTATCTAACTCAACATGGCCAAAAATGGAACTAATATTCTCTCTCCCTCTAAACTCATGAATTTTCCTTATTTTATTTGGATAGCACTGCCATCGTTATTCTGACACAAGCCTGTAATCTCACCCATCTTCACTCTCCTCATCCCAGATGTTACCAAGTCCTGTCAATTTCACCAACCAAATGTCCAACTCCTTTACCCCATCCCCACTGCCTTCACCTCTGTCTGGACCATCATTACCTCTTGCACTGATATTATTACAGCCTCATAACTGCTTTCCTGCATCCCACTCCCTCCTCTTCCTAGCCCATCTTTTACATGGCCATGGAAATACTTTCCTTTTTTTAATTTGATTTTTAATTTTGGAATAAAACAAACATTTCCTTAACATAGTACAATTTTTTAAAATGATTGTACATGAAACTGGAAATCTACTGTCACAACTTGCTATTTCCTTCAAATATTCAATAAAATTATCATGTACATTTATTTTTCCCCTCCCTTCTCCCACTCCTGCCCTAGAAATGGCTACTATTAGACAAAAATAGGTGTGTGTGTGTGTGTGTGTGTATGTGTGTGTACATATGTATATATAAAAAGTGTGAATGTCTATATGTATATGCATGTATGTGTATATATACACACATACATGTGTGTGCAAAATTATTCACATAATTCTATTTATTACTTCTTTCTCTGAATGAAGACAGCATCTTTCTTCATATGTCCTTTATAATTAATTTGTGTATTTATTGACAAAACAATATTTGCTCAAAGTCATTCTTAAAATAATGTTGCTTCTATTGTATAAAACATTCTCTTGGTTCTGCTGATTTCACTCTTATTTTGTGCAAATCTTTCCATGTTTTTCTAAAATCCTGGAGCTCGTCATTTCCTGTAGCACAACAGTATTCCATCACCATCAGGCACCACAACTTGTCCCGCCATTCCCCAAATGATGGGCATCCCTGCAATTTCCAGTTCTTTGCTACCAAAGAGAGCTGCTATGAACATTTTAGAAGATATAGGTTCTTTTCTTTTTTCCCTAAACGTCTTTGGAAATAGACCAACTAGTAGTATTACTGAGTCAGAGAGTATAGATAGTTTAATAAGTCTTTGGACATAATTCCAGATTGCTTTCCAAAATTTCTCTCTCATTTTTCATATTGAAAATCTTTTGATGGCTTCTCATGGTTGATAGGACAAATGCAAATTCCTTATCCTGGTATTTTAGTCTGCCATAATTTGGCTTGTAATTATCTATCTAGCTTTGTTTCACTCTACTCCCATTCAAACACCCCAGATTCCAGCCAAATTGGGCTACTGTTACACCTGTTTCCATGCTTCTGTATACAACATTATATATTATATTATGTATTATATATATACATATATATATATGTATATATATATATACCTTATATTAACATTATATACAACAATACCTCTGCTGGATAAAGCCTTCTTCTTCCTTCAAAGGCAGCTCAAATGCCATATCCTTCTGGAAAGCTTTCCAGAAAGTGATTTCCACTTCTCTCTCTCTTTTTTCTTTTAAAAAAATGTCTGATTGATTTCTTTTGTTTTTATATCACCATCAGTTTAAGATACAGGAAATTCCCTGAAAAATTGAGCTCTCTCTCGCAACAAAGAAAAATAACTAAACAAAAACAACTCATACCAAGACATGTGACAATGTATACAATAAATGTATATAATGTATACAATATTCTGCTCACACACACACACACACATGCACCCACACGCACATGTGCACACACACATACCTCTTTGTTAAGAGTATGTAGGTATGTTTGAATATCTGTTCTCTAGTACTAAGATTGATTATTACACTTACTCAGGAACCACCTTTCTTTTAGTAATCTGTTTATTTACATTGTAGTCATTACGTAGTGTTCTGTTTCTGTTTATTTCAGTTAGCATAAGTAAATACAACTTTCCTATATTTCTTTGAATTCATTATATTTATCATTTCTTAACGCAAAATAACATTCACAGATCATAGTTTGGGGATAGCTAGGTGGTGCAATGTCAGGCAAGGAGTCAGAAAGCCTCATCTTCCTGGGTCACTTAACCATTGTCTGCCTCAGTTTACTCACCTGTAAAATGGAGACGATAATTGCACCTACCTCCCAGGGCTGTTATAATAATTATACCCTTCTTCCCATAGTACCTGGCACATAGTAAGAGCTATATAAATGTTAGTTATGATTTCATAGATGAGGACACGGAGGGTCCCATATGTCACATACTTAATCTACCCCATGAGTCCAGTCACTTACTGTTTTTGTATTTCTGAAGTCACACAACTAGCTAATGGGAGCCAGTATCAGACTCCAGTCCTCTTAACATTTGGTACTTCAGGGTTCCCAAGGATTAAATCATGTACCCGCATCCTTCCAATCAAACTGAGAATGCAAATCACAGATGCTGATAAAGTTGCCATGTTTCCTGAATCATTTTCTAAGAAATGCTCTCTAAATTATAATTATAGTTTTATTGACTATATACTCAACAAAATGATAAAATCCAGCAATAGGCTGCCAATGAGGCATCTCTCTCATTTCTATCTATGTAGCTTTGGGAGGTATCATTATCACTCATAACAGCCATTAAAACCAAGTATCACGATAAACAGAACTTAGAACCAAGCTTTTCAATCCTTCCAATGAAAAATATTAAGCCGAGATTTTCACAAATAATGCATATTAAATAAATACTTGATAAATATTCAATCACACTGCTTTTACTAATGATTAATTATTTTAGTTAGAGTACAAAGTTTAGCCCAACTAATAAAATGTAATAAAGTTGTTTTTAAATATTATTTTACATGCGTTCCATTTTTATTTCTATTTTTATGTATCCTTAATTATGTGCTTAACCTATAAGTTATACACATGTACAACAGTAAATATATATGTTGCCTATATATTATATACCTACATCTTATACATATGTACAATTATGTATATATATATGATATACATATATACTCAATTGTACAGACATATAGTATGTCAATAAACTAATATACATTGGGATACTTGCTCAAGAATATTTACTGATCAAAGTACACCATCAAAAATGTTTGGAGATCTCTGATATAGAGTGAGGACAACTTGTTAGACTTGGAGTCAGGAAATTCTTTATTCAGATTCCATCTCTGAGACTTATTAGCTATGTGATCATGGGCAAGATCCTTAATCTATCTGATCCTGTTTCCCCATAAGTAAAATGGGAACATTATCTATTACACCTACCTTACAAGGCTATTAAGATAATACAATGAAAAAATTATAGTATTGAAAATTTCGTTAATTAGTTATATAATAAAAAATGCCAATTATTATTATGGCTGTTTAGTTGCTTTTGGTGGGGGAAGGGCATGTCCTAAATCTATGTATTCGTTGGCATAAACGCCTCCCACATGATGAAATATACTCTCATCATGGTAGTTCCCTCCATCAGTTATCAGTTATACCCAATAACATAGATCTATAACTCAGGTTTGATGTTCAATCTAAGAAAGTTGCCTGGTATTCCTAAGATATTTAGTGGTTTGTCTAGGTTCACCCAGCTAGTATGTGTCAGATTCAGGAATTCCTGGCTCCCAGGAGAGTCCTCTATCTACTACCCCTCTGGATCTCTAGCTATTGCTCCATTCCATTCAATTCTACAAGCATTTCTCTATTGAGTTTGACTAAAGAGATCACAGATTCAATGAAATATTGAGGACTGTGATTAGGTTTGTACTATCCTATGGGACTACATTTAAACCTGTGTAAGCTAGGTGGCACATGGATAGAGTATCAGACCTGGAGTCAAGAAGACTTGAATCAAACCCTGCCTCAGACACTTACTAGTTCTCTGACTCTGGGCAAGTCAGTTAACCCTGTATGCCTCAGTTTCCTCATCTGTAAAATGAGTTACATAAAGAAATAGCAAACCACTCCAGTATCTTGGCTAAGAAAACTCCAAATGGAGTCATGAAGAGTCAGACATGACCGAACAATAGTGTACTTAGAGAACCAGTATCTATTCTAAATCTAGAGTTGAAAGGGAGCTTAGAAGCCCTCTAGTCCAGTCCTTTCCATTTACACATCAGGAAGTCCTGCCATTTTACAGAACAGCACCAGAGAGGTTCAGTGAATGACTTAGTCAAGGTCACACTGGTAGTAAACATGAGAGGCACTATTTGAACCCAGGTCTGAATCTCATGATCCCTAAAAGGCTTTTTCTTATTTTTTTTTTTTATTCTCTCAAGGCATCATCAGTAGAAATGAAAGAACATTTTTCTAAAAGGAATAAATTGATCCATTCCTGGATGAAAATTGTTGCTAGTGTTAATCCCAATTGTAGGAAGATTAATATGAGAATAAGTTCTAATGCTATTTTCTGGTGACCAAAAACAACTGTGGAAGAGCCCCCTAACCGGGGTCTCATTGCACCTAAATTGTAGAGTACAATTAAGTAACTTGACTTACCTAGCTAATAAATGTCTGAGACCAGATTTGAACTCAGGAAGATGATTCTTTATGACTCCACTCCTCACACTCTGCATCACACACTGCATCACATAGCATATAAGTATACACTGTCGGCTGGTCATTGTGCTAAGCGCTGTGTCGATAATGAAACAGTCCTTATTCTCAATGAGTTTTACATTCAATCAAATATGCTAATATACATAAAGTACTATGCAAGTCTTACAGCATCACAGAAAGGCTACTTAGTACATACATAGTACCATTAGCAGCAGTATACTCGTATGGTAATCATTAAATAGATTATTGAAGTATTCAAATGATTAAATTATTAATTTAAATTATAAAAATTATTATAAATTTATAAATTAAAAAATAATTCAAATGATTAAATATTAAGTAGCAGAATACCTACAGAGTACAATTTCTAGGGAAACAGAAAGTTGGTTAGCCCATCCCATAGAGAGGAATTCTTCCGTCTCTTAGATGCCTACATCACACAGTCCCTTTAGGTTAAAAATTTGAATATGTTAATTTTCCTGGGAGGAGAACTAGGGTTAAGCTCTTACCAGTCATTTATGCCTTTGTCTGAATGAGTGTTAATCCAGATAACTCACTCATTCAAAGTGTTTTATGTACCTTGTTTCCTTTGAATCTCATAACCTGGAAGGTAGGTTACATAAATGTGACTGCTATTTTATAAAAATAAAAAAGTCATCACACAGAAAAGTCTACTGAATTGTCTGAAACAAAGCAGCTGGTGACACAGAGGACAGGGAGCTGGACCTGGAGTCAAGAAGACTCAAGCTCAAATCCAACTTCAGCTGGATTTACTAGTTATATGACCATGGGAAGTCACTTAATCTCTGGTTATCTCAGTTTCCTCAACTGTAAAATAAGGGTACTAATAGCAGCTACCTTCTAGAGTTGCTGTGACAGTCAAATGAGATAACATATACAAAAGTTCTTAGCACAGTACCTTGCACATGGTAAATGCTATATAAATACCTACTGCCCTTCCTCCCCAATGAAGACATCTCAGACCATAAATGATAGTATTTAGTACTGAACCCAGGTTAAACTGTATACTAAGGCCATGATCCTGCTACTACATTGTACAGCAACTAAGGAGAAGTGAGAAGAGAACACTCTAACAATGGGTGTCTGCAGAGGGAAGAAGGTAGCCCTAAGGAGAGAAATGGGTATAAAGAAGACATTGGAATTCTGAAGTCAAACTTGGCCTACCTCAAAATTTGCCTAGATGTAGTTCTAAGCCCAAGAGCTATCTTCAGACACAAAGCATTCCTAACCAAACTCAGTTGAATCTGGATCTGTGAGGTAGGCATCAGGAAGAAACCTTCCAATTTGGTGACAGCAAAGGGGGCCATCTATCCAGTTACATGCAACGGCAAACCAGCTCCTCCAGTAAATCATATGGCTCATGGAGAGAAGGGTAATGGTAAACCAGCAAGGGGATAGGACCTGGCAAGTAATTCCAGTCATTGTTCAGCTATCATGGCTGCCTTGTTGAATTAAAGTCTGACAGGCTGGAGAGGGGAAAGGCTCAAGTCAGAGGACATGCCAGATTCCATACCCTCTTATTCTCTATTTTCCTACTCCTAAGGCCTTTGGGAACCAAGGATCATATATAATTAAGTACCTAGTTCAATGACAGAAGTTCCCAGACTGTGTTCACAGAGAAAAGCAAAAGCATTCAAAAAGAGTAAAAATTATTTTTTGTACAGCACTACACAAAACATTTTCACATATATTTTTCCATTTCATACTTATAAGGAGGTAGGTTAGGTAGGTATTATGCCCATATTACAGATGAGGAGATTAAGACTTGAAAAATGACATGACAGTTAAAATGATCCAGTTTTTCATGCCAAATCTAATGCTTTATCCATCACAAACCACTGCCCTACCTACCCACCCACTCCAGTATGAAACAGGGCAACAGTGAGACCACAGTTGTACAACAAAACAAACAAAAGCGGTTGTATAGAGTGGGGTCCAAAATTGCCCATTCTGCAAGAAAACCCACTAAGGCAGAACCCTAAACCAATAGCACTTCATTAAAGGGTTCATGACTCCCCCCAATGAAGTGAACCTCAGATCTTCATAATTTCAGATGCCCCTGGCCCCTAGGACTTTGTTTTTATAGGGTTTCATGTGTGGACACTCAAGGGAGAATAAAGCAAAATATGGAATCCCATTGGTTGGTAGGCTTCTCCCTTCACCCTCCAGGAAGGCCAGATATGATATATCAACATGGATGGTCACAAGATGAACAAGGCAAGGGTCATCTCTGCTGACTAAGTAGTCCGAAAATGGTAGAGGAAATAGTCATCTCTGGTGCCTAACTGGTCATAAGATGGTTACCTGCTTCTGTTAGACAAGAGAGAGTGGTCCAGAGGCACAAAATTAAGTTGGGGGAATTTCCAAAGAATCAAGCCATCCTACCCACACTGGCTTTGGATATACCATTTGAGCAAAAGAGGATGGAGATCTTTTTGTCAGTATTCCTAAGGTTATGCAAGTGAGCTTCATACCCGGTAAAAAAGTGGAGAACATTGGATTAAAGTGTGAGGCCTACTATAAAGGCCTAATAGAAGAACCTACCTTAATTATCACTTTACAATTTATGTAAAATATCAAACTGATGAATACTGATTGAAAACGAGTAGGGATCCAAATTAATCATTTTTTACAACAGCCTTGGCTTGGAAATACCTTGGAATTATTTTAAACATTTTGTGTAAACTTAAGAATATTATTTATTCGTACCATGAAATGACCTCCCATTATGAAAAAACGACAACTGACCATAGTCATCTCTTAACCTTACAAGGAGGCATTGCTGCTGGGCCCTGGAAAAGTTAATGGCTTTTAAAGTAATGTTGAAAGAAAAAGCCTTTTGGAATTAAACTCTAATTATTTGTTGAGGATTGATCAGTATGCTTATTTTTCCCCCACAGAAAAACATACGGCTTTATCAGAAAATTCAAAGGTCAACACATCAATTATAGAGTTGATTCTTCAAACTCTTAAGAAAAATTCAGGTAAATATAAATTTAGATAATGTCAATGATAATGTAAAGACTAACTATTGATAACATGGTCTCAAGACTTTGTTGTTTTCTAGAGAAGAAAGAAGGAAAGTAAATTTTTTAGTCAAGTGACAAGAACAGTGAAATTTTTTTTCTAATAGGAATGCTAAGGAACAGGGCTGGCTGTAGCAGGTCAGACATTTTCTCTGAATCATTAATAGGTTTAGAGTGAAATGTGATTTGACATCTCCAAATCCAAGCCTAGCTCTTATTTAAATTTTGTGAGTCTCAATTTCCTATGAAATGATCAAGATGATCCCAAAATATTTTAATCTTATGATTCTGCAATTCTCTGAAATAAGAGGAAGGATGAAAGACTGAGTAGAGATTTCTGACCAAAAGAGGAGAGTTTGGAAAGCTTGGTTTAACTGGCTTTTAAAATTAGGTAGGAGATGAAGCAATAACAACCATTCCAGCAAGCAGTTTTTTCCTTCAATTAATTAATTAAAACATTTTTTACAAAACATTTTGAGTTCCAAATTATCTCCCTCTTTTTTGCCCCTCCTCCACCCACGGGGAAAGTAAGAATTATGATATCAATTACACATGTAAATCAATGCAACTAAGAACTGGAAATTGAAGAGATGCCCATCCATTGGGGAATGGCTGGACAGGTTGCGATATATGAATGTAATGAAATATTATTGTGCTATAAGAAATGATGAACAGGTTGGCTTCAGAAAAACCTGGAAAGACTTACATGAACTGATGCTGAATGAAATGAGCAGGAAAAGATAATACATAGTAACAGCCACGTTGTGCAAGGACTCTTTCTGGTAGATTTGGCCCTTCACAGCAATGCAAGGACCTAAAACATTCCCAAAGGACTCTTGAGGCAAGATGCCATCCACATCCAGAGAAAGAAATATGGAGTCACAATGCAGAATGAAGCAGACTATTTTCTCTTGTGTAATGTTTTGTTTTGTTTCTTTCTCATGGTTTCTCCTATTCATTTTAATTCTTCCGCGCAACATGGCTAATGTGAAAAATGTGTTTAATAAGAATGTAAAGGTAGAACCCATATAATACTGTAGGCTGTCTTGGGAGGAGGAAGGGAGGGGGAGAAAATTTAAAACTTATGGAAATAATTGTTGAAAATTGAAAACAAATAAATTAAATTAAAAAAATACATTCCCATATTAGCCATGTTATCCTCCCCCCCAAAAAATTTAAAAATGAAAAAGTATGCTTCAATTTGCACTTAGAGTACATCAGGTACTCTGGAGATGGATAGCATGGGTGCTTTGGTTTTATTTTGGATTATTTTCTTGATCAGAGCAGCTAAGTCTTTCATAGTTGATCATGGTTACAATATTGTTGTTACTGTGCACAATGTTCTCCTGGTTCTGCTCACTTCACTTTGCATCAGTTAGTCTTCTCAGGTTTTTCTGAAACCATTCTGCTCATTTCTCATAGCACAATAATATTCTAACACAATCATATACCATTCATTACCCATTTAATAGCCGTTCCTTCAATTTCCAATTTTTGGTCAACACAAAAAGAACTGCTATAAATATTTTGTACAGATAGTTCCTTTTCCCTTTGATGTCTTTGGGATACAGACCTCATACTGGTATTTCTGGGTCAAGGGGTAAACCCAATTTTATAGCCCTTTGGAGCATAGTTTCAAATTATTCTTCAGAATATTCTTCAGAATTCTTCAGACCAGTTCACACCTCCACCAACTGTGAATTAGTGCACCTATTTTTCCACATCCCTTTCTGTATTTATCATTTTCCTTTTCTGTCATGTCAGCCAATCTGATAGGTGTGAGTGGTATCTCAGAGTTGTTTTGCATTTCTCTGGTCAATAGTAATTTAGAGATTTTTTTCTTCTAACTATTGATAGCTTTGATTTCTCCTTCTGAAAACTGCCTGCTCATATCCTTTGACCATACAACTAATATTTATATAGAGCTTTAAGGTTTATAAATCACTTTGCAAATAGTATCTCATTTTATCCTCCAGACAACACTGTGAGATAGGTGGTATTATTCCCATTTTTCAGATGAGAAAGCTGGTACAGACAGAAGCTGTGACTTTTCTCCTTCTCCTCTTTCTTATCCTTCTCCTTTTTTTCTTCCTTTTCCTCCTCCTTTTCACAAGGAGTAAGGTTACATATAAAATCAGGTCTTTCTGACTTCAGGTCCAGCATCCCATCGACTGGGTTACCTAGCAACTGAAAATAGCTCTGATGAACTTTTAAAAGACCCGAAATTCACTTTGGGGACTGATGGGAAGTTGATGAGAGGTTAATAAAATTGAGCAGTAGTGAGGAGTTGACTGAGATTAAATATTAACTCAGAAAGATAAAAAAAAAAGATAGGCGTAAGACCTGCATTTGAACACTTACTAGCTATGTGATTCTTAATAATACCTGTGGTCATGAGGAGCAAATGAGATAAGGAATGTAAAATGTTTTGCAAATTTTAAAGTGGTATAATGTCAATTATGATGATTAGGATGACTTCCTAGCAACCTGTGGCAGTTTCATTACTTTCTCTAGCAATACTCAAAAGCATAGAAATGGATCCCAGAAAAGGGGATGGTTCTGGTTGCCCAGAGTTAAGGACTAGTCACTAATCTAAGGCAAATAGGTCAAGTGACTAACATGGTGATTAGCAACTGATTTTAAAAGTTGATCAGGGAGGGTGAGCTGGGTAGAAAGGTGAAGTTCAGATGATGGAATGATGGAATATGAGAATAGGAAGGATGATGTCACAATGAGTATAAAGAGGTTTAGTAAATATGAAGAAAAGTATGTTACGGAAGGACAGGAGGTTGTGGTTAACATTTTTAGCTATTCTGCAAAGCCTAACATCCACAGGACATCCAACTTTAGACAATCTTGTTCCCTTGACTTCATAGATACTACTCTTTCTTGGTTCCCCTCCTTTTTTGCTCCTGTTCTTTCTTTATCTTTGATTTCTCATTCTTTTCCTGAAACTAAAACAGGGATACTCCCAAAAGGATTCTTCTCTGTTCTCTTTACTTGGCAATAATATTCATGACCACCAGCTTCAGCTGCCACCTCTACTCAGATAATTCCAAGATCTGTCTCTAGCCCTGACCCATCTTCTGAATTGCATATTTAAATCCTTAAAAGATATCACCATCTAATGTCCCACTGGCACCTCAAGTTCAACATTTCCAAAACTAAGGCTATTGGCAGCCCCCTCACCCCAAATCTATTGGCTTCAGTATTTTTGTCAGAGGCACTGCCGCTTATCCAGTCCTCCATGCTCACAACCCTAGGATTACCTTTGACTCATCTCTCTCTGTCTCTCTCTCACCTATCATAATTAATCAATTACCCAGTCCTGTGAACTTCACATCCAATATATTGTCTACATCTGTCCCATCCTTCCTATTCCAACTGATACCACCCTAGTACTGAAATTTATATAGCAGCCACCATTGATTCCAATCTAACTTGTCTTCCTGGTACTTGTTAATCAGTCTTTTGGAAGAGGCTCTGTTGAGGGAGGTGTCAGCTAGTCTATAGCCTGTTCTTTGGATTCTCTGGTCCTACCTGCTATTTAGCCATATCACATGACCTTTCATTCCATCTCCCTTGTCTCAAATTTCATTTCCCTCTCTTGTGGCAACTGAGAAGGAGCTGATTCAATGGCCAATCTCCTTCTGAAAGACGTGTATCTATCTGAATTGTTTTTTTTCTTATTATGAAAAGTTGTCTTTAAAAGCTGTCTGGTTCAAAATCACTGAGGATCAGCCCACCAACGTATTTCTACCTTGACATTTTAAATAAATTTCCTTTTAATTCTCTCTCCTGAGTCTTGCTTCTTTTATCAGGGCAAAAGACCCAGATAAAAATTTTCTTCTTTTAATACTAGTACAAGGCCTTGTAACCATCCATCTGGTAATATTATGACCCCACATCTAATTTTTTTCCCTCTCTAATCAAGCTTTCATACCATTTCCAGAATACTGTTTCTTTTATGTAATCTGATCAAATCATTCCTCTACCAAAAAAATGTTAGTAGCTCTATGTTTGCCTTGAAATGTTCAAATTCTTTTGCCTAGTTTTCAAAGCCCTCCACAATATGGCAACTTGGAACTTTTTTTAGCTTTTCCTTATGTTGCATTCCTCTATACACACTATGCTATAGACAAACTGAAACTCATGAAGTCATAGGCTATCAGAGATAGAAGAGAATTTGGAATATTCTGTCCTCAAATCAAAAATATATTCATGTACCTCAGGGGCTTTATTTAGGCAAATGTTGCATATGCAATGTTCTCCATTCCCCATCATCTTCTGTTGAATTACTTCCTAACTGAAATACCACTTCATCCATGGAGTCTTCTCTTCATAAATCTGCCTCTTTTAGGCATCTATTGGCACAGTAGAGAAAAATGGGTATAGGAGTCAAGAAGATCTGAGTTCAGAATTAACCTCACTAGCCATGTGACCCTTTGGCAAGTCATGAAACCTCCTTCTGCTTCAATCTCCTCAACTGTAAAATAAGAAGAACAACAGCACCTAGCTCACTGGGTTTTTGTGAGGATCATACAGGATAATATTTATAAAAGCACTTAGCATAGAGCCTGGTACATAGTAGGTATAATATAAATGCTTCTTTCGTTTTCTTCCCACCTCTGATGATCCCTATTGGCTATCCTTTTCAGTCCATAGGTCTTTATTTTATAACTATCTAATGCACTTACAATGTAATGCCGTACATTACAATTATCTGTTCATATATCATCTCTTTATTAGACTGAGATATCCTTAAAGGAAGTAACAGTGACAAGGAGAATGCTTTGGGCCTTGTAGACACATTAAAATTCATGAATGAATGAGATTTTAAAGTCTTCTCAGAGATTGTATCCATACCCAAGACATAGCTACAATGAAACACCAATCTATTTCCAGTAAAAATGTTTTTCATCCAAGGTTGCTAAATAAATGAAGTTCAGGTGACCAGCTCTCAATCAGTAAAACTGATCTGGCTATGGCTATGGGAATCTGAAAGCATACTTGATAGTTGCTAAAGACGTCCTTTTGGTCACCAAGAAAAGCCTGCTTGGTCAAGTCTTAACTTATTTGATGTCACTAAGTGATATCCAAGTTCTTTTGATAAACTCGAATGAATTGTGTTGCACTGATAATGGCTTTAAATAAATTGTCCATCAGTCAAGGTTTGGAAATTATCTTTGTTATATAGGGATTTGGCTTAAAATGGGATTTATGAATGTAATTAGAGGAGTATAGTCTTTAAAATCTCTCATGAAGGTGACATTCTAGGCCACACAACTCATTATCTTTGTGGTACGGTGTATTTCAGCTAAGTGATTAAAAAATGTCAACGGAGAGACAAGGGACTTTTGGGTTCCTTCGTGGAAACTGGACTTTGCTTGCCAAAATCTTCCACAGACTCTCCCATGGAAGATACTGAGTATCTTCATCATTCATCATCTTTGGCCATATTTTCTTTTGTTACCTCTTTTTATCAAATCCCATTAGTACAAACTATAAAAAAAAAATCTCATATTATGATCTCAAGTTTTTCCTCTTTTTAAGTCTATCTTATCTAGGGTTAAGTAAATAAAACAATTTTCTTTTGTTTAGAATTCCAATTCTTATTTTCCTTTTTCTAAGCATATACAATCTGTTCTGTTACAATATAAGGGCTGTATGCTCCCCACCCTCCAAAAGAAGCACTGGGCTATACAAAATTGTGCAATTAAAACTATAAGCCTTATGGAGAAAATGAGGGTAGGCACATAATGTTCAAAAACTTTATCAGTGACTCATAAAAACAATAGGAACCAAATTGAAAAATAGTAGCGTGCAGTAACTATGCATGTTAAATGGATGAGACAATTAATGTGAAAATAGTGACTGTGATGACTATGTTTGGGGCTGCTGCTTGATTTGCAGCCTGACACCCTGGGGTCAGAGACCATAGCAGAGGGTGGGGGTGAGGTGTCCAACATAGCTCCTACTATGCCAGGAGATAGACAATAAATACAGTACTGCACCCTTAAAAAGACCTGAAGTTGGCTAGTGGAAGCAAATGTCAGTAGGGTTACAGATTGTCAGTAACTATGAAATGGTGCAGTTTTCTATATTCACTCTTTCAGCAAACTGGAAACCAGGGTTATTCCAAATTGTTCCCAAATATATGTTTAGCATTGGAATGAATTCAGTTTTCAAAACAAGCATTATAGCAGAACTAATAGTACTCTTAATGGGTCAATGAGTAGGAAACTATCTCGGTTCTCAATTTGTAGAAACCCAGAATAGGATGTATGTGTGTATATATATATATATATATATATATATATATATATATATATATACAGAGAGAGAGAGAGAGAGAAAGCATTGGACTCAGAATTAGGAGTTTTAACTAAACCACCAAGCAATCCCTTTCAGTTCTGAAACCCTGTGGTCCCATAACTCATGGATATAATCTTCAAACAACTAGCAAATAATTGAATTGCATTCTCTCCTACCCCTCTTCTTTTTGCTTAGAAGCACTCTTTCTCTCTGATTGAAAAGAGGTGATTTCTGAGAAATGACAGGTGCACCCCTGGATCCTCCTACTAGCCGGTCTTCACATTAGCAGATCCACCACCCACCATAGTCACACTGTTCACTGTAACAGAGAAGCCTCTGACCAGCTTCAAATTTGAACTTTTCAGTAACTGTTCCTCATCTATGTGTAGCAATAGAAAAGTGCTCTGAGAGTGGAGGAGATGAGAGACCTCCATTTACAGATAAACAAGCTCACTTTTTGACTCTTTAGCGTTGTCATTATAAAGCACTCAGAGCTGATCAGCCAGTCAGATTGCTGGACTCACTGAACATTCCTTACCCTATAATTTTGCATTTAGAGAACATCTCATGCTGTGGCGCTAATGGTTCTTAGATTGTTCCATTGTGACTGTTGGACTCTGACCTTTGCGGGGTGGGTTATCCTGAGAGAAGGCAACTGCTCTGAATGCAAGGAATATTTTTGGTATTTCCCTGACTCAGGTGGCTTCTTATTTCTGTGTTATAGGAAATGTATGGTGCTTTGTTGGGGGAGGTGCGGTTTGCGACTGCAGTAATTCCCAATGACCATTAGGGCAGAGTGAGGATAGAGGTCTCCAACTGGAGTCAGATTGAGTGGACCATCTTTGTAGCCAAAGAACTGGTGCTTTTCTAGGGGAGGAGAAGGGAACCCTCAAAAGTCATGTGGTATCTAGTGGAGAGATGCATATTTATTTGACTATGGCACTCCTTATCACCGATCAAAGAATGCCAGACTTAGACGTGGCTTCAGAGGTCATGCGTTACAATCCAAATGAAATATGTTTTCAGGAGAGTTAAATGAAGATTGCACAGCTGCTGTTCTTAAACTTTTTGGTCTCAAGGAGCCTTCATACTCTTAAAATTTATTGAAGATCCCAAATGTGTGTTATGTTTACTGATATTTCTTGTATTAGAAATTATAGTCAGCATCATTATCAAAAGTTTTAAAATGTCTTGGGGTCCCCCAAGGGTCTCTCAAACACACTTTAAGAACCACTATTGTGCAGAATAAACATCAGTTCATAATACACACAAACAATATATATCATATATGCACACATACATGCATGCATGACTAATACATACTTCATAAATAAAATATGCCCCATTTAGACTTCAACAACATCCAAAGTTCTATGGGGCAAAGAAATGTAAAGGTATAAATATTCCTTTCAGTATAAATGAACACATCTGAAGGAATTCTGAAGATCTTGAGTAAGGCAGTTGCATATGAAAAGGTCAAAAGAGGCAATGAGCTTGTCCCCAGAGTACAGGCTGCTCAAGTACCTTTGTCTTGAACTCCTCATTATAAACCAACAGGAATTAGGAAATTTATGAAGTAGTCAACCTAAGTTAGAGAAATATACCTCAGTGAGGGAACCTGGTTTTGAATCTAGAAGTTCTGTCTTTCCTACTTCCTTCCTGAACATCACAAACTTCAAAGCCAAGGCTCAGAGGAAATCTTTGGGGGGATTCTGCCAAACTTGGGCAAAGAACACATTAGCAATTACAATGCTCCACCTGAAAGAGTCTGGTCACACCCACTGGAGCCTGAGGGTACTGAGGTGGTGGAGATTGCAGTTGCCCATTGAAGATTATGATCAATGAGTTTATTGGATCAATTTGCCCAGCATAGATGCCACATGCTCACAAACAAATCCAGTGGCCAAGCAGAGCATGCCCAGTTGAACAGTTGAACAACTTACTTATCAAAATCAATGCCCATACCTGACACAAATTATGTAAAGACTCTACAGAGAAAGAACATGAAGGCCCTCTACTCTAGAGTGATGAATTGCCTTGGTCACATGGTTTCCTATGTTTATGCCCACTCTACACTGCCCCCCTAGAACTACGCATATGTATTTGTGAGAGAATGTGTCCTAGATCTGAGGGTAGAATGTCTGGCAATTCCTGTTCTGATTATCCCTTTTGAGCAACTCCTTTTTAGGCATTAATTTAACCTGCTTTTTATTTTTCTGTTCAGTTGTTCATTCATGGCTGACTCTTTATGACCCCATGGACTATGACTTTCCAGGCTCTTCTATCGTCCACTATCCCAAAGTTTGTCCAAGCTCCTGTTCATTGCTTCCATGATATTATCTATGCTTCTCATCCTCTGCTATCCCTTTCTCCTTTAGCCTTCAATCTTTCCCAACATCAGGATTTTTTGCAATGAGTCCTGTCTTCTGAGTATATGATCAAAGTATTTAAACTTCAGTATTTGATCTTCCAATAAATAGTCTGAATTAATTTCTTTACATATTGACTGATTTGATCTTCGTGTTGCCTAGGAAATTCTCAAAAGTCTTCTGCAGTGCCACAATTTGAAAGTCTTTATTCTTCTGTGTTCAGGTTTCCTCTATTTCACTGAATATCCATTTTTCCCCTGAAGGATTATAGTCAAGTGATTCTTGGGTGAGTAGGTGATTCTTGGTTTTAATCCTACCTCCTTTGACCTCTGGAATATATTGCAAGTCCTCTGATCCCTTAATGTAGAAGTTGTTAAATCTTGTGTTATCCTGATTATGTTTCCACAATATTTGAATTGTTTGTTACTTGCTACTTGCAACATTTTCTCCTTGACCTGGGAACTCTGGAATTTGGCTAGAATATTCCTAGGAGTATTCCTTTTTGGATCTCTTTCAGGAGGTGATCGATGGATTCTTTCAATTTTTATTTTGCTCTCTGGTTCTACAATATCAGGGTAGTTTTCATTGATAATTTCTTAAAAGGTAATGTTTAAGCTCTTTTTTTGGTCATGGACTTCAGATAGTCCAATAATTTTTAAATTATCTCTCCTGGATCTATTGTCCAGGTCAGGTGTTTTTCCAATGAGATATTTTACATTGTCTTCTATTTTTTCATTCTTTTGATTTTGTTTTATAATTTCTTGATTTCTCATAAAGTCATTAGCTTTCATTTCCTCCATTCTAATGTTTAAGGAATTATTTTCTTCAGTGAGCTTTTGGATCTCCTTTTCCATTTGGCCCATTCTACTTTTTAAGGCCCTCTTCTCGTCATTGGCTTTTGAACCTCTTTTGCCATTTGGGCTAGTCTATTTTTTAAGGTGTTGTTTTCTTCAGTTTTTCTGTGAGGGAGGTCTCTTTTAGCAAACCATTGACTCATTTTTCATGATTTTCTTGCATCAGTCTCATTTTCCTTCCCAATTTTACTTCTATTTCTAATACTTGATTTTCAAAATCCTTTTTGAGCTCTTCCATGGCCTGAAACCAATTCATATTTTTCTTGGAGGCTTTGGATGGAGGAGCTTTGATTTTTTTTTTCATCTTCTTCTGGTTGTATATTTTGATCTTCTTTGTCACCAAAAGTTATTCTATATTCCAAGTTGTTTTCTGCTATTTGCTTATTTTCCCAGTCAATTGCTTGACTTTTTATCTCTTTATCAAGGTAAGATTCTGCTTCTAGTGTGGTAACTATCCCAAGTTTTAAGGGTTTTGTGCAGCTGTTTTCAGAGATACTTCTAGGTACTGTAAATTTTCAATTCTTTCAAGGTGTATGATCAAAGAAGAGGTATTTACTCCTCTCCTGGCCTGTCCTCTGGTCTGTGAGTGATCACAAGCACTCTTTTCTTCCTTGGAACTGTGAGAAGGATTCCCTGTCCACAGCCACCACAAGATCCACCACGCCAGTGCTCCTCTTTGCCCCAAGACTGCCAAACTGTATAGTTTGGCTATATAGACCTTTGTCAGCAACATGATGCCTCTACTTTTAAGTATACTATCCATATTTGTATAGTTTTCCTTCCAAGAGGTAAGTGCTTTTAATTTTGTGACTGTCATTACCATCTACAGTGATCTTTGAGTCCAAAAATATAAAATCTGACTTATTTCTATTTATTCTCTTTTTGCCAAGAAGTGATGAAGCCAGTTGCCATGATAGTAGAGTTGGTTTTGTTTCATTTTGTTTTGACGTTAAGCATCAAGCCAGCTTTTAGACTCTCCTCCTCCACCCTCATCAATAGGCCTCTTAATTTTTCTTCACTTTCTGCCATCAGAGTAATATCATCTACATAGCTGAGGCCATTGATATTTCTCCAGGCAACCTTAATTCTGATTTTATTCATTCATCTTAGCATTTTGCGTGATATACTCTTCATATAAGTTAAATAAATAAGGTGACAATATACAGACTTCTGTTATCTCTTATTCCTTTTCCAATCTTAAATCAATAATTTGTTCTATGTTGCATTCTAAGCATTGCCTTTTGATCCACATATTCAGAGAAAAGTAAGATGATTTGGTATGCCCATTTCTTCGAGGACTTATCACATTTTGTTGTGATTCACCAAAGTTTTAGCATAGTCAATGAAGCAAAAGTAGATGTTTTTTTCTGGAACTTCATTGTTTTCTTCATAATCCAGTGAATGTTGACAATTTGGTCTCTATTTCCTGTGAGCCTTTGAAAACCATCCTGCTCTTCTGGTAATTCTCTGTTCACATATTGCTAAAGATTAGCTTGCAGAATTTTAAGTGTAACCTTGCTGATGTGCAAAGTGAGGGCAATTGTTCAGTAATTTGAATATACTTTGGAATTGCCCATCTGTGGGATTGGAATGCAAGTTGATCTTTTCCAATCCAGTGGCCACTGTGGGGTTTTCCAAATTTGCTGTTGTATTTATTGAGGGCCGTATTTTAACAGCATCATCTTTTGGGATATTAAATTACTCGACTGAAAGTCCATCATGATAGACTTATTGTTAGCCATGTTTCCTAAGACACACTTGACTTCATTCTCCAGGATGTAAGACTAGATCTGTAACCATGCCATTGTAGTTATCAGTGATATTAAGATCTTTATTGCATAGTTCTTAATCTCTTCTGCTTCTGTCAAGTCCCTACCATCTTTGTCTTTTATCATGTCCATTTTTGCATGAGAGGTTCTCTAGATATTTCTTATTGTCTTGAAAATATCTCCTGTTTTTCTCATTCTATTGTTTTCTTCTATTTTTTTCCATTGCTTATTTAAGAAAATCTTCTTGTATTCTCTTGGTATTCTCTGAATTTCTTCATTCAGCTAGGTTTATCTTTCCCTTTCACTTTCCTTCAGTCCTCAGCTAATTGTCAAACCTCATCAGACTACCATTTTGCTTTCTTGCTCTTCTCTCTCTTTGGGATATTTTTTGTCACTGCCTCCTATACAATATTGCAAACCTCTGTCCATAGTTCAGATATTCTGTCTGCCAGATCTAATCCCTTAAATCTATTCATTGTCTCTATTTCATATTCATAAGGGATGCTATTTAGATCATAATTATATGGTCTGATGATTTTCTCCACTTCAATTTAAGTCTGAATTTTATAACAATAATCACAGTCATCTCTAGGTCTTGTTTTAACTGATGGTATAGAGCTTTTCCACCTTTGGCTGCAAACTATATAATCAATCTGATTTTGATATTGACCATCTCCTGATATTCCTGTATAGAGTCACATTTTGGGGGTTATTGAAAAAGAGTGTTTGCGGTGACCGTGAGTTACCTTGACAAAGTTCTATTACTCGGCCCTGCTTCATTTTGTAGTCTGATGCCAAATTTGCCTGTTACTCCAATTATGCTTTGATTTCTTACTTTATCATTCTAATCCTCTATGATGAATGTGACATCTTTTTTTCTTGGTGATTTTCCTAGAAGATGTTATAGGTCTTCATTGAACTGATCAACTTTGGACTCTTTGGATAGTATCAATGATTGCCTTGTATTACTGTGATATTGAATGATTTGTCTTGATTCAAGTAGATATTATTTTGTTTTTGAAACTATACCTCAGTACTGCTTTTCTCACTCTTTTATTGACTATGAAGGCTGCTCCATCTCTTCTAAGGGATTCTTCCCACAGCTATAGAATATGTAATGACCACCTGAATTAAATTCACCAATTCCCATCCATTCAAGTTCACTGACATCCAAGACATTGATGTTTGATCTTTCAATCTCCTCTTTGATCATATGCAGCTTACCTTACATTTCAGGTTCCTATGCAATATTGATCTTTACAGCATCACACTTTGCTTTCGTCCCCAGACACATCTTCAGCTGAGCTTCCTTTTGGCTCTGGTCCAGCCATTTCATTAGTACTGGAGCCACTTGTAGCTGTCCTTCACTCTTCCACAATGATGTATTGGTTACCTTCTGACCAGAGGGACTTATCTTCTGATGTCATGTCTTTTATCATTTTAATACTGTCCATGAGGTTTTCTTGGCAGAGTGGTTTGCCATTTCCTTCTTCAGTGGATCACCTTTTTTTCAGAACTCGACCATGACTGGTCTATCTGGAGTAACCCTGCACAGCATAGCTGATAACTTCATTGAACTACTCAAGTCACTCTGCTCCAACAAGGTGGGGATACAGGAGGGAACTGAATCTACTAGCTGGTGTTAGTAGGAGCCCACTGGTGGGGTAAATCAGTTAGTGTTACCCACAAGGTTACCCTTAGAACCAGAAGCAGTAATGGCTCCTCTAGGGACCTGACCTACCAGGGCTAGTGTAAGCTGGGGATCTGAGCAGAGAATAGGCATTACTGATGAATAATACAGATATACATGAATGCATAATAAATACATGCATATATGCACATGTGTATATGTACACATCTATGTATGTCTTTGTCTATGCTTGTGTGTCTGTGAATTGGGGAAGAGAAGGAAAAAGAACCAGATGTGATTTCTTTGGTATAGGCATCTCTGAGTGAAGAAATCCCCTTTACCAACATAGAGCTGTAACTGCTTTTTAACTTGTTGAATTAGAGACTAGCCCAGGGTGAGAGTTCAAATGATTTGCCTAGTACCATCAGAAGTAAGACGAACCCAAATCTTGCTGCATTCAAGGTGAGCCTTCTATACACTACACCTCTACTTCATATATTAGGGAAAACTATTGAATTTATTTGTATATGTGTTTGCTAACCTCCTTTGAAGGCAGGAACCATGTCATTTTTTCATTTTGTGTCACTGATGCTTAACCTGGCACAGTGCTCTGCATTTAATAGGAACTTAATAAAAACTTGGCTGTTGAACTGAATTGAACTTCCAGGGACGATTGTTAGATCCTGGAGTAAACTACTAAGGGCAATAATGGATTCCTTCCCTGGATATATCCTGATACATAATAAGTTCTTGTCCACTGAGGCTGATTCAAGTGTTACCCTGTCAGAAGACAGAAAGAGGAACTGGTTAATCCCTCAAAATGTTCTATAACCTTGAAATTCTGTGCTGAATATCTAGAGTAGTCATTTTTATGTCTCATGAGGAAATGCATTTGCTTATTTCATGGATTTCATAGGATGAGCAGGCATGGGTGGGTTATAATATGCCTCAATGAAGGGACCTCTTAAATCAATGAGATTCCACTGGAATGCTTGAGTATGAGGAAAGAAGCATAGCTATTAAGAATATAGTAAAAGCCTGGAGAGAGGAAAGAAACTCTTTACATGTTGTCCACCACAAAATTTCACATTTTAGAAAGAACACTATAGATTAACTTATATGCCTAGCATATGCTGAATAATTCAAATGATTAGTACATACTTTCCTTCATATGTGAATAAAATGTGGGCCATTGCCAGTCATTTAGACTTATGTCTTGCCATTTGACTCAGATGACTCTGGAGGAAAGACTGAGTGTGATGACTACACAGCTCTAATTCATTTAAATCCAATTCACTTGTAAATCAAGACATCACCCTCATGATGTCATTGGCCCTCCTCAAGAATGAAGGACAAACAAGAAACAACAACAAATATAATGTTACAGGTTCACTATCATTAGGACTTTTGTTGAGCTGTTTTCCCAATAGTGAGGATGACATGGCCATCCTTATCCACAGAGTCATCCACATTCATCCAGTTGAACATAGATATTGGCTCATTCAATACATTCCTTTGGCAACTGATACCCACTTTTCAGTGGTCTTGAAACTGACAAAGTCAATGCCATCAGATCAGCTTTGTTGTAAATTAATTGCATTGAAAACTGCATTACATTGACCATTGAAGGGGCTAGAGCAGAAGAGAATGGTGCTGCATGTCTTGTTTCCATAATGTCACAATACGTGATCCATGAAGACTTTTGTCTCCTTGGGCAAGGGCTCTAAAATCTGAGGAAAGGAGAAAAAGGGGAAAAGAAAAATAAAGGAGGCAAGAAGTTAACTTCTAACTCATTGAGAATCAGGGACATTTCTATTAATTGAATATCTATTGAATATGATACATGAAATTCATAGATAGACAAGTAAGGAATGTTTTACTCCAAAAACTGCTTTTTTCTAATGCTGAATTTCTGTCTTTGTATCCCCAATGCTACTTAATTAATGTTGAATTGAATAAGGGGTGGGAGTAGGAGTGGGAGCGAGGACCGATTACAGCAATGCATATGAACTTTTCCTCTAAATTTTTTTTTAAAGAAATCTGAATGATTTATCACTTGTATTCTAGAGGTAGCTATTTTCATTGGGGAAAAGAACAAGAAAGTCATAAAATGGTCATTTCCCAAGCTTTTTTTTCTTCCAGAGAGGGAATAAAAGAGTTAAATAAAGAAGAGAGTGATAATGATACACATACTACCTCAATGGTCTTAGATTTTTCAGGCTGCAAATTAGTCAGGAAATGAACTTCCTACAGGTGCTACCCTGAAGGTCTAGACGTCAGTGTTTTTTTGAGGGTTGAAGAGCAATTATCATATCAACCAGAGATGATTAAGGATATGAGTACTTTAGCTTTCTTTCATGGAATTTTTAGCTAAATAACTATGAGTGCACCTTGGACTAACTTACATGCAAGTAAGCATCTGACCTTGAATCAAAGCTAGAAATTCCTCATTTACCTATAGGCACTCATGAACCTTTGGTGTTCAAAGGTTTTGTTGTAACAGAGAATGAACCATGGCCCTCATTGACCTCCCAAGCTATAGAATGACTTCAATATTCTAGCTTAACTACACTTTCTACTTTCATACTAACTTTAGTTTGGAAGCCTAGGGCAGCTAACCACAGAGCAGCAAGGAGCTCTTGGGGTCAAACTCTGAGGAATCAGGGTGGCATGTGATTAATGCACAAGAAAACCTGGTTTATTGGTTTGGTTTTTCTCATGGTTTCTCCCATTCATTGTAATTCTTTGCAATATGACTAATGTGAAAATATGTTTAATAAGAATGTATGCGTAGAACCCATATAAGATTGCATGCCACCTCAGGGAGG
The DNA here is from genome assembly GCA_028658325.1 of Potorous gilbertii. Lineage (NCBI taxonomy): Eukaryota > Metazoa > Chordata > Mammalia > Diprotodontia > Potoroidae > Potorous > Potorous gilbertii. The sequence goes on along the minus strand of CM053771.1, from coordinate 406,099,782 downwards.
GAAGGGGTAAGGAGGTATAGAAAATTTAAAATTTATGGAAGTGATTGTTGAAAGCTGAAAACAAATCAATTAATTAATTAAATAAAAGCAAATCTGGTTCAAATAGACATTTGTTATCAAACTGTGTATACTTACCATTTACCAGTTAGATCATACTTTGAAAGAAGCATGATTCTCTCCCTGAATGTTTTCTTTATTATTGGGAATTTTTATAATCCCAGAGAGCTAGCTCTTATTTCCAGGAGCAGCTGATGGAGATATAAATGTGTCAATAAGATGCAAAATAAATTTGGATTTACCTTTTCCCATAACACAATTGTTAGCACAATTCATATGTACAACCTCACACTTAAAAGATCGGCTAATATGATAAAAAGGAAAAAGACAAATATTGGAGGGAGTATGGAAAATTTGGGACACTGATGCACTGTTGGTAGAGTTGTGAACTGATCCAACCATTCTGGAGAGGTATAAAACTGTATATCCTTTGACCCAACAACTCCACTACTAGGTCTGTATCCCAATAGATATTTTTAAAAAAAGAAAAGGACCTATATGTATGAAAATATTTATAGCAGCTCTTTTTGTGGTAATAAAGAACTAGAAATTGAAGGGATGCACATCAATTGAGGAATGGCTGAACAAATTGTGGTATATACATAACAGGGTACTATTGTGCTATCAGAAATGATGAGCAAAATGCTTTCAGAAAAACCTAGGAAGACTTTCATAAACTCATGCAAAGTGAAGTGAGTACAATCAGGAGAACATTGTATGCAGGAACAGTGCTATTATACCATGATTAATTGTGAATGACTTAGCTGTTCTCAACAATACAAAGATCTGAAGGACCTAGGTTGAAAAATGGATGGAATCTGAATGCAGATCAAAACATACTGATGTTGTTTTTACTTTCTTTACTTTTCTTGTGTTTTGTATCTGTTTTCTTTCATAACATGACTAATATGGAAATATGTTTCACACGACTGCCCATGAATAGCCTTTATCAAAATGCTTGTCTTCTCAATGCAGGGATGGGAAAGGAGGGTAGGAGAGAATTTTGGAACGAAGTTATAAAAAACAAAGATTAAAAATTATTTTACACGTAATTAAAGAAAAAAATATTAAAACTTTTTTAAAAGATAGTTGTTAGTCCAAGTAGTTATTCTTGCTATTATTAATATCACTGATGATAAGATTTATTATTATAATTTTTTCAACCATAATAGTGATAGGGCATTAAGACTAAACATGTGTTTTTATTTATTTAGCTAACCCCGGGGATGAGAAAACTCCTTCCATCGGTGCAGGTTGGTCCCTTTTCCGTAACTTAAACATTTAGAGAGTTGCCTAGACTACAGCAGCAAAAAATTAAAGGATCAGGGAAACAATATGTACAAGACTTAAACTTAGATTTTCTTGGTTTCAAGACCTGCTCCCTATTCCCTATACCATGCTTATTCTTTAACAATTAAAAATAATAATAATATAAATAGGACCCCCAGGGGGTGCACTGGTCCTGAGTCAGGAGGGCCTGAGTTCAAATCTAGCCTCCAACACTTGACACTTACTAGCTGTGTGACTCTAGGCAACTCACCCTGATTGGTGGCCTGATAGGCAAGTCACCTTAACTCTGATTGTCTCACAAAACATATAAATAATTAATCAACAACACCTTACATTTCTAAAGTGCTTTATGGTTTACAATGCGCAGTCATTTCTACCTTTGTAAAACTTGAAGTATATGGTTCCTTTTCCTCTATGACACTGCAACCGTACTGGTGCAAGCCCTCATCCCCTCACACATGCACTACTCCAATAACCTAGTGTATGGTCTCCCTGCTTCAAGTCCATCTTCCACTCAGCTGCCAAATTCATCTTTCTAAAGCTGGCCTTTAACAACATCATTCCCTTGTTGATAAATTCCAGTGGTTCCCTTTTACTTTCAAGAGCAAATATAAAATCCTCTATTTGGCATTTTAGAATATTCACAAAATGACCCCTTTCTACCTTTCCAGTTTTCTTACACTTTATTCCCTTCTACATATCTGATAATCTGTAACATCAGCCTTCTTACTGTTCACATGACACTCCATCTCCTGACTCCAAGCATTTTCTCTGTCTGTCCCTCCATCCTGAAATGCTTTCTCTTCTCATCTCTGCCCCCTAACTTCCCTGGACTCCATTGTCTCGAATAAAATCCACTTTCTGCAATACACCTTTCCCATCACTCCTCATTCTCCGTGCCTTCCCCCTGAAACTACTCCCAACTTATCCAGTATGTATTGTATTTATGCATGTTGCCTGCCCCAATGGATTGTGAGCTACCTGAGAGCAGGGACTGTTCTGTTTGTTTTTCATTTTTCTTCATACCCCCAGTACTTAGCACAGTTCCCAGGCACATGGTGTTTAATAAATGCAGGCTGACACTTGACGTATATTAGCTCTTTTGATACCCTTACAACACTATGAGATAAGTCCTGCAGATGTTATTATTTTCATTTTACGGAAGAAATCTAGTACGTATGTGATGTTGAAGTTAAACGCAAAGTCTTCCTGATTCTTTGGGAAAGATTTGGTCATCATCTTCCTAGGGAGAAGCAAAAATAGAGGATCCTCTATTGTTTTGTGTAACATCTCCATGGTCACATAATAAGAAGAAAATGTCACCCAAAACACGACACATTTCATTCAATTCAGCGGCTTTCAGGAGGAAAGGATGAACAATGTGGGATTCTCAACTGATGAGTCCTAACATTTGTTCTAGGAAATCACAGGGTCTCAAAATTACAGCCTTTTAAATCTAGAAAAGATTTGAGAGCTCAAAATCAACCCACTTATCTAGTAAATGAAGAAACTTAAGAAGTCTAGAGAAGAAGTTCCTAACCCCAAATCACATAAATAGTAAAAAGGAGAGAAAAGTTTTGAACCTGGGTCTTCTGACTTTAAACCCATTGCTCGTCCTGTTATGTTGATGATGTCTGAAGATTATGTGTCCAGAAATTCCACCTCACAGCGCCTGATATTGCTACAAGATTCTTGGAGCTGGGCGCCCACCAATGAGCTATTGACCAAATACGGCTACTTGGCTTCTTCAGATGAACTGGCTGGGATCAGAGGGATCAACAGCCATGGATTGCCTGCACTATACTAGACCAGCCTGTCTATATGAGCTGTGCTTCAGCCCATAATGGTCTCCCCATTTGCCTGTTCAGTCACTATACAAGCTGCATTCAAACACATTGTTCTGTGCTTTGAGATACCTCTCCTTTGAAAAAGATTGAACAAAAATCAGCCTCTATTCTAACACTAATGTAGGCATTAAAAAGGTTAGAAAAACAGTTTCTGTGCGTGCACAGTGGCCAATTTTCAAACATTAACTCCTCTATCCTTAATATTTTCCATAAGTCCCAAAGAAGGTTTGTTCCACATGACAGACTAAATGGCTGCATCATTTTATTTAAAAAGAGAAAAATTGATTTTGAGTTTATGAGAGGGCAAAAAAAAGTGACAGGCCCCAGAAAACATTTTTTTAAAGATACGACTTTTAAAATGGTCAAATAGGCTTAAAAATATTTGTGAGAAAAATGTGTTCTCAGGCTAAGATCCTACATGATGTATTTCAAACCAGAGTGCACTTTCACAGCTCAATTCTAAATCGCTGATAATAGGACTTTATAAAAGGCAATTCTGACAGCCCTTTAAGAAACCAAGGCACTAAGCAGATAGTATTAGAACTCCAGGAAAGTTAATTACTATGTCAGCTGTGCCAAGGGTTTAGGAGAGCCCCGACGCTCAAAACTATGATTCTAGGCCAGCTTAATTTTTCTCCTATAATCTAGCCATGCAAATTAACACATACCCACAGAGCCAGGGCCTTCCTGGAAATCAAACCAGGGCTTAGCAAATCAAAATGACTCCAGCCTCACCTCAGCGAAGCTTTTCCCAAACAGCCTGCTCACATCCATCAGTGTATCATTCACTCAAATATTTATTGAGCACTCTCAGGGTGCATGGTGAGTAAGTACCCAGGAGTCAATATTCAGGAAGGGCAGGAATCTCTCTTCTCTCAAGAAGCTTATAGTCTCATGGGAGAACCAAGACCAACAAATGTATTAGCTACAGAAATGTCATTATAATATTCGTGAAAGTACAGGGAGAAGAAAAGAGGGCCAAGAGCTAGCACAGGCCTACTGAGGCTTCTAATTGGGCAAGATTGCTGTGGGATGAGCTTTTGGATTTCCATGGTAACTTAAAATAATACAATATCATTTTAATTTTTTTTTCAATGAGCAAAAATCCATCTTCTCTTTTCTTCCTCCTCTACAAATGAGAATGAAAAGAATTTCTGTTGCAAACATTTGTAGTCAAATAGAACAAATTTCAGCATTTGCCATATCCAAAAAAAATTATCTCATTTTGCACTCTTGAATCCCTCACCACTCTTAAAAGATATAGATAGCATGTTTCATCGTGAGAGGTCTGGAATCATGAGAGGTCACAATGCTGATCTGAGTTTTTACTTCTTTCACAATCAATTAGTTTTACAATTCTGTTTCTATAACTTAACTTTGCTTCAGTTCATACATGTCTTCTCAATTTTCTCTAAAACCATCTCCCTCATCATTTCTCACATCACAATAGGATTCTATCATATTTATTACTATACCTGAGTCAGTCATTCCCCAGTTGACAGATATCCCTTCAGTTTCCACTTCTTTGTCGTTACAAAAAAGAGTTATAAATATTTCTTATATATCCTTAGAGTTTGTTTGCCTTAGGACTAATCCCTCCCTTAATCCGCTCTACCTCTAGTTGCCCTACCTCTTCCTTTTCTCCCTTTCCCATCTGTTTTCTTACTGAATGAAATGTATTTCTGTATCCAACTCTCTAAATTTTTGTGTTCTTCCCTTATTTGACCAGTTCAAAGTCCTTCTTGTTTGCATAGACTTCTAATTGTGAGCTATTATGTGCAGTAATTTTTCCTAATCTTCATCTCTCCATCCTCCTCTATTGTATTTCTGTCCCCTCTCTTTCCATTCTTCTTTTAAGGTCCTCAGGTCATAATAGAAATACTCCTTGGCTTTTTGTCTAATTAGACTCACTTTATGACTCTTGATGATGGTAGGGTCCAAAGAGAATGCATGTATCATATTCCAATATCAGAATGTGAACAGTTTATCTTTTTGGGGACCATTATGGTTGTTCCCACATGTTTGTTATATTTCTCTTTCCTCCTGTGTTTAAAGTTCAAAGTTTCGATGTAGCTATCATGGTCTTTTCAGCAGGAATGTTTAGAATTCCATTAAAGGTCTATTTTCCCCCTGTAGGATTATATTCAGTTTTGATGGATGAGTTATTCTTGGATGTAAGTTTTTACCTTCTGGAATATTTAATATTATAAACTCTCCATTTCTTTCTAGTTGTGATAGCTAAATTGTGTGTGATCCTGACTGTGTGGCTCCTTAGTACCTGAATTCTTTCTTTCTGGATGCTTGCAGTATTTTTTTCTTTGACCAACAATCCCTGAATTTTGGCTATAATGTTTCTGGAAGTTTACTTTGGCGGGTTTCTTTCAGATGGTGACCAGTGAATTCTATTTCTTCTTTGCCTCTGGTTCAAAGAGATCTGGGCAGTTTTCTTTTAAGATTTCTTGAAATACGGTGTCTAGGCTCTTTTCTTGTCATGACTTTCAAATAATCCAATGATCCTTAAATTTTTTTTTTCTCTTTGATCTGTTTTCCAGGTTAGTTGTTTATACTATGAGATACCTTGCATTTTCTTTTATTTTTTTAGTCTTTTAACTTTATTTTAATATTCCTTTTTGTCTATTAGAAGGCTTTAGCTTTTACTTGACCCATTCTAATTTTTATGGAGTTTGTTGCTTGGGCAAGGTTTTGTATTTCTTGTGCCACACTGTTAATTTGCTTTCCAATTTTTTTCTTTTTCCATAGCTCTCATTTCTTTTCCATTTTTTCCTATAATGTCCTCATTTCATTTATTTGAAAAAACATTGTAAATTCTTTTTCTTTACTCTTACCTTATCATTTCCATAAATTCCATTCCATGGCCAATGTCTGTTTTTCTTTGAAACTTTATTCTTAGATGTTTTTGGAGTCATTCTTTCCTTTTACATTTGTGCCTTGGGTGTCCCTGTCACCATTGTAGAATTTATAATAGAATTTGCACATATATATTTGTGTGTGTGTGTGTGTGTGTGTGTATGTTTGCTCATTCTTCCATTCTGCTTGCTGACTTTAGACTTTACTTTAGGGCCAGTGTCTGTGTAGCTCTGGAGGGAGAGTCAACTGGATCCTACTGCTGGGGGAAGGTGAAGGGAGTATTAAGCATTATGCTATTCCAGGGTCTCAGGAATAACTCAGTCTGGAAAACTTTAAGCTTTCAGTTTTCCCAACATGACCTGAATCACTGCCTCAGTTTCATTAAATTGAATGTCAACCTTTCAGAAAAGAAGACATTTGTCCATCTCTCCTAGCTAATGTAATAGTTCCAATATCTCATAGTCTCAATTCATAATTTCCTATGACTGCTCCTGTAGTAACTCATGTTGCTATTGTCATTTTCAAGGGTCCCTATTCACACTGAACTAACCCCACCCCAACTCCTCTTGCCCAAAGTAAAATACCGTTGTGGCAATATCTTGTGATGAAGAGATGTACAAAATGAAATGCCAATACAGTAAAACATCAGGGAGGTCACTGAGTTTGACCTGTGGCCCCAGGAAATACTCTCTCACTGTCTTGCTGCCCTATAGTCCTGACACTGTTGCATGCTGACTTAGGGAGATATTGCTATGCACTCCCTATTTTTAAACTCTTGATTTTATGCCTTTCAGATGGGTCTTATTTGGCTAAGATGTACTGTGTATATTCAGCTGAAAGAGAGGAAACATTTTTCTATGGCTCCAGCAATTTGTTTGCCTAGACCTCAATTACAAAATTAACAGGGCAGATTTTGTTGTCCTCGCTGAACTCCAAAGATCACAATAAAAAGCTCTAATGAAGTGAGACATAAGCAATAAGAACTACAGGCAATAATAATGAGAAATGGTTTATTTATTTACTGAAGATGATTCAGTGGCCCTGCTGCATCATTTACGTTTCAGAATCAGCAAAGAAAATAATTTCTAAATAGCTGTTCAGACCAAGGCCCTGGGCTTGCACAGAGGGTGTGTGTTGGTAGATGGGGAAAAGAAGGTATGGAAGAGATTGGTTACTGACTGTTTAGTCTTTGATAAAAAAGCTTTTCCTGAAATAACTAAACATATTGACTTGAGGAAAATAGTATTGCTGAGTTAGAATAGGGTAGAATAGGAAAGAGATGAGGATGAGGAAATGATAGTCAGTACTGAGATATTTGAAAGATCCTGGGAAGGATGTGGCAGCAAATTGGCAAAGCAAACCTAATGTATGTACAACTAATACCAAATCTTTCCCTTTTAGTCTCCCTTTCATCTTCTCTGCTCTCGAGTAAGCCAAATTTATTCACTGATTTAACAAACATTTATATAAAACACCTACTATATGCAGAGCATGGTATTAGATGCTAAGAACACAAAAAGTTAAAAAAGGGATATTGCAAAGGCATTTGGAAATCACAAGAGGAGTCAGGGGAGGAGACATAGATTTTGGAGTCACCTGAATAAAGGTAGTAGTTAAGGCCATGGGAGTGAAGGAAGTTGTCAAAGCAGAGGGCATAAGGAGAGAAGGAAAGAGGGCCAATGATAGACCCTTGAGAGGCACTCATATTAAAAAGTTAAAAAGGAGATGAAGAACCAGTGATGGAAATGGAGAAGAACCCATTAAAAAGTTAAGAGGAAAACTAGGAGTATAGAGTCTCTGAAGACCAGGGAAGAGAAAATATCCAGTATGAAGGAGTCAAAAAACTGCCTCGAGAGTATCAGAAAAATCAAGGATGATTGAATTTGGCAAACAAAAGATTATTTAGTGATCTTTAAGAGTAGTTGCAATAGAAGGGGGGGACACCCCTTTTTCAAGAATTTAGCAGTGAAAGGAAAGAAAACAATTCTATAGAATGAAAGGGAAAAAAACTGAGGGTCAGAGAGGTTATGTGGCTTAAGTAATTTTTAAGATTGAGAGATCTGAGGTAGATGGAAAGAAGCCAGTGGAGAGGGAGAAACTGAAGACTATGAGGGAGGAGGAGAGATGGAGACAACTATTGCGAAAAGATCCTGGAGGAGGTGACAGGATCCAGGGCACAGGCAATATCTGAGGTTGGATTTGAACTCAGGTCATCTTGACCCCAGGGCCAGTACTCTATCCATTTGTATCACCTAGCTGCCCCTAATCAAAGTCTTCTCAATCAATCATCCTAGTATTGATCATTTACTATGTGTCAGGTAATTGTGCTAAGCACTGGTGGTATAAATAAAAGGAAGAACTTTTATTCCAATGGGGAAAAGTAATACAAGAAGGGAACTAGAGTGGTATTTTTCAAATCAGGGGTCACTCACTGTTTCCTTTACAACCTCTCACCTTCTTTTTCAGATTCTCCTCAGCATCCAACAACAACTTCTCTGATGAAAGTCCTGAAGAATATCGTCATAGCCTGTCTAACAGTGACAGGCTTACTGTTTGCTTTAGTTTTATTAATGTATATATTTGCTTCATTGTGTATGAAGAGCCGATCAAGGTGAGGTGACTTTTAACACTCAGTTTTGCTGTGTTCCAAATGCTGTGCCTAGAGAAGTATGTGACTATACCAAGTCTTCTCCTCAAAGCAAACTGCTTTCTTACCGATTTTATTCTGAGGGCCTCCAAAGTTTTCACCTAATCCATCATTAAGACAATTTGGCACAAGGTCATGTCCTCTGAGATATGGTCGTATTGGGGAAATTGGTAGGGAAAAAGCAAGATTTGGAGTCAGAAATTCTGGGTTCAAATCAGCTCTTCTCATTTCTACCTTTGTGACTTTGGGCATGACACCTTGCACTTTTGAGTCTCAGTTTCATTTTCTGTAAAATGTTGGTGCAGGGGAATGAAGTCCCAAGAAAGTCCATTCCAGCTATAAATCCTGTGGTCTTATCATCTAAAAAAGAATTACCCCGGCAAAGGAAGGCACTGAGGGCAGTCATAGCTATAAAAACTTACCTGAGGTAAATAATCAAGAACAGGAACCCAGTAAATATGGGAAGAGACGTCCAGAGTTTTGCTGAGAAAACGGAAGGAGAGAACAAGAGCATCCCTATTGATCACCAGCCACTAAATGGCAATAGAACTTTTTAGCCTTCTAGACAGATATCTGCCTCGTTCTCCCTCTATGTCTGAAAAAAAACTCATCTCTGAACAGATCTGGGAAAATGGTGGAACTTTTTTCTTTGTCTCCATTCAGATTTGATCCCCCTCCACATATTGTCAGAGACCACAGTAGCCTCCGCAGCATAGGTGGTCACCTACGTTAAAAGATCTGAAGGCTATGAGTAAGGCTTCTGGGTCCTCAAAGTATTTCTCTGAACTAGGTGCTACAGTGCCTGAAAGTGCACCATTAGAATTGGTTACTTTCTACATGTCTGCTTTGCAAATGCCAATGGCACTGCTGGGAAGCATTGCAGTTGGGACTTGTCTTTCATTTTCAAAGAAGACCATGACTTCAGGAAGGTGATGCCATGACTTGCAAGTCAATTGGATTTAAGTGAGGCAGGGCTGTGCAAAGTCACCAGCCTCACTTTCTCCTCCAGAGCTATCTGGGTCCAGTGGCCAGATGGAGATCAGGACGACTAGAGATGTCCCCAGTTACAGTGGAAAACTTTGACTTTTTTAAAGCTAAAGTCTTTCAGAGTTCTCATTTTGACAGGGAAGAACAAACTATTCCATCACTACCACTTTAGTGTGACTAATAATTGGCATTTCTGTAGCACTTTAAAGTTCATGGGATCATGGATTTAGACCTGGAAGAGACCTTAGAAGCCATCAAGAATAAGCCCTTATTTTGTAGATGGGACACAGAGAGGCCACCTTGCAAGAAAGGTACCTTTCCCAGAAACACAGTAAGTTTCTGAGGAAGGATATGAATCTAGTCTTCCTGATTCCAAGTTCTGTATCCTACCCCCTATACCATACTTCCTTTCAAGGCTTACAAATACCCTGTGAGGGAAGTATTAGTATTATTGTTTTCCCTATTTTACAGAAAAAGACACTAAGACTCAGAAAGGTCAGGTGACTTGTTCACAATCACAAAGCTCATAAGTATCAGCTCCAAGTCCAGCAGTCTTTCCACTACCGATGCTTCTCCAAACAAATGTCATAGTCCTATTTTATAGGAAGGATCAGGAAACAAGAGAATATTGAGTGGCTGAGAAAAAAGAGCATGTAAAAAGATATTTATATAACCCCTATTATGTAGTGGGCATTAAGCTTATCAGCCCTTTACAGATATCTCATTGGATCCTCATAATAACCTTGGAAAATAGGCGCTACTTTAGTTCCACTTTACAGGTGAGGAAATGAGGTCAAGTGACTGACCCTGGGTCACAAAGCTAATAAGTATATGAGCCTGACTTCAGCCCAATACCACCTCAAGGAAACAAAGTAAAAACGGAATGAGAAAGATGGAATCACAATGATGAGACATTGTTACTTTTATACTTTTTCCCAGAAATGACTATACCATGTTTCTGTACTGCCCTGAAAGGATTTATTCCTTTGGTTTATTCTATGGGAGAATGGCAACCATGGACAAAACCCCTCTGCCATCTATCACAGATACGTGATGGGACAGAGCTGGGGAATGAGGGTTCATAAAAAATATCTCTGCTACCACTTTAGGGAAAAATGAATTCTGCATTCTCTCTCCCAATTACCTCCAACTACAGCTTTCCCACCTGAGTTTTACAAGGATCTGTCCCTGACCTGCAAGTCAGATGGCTGCTGTGATATACAGGTGAATATGCATATTTTACTTATTAGGAAAAACAAGTATCAACTTCTATGTGTTCTTTTATAGGGAGTCTCCAGTAAACAACACATACAACATTTACATAACTGAGGAAATGAAAAACCCCGCCTGCATTAAGGAGCTATTCTCAAAAAAAGTAAGAGAAGACAATGCTAGGTCGAGGTCAGTCTCCCCAAATCTCCACTATGTACAGTCAACAGGAGATGGCCTCAGAGATCCTGAAAGCAAAGGGAAAGTATTTGTTCAGGATTCTAACTACAATAATAGAAGCATTTTTCCTGGGAATTTCATGAAAGGGAAGAGAATACCATTGAAGGGCTTAAGAGTTCCACATTTTGGAAACAAATCAAGACCATACAAAGATGTTTCATCTTCAGAATTAAGTGGCTCTGATACCATCCAGACCCTACCCCCACCTAAAGCAAATGGCTATCAGTCGCATGATGCTCCAGATCCTCGTTTGAATAAGGAATATATGGAGAAAAAGGATCCCAATGAAGTCAGATGGTCTCACAAAGAGCCAGATACCTTGAATCATTCATCATACAGACTAAATAGTCCAGAATGGAAGCATGTGGATTATGCTTCCCCTGATTCACTGATTTATACTGAAGAGACCCAGTCTGATATATACCCATCTTCAAATACTTCAGAGAACTCAGAACCGGTAGGCAGCTTCCAAGGAAATAGCTCGGGGTAAGTGACTCACCCAAAGTCACACAATGTGAGTGACAGAAGTCTGGGACTTCTGGCTGACTATAAACTTGTTATAAATCAATAGTGTGACTCGGTTGCTTAAAAAAAATGAAATCAAATGAAATTAAAAATCTGATATAAGCAAAAGCTGGATTAAAAGAGATATTATAATAATTCACATATATTTAATAACTGACTCTCTGGGAAGAAAAAGCACTTATTATACAATTTTAGGTTTTATTTTCATTATTGATATTTTCTCCATCCCTTTGTTTAGCCAATCGATAAAACCATAAATCAATCCCTGACTTGTAGCCTTCACTAATTTCCAAGGTGTAAGTGCTCACACTGAACATCTAACAATAGAGTCTCCTAAGTCAGTTCAATCTGACTTCAGCTCACCCCTACTAGGCCTTCTCAAATGTCTGATTATAGAGCAGAAAAAATGCCAGTTTCTTGAGAGGTAAACTAATGAAGAAGAAATGGGGCACATGGCCAAGATGGAGAGGTAGACATTCTCTGGTTTTCACACCCTCTCAAATTTCTCCAAAATAGAAGTTGTGCACCAGACATAACAAAATTTCACCTGTCTCCATGGTCTAGGACAGGACTTCTTAAACTTTTTCTACTCACAACCTCCTTTCACTTTTCAGCAGCATTAGTTGACACCAGCCTTGGAGCCCTGAGGGGATGTGTAGTGAAAAGTGCACATTCTTTGTGTTAAGAGTCAAGGCTACAGTGAAACTGTAAGATGCAACAAAGACAAGGGCTGCTAGAAACACACAGGATTCATTAAGCATTTGATTTTGAATTAATTTTTAGTCACTTAATATTCAGAAACCTTTCACTGTTGTTAAATTTTTCGCTACTCCATCTGAGACTGTTTAAAAACACTGAGTAGGAAACCAAGAACCCAAATGAAGTAAAAACTCTACGAACTAATTCCTAAATGAAGGTCACTCAGTATTCTCCTCTCCCACCACATCCAACACTACAGACAGCAAGTTTGCACAAGCCAATCAAGAGACTTTCAACAGAACTCAACTCCACACTGCCCGTCTCTCAGGTCTTCTTTCCAAGGCCAGGGAGGTCCAAATGCCAGGGCTTTCTAGTGCTTTGGGTTTCTCCAAAGAGATATCCCAGAACAGTAGCTGGTTCTTGTCCATCCTATCTAGTGATCCCCATCTTTCTCTAGCCATATAAATACTTAAGCTACCAAAATATTTCTAAATCAGTCCCTCCTCAATATCTTACCCCAAGCTGCCCAACCCTTCCAATGTGCTCTCTGGAATATCTACTCCTTTGGTAATAAATCTGTTTTTATCTTAAACCTTTCCTTTTCTCACTCCTTCCATCCCCTTGCATTCACTGCATCTTACCTTCCTCCTGATGACAACTTCCCTGGCCATCCTCTCTAGCACTGATTGAACTTTCACTCATCCCTCCCTACTCATTGATTTTGGTAGAGAAGTTACAATACTCCATGTTCTCCATTGCCACTTGCAGAGTTTCCCCCTACCACCATCACTCAGTAACATCCCCTTATTCAAATCCATATTTACCTTTCACTTGAGTTTCTGGTTCTCTAAATCCATCCAGGATGCTTTCCACCTTTCCTTACTGAGTTCAGTGCTTGGATCAGTTTTTTATTTTTCTCTTCCATATCCCCAACTCCCACTCTCATACTTGGGGACTTCAACATGCCTGTTGATATTCCTTCCCTCAAACCATCCTGGGCCATCTCCAGTCATCCTGATGAATATCTGGTCACTGGACCCAGATGGCTCAGGAGGAGAAAGTGGGGTTGGTGACCTTGCACAGCCCTCCCTCACTCCAAACAAAGTCAAGCTCAAGTCATGTCATCATTTCTCTGATGTCATGGTCTTCTTCGAAAATGAAGGACGAAAACAAACGGATTCCCTCAAACACCTTAATATTCCATGTCCTCAACGTACTCACTTCCCATGACCTCCACTCTACCTCAGCTACACACAGAGATGTCCTACCTTTGATCTTGCCACCACTCACAAATATTCCACTTCCATGTTTATGAACTCTGAAATTCCCTTATCTGATCACAATTTGCTGTCACTGCACTTCTCTCCAAATCCCATTTTTGACTCTCACTGTGACCTCCAATAATTCCACTCCTCCCTTGTTTCCCTGGCTGTCACCCTCAGGTGGGCTACATACTCCTCTGGACAGTACCTGTAACATCATGTGGATTTCATAAATTCTCATTGACTGACATTCTATAACAGCAAATTCAATTGACAATGGGAAATTCAGACAAAGAGTCTCATTCTCTTAGAATTAGAAACCAATCACCATTTGAGTTCAGGGCTATGCAAGATCCTGTGGGAAATGCCAAGAGTGTTTACCATAAAGCTGAGAAGGTAAGACTTATGTAGAAGAAATACTTAAAGCACAAGAGTATTAGATCCACAACTAGGTGACTTTTCTTAGTGATGATCATTAACAAATCTTTGGATTAATTTAAGTTGATTTTTTAAATGGCAAAAGTAGAAGGAGACACCATGGGTAACAGAAAGCAAACTTAGGAGTAAAAGACCCTGGATTCATTCCCTGTTTGGCTGCTTTTTAGCAGTCATATTCAACAAAAGCTTATTAAATGTCTATGTTCCCGGACCTATGCTATATGCTAGAGATATGAGATGAAAAATGACTCTTGCCCTCAAGTAGCTTATACTCTAATAAGGGAATATGATTCAGACCTACTCAACAGTACCTTTCCATAGTATATGGTACTATTTATACTTTTTATACTAATTATACTAAAGATACTAATTTATGTTAATTATATTAATTATGCTTTTTGCTTCATCCCTTGGTTTCTTCCTGCTGTTCTTAGTTCTTTACGAAACTGTGGAGGACTCAGAACTCCTCTGTGCTAATCAACCCAGCTGCTAGGTCCTGTCATCACCATTCCCAAATCTGGAAATTGTTTCATGGAGACTAACATTAGGACCACCTCTCTGGCCAGTGGCATAGCTAGGGGAATGGATTCTTCTTGCCTGAACTAGTCTATCCTGACACATTCAGCACTTACTCTAAATACAGACTCCCCTTCCTGTGTTAGATCTACTCCTTAATACTCCATTCTAAAGATTGAGTTCTTGGTGGGTCTTCCCCAAGGCTGGCTGGAGCCAGCTCTAACATGTTGGGAGTCATTGTTAAATGTTCACTGTGAGTGAGTGTTTACAGTGAAATCAGCAATCACAACAAATGAAGATTTTTATTTATTATTTTGTTGATTTCGAGATTTAATGTTATTGTCTGTCCTTCTTTCTCAGACATAAGGAAGGTGATATCTTGACTTGCACATAGTTCAGATTAAATTTAAAAGTGTATGTGTTCACACTTTCTTTCCCTCTGAAAGCCTAGTTGTCAAATATTCACCAGCACACCCCTGTGTTACTCAATAAATATTGCTTGAGTTCAGCAAGAGCACAGTTGAAGGAAGGAATAATCGTTTATATAGCACCAATTTTGTGCCAACACAATATGTTAAGTGTTTTACAAATATTATCTTATTTGACACTCACCAAATCCTGAGAGGAAGGGGCTGTTACTATCCATATTTTACAGCAGAGGAAAATGAGGTAAACAGACTGACCCATGGTCACATAGCTTGTATCTGAGCCCATGTCTTCTTCCACTGTACCACATGGCTGTCTGTGCTTGTTGTGTGGTTTCATTCTTGAAGAGGATCACAACATCAGGGAGAGGATGGCATGACTTGCAATTGACTTTGATTTGATTGAGGGAGGACTGTGTGAAGTCAATTTCTCCTTCTGAGTCATCTGGGTCCAGTGGCCCAATATCGAACACTCAGGGAGACCTGGTAATTACAGGCTATATAATAATAAATTTAATATAATGTAAAGTCTATATTGATATGACAGTAATCATATTCATAAATCACATCCATATAGTAGTGCATTAAGGCATATAAATAACCTTGCTTTTCTTATCTCATTTGAGCCTCCTGTCTGGTCTGCACCCAAATGACTAACATGCCTCCCCCT